>OX940967.1:16211468-17411468 GCA_954870475.1 Euphrasia confusa
CCTCCACTCTCGTCATGGTGGCAACACTTGAGCACGTCCGTCACCGGTTGGCATCAATGTAATATCGAAATTTGAATTCAAATCCTAGTAGGAAGAATCGATCAGCCCTAACCCTAGACAAGGAATTTAGCTATTCATGACTTTGAATGAAGAACAATTAAACTTTTGAAAATAAAAATTCATGAACACAATTTGCGTAGGTAAAATCGTATTGAAGCAATTATTCCGACCAGAAATTGAAGAACTAGAAAATTAAAAACCAAGAGGACTTACTAGATTAATATTCGAAATCAAACAAAAGTACCCGTCGGCGGAATCTCCGACTTTTACCGAATCCGAAAACACCAAAGTCAAGATCCAAAAGCAATAATCGAAACCTAGACGTTACGAGTTCCTAGGGCTCTCAAAAGTGCGGTGAAAATATATAAAAAACGATGATAAGTTTTTGGGTCGAAGCCCTATTTATAGGTCGTCAAAAGCCGGGTCAAAATCGCGGTCAAAGCTGGATAAACGGGCCAAGCGATCGCCTGTGAAGGGAAGCGATCGCTCGCGCTGGATGGGAAGCGCTCGCGCTGGATGGGAAGCGGTCGCCTGGTGGAGGGAAGCAGAATCCCTGAGACGAGGGCAAGCGATCGCCTGGCAGGGGGGGCGATCGCTCGCGGCGGCGAGGAGGCGATCGCTCACTGAGGGAGGCGATCGCCTGGTGTCTTTGGCAGGCTCCCTGGAATCTGGCCATGCGATCGCTTGGGGAGCTCGGGCGATCGCCTGATCCTGGATGCACCGGCTTCGCCTCGAGTCGACACGTTTTAGCTCCTTTCTTCGTCCCTTTTCGAAACATGCGTGCTCGTCTACCTACACACTCGACAAACACATCAAACGCACCAAAGCCACGAAGAATAAACCAATAACCAACTAAACACGACACAATAAACACACAAAATGTCACGGAAAAGCGGCACAAAAACAAGAACATCAACTCCCCCACACTTGGCTTCTTGCTTGTCCTCAAGCAAGCAATCATAAAAGCAAGTCGTACGTCCCACATTCATGCCAATCACATACTCACATTCTCAAAACCACACATAGACCCTCGATGCGTACGGAAAAAGTGAAGTAAACAACTATCGACCCACGATGAATTAGATACAATAAAGATCACACAAGAATCATTGCATATCACATTTCCAAGTTCCCTCACGGGGTTCACTCTTTCTTCTTTTTCTCTCGAGAATTGGTTCCACTCATGGGCGTACACAAGTGAAAGATAGAAATTAAGAAACTTGTGTACTCAAGAAAAATAAGCATATAAGGAACAAGGACGAGCTTCGAATAACATCAAATGCACCTAAGGTCATCGACTAAACACATACTCAAGTTGCACTCTCCACTAATCAAGGTCTACCATCTTAAGGATCATGGGTAGTCGACAAAACAGGTGTAACGGGGCTCGGCTAGGGGTATTTGGGAATATTTGGGATAAGTGGACTATACATCGTTCAAGCACGTTCCTCCAACACAACCAAACAACTACAACTCATAACAGCCCCTACAATTCCAAACTCAACAATCAAACTCATCAAAGCCACATCAAGCATCATTGTTCGACTCTTTTTGTTATTTTCTTTTTTTCTCTCTTTTTTTTTTTGGAGACTAATAGCATGTCTCGACTCTTTTCTATTTTTTTTTGGGAGACTAGACTCGTCTCATTTTTGTTATTTTCTCTTTTTTTTTTTTTTTTTTTTGGAGACTAATATCATGTCTCAACTTATTACAAATACACAACGTATCAACACCTTATATCCCCAAGTACACACCTCCATACTCCCCTCCACGGAATATAGGACAAGAAGGAAAAGGCTAAACGTAGTCTCAAAGGGGCTACTAGGGTGTCCCACGACGGGCTCGGGGTCAAAAGTACAAAAAGCGGCTAAAGTGGCTATCCTAGTCGAATAATACACAATCATTTCCGAAATCAAGTAATTTATGATGCACAAGTCTCAAGTAACAACCTAAGCATGCTTTAGCTACTAGTCCATACGGGTGCATATGATGTAGAACAAAGAAAATACGAAGCTCAAGAACAACAACGAGAAATATCACTCAAAGAAGAAAGCTAAAATGGCTCAAATTCTCACAAGGTTATTTGGAAAGTGAAACGGTGACACGCAATTATCTCAAGGTCACTCTACGGCATCTAAACACGGAGTCAAAAGTCATTCACATACCGACCTCTAGCATAAAAAATCTATCGCACCTCAAGAATTGAAATAAAGCAACTAACATGCACGGGGGACACAACAACTACACTTTTATGAAAATCATATCTCAACAAGGGGGAGCTATCACATGCCAACACAATCAAGTAAAAGAAAAATGACAAAACACAAGAAATCACATAGAAAGGGAAAAGAAAGGAGAAACAAGAGGCAAACCCCCCCCCCCCCCCCACACACACACTTGGGCTAATCCATGTCCTCGTGGATGTAGTACCCTCCTAGAAAAGCACGCGTCCCACGAAAGTCTCGGATGTCCAAAAGTGACGGGGTGAACGACCTACACACCAACAACTCAAAGAAAAAACACAAAAACAACCAAGTAATAAAGAGTAAACAAGAAAAAGAACACGACTCACGGAAATGAAAAACAAAGAAGAAACTATATACATACCGCGACCGTACGAAGGTACGGTCGATCCTCACGGCTCGGGTGGGGAATACTGTGGCCCTCGGAACATGGCCATCATCTGAGCGTACTGGGAGGCGTGGTAGGCGTGCTCAGTGTCCTCACGGGCTTGCCGACGGGCATTCTCGGCCACATAGTAATCATGATGAGTGGCCTGCTGAGTCTCGATCCGATCGAGCCGACCATTGAAATGGTTATACTGAAGAGTGGCTTGGGCCTCCATCCGGGTGAACCGTTCATCAATGTAGGTCCGAGTAGCTCCCGAGGTCGTCCGAAAGTCCTCACGCATATCATACTCGATCTCCCTCCTACTAGTCTCCGCGTCCTCGAAACTAGTTCGCATATCTTGGAATTGGTTGATCATGTCATGGAAACCGGCGGTATATGACGGGTACCGCGGGTAGGGAGTCGGATCTCCATACTATTGGAGTTGTGTACTTAATGTCTAGATTTAAGTATCGGTAAACTCCCGGTCATAGCATTTAACCTATTTAATTAATAAACAATTATTTGCAATTAATTATTTTAATTAATTATGCAAAATATAGTCCTGGATTTTATACGTTGTAGTTAGTATGGTGTGTCGGGCCCACACAGAAGATCATACTATCGGTTACTCGTATTTAATCGAACAGTTGCTCACGACCTAGATGGACACGGACCAATCCATCGGTATAGTCGTTGTGTGAGAGAGAAAATAATTTGTCTTAATTATTTTATCACACTTGTACACTTGGTGTATTGGGCGGATCGCTTGAGATTTATTGATTAGGATTGCCTTAGATAATCAATTTAAATCTCAGAGTATTTTATTCTTAATCCCCGATATTATTGCGGGTGTGTATATTTAATATTAGAGACTTTGATTTTCCAAAGGAATTAACCGATTTTATTATTGGGTTAATTACCGGTAAAATTGGGTCGCTATATTTTATATATGACATGCCGTGAATACTTGACGGGAAAGTGTATCCCGGAAGGGTTGATAATATCCCCGAGATGAGTTCATAAGGAATTATTGTGTAAACCTCATGAGTGGATTCGTTCCGCACAATAATAAAGGTTGAACGGTACTAGTCTCGGATATAAGATATGAATATTATTTATTGAGCAATAAATAAATTTATTCATGGATATTTAAATCTTAAATACACGGAATAAATAATACTAATCGGAGAAATATTATTTGATATAATATGGATTAATATTGGGAGTGCAATTTTATTTATATAGTGGAAAATAAATAAAATTTAATATTGATAATGATTAATGGATTTGGGTTGGACCCAATTTAATCTTCAATATTTAGAAGCCCAATATTTAATCTCCTTATGATCCCCTACGTAGCCTATATAAGCACTACATGGTCTTCACTTTTCACAACACATAATAATTGACCTACGCCAATCATAAAGTCTTGGAGAGTGAAGGAGATCCATAGGAGTTCGATAGATCGTCGCCCACACGACGTTCGAACGAAGTGCGAGGAATACGTAGGAAGATCGCAAGGTCGTCAATCGATTTCGTTTCTCCGTACAACGAATCGAAGGTACAATCGAGAACCCTTCTATGATTATTTGTACATGTTAATTGTGATATATACATGAACGCACGATCCGGGAAAACGACGAACCTCGGGGACGGGGATTCGAGATCCCCGGCGAGGATCGAACGCGGTGGTCGAACCCTAGGGTTCGGACCGCCGGACGCGCGGCAAGGGAGGCCCCGGCCGGACGCCGGGGCACGCGATCGACGTGAAGTCGATCGCCGGGAGGTTCGCCGTGGGCTGGTGCCACGGCGGGTGGACCTCCCAGCCACCCTTGCCGGCGGCGCGTTCCGCGCGAAGCCCTCGGCTGGAGCCGAGGGGCGATCGAGACCGTGAGCTCGATCGCGGGCGTGCTACGGGATGACCCGTAGCTGCCTCGTATGCGCTACGGGTTCACCCGTAGCGAGGCGTGCGAGGGCGACGCCCTCGCGAGCAGCGAGTCACACGACTCGCTGCGGGGCTGCCGCGAGCAGCCCGGGGATCGCTACGAGCGATCCCAGCGATTGTCCGAGGACGATCGCGAGCCCCTCGCGGGGGCTCGGCTGGGTGCACGCGGCCTTCGGGCCTCGCTGGGCATTCGGTCGGGCCCCAGCTCGTGAGGTGATTCGCGTTCGTGGTTTCCGACTCGCGAGGTGATTCGCGTTCGTGGTTTCCGACTCGCGGGAGACTTCGGCTTGGGGCGGGCTGCGTGTCTTCGGGCGCGTAGTCTCCAAAGGTCGGACTCCTGCGGATGAGTCGGTGTTCGGGTCTTCCGACAATCTAGGGTTTTGATCGGGTTATCGGTTCCGCAATTTTTGATAGCCCGGGACATCGAATCCCAACAACTGGTATCAGAGCGTTTGGTTTCGGGTTCATGTATATATTCGATTATTGTTCTACCTTGCAGGATTTCCGGCTATCATGGTTAATTTAATTATTGTTTAATTAATTATCATGATTATTTATTAAACTCTCGGACATGTCGAGATTCGTTTTTGTGTGGTTGAATGTTTGTAATAGTAAAAATTCGGGGGTTGACCGAATTTAGGAATTATTATTACGTTCTTTATTTTTCCGGAAAATGTATAGGGTCGATTTCATGTATAGAATCGATACCGGATAGTGTAATTTAAATTCTTGTAATTTATTTACGTTGGTTCGATGTTGAGACGATCGCCGGAAGACGAAGACGTGTGACGAAGATGAAGAGGACGAAAAATCGGGGGGGTCGATCATCCCCATGATCGATCCCCATGAGGATCGATCGACCCCATCGAGGGGGCTGCCCGCTAGGGCTTCCGGCCACGCCGGCCACCGGTGGTGGTGGCGCGTGGGCTGGGGGCGGCGGCGGTGGTGGTCCCAGGCGGTGGAGGTCGACGGTGGGGATGGCGTGGGATCTCCCAATCCCATGCTATTCCTACCAAGATATTACTTTCCTAATTAATTCGGATTTTTCCTATTTGAAAGTTCTCCTTTTAGAAACTCTCATGGATTAGGAAAAGAATTAATTTGAATTAATTTTATTCCTATTGATTTATTTCCTTCATGGAATTATTCAAAGATTAGGAATTCAATTAATTTAGTACTAAATTTATTTTTCCTATTTGATTATTTCTACTCATGGGAATATTCATGGATTAGGAATAAAAATAAATTTGGAAAGTAGTGAGTCCTAATTTATTTTATTTCCTTGTTCTATTATAGATGTCTTCTAGAATATTCCAAATTTTACTTGGATAGATTATTCTAGAGATTTAATAGAACTAGATAGGAAAATAAATAAATAAAAATATTAATAATATTTAATTTTATTTTTGATATATTCAATTGACTTAATTTTCGAATTAAGTAACTTTTGGATTAATTGAAAATAAATAGATTTAAATATTGGAGATTAATATTCTCGTCACATGGAGCATTCAAGAAACGAAGACTGAAGACTAGAAGATGCATATGAAGATAAAGCCATGATAGTCGGGAAAAATAATTTCTCTAGCATTATTTTTGACTATGTGATCTATGTGCTTTATTGTTTACATGCATGCTATATGTGTTTATTTTATGCACTAGATAGCGTATCCCTTTATCGTAAAAAGCTAAGTGGGAGAGGGGATGGAAACATTCCCATGGTCTCCATCACTGTTCTCTTGGTGACTTTTATGGACTTTCGAAGTTCATATAGACAAGTCATTGGAGGAGAATTCTTGTAATTCCTCTTACAAGAAACATTGATCAAGTTTATCAAACAATGCCTAATTTGTCTTTCTGAAACTGACTTCAAGTCGACTCATTCTCACCCCGGGGAGTGGAATGGAGCCAGAGCCACTTGGTCATGTGGATGACACAAATTAGAGACCTTCGTACCATTCTTTGATAGATGGATCGATTGTCTGCTCGGCTCCCTCATTTATGAGAGATAGGGTCGTTCGCATGGTGAGTCACTGGTTAGAAACTTCGAGTTTCACTTATGATTCTCCGCGTCTTGATTTACAACATCAAATGGTTCAAGTAATTGGATTTCAATTGTATAAATCTTTTGGTATAGTAAACGTCCACACGAACGTGGCTTGCTATACTGAATGGGATTTTAGAATAATTGATGTAGACAGTTATAGGAAATTGTGAGGGATTGCGAGTTATCGTAAACGTCCACACGAACGTGGCTTGCGGTGACGTAACAATTCTGAACGATTCGCCTTAGTACTGAGTGATGGTTTACACTTAGGTACGCTTTGTAGTATTCTTCCCAACGAAGTAACGCTATAATGATGTACGACCAAAGCAAACCTAATTGCTAAATCATTTGGGTGGGTAAACGTCCACACGAACGTGGCTTGCCTTACCTGATGGGATTTTAGACGCAATTAGTAATTTAATGATATTATTTGAGGGAGATAATATCGGACATTAAATTGATTGTTTGTTTACATGTGCTTATAGGTTTAGAGAATAGCTATGAATCCACTTTCTATGATACTCAAGGAACAAAAACTCACTGGTCCCAATTACATTGATTGGAAGAGAAATTTGGACATTGTCCTAACTGCTGAAGAGTACAAGTTTGTACTCTATGAGCAATGCCCTGCTGAACCCACGGCTGCCTCAACTGATGAGGAAAAAGAAGCATATCGGAAGTGGAAAAAGGCTGATGAAATGGCTAGGTGCTATATTTTGGCTTCCATGTCAAATGTACTCCAAACCCAGCATCAGTCGATGGACACTGCCGAGGATATGTTATTTAACCTCAAGGAGATGTTTGGGCATCATGACCGTGCGGGTAGGCAAGAAGCAATGAGAGTCCTCATGTCGACTACTCAGAATGAAGGAACGCCCGTTGAGGAGCACGTTCTCAAGATGATGAGTTTGTTGAATGAATTGGAGGTCCTAGGAGCTATGATTGATGGTGAGACGCAAGTCGACATCATACTCTAGTCTCTGACCCCTAAGTTTGATCAGTTTCGTATGAGCTATAATATGGGTAAACTATCTTATACTCTTGCGCAACTCCTGACTGAACTAAAGGCGGCAGAGGGAATCTACAAGAAGGGCAAGTCTCAAGCGCTTGTGGCTACCAAGTCCAAAAGCTTGAAAGCTATTGGAGGTAGGGGCAAGAAAAGGAAGCAAGCCATAAAACCCAGTGGTGCCAAGAGGAATGGACCACGAGTGGGGGCTAGTAAGCCAAGGGGCAAGTGCTTCCGATGCAACAAGTCTGGACACTGGAAGTCTGAATGTCCTCTCAGAGGTACAAATTTTTCTTTAGTCGTAAAAACATAGTCAGCGTTATTATCTACCAGAATTCTGGTGTGTAGATATGGAACCACTGACGGTATGTGCATTATTTTAAATGCAGGGGTTCCAGAAAACCCGGCGACTTAGAGAAGAAGAGTTCGAGTCTACATGGGCGAAGCTGTTGGGGTAGCAGCGGTTGCAGTGGAAGACATTTATCTGTTTTTAGGATTTCATTTTAAGTTATTGCTTTATGTACCCCTTATTTTGAAAAGGAACTTTTGTTCTGGTTTTCTTTATTATTAATGGATATTTTATTTCTTTAATCATTTGATGGTTTGGATAAGAAATAATGGTGATATCTATTCTGGTACATTAGATAGCAATACATGAATGATGAATCCTTAGTCTACCACGATGCAACAAACCGTTATGTATAACTTGTTTTACTTATTAGATGTATTTCTCTTATCAATCATTATACTTGTGAATTCTTGAACTTGGTAGTGTCTATTCAAAAGGGATTCAAAAGGTCGAAATTGATTTGATCAATTAAAGTTGGAGGAATGGACCTCCCGACCTAAGAATCGATCTTGAAAGATGATACAACTGAGTTAACCTTTCTGGATAAAGGATGGAATTCGGACAAGTATAGAAAATGATTTATGATTAATGCAGTATGTGTAATTAGAGAAGGTACGAGTCGTTCTTTCAAGAATACTCGAAGATGGATTAGAATACTTGATGTGCCATAAAAGCGGAGTGTTTTCAACACAAAGCCATTATGGGGAACCTTCAAAGTATATCCATTGGAAGCCTGCGACTTGTTCGCGGAGGCTATCACCTATCTAAATAACACATAGCATAAATCAAAGATTGAGATTAAGTCTCAAGCGACTGCACCATACACTCTTGTGTGGACATGGTGTGTCAGAAATAAGAGATAGGATTCTAATAGTAAAAGGACGAGTTTATTCGGAACTACCTATGTTCTATGGATAATTCTGGATACAACGGCACATTCGATGTCGTTGTGGAATATCCTAGAAGAACAAGCAATTGTATGTTCAATAGTACTACGAACCAGAGGGGTGTCCTCGCCCGGTTCTTAGAGGAAAACTATTAGATGAACAACAATGCCCTAATTGACAAAGTACCTTAAAGATGAGGAAAGGAAAGACTGAGAACCAGCCTGACCGAGTAGTAATACACCACTAACTGCACCTAATGTTATTAATGTTATACACCGGAACGCCATTGCAGTGGGAGGTTGTTAAGCAACCAGAGATGTTCATAAGACTGGAGGAGTTTTGAACTCTGGATCTAGTAGACATGAAATCGATCCCTAGTTCTGCATAGGAATTTGCGAATTGATGAGATAGTCCATTCTATGGATTTATCAAAAGGCAAGGAGAGGTGTGTTAGAAACGTAATGGAAACAAAGGTGGTGTTTCTCGGAATTTTGTGTAGATAACACTTCATCGTTGGCAACAATGTAAAAGTGTTGTCAGACATAAAATAGAGGTTGTCTAAATAAATCGAGATATGAGATTAAGAAGAAGTTGGATCATGTTCTTAGAAATCTTTCGATCTCTAGATAAGAACATTTGTACTTCTCTTAAGATATCTTATACGATTATGGTTTGTTTTAAACATGCACAATTCTGAGAAAGGTTATTGCCTTTCAGGAACAGAATACATCTATCTAAAGGTATGTGTTTCAAACGCATAAAGGAGATAGACAGAGACAAAGCAGTTTCCTACACTTCGAGTGTAGAGAGCTTTGTAGATGACATGTTTAAAAACAAGAACCTGATATCAACTATGCGGTTAGCGTAGTGGGAGGATATCAAAGTAATCTGGATAAGAAGTATTCGAATGCTGTAAAAGTACTTGGAAGTACTGGATTACTAGCAAAACGAAATCTTCTTGGATTACAGTTTCTCAGATCCAAAATCAGAGAAAAACCAGTGTAAGTCGATATCAGGCTATGTGTTCACTTTTAGAAGAGGTGGAACCTAAGGATGAAAGAGTGATAAGCGTAATGCTTCTCGGACTCTATCATAAACCGAATAGCAGCCTCAGAGGCAGCGGAAGTTTTGGTTAGGTTCCGGAATGACCTCTGAACTTGGATATGATTCTTGGTTCACCAAAGGCTATGTATATAGCGGTGCATGGAGAACTGGAAGAAGTCATAATTTCAAAAGGTGATGATAACACATAGAGCCAGTACCACCTGATACGAGTCATCGTCAGAGAGACGACGCAGTAGTCACCAAGATAACTTCAGAGCGGCAACCTAGATTGCTCATTCACATAATACTTCTGGGAAGTATAACTTAAGCACGTGATGAGTATGGGAGTCGGGAGTTTGGAGGAAATGACTAGACCTTAGTACAAGTGGGAGATTGTTGGAGTTGTGTACTTAATGTCTAGATTTAAGTATCGGTAAACTCCCGGTCATAGCATTTAACCTATTTAAATAATAAACAATTATTTGCAATTAATTATTTTAATTAATTATGCAAAATATAGTCCTGGATTTTATACGTTGTAGTTAGTATGGTGTGTCGGGCCCACACAGAAGATCATACTATCGGTTACTCGTATTTAATCGAACAGTTGCTCACGACCTAGATGGACACGGACCAATCCATCGGTATAGTCGTTGTGTGAGAGAGAAAATACTTTGTCTTAATTATTTTATCACACTTGTACACTTGGTGTATTGGGCGGATCGCTTGAGATTTATTGATTAGGATTGCCTTAGATAATCAATTTAAATCTCAGAGTATTTTATTCTTAATCCCCGATATTATTGCGGGTGTGTATATTTAATATTAGAGACTTTGATTTTCCAAAGGAATTAACCGATTTTATTATTGGGTTAATTACCGGTAAAATTGGGTCGCTATATTTTATATATGACATGCCGTGAATACTTGACGGGAAAGTGTATCCCGGAAGGGTTGATAATATCCCCGAGATGAGTTCATAAGGAATTATTGTGTAAACCTCATGAGTGGATTCGTTCCGCACAATAATAAAGGTTGAACGGTACTAGTCTCGGATATAAGATATGAATATTATTTATTGAGCAATAAATAAATTTATTCATGGATATTTAAATCTTAAATACACGGAATAAATAATACTAATCGGAGAAATATTATTTGATATAATATGGATTAATATTGGGAGTGCAATTTTATTTATATAGTGGAAAATAAATAAAATTTAATATTGATAAGGATTAATGGATTTGGGTTGGACCCAATTTAATCTTCAATATTTAGAAGCCCAATATTTAATCTCCTTATGATCCCCTACGTAGCCTATATAAGCACTACATGGTCTTCACTTTTCACAACACATAATAATTGACCTACGCCAATCATAAAGTCTTGGAGAGTGAAGGAGATCCATAGGAGTTCGATAGATCGTCGCCCACACGACGTTCGAACGAAGTGCGAGGAATACGTAGGAAGATCGCAAGGTCGTCAATCGATTTCGTTTCTCCGTACAACGAATCGAAGGTATAATCGAGAACCCTTCTATGATTATTTGTACATGTTAATTGTGATATATACATGAACGCACGATCCGGGAAAACGACGAACCTCGGGGACGGGGATTCGAGATCCCCGGCGAGGATCGAATGCGGCGGTCGAACCCTAGGGTTCGGACCGCCGGACGCGCGGCAAGGGAGGCCCCGGCCGGACGCCGGGGCACGCGATCGACGTGAAGTTGATCGCCGGGAGGTTCGCCGTGGGCTGGTGCCACGGCGGGTGGACCTCCCAGCCACCCTTGCCGGCGGCGCGTTACGCGCGAAGCCCTCGGCTGGAGCCGAGGGGCGATCGAGCCCGTGAGCTCGATCGCGGGCGTGCTACGGGATGACCCGTAGCTGCCTCGTATGCGCTACGGGTTCACCCGTAGCGAGGCGTGCGAGGGCGACGCCCTCGCGAGCAGCGAGTCACGCGACTCGCTGCGGGGCTGCCGCGAGCAGCCCGGGGATCGCTACGAGCGATCCCAGCGATTGTCCGAGGACGATCTCGAGCCCCTCGCGGGGGCTCGGCTGGGTGCACGTGGCCTTCGGGCCTCGCTGGGCATTCGGTCGGGCCCCGGCTCGTGAGGTGATTCGCGTTCGTGGTTTCCGACTCGCGGGAGACTTCGGCTGGGGGCGGGCTGCGTGTCTTCGGGCGCGTAGTCTCCAAAGGTCGGACTCCTGCGGATGAGTCGGTGTTCGGGTCTTCCGACAATCTAGAGTTTTGATCGGGTTATCGGTTCCGCAATTTTTGATAGCCCGGGACATCGAATCCCAACACATACTCCGAGGCATATCCTGGCTGCGGTGGCTGAGACGGGGGCTGAACCGGAGGTACGGTGCTGGTCGAAGCGGCATTCCTCGGAGCCCCTTGCGCGATACGTGCAGAATGAGGGCGAAACTGGCCATCCTGGTCGAGGAGGTGAGAACCGTGAAGCTCCTGCAAATCAATCGGCCGGGGTTCCGAGTTGTAGTCATCTGGAAGTGTGTCGGGGTCGTCCAGGTCAATCCAAGTAAAGGAATGGGCCAAGGCAGTCGCAATTTAAAAGAAGGATGCATGATGGGCTCCTCGCTCGACTGTCCTCTTTATCTGCCCTAACATGTAGTCGGTGGGAGAGGAGGGGTATCCCTTGTAGGCGCGCTCGAGAAGGAAAAGCTCCGATTTGTTCACTTTATTAGCTTCATCTTTTCCGGAGATATTGTAGGCGATGAAGCGATGCACGAGGAGCAGGGCCGGGTCAGCAATTTGGATACTCTTTCCGGTATAAGTGGGAACCGAGGTAATGGTCCGCCATGCCGCATCCTTGTCTATTTTGTTGGGGATTTCCCTCTGAGCACCATCAATGGGGAATTCAAAACACACCTCAAAAGATTCTGCGTTGATCCGAGCTTCTCTGCCTAAAAGCCGACCCGTGTAGATACGCCCATTCGAGTGCTGCTCAAAAGTGCATAGCATCTCTAGGCCAAGGGAAGTCGAATATCCGAAGTCTTCTTGTGCGATAGTCCACAAACCCAACAATTTCAAATACTTCTTCACATCGTCGTACACCCCCAACTTCTTAACTAGAGACCAATCAAAGGGACGGGGGTACTCAAATGCGTGTTTGTGAAAAGCGAGAAGCCGTTTACCTTCCTTGTGGCTATAGATAGGGAAGTCGGCACCGTACGTATCCCGGAGGTCAGTCCGGCGATTAGCAGGGGGCTGCTGTGGTGCCCGAGGAGGGGTTGGCTGTCTCTCCTCGTCGTCGTGGTCCGGGGACTCGTTGGACGGACCCTCATCGGTCCGCGCCCTCTTTGAAGCCGGAGCTTTCTTCTTACTACGGGTAAACACCATATTAGTAATAAACAAAGTACAAAGATGAAGAAGTTACCGGGATTGCCGGGCGGAGATGAACGGGGCTGCCGAGGTGAGTCGAAAACCGAGACGGGACTGCCGAAGGTCGGAATCGAGGCGGGACGAATTGAGTTAGCCGAAGTTCACGGGATTGTCGTGAATCGAGTCGAAGCCGGGAGTGGGGCTGTCGGAGTGGGTCGAGAAGTGAAACGTTCACGGGATTTCCGTGAAGTAGTCGAGAGTCGGGATTGCCGACTTCGGAATTGAAACGGAAAAAGTCGAACTAACCGGACGTTCACGGGATTGCCGTGAATCGAATCGAGTAAGAGGGACGGGGCTGAGTCGACTGACCGGAATTTGGCGAGGCGGCTGACTCGGGTGGTGAAATTCGGCCGGCGACTGTCTGGGGGTTGGTGGAGACGGCGGCGACTTCGGCTGAGGTGGTGGTCGGAGATGGCGAAGGCGGCGGGCGGTGGTGGTCGTCGTTGATGGACTCGGCGCAGAGGTCTCGGCCGGAGCTGGAAACCGGCTGTAACGTCGACGGCGGCTGAGCGAGCGGCGGGACGGCAGGGCGGCGGTCTGGGCAGTGGGAGCTTCGGGTTTGGTAGCGGGGTTGGTGAATGTGGTAATCGGAATTGGAATGGGTCGATGTCGGATTTTAGTTGAACTTGGAATCTGCAAATAGAGAAGAACAAGGGAGAAACGTAAGTGGCGGCTTTGGTGGAATAGGGCTTCTCTCCCTTATTACATTCAAAACAAATCAGAAAATAAAAAAAAAAAACTTAAATTTTTTTTTTTTTATAAAAATAGGGGGGAAGCGAGCGCCTCCCCCACGTGGGCGATCGCTTGCTCAAAATTATGCGCTTCCTGGAATGGGCACCAGGCGATCGCAGCCAAGGAGGGCGATCGCCCGCGACAGCACCCAAGCGATCGCTCGAGGATGAGGCGATCGCTTGCCGGAAATTCCAGGTTCCTGGAATTTGGCGAGGCGAGCGCTTCGTGGCTGGGCGATCGCCTGCTCCGAGCTGAAATCCGAGCCGTCTCTTTTTCACCGTGTGATCTTTTCTCCCGTCATGTAAAGACCTGAAATAGCTCAGTTTACGTCGTGAGCTTGACACATCGTGGGTAGGCCCCCACGCGTCGCTCATTTTGGGAACCGAAAGAGCGACACTGTTCGTGGACTTGTCTCCACGCGACGCTCGTTTATAGTCACGAGCCCGACTAACGTGCTCTATTCATAAGAGACGTCCCCGAGTAGAATCGACTCTACTCCGAACTTAATTTTGTCTCCCTCCATGTAAGGCTCGATATATGGCTTGATTCGGTGCCCGTTGACTAGCATTGCTCCTCTAGTTTTTGGGTTGTAGAGCTTGACCACTCCATACGGAAATACCTCCATAATTTCGTATGGGCCACTCCACCTTGACTTGAGTTTACCGGGGAACAACCGGAGTCTCGAGTTGAATAAAAGTACCTTCATCCCTGCGGTTAGCTCCTTGTTCTTGATCCTCTTGTCGTGATTCGCCTTCACCTTTTCCTTATAGATACGAGAGTTCTCGTAGGCCTCATTGCGCATCTCATCAAGCTCGGACAACTCCAAAGCTCGGGCTCCTCCGCCCTCCATTAAATCTATGTTTGTAGCCTTGATTGCACAATAGGCTCGATGCTCGATTTCCACCGGCAAGTGGCAATGTTTTCCAAAGACGAGGCGGTAGGGGATCTCATTCCGATCACCGTCTTGTACGCGGTCCGGTAAGCCCATAGAGCCGAGTTAAGCCTCTCCGACCAATCCTTGCGGGAGGTTTTCACGGTTTTCTCGAGTATCTCCTTCACTTGGCGATTACTAGTCTCGGCTTGGCCGGAAGTCTGGGGGTGATATGCCGTGGCTATTTTGTGGTTGATGCCGTTCTTAACCATCAACTTCTCGAAGAGCTTATTGCAAAAGTGTTTCCCTCCATCGCTGATGATGGCCTTCGGGAAACCGAACCTAGAAAGGATGTTTTCCTGCACAAACTTGAGCACCACTTTAGCATCACAAGTCCTAGTGGGGATTGCTTCAACCCACTTGGACAAATAATCAACACCTAGCAATATGTACTCAAAACCACAAGATACGGGGAAAGGTCCCATAAAGTCAATACCCCAAACATCAAAAATTTCAACCGCTAAGTTGATATTTAAAGGCATTTCATCTCGCTTACCAATATTCCCCATGCGTTGACACCGGTCACAAGACTTGCAATAATCGATTGCATCTTTGAAAAGAGAAGGACAATACAAACCTGGTTGAAGCACCTTGTGGGCTGTTTTATGGCCCCCAAAGTGGCCTCCACTCTCGTCATGGTGGCAACACTTGAGCACGTCAGCTTGTTCCTCCTCCGGAAGGCAACGGCGAATCACCTCATCTTTTCCGAACTTGTAGAGGTAGGGGTCCAACCAGAAGTACTCCCGGGACAAATGCTCGAACCTCGCCCTTTCTTGAGAGGTCATCCCTTCTCTTAGAGCCCCTGCAACCAAAAAGTTCACAATATCCGCGTACCAAGGTACCGGGGTCATAGCCATAGCAAGCTCATAGGGAAAAGAATCGGGGATCGAACCATCAATGCTATCACCTAAAACCTCGGGGGGTGACTCTAGCCTAGATAAGTGGTCGGCTACTACGTTCTCACACCCCTTCCTATCCTTAATCTCTACATCGAACTCTTGGAGTAATAGGATCCACCTAATCAACCTCGGTTTGGCTTGAGCTTTAGCTAGCAAGTGTCGTAGAGCTTGGTGATCGCTATGGACGATGACTTTAGAACCTATGATATAGGACCTAAACTTATCCAAGGAAAACACTACGGCTAACAACTCTTTCTCGGTGGTGGTATAGTTGGTTTGGGCGCTATTTAACGTCACACTAGCATAATAAATGACCCTAAGCAACTTATCCACTTTCTGACAAAGAACCGCTCCTACCGCTGAGTTAGACGCATCACACATAATCTCAAAGGGCAACTCCCAATTAGGTGCTACGACAACCGGGGCTGAGGTAAGCTTCTCCTTAAGTGTATTAAAAGCTACTAGACACGACTCGTCGAACTTAAACTCAACATCTTGCCCTAGTAAATGACACAAAGGTTGGCTAATCTTAGAGAAATCCTTAATGAACCTCCTATAAAACCCGGCGTGCCCAAGGAAGCTACGGATGCCCTTAACGTTAATGGGAGGGGGTAGTCGCTCAATAACCTCTATCTTAGCTCTATCAACCTCTATCCCCCGACTAGACACCATATGTCCTAGTACTATCCCACTAGTCACCATGAAATGACTTTTCTCCCAACTCAAGGTAAGGCTACTCTCAATGCACCTCTTAAGAACCCTATCAAGCTTACCCAAGCATCCATTAAACGAAGAGCCAAAAACAGAAAAATCATCCATAAAAACTTCCATGAAGTTACCTATCATCTCGGAGAAGATGGACATCATACACCGCTGGAATGTTCCCGGTGCATTGCACAAGCCGAAGGGCATCCTCCTCCAAGCATAGGTACCAATGGGGCATGTGAAAGTCGTCATCTCCTGCTCCTCGTGCATCGCTTCATCGCCTACAATATCTCCGGAAAAGATGAAGCTAATAAAGTGAACAAATCGGAGCTTTTCCTTCTCGAGCGCGCCTACAAGGGATACCCCTCCTCTCCCACCGACTACATGTTAGGGCAGATGAAGAGGACAGTCGAGCGAGGAGCCCATCATGCATCCTTCTTTTACATTGCGACTGCCTTGGCCCATTCCTTTACTTGGATTGACCTGGACGACTCCGACACACTTCCAGATGACTACAACTCGGAACCCCGGCCGATTGATTTGCAGGAGCTTCACGGTTCTCACCTCCTCGACCAGGATGGCCAGTTTCGCCCTCATTCTGCACGTATCGCGCAAGGGGCTCCGAGGAATGCCGCTTCGACCAGCACCGTACCTCCGGTTCAGCCCCCGTCTCAGCCACCGCAGCCAGGATATGCCTCGGGGTATGGAGATCCGACTCCCTACCCGCGGTACCCGTCATATACCGCCGGTTTCCATGACATGATCAACCGATTCCAAGATATGCGAACTAGTTTCGAGGACGCGGAGACTAGTAGGAGGGAGATCGAGTATGATATGCGCGAGGACTTTCGGACGACCTCGGGAGCTACTCGGACCTACATTGATGAACGGTTCACCCGGATGGAGGCCCAAGCCACTCTTCAGTATAACCATTTCAATGGTCGGCTCGACCGGATCGAGACTCAGCAGGCCACTCATCATGATTACTATGTGGCCGAGAATGCCCGTCGGCAAGCCCGTGAGGACACTGAGCACGCCTACCACGCCTCCCAGTACGCTCAGATGATGGCCATGTTCCGAGGGCCACAGTATCCCCCACCCGAGCCGTGAGGATCGACCGTACCTTCGTACGGTCGCGGTATGTATATAGTTTCTTCTTTGTTTTTCATTTCCGTGAGTCGTGTTCTTTTTCTTGTTTACTCTTTATTACTTGGTTGTTTTTGTGTTTTTTCTTTGAGTTGTTGGTGTGTAGGTCGTTCACCCCGTCACTTTTGGACATCCAAGACTTTCGTGGGACGCGTGCTTTTCTAGGAGGGTACTACATCCACGAGGACATGGATTAGCCCAAGTGTGGGGGGGTTTGCCTCTTGTTTCTCCTTTCTTTTCCCTTTCTATGTGATTTCTTGTGTTTTGTCATTTTTCTTTTACTTGATTGTGTTGGCATGTGATAGCTCCCCCTTGTTGAGATATGATTTTCATAAAAGTGTAGTTGTTGTGTCCCCCGTGCATGTTAGTTGCTTTATTTCAATTCTTGAGGTGCGATAGATTTTTGATGCTAGAGGTCGGTATGTGAATGACTTTTGACTCCGTGTTTAGATGCCGTAGAGTGACCTTGAGATAATTGCGTGTCACCGTTTCACTTTCCAAATAACCTTGTGAGAATTCGAGCCATTTTAGCTTTCTTCTTTGAGTGATATTTCTCGTTGTTGTTCTTGAGCTTCGTATTTTCTTTGTTCTACATCATATGCACCCGTATGGACTAGTAGCTAAAGCATGCTTAGGTTGTTACTTGAGACTTGTGCATCATAAATTACTTGATTTCGGAAATGATTGTGTATTATTCGACTAGGATAGCCACTTTAGCCGCTTTTCGTACTTTTGACCCCGAGCCCGTCGTGGGACACCCTAGTAGCCCCTTTGAGACTACGTTTAGCCTTTTCCTTCTTGTCCTATATTCCGTGGAGGGGAGTAGGGAGGTGTGTACTTGGGGATATAAGGTGTTGATACGTTGTGTATTTGTAATAAGTTGAGACATGATATTAGTCTCCAAAAAAAAAAAAAAAGAGAAAATAACAAAAATGAGACGAGTCTAGTCTCCCAAAAAAAAATAGAAAAGAGTCGAGACATGCTATTAGTCTCCAAAAAAAAAGAGAGAAAAAAAGAAAATAACAAAAAGAGTCGAACAATGATGCTTGATGTGGCTTTGATGAGTTTGATTGTTGAGTTTGGAATTGTAGGGGCTGTTATGAGTTGTAGTTGTTTGGTTGTGTTGGAGGAACGTGCTTGAACGATGTATAGTCCAATTATCCCAAATATTCCCGAATACCCCTAGCCGAGCCCCGTTACACCTGTTTTGTCGACTACCCATGATCCTTAAGATGGTAGACCTTGATTAGTGGAGAGTGCAACTTGAGTATGTGTTTAGTCGATGACCTTAGGTGCATTTGATGTTATTCGAAGCTCGTCCTTGTTCCTTATATGCTTATTTTTCTTGAGTACACAAGTTTCTTAATTTCTATCTTTCACTTGTGTACGCCCATGAGTGGAACCAATTCTCGAGAGAAAAAGAAGAAAGAGTGAACCCCGTGAGGGAACTTGGAAATGTGATATGCAATGATTCTTGTGTGATCTTTATTGTATCTAATTCATCGTGGGTCGATAGTTGTTTACTTCACTTTTTCCGTACGCATCGAGGGTCTATGTGTGGTTTTGAGAATGTGAGTATGTGATTGGCATGAATGTGGGACGTACGACTTGCTTTTATGATTGATTGCTTGAGGACAAGCAAGAAGCCAAATGTGGGGGAGTTGATGTTCTTGTTTTTGTGCCGCTTTTCCGTGACATTTTGTGTGTTTATTGTGTCGTGTTTAGTTGGTTATTGGTTTATTCTTCGTGGCTTTGGTGCGTTTGATGTGTTTGTCGAGTGTGTAGGTAGACGAGCACGCATGTTTCGAAAAGGGACGAAGAAAGGAGCTAAAACGTATCGAGTCGAGGCGAAGCCGGTGCAGCCAGGATCAGGCGATCGCCCGAGCTCCCCAAGCGATCGCATGGCCAGATTCCAGGGAGCCTGCCAAAGACACCAGGCGATCGCCTCCCTCAGTGAGCGATCGCCTCCTCGCCGCCGCGAGCGATCGCCCCCCCTGCCAGGCGATCGCTTGCCCTCGTCTCAGGGATTCTGCTTCCCTCCACCAGGCGACCGCTTCCCATCCAGCGCGAGCGCTTCCCATCCAGCGCGAGCGATCGCTTCCCTTCACAGGCGATCGCTTGGCCCGTTTATCCAGCTTTGACCGCGATTTTGACCCGGCTTTTGACGACCTATAAATAGGGCTTCGACCCAGAAACTTATCATCGTTTTTTATATATTTTCACCGCACTTTTGAGAGCCCTAGGAACTCGTAACGTCTAGGTTTCGATTATTGCTTTTGGATCTTGACTTTGGTGTTTTCGGATTCGGTAAAAGTCGGAGATTCCGCCGATGGGTACTTTTGTTTGATTTCGAATATTAATCTAGCAAGTCCTCTTGGTTTTTAATTTTCTAGTTCTTCAATTTCTGGTCGGAATAATTGCTTCAATACGATTTTACCTACGCAAATTGTGTTCATGAATTTTTATTTTCAAAAGTTTAATTGTTCTTCATTCAAAGTCATGAATAGCTAAATTCCTTGTCTAGGGTTAGGGTTGATCGATTCTTCCTACTATGATTTGAATTCAAATTTCGATATTACATTGATGCCAACCGGTGACGGACGCATTCGTTCTATTTGATAAAATGGAATTCATATCCGACGTATAGAATCGGAATTCCCGAAACCCTAGTTTATTTTCCTTTGATTTAAAAACATTATTTATCGCTTTTACTAGCTTATTCGTCTTTTTAATAATTTAGTTAATTTTTAGATTTAATCAAAAACCAAAACAACTTAACGCATTATGCTATTTCCTTCCTTTTCTTAGTTGCAAACAAATAAACCCTTTTACCGCCGATAGTAGTGTTCCTCGAGAGATCGACTCGGGCAATTTGCTTTAGCAACTAGTTCGATAATTTTATTTGATTTGACGCACTACAAAAACGACTTAATCACATCTTGAGAAAGACATGTGGGCTGCCATGTAGTCATGAAATTTCTGAATATGTGAGATTGGACAAGTCGATTCCCCTTGATCAAGTTGATTCGTTTTGGAGAAAATTAGATTTTTTACCAAGAGCGAAAGATGATGTCGGCGTTTATCATGAAATAGGAACTCATTTGAATCAGTGTGTTGCTAACATGTACACAAAATTTGAACAAGCTCATGAAGCAGAGAAGTTGTTATTATTGAAAAGATTGATGGAGATTGTGAGTCCCACAATAACCTCGCTGATTCAGCCTGATATACAAACTCACATACGTAGCCGTCCAAAGTCTAAAAAAGTTAGACAATCAAAATCAACCAATCGTGATCCTAGTAAATTTTAATATGTGGAGTCTATTAAAGATAGTTGCTCACCGGTTGAGAAATTAATCTTTAATGTTGGCTCGTCGAGTAATGGTCCTATGTGTTGGAGTTGTGTACTTAATGTCTAGATTTAAGTAACGGAAACTCCCAATCCATTGCCATTAATCTATTTAATTAAATAAACAATTATTTGCGTTTAATTATTTATAATTAAATATATGCAAATTATAGTCCTGGATTCTATACGTTGTAGTTAGTATGGTGTGTCGGGCCCACACAGAAGATCATACTATCGGTTACTCGTATTTAATCGAACAGTTGCTCACGACCTAGATGGACACGGACCAATCCATCGGTATAGTCGTTGTGTGAGAGAGAAAATAATTTGTCTTAATTATTTTATCACACTTGTACACTTGGTGTATTGAGCGGATCGCTTGAGATTTATCGATTAGGATTGCCTTGGATAATCGATTTAAATCTCAGTGTATTTTATTCTTAATCCCCGATACTATTGCGGGTGTGTATATTTAATATAAGTGACTTTGATTTTCCAAAGGAATTGACCGGTTTAATTACTGGGTCAATTACCGGTTGAGTTGGGTCACTATATTTTATATACGACATGCCGTGAATACTTGACGGGAAAGTGTATCCCGTAAGGGTTGATAATATCCCCGAGATGAGTTCATAAGGAATTATTATGTAAACCCTGCAGGTGGATTTAATCCGCATAATAATTAAAGTTGAACGGTACTATTCTCGGATATAAGAGATGAATAAATTAATTAGCAATAAATTAATTTTATTCATGGATATTTAAATCTTAAATACACAGAATAAATAATACTAACCGGAGAAATATTATTTGATATAATATGGATAAATATTGGGAGTGCAATTTTATTTATATAGTGGAAAATAAATAAAATTATTATTGATAAGAATTAATAGATTTGGGTTGGACCCAATTTAATTTTCAATATTAGAAGCCCAATATTTAATCTCCTTTTGATCCCCTACGTAGCCTATAAAAGCACTACATGGTCTTCACAATTCATTAACCTAAGATACGCCAATCATAAAGTTCTTGAAGAGTGGAGGAGATCCATGGAGTTCGGTAGATCGTCGCCCACACGACGTCCGGGCTAGTGCGAGGAATACGTGGGAAGATCTCAAGGTCGTCAATTGAGTTCTTCGTTTCTCCGTACAACGAGAACAAAGGTAAAATCACGAAACCCCTCGATGATTTTAATTTAATTATCGTCATATGCACATGAACCAAGATCCGGGGATGAACGAAACCGGGGACGGGGTTCGACCTCGCGGTGGTGATCGAAGATCACCGGACCGCGGAAATCGGGAGATCCCCGCCGGGATCGAGAGCATCAAACCCTCGGCTGGACGCCGAGGGTGGCGATCGGCCTTAGGGCACGATCGCCGATCGCGCAAAGAAGGAGCCCCGGCTGGACGCCGGGGCGTGCGATCGACTTTGAGTCGATCGCTGGGGCGCCGCGGGCTGGTGCCGCGGCTGTCCGCTGGGCGGACGCCCCTCCTTCACGACAGTGGCGGTGAGTCGCCGGACTCACCGCCGGGGGCTGCTACAAGCAGCCCGCGGGGATGCGCGTGCATCCCCGGCGATCGTATTCGATCGCGAGCCCCTCGCGGGGCTCGGCTGGACATGCCGCGGGTTTATCCCGCGGCGGTGGTTGTTCGGTCGGGCCCGGCTCGCGCGGTGGCTCGTGGTTGTTTTCCGGCGAAGGGATTTCGATTGGGTTGTCGGTTCCGCAATTTTGACAATCCGGATATTCGAAGGATTTCGGTCGGAATTAATTAGATAATTTATTTATTTAAATTTATTAATTCCGGGATATCGATTTCCAACAACTGGTATCAGAGCGTTGGTTCTAGTTCATGTGTATATGCGATAAATTGTTCTACCTTGCAGGGTTTCCGACTATTATGGCTAGCGTTTAATTATTCGTTAATTATTGTCATAATTGTTTTAAACTCTCGGACATGTCGAGATTCGTTTTATGTGTGGTGAATGCTTGTAATAGTAAAAATTCGGGGGTTGACCGAATTTAGGTTTATTATTACGTTCTACTTTTTCCGGAAAATGTATAGGGTCGATTTCATGCTGCGCACGAGTGAGGACAAAGTGCGCTGGAAAAGACAAGTGTTTGTACAGTTGGGCCAGGATATCACTCCCTACGACAGTCATTGGTAATCGAGCCGGCCCATTAGGGTCGGGCTTCCGGCCCATTAGGGTCGGGCTTCGACCCCTCAACGGGCCGGGGCGTTACAAGAAAACTTCGCTATAAGAATTCTAGTTCAAGAAGAGAATACCAAGTATTCTAGCTGTGCATGTGACTAGCTCGAAGCGTGTGGAAGCGGGTAGAGCTACGTTCGTCAAGTACGGAATAATGGAATATTCCTTGAAAATGTCTTGGGCTCGATTATTCCATTGTGTCGTAATGGGCTCGGCCCATTAAGCGTGAATTCCGGAAACCCTAATTTACGATGCCTATAAATAGTGGGTTGTTGGAATTCATTATGACACTTTTGATTTGACATATTCTAGAGAGAGATATATTGTAAACCGAGAGACTTCGCTAGAAAGCTTCCCTCTATTTTAGTCTTAGTAGTACTCGTCGCTAGATTAGTTATACCTATACTTAGTTTTTGGTCGTGAGACCTTTCTACAAGATTCGCTAGAATTTTGTAGATGATTTTGTAAAGTGGTTCCACCCATTACAAGATCAATACAAGTTTATTTTATATAATCTATAAATTGTGTTAAGTAATTGTACTCTACCTTACACCTCTTCTCTGTAGGTAGATCTAAGTACATTATACACAATTCCAATTGGTATCAGAGCAAGTTCACCACCTTTGGTGTGATCCTAGGAAGAGATTCTACAATGGAGTCATTTACCGTCGTCAAGCCCGTCATACTCAACTCTACGAACTACT
Organism: Euphrasia confusa; assembly: GCA_954870475.1. Classification (NCBI taxonomy): domain Eukaryota; kingdom Viridiplantae; phylum Streptophyta; class Magnoliopsida; order Lamiales; family Orobanchaceae; genus Euphrasia; species Euphrasia confusa. The sequence goes on from OX940967.1 coordinate 16,235,502, forward strand.
CCTATTAGAAGAGCAAGACAAGGTTGAAGTTGAAGAACGTGGACTCACGTGTATGGAGTGCTGTTTTGAACGGTTGGGAAGCCCCATCCTACATAGATGGAGACAATGACAAGGCCATCAAAGAAGAGTCGACTTGGACTAACGCCGAACATGAAGCAGCCACCTTCAACTCCAAGGCTATTCACATTATCACCGATCTCATTGACATCCACATGTTTCAAATCGTGAAGTACCTCACTTCGTCCAAGCATGTGTGGGACACCTTGGAGAGAATGTGTGAAGGAAGCGATAGTATCAAGAAGTCCAAGATCGGAGGACTTACTACTACGTTCCACAAGCTTGAAATGAGGGAAGATGAGGATCTTGACTCTTTCTTTAACAAAAATATGTCCATAGTCAGCGAGTGCCAAGAACTTGGAGATCCCATATCTCCACCACTCATTTGCACCAAGGTTCTACGAGGTGTAACAGATAAGTTTGATGTCAAAGTGACAACGATGGAAGATACGAAGCTAGGCCTCTCGGGGGACTACAACGAGATCATGAGTCACTTGAAGAATTACGAGCTGAATTTAAAATTGAAGGACAAGTCCTACTCTATGACTCCATTTGAAAATTCCATGAAGGCTCTTGCTATGACTCAGAATGCATCTATCTCTACTCCCAACAAGGCTGGCTCTACTCACTCCTGTCACTCTACCGATCACAATGCCTTTCTTGCTGAAGACTCCGATGATGAAAGCGAAGCTCTTTCTCTCCTCAACTCTCCTAATCCGGACAAGTTCGTTGCTCTCCAAGACTCAGTGAGCTACTTGGTCCGCCAATACATCAAGAGGAAGAGGAGGTTCAAACAATTTCGTAATCAAAGAAGCCCTGGAAATTCCTACTCTACTCCACCTGTTGCTGGCTCTAAGGGGTATAGCCCCAACAGAAGATTTGTTTCTAGCACCCCCGGCAAAGACATGTCTAAAATAAAGTGCTTTGAGTGCAAAGGAATGGGGCATGTGAAGAATGAGTGTCCAAACATGCACGAAAAAAAATATGGACGTGAGTTACTTGGTGTTTGATGGAAATGACACTATGTATTCGTCTGAGGAAGAGAAGGGGAAGATGGTGGAACCAACTGATGTCAATGCACTTCTGAGTGCAATTGATAGTGAGAATGATGAGGAGTATGAGGTAGATCAAGATGACTTGGGCACTCATGAAAATATTTTTTGTTATACCTCTGTGGTTGCAGGCATGACGGGGAAGCTTGCTAGTTCAACCCCCAATTCTCTGGCTGGGGGCATGACCAAGAAGGAATCTAAGTCTAACTTCGATTCTGAGAAGGTGAGCAAGAGGGAGTTCGACGTTGTGAAGTTTGAACTGGAGAGAGCGTTGAAGAAGGCAAGTGAGTTAGAGGCAATTGTCAAGAAGGAAGACACGGAGAAAGATTTCCTTAGAGACTCTCTTGCCAAGATGGAGGAAGGCTATGCTATGCGCACCAAGGAGCTCTACTTAGTCAAAGACAAACTAGATGTTGCAAATTTTCTTTTCAAAAAACTTAATACTGGCACCTCTAAACCTGATAATATGTTGAGTTGTGTTAACACCAAGCATTTTGGGCTTGGGTTTAAGGAAACTTTTGATTCTGTTTACTCCGACTCTCTTTACACTTCTACTAAATTTGTGCGTGCTAAAGATAAATCCATTATCGAATCTAATGAGGCTAAGCCGAAGGATGCTCAAACATCAAAAGGAAACTTGGCTTCTACCTCTAATGTGAAAATTCTTAAACGCACTACTGCTACTCCTTTGTCCCAAAATACTTCAATGTCCTCGTCGACACCGATTTCTAACCCTGACATACTCATGACGAAATTCGGGTCTACCCATGACAAGAAGACTTTTACATGAAATGTCTCGAATCCATCTAAGATATACAATTCTACGACTAAGTCAACTTGGAAGGTTCAATCTCCCGGTTCTACCTCCTTACATAACTCTGCTATGGGTATGACCACTCGCAAGAAGAAAATCTCTTCTACCCACTATAAGAGAGTCTATGTGTGTCATTATTGATACGAACCTCGTTTGAATACGAAGGATAGAAGATGAACGAAGAAGAAATTGAGAAAAGATACCGGTGGAAAGGTCCCAAAACCTCTGGATCTGATTCGTGAAATAATCTAAGGAAAAAACTCTAGACCCCAACACTTGATCGACGCAGCAACTCGGGGATGAGAAAGACACACGAATGAAGGGTGGATCGCTTCGTTGATTCGTCGGTTGAATTCTTTGGATAATCGGGTAGAATTCGAACCCAAGAGAGATTTTTAATAAAAACTCACGAAATAATGTTATTCATCAATAATAATTCATTCTTCTAATAAAAGTCTAACAAGCCTTTATATATAGGCAACATTAAAATATTAAAGAAAAGGAAATAAAACAAGGATTTCACGCTGAACCCTAAAGTCCGCCCACTTTCGGGTCCTGTCGGCCGACAGGATATGGTGTCGTCCGACAGTCACTTGTCGTCCGACAGGAAATGCTGTCGTCCGACATACCTCCGTCGCTCGCAGGCTCAACCTGCGAATCGAAGCAAAATTGGTTGCCCCGTTCAATACTTGTCGTCCGACAGTCTGAAGCTGTCGCCCGACAACCTGCTTGTCGTCCGACAGCTTCTCTTCGTCGCCCGACATCAAGCCAGAATCCTCCCCAAACTCCTCGGCTCGTCCTTGTCTCTCGTCTGACCTACGTTCCGGCGTCCTCGGCGTCATTCTAGCTTGAAACAGAACTCGGGTCGCATCATTCCCCTCCTCTTGAAGAGGATTTGTCCTCAAATCCACGTCGATGCCAGGCTCGAACACCACTCTCACGAACGCACTAGGAACCACGTCAGTGGGATGATCAATCCCTCGAATCGGTGATAAATCCGGAAGTGTATCCTCAGGTAAAACATCATCAAATTCCTGCTATACAAAAAGAACGGAAGGGGGTAGAGAAGATAGACCGTTAGTGAGGAACAACTTCGCCTCCTTGCACAACACCATAGACGTCGGTTGCCCCACTTTCTCTGCTTGTTTCACCATGGGTAACTCCAGTCGCTGACCCTCGATTTCATCAACCTCATACGTGCACATACTAATGGGAAGAATGTCCTCGGACTCCACCGAAACCTCCTCCTCGGACTTTACCGAAGACACCTCGGACTCTACCGAAGTCTCCTCCTCGGGCTCTACTGAAGCTGACATTCCTGACTTTTCGCCCTCTTCATCAGTCGCTACTTTCCCAGCAGCCATGGACGCATGTACCCACTCCCCTAACAGACGCTCAATGTTGCTCCAACTCTCACTCTGGATCTCAGCTCGGGACCTCCTTTTATCAATGTCAGAGGCTTTATCTTTCTCAACACGAAACTCCCGACTACGATCACGGGCTCGATGATGGCCATTCTGAACTCCTCGGTATCCGCCGCCACCTCTTCGATACCATGCGTTATCTCGATGAGGTCTCTCCTCCAGGGCGGTAAGTCGCTCATGCACCACCTTCATCTCCGACGTAATCATCGTTCCTAACTCCGCTCGCAATGTCTCCACGATGAGCTTAGCTTGGGTATGATCCATCTCAGTCATCCTGCAAAAGTGTTAGAAAAAAAATAGAGAGAAATCCTCACCACTCTCGTGTATCACTCAATATGGTAAGTCACTCAATACTCGTGTTCTCTCACTTTCTCTCTCAAAGAATCGAACTCAACGCCACACGAACCACGACACCACAACAACGTTCGTCGGAAGGTACAAAAAAAGTGCTAAAAAGCGGAAGTCACAAAAGAAACACGGAAAACGCAAAGATGACTCTATACGATGCACGAAGACCCAAACGACAAAATTATGCCCAATTTTTTTTTTTTTTAATAATTACTGTTCATGAACAGTAATTATTCGAAAATAAAATAAATAATTTTTTTTTTTTAATCAAGGAAGAAGAAACGAAGAAATAATAAGAAACGAAAGAAAAACGAGGTTACGTAATCGAAAAATTGAACCCTAACCTGGGCTCTGATACCAAATGATACGAACCTCGTTTGAATACGAAGGATAGAAGATGAACGAAGAAGAAATTGAGAAAAGATACCGGTGGAAAGGTCCCAAAACCTCTGGATCTGATTCGTGAAATAATCTAAGGACGAAACTCTAGACCCCAACACGTGATCGACGCAGCAACTCGGGGATGAGGAAGACACACGAACGAAGGGTGGATCGCTTCGTTGATTCGTCGGTTGAATTCTTTGGATAATCGGGTAGAATTCGAACCCAAGAGAGATTTTTAATAAAAACTCACGAAATAATGTTATTCATCAATAATAATTCATTCTTCTAATAAAAGTCTAACAAGCCTTTATATATAGGCAACATTAAAATATTAAAGAAAAGGAAATAAAACAAGGATTTCACGCTGAACCCTAAAGTCCGCCCACTTTCGGGTCCTGTCGGCCGACAGGATATGGTGTCGTCCGACAGTCACTTGTCGTCCGACAGGAAATGCTGTCGTCCGACATACCTCCGTCGCTCGCAGGCTCAACCTGCGAATCGAAGCAAAATTGGTTGCCCCGTTCAATACTTGTCGTCCGACAGTCTGAAGCTGTCGCCCGACAACCTGCTTGTCGTCCGACAGCTTCTCTTCGTCGCCCGACATCAAGCCAGAATCCTCCCCAAACTCCTCGGCTCGTCCTTGTCTCTCGTCTGACCTACGTTCCGGCGTCCTCGGCGTCATTCTAGCTTGAAACAGAACTCGGGTCGCATCATTCCCCTCCTCTTGAAGAGGATTTGTCCTCAAATCCACGTCGATGCCAGGCTCGAACACCACTCTCACGAACGCACTAGGAACCACGTCAGTGGGATGATCAATCCCTCGAATCGGTGATAAATCCGGAAGTGTATCCTCAGGTAAAACATCATCAAATTCCTGCTATACAAAAAGAACGGAAGGGGGTAGAGAAGATAGACCGTTAGTGAGGAACAACTTCGCCTCCTTGCACAACACCATAGACGTCGGTTGCCCCACTTTCTCTGCTTGTTTCACCATGGGTAACTCCAGTCGCTGACCCTCGATTTCATCAACCTCATACGTGCACATACTAATGGGAAGAATGTCCTCGGACTCCACCGAAACCTCCTCCTCGGACTTTACCGAAGACACCTCGGACTCTACCGAAGTCTCCTCCTCGGGCTCTACTGAAGCTGACATTCCTGACTTTTCGCCCTCTTCATCAGTCGCTACTTTCCCAGCAGCCATGGACGCATGTACCCACTCCCCTAACAGACGCTCAATGTTGCTCCAACTCTCACTCTGGATCTCAGCTCGGGACCTCCTTTTATCAATGTCAGAGGCTTTATCTTTCTCAACACGAAACTCCCGACTACGATCACGGGCTCGATGATGGCCATTCTGAACTCCTCGGTATCCGCCGCCACCTCTTCGATACCATGCGTTATCTCGATGAGGTCTCTCCTCCAGGGCGGTAAGTCGCTCATGCACCACCTTCATCTCCGACGTAATCATCGTTCCTAACTCCGCTCGCAATGTCTCCACGATGAGCTTAGCTTGGGTATGATCCATCTCAGTCATCCTGCAAAAGTGTTAGAAAAAAAATAGAGAGAAATCCTCACCACTCTCGTGTATCACTCAATATGGTAAGTCACTCAATACTCGTGTTCTCTCACTTTCTCTCTCAAAGAATCGAACTCAACGCCACACGAACCACGACACCACAACAACGTTCGTCGGAAGGTACAAAAAAAGTGCTAAAAAGCGGAAGTCACAAAAGAAACACGGAAAACGCAAAGATGACTCTATACGATGCACGAAGACCCAAACGACAAAATTATGCCCAATTTTTTTTTTTTTTAATAATTACTGTTCATGAACAGTAATTATTCGAAAATAAAATAAATAATTTTTTTTTTTTAATCAAGGAAGAAGAAACGAAGAAATAATAAGAAACGAAAGAAAAACGAGGTTACGTAATCGAAAAATTGAACCCTAACCTGGGCTCTGATACCAAATGATACGAACCTCGTTTGAATACGAAGGATAGAAGATGAACGAAGAAGAAATTGAGAAAAGATACCGGTGGAAAGGTCCCAAAACCTCTGGATCTGATTCGTGAAATAATCTAAGGACGAAACTCTAGACCCCAACACGTGATCGACGCAGCAACTCGGGGATGAGGAAGACACACGAACGAAGGGTGGATCGCTTCGTTGATTCGTCGGTTGAATTCTTTGGATAATCGGGTAGAATTCGAACCCAAGAGAGATTTTTAATAAAAACTCACGAAATAATGTTATTCATCAATAATAATTCATTCTTCTAATAAAAGTCTAACAAGCCTTTATATATAGGCAACATTAAAATATTAAAGAAAAGGAAATAAAACAAGGATTTCACGCTGAACCCTAAAGTCCGCCCACTTTCGGGTCCTGTCGGCCGACAGGATATGGTGTCGTCCGACAGTCACTTTTCGTCCGACAGGAAATGCTGTCGTCCGACATACCTCCGTCGCTCGCAGGCTCAACCTGCAAATCGAAGCAAAACTGGCTGCCCCGTTCAATACTTGTCGTCCGACAGTCTGAAGCTGTCGCCCGACAACCTGCTTGTCGTCCGACAGCTTCTCTTCGTCGCCCGACATCAAGCCAGAATCCTCCCCAAACTCCTCGGCTCGTCCTTGTCTCTCGTCTGACCTCCGTTCCGGCGTCCTCGGCGTCATTCTAGCTTGAAACAGAACTCGGGTCGCATCAATTATTGCGGAAAGAAGGGGCACATCAAACCGTTCTGCTACAAGCGTATCGAGGATTTAAACTCTCACGGAGTGTGTTTGAGACAAGTTCGGAGACCTATCTCTAGACGAACGTGCGCCCAAGTTAAACAAGTATGGAAAGTCAAAGCGGTTCTACCCATACCAGGGACAGTGAAAAACAAGCAAGTTTGGAGAAGAAGAAAAGACGTGAAATGCAATGTTGCATTCACTGTGGCTAAAGGCACTACCAAAGAGACATGGTATTTTGATAGTGGTTGCTCCTAACACATGACCGGAGCCAAAGACTCCTTGATTAATTTCGTCCCTCACTCTGGTGGCCCCGTTACTTATGGTGGGGGAGAAAAAGGAAGTATTATAGGTAGTGGCACCTTGAATGTTAAAGGTCTACCCGCCTTAAAGAACGTTTTGTTGGTAGATGGTCTTTGTGCTAATCTTATAAGCATTAGCCAACTGTGTGATGATGAACTAAATGTGAAGTTCAATAAAGAGAATTGGAAAGACTGAGAAGAAGGGAACTGCGAAAAACATTTGGAAGAAGAGGTCAATATTTTTTTATCTTCCATATTGGAGTGATATAGATGTTAGACATTGTATAGAATGTTATGCATGTGGAAAAAAATGTGTGTGATAGTTTAATTGGCACACTTCTCAACATTAAGGGAAAAACGAAGGATAGTGTGACGAGTCGACAAGATTTCCTGGAAATGGGTATACGACCAGAGTTACATCCACAATCAATTGGGAAGCGAACATATTTGCCCCCAGCATGTCATACTTTATCACGTAAAGAGAAAGAGAGTTTATGTCGGTGTTTACGAGATATGAATGTGTCGCAAGGATACACTTCAAATGTTAAGCGACTTGTTTCATTTTAAGATTTGAAATTAGTCGGCTTAAAGTCTCATGATTGTCATGTTTTGATGCAACAACTCCTTCCAGTGGCAATACGTAAAGTCCAACCTAAGAAGGTAAGACATGTCATAACTCGTCTGTGTTACTTCTTCCACGTGATTTGCAACAAAGTGTTTGACCCTTTGAAGTTAGATAAAATGGAGAATGAGGATGTTGTTATCTTATGTCAATTGGAGATGTATTTTCCTCCTTCGTTTTTTGACATCATGGAGCATTTAAATGTTCATTTGGTGAATGAGATCAGAGTATGTGGTCCTGTTTATCTAAGATGGATGTACCCAGTAGAGCGATACATGAAGATATTAAAAGGATATACACAGAATTCGGATCGTCCAGAAGCATCTGTAGTGGAAAGATACATTGCCGAGGAATCTATTGAATTTTGTACAGACTATATGTCTGAAGTTGAAGTTATAGGGCTTCCGAAGACTCGTCATGAGGGAAGAAGAACAGGGAAGGGTACACTAGGAATGAAAGTTAAAACTAAGACACGAGAAGAAGTGTTGCAAGCGCACTTGCATATATTGAATAACACTGATGATTTACTCCCTTTTCTAAGCACTCACAAAACACTGGTGAAGAGAAATAACCCACTAATGAATGAAAAATAGTTATTGAACGATGTTGAGTTTGCCACGAAACCGGGAAGAGGAAACACGTCGGGAGAAACAGCGACCGTTGGTCTCAAACAGCGGTCGCCGGTGATCGTTCTGCGGTCGCGGAATAGGCGACAGCGCCCGCCGTTTACGACACCTGAAGCTTCGAGACTTCGAGTTTTTTCCAGCGCTCGTTGTTCAGAGAACAGCGCCCGCTGAAGGGTATTCAGCGACCGCTATTTGGAAAACAGCGGTCGCCGTTTTACGTCAAGTTGACGAAATCGGGACTGCATGATTTTGGGGGTTTCGGCGACCGCCGATGTCTTTTCAGCGCCCGCGAAATTGGACCTGCGACCGCTGGTTGCAAACAGCGGTCGCCATTTTCTCCAGCGCGAGGAATTTTTGGAAAGTCCTAATTTTGGTCCATTTTGGTTTCCTTCTCCTACGAGGCATGCTATGGGCGAGAATTAATGTTTCCATACATTAATTAGGACCTCCTCCTATATAAAGAGAGCTTCTCCATAGGCATAAACACACCAATTATTCTAGCTATAACTATTACGTGAGATTTGAGGGTTTTCAGCGTATATCATCCTTGTAATCGTGAAGTAATATTATAGTGAATTGTTCGTCGTTTTTCCCGTAGTTTTTCCCAGTTGGGTTTCCACGTAAATTCTTGTCTTCTCTATTTTTCGTTGATTTCTTTTCTTCGGTATTATCGATATTATCATACTATACATCGTCCGATCTTTCAACAAGTGGTATCAGAGCTAAGGATTCATGACGAGCGTGAGGTATGACATACCGTTGCTGGATCTCAACACAAGGTTTTCGATTTGGCAACACAAGATGAGGTTAGTTCTACGATCCCTTAAACAAGAGATCGCTCTCAATGGTGTTGACAACATGCCGGTTCACATGGAGCATGATGACCGTGTCACGGTTGATCAGATGGCTATGGCGACCATAGGGCTCCATATCTCGAACGCCCTTACGGAGGAAACCCTAAAAGCGAAGACAGCGAAAGAGTTGTGGGAGATGCTTGAAGATATGTGAATTACCAAGACGGTGTCAAGTAATCACAATTTGAAAAGGAGTTTATATTTCCTCAAGATGGCGGAGGGTTCTTCTATCCCCGCGCACGTAGCGAAATTCAAGGAGAAAGTCGCCGACCTCGGAAACATTGGCGTGAAGCTCGAAGATGATGATCTTGCGTTTTGGCTTCTAATTCGCTACCTCCTTCTATGGCGGGCTTCCGTGATACTCTCCTATATTCTCGAGATAGCCTCACGTTTAAAGACGTAACCTCGGCTCTCTCATCTAGAGAGAATATTTTGATGATGGAGAATCCTAATTCGGGAGAGACGTAAAGTGAAGGATTGAATGTCCGTGGGCAGACCAACCAGAGATCGGCGGGGCAAGATAGGTCTCGATCGAAGTCACGACATTAGTAACAAGGTGTGCAACTATTGGAAGAAGAAAGGTCACATCAAAGCCGATTGCTACGCCTTGAAAAATAGGAAGGAGAGAGAAGGTGGCAACAACAACAACAATAATTTTGGTAAGAGTTCCGGTGAAGTTGGTGTAGCCGAGAATTATTGTGATCTCCTTATGGCTTTGGGTGAGGTCTCCAAATCAAGCGAGGAATGGATTCTAGACTCGGGATGTACGTTCCACATGTGCTCGAATCGTGAGTGGTTCGAGACTATTGAGAAGGTGGAGCAAGGTGCGGTGACTATGGGCAACAATGCGTCATGCAAGATCGAAGGGATAGGAAGCATCCGGATCAAGATGTTTGACGGCGCGATCCGCACCCTAAGCGAGGTTAGATACATTCTCGGCTTAAAGCGGAATTTAATTTCGCTTAGTACTTTGGAGCTTAAGGGTTACTCGTTCACCGGAGAAGGTGGAGTCATGAAGGTTGTCAGCTGTTCGTTGGTGGTTATGAGAGGTGAACGTAGGTCAAATAGACTTTCTGTTCTTGAAGTCACTACGGTGAAAGGTGAAGTAGCCGTGGGCGATTCCAAAGTCCCAGATGTCGATACAACGAGACTTTGGCATATGCGTCTAGGGCATATGAGTGATTCCGGAATGGCAGAGTTGAGTAGACAAGGGCTTCTTGGGGATAAGGGCTTGTCGAAGTTGGAGTTTTGTGAGCAGTGCATCTTTGGGAAGCAAACGTGAGTGAAGTTCACTACCGGCGCTCACACGACGAAGGAAATACTCGGGTATGTCCATTCCGATCTATGGGGACCATCCCCGGTCCCCTCCACTGGAGGTTCTTACTACATGCTTACCATCATCGATGACTATTCTCGAAAGGTTTGGTCGTTCCTCTTGAAGCACAAGAGCGACGTGTTTTCTACCTTCAGAGATTGGAAGGTGATGATAGAGAAACAAATCGGGAAAGTCGTAAAGAACCTACGTACGGACAATGGCCTAGAATTTGTGTCCGACGAATTCAACCAGTTTTGTAAAAATTCGGGGATTGTGAGGCACCACATTGTGAGATACACGCCCCAGCAAAATGGAGTAGCCGAGAGGATGAATCGCACGATTATGGACAAGGTACATTGCTTGTTAGCAACTTCTGGGTTGAGTAAAGGTTTTTGGGCTGAAGCGGCTTCTTTAGCATGTTACCTTATCAACCGCTCTCCGTCTATGGTGATTAATAAGAAGACTCCACAAGAATTGTGGAAAGGATCTCCGGCGAATTATGAAGACTTGAGGGTGTTTGGGTGTTTGGGTGTCCGGCCTACATGCACTTCAACGACGGGAAATTAAATGCACGAGCTAAGAAGTGCATATTCATTGGCTATAAGGAAGGAGTTAAAGGATACAAGCTTTGGTGTCCAGAGACGAAGAAGATCATTCTAAGCCGTGATGTAGTCTTCGATGAGGCTTCTATGATTGATGATCGGACGTCTAAAGGGAATCTCGAGGTTCCAAGTACTCCTAATGAGGTGGAGCCGGACATGGTGCAAGAAGAAGTTGATGGGTCAAGTTCCCCGACCGATAAGACGAGTAGTTCGACTACTCCGGAAGATCCAAAAGAGATGGAGCTGCAATGCATAGCACGAGATAGGCCAAGGCGAGAGACTCGACCACCCAAAAGGTTAGCCGAGTATGAGTTAGTTGCATATGCTCTAAACGTAGCCGATGAAGTTGATTCGTATGAGGAACCTTCCTCGTATGCCGAGGCGGTTGCGTGTGATGACTCAAGTAAGAAGGTCTTTGCTATGCAAGAAGAGATGGAGTCTCTTCATAAGAATGGCACTTGGGAGTTGGTTGATCTCCCGAAAGGCAAGAAGGCCATAAAGTGCAAATGGATCTTCAAGCAGAAGGAGGGCATCCCTGGGGTCGAGGACGAGAGATATAAGGCGAGATTGGTGGCTAAAGGTTTTAGTCAAATTCCTGGAGTAGATTTTAATGATGTATTTTCACCGGTGGTCAAGCATAGCTCGATTCGGGCAATTCTAGGCATTGTAGCAATGCATGATTTGGAGCTTGAGCAAATGGATGTGAAGACGGCCTTACTACATGGGGAGCTTGATGAAGATATCTCCATGGCATAACAATTATTTCGTTTATAGGTTTTTGAAATCAGTAGGTATTGAAATGGGAAATGATGAATTATATGGATATCTTGAGCCTTGTTCCATTCAAAATGTTGCAAATAAAAAGGAGGAAACCATCAAGTCCTTCAACATATCAAAAATTCAAAGAAGAATATTTACCTTGGAGCTTATCACCAAATGTAAGAATAACTTGTTAATAAGTTTATTTGTCTATAATTGAATTGCAAATAACTTTATTTGAATACATACATATCACATTGGCAGCTACTTGTAATTGACCCCAAAAATAGGGTTGCAGTATGGTTTTGTCCACTTCATCAGAAGCCCACCAAGGACATCACGTTTGTAGTGCAGAGGTGAGGCTTTTTTTAATTTCAGGTTGTAAATTATAATTGTAGTGCAAATGTCATCAGATTATAGTGGAGAGGACATCATGTTTCTAGTGCAAATGTTATAATTATAGTGCACAAAGGTTTTTTTCTTAAATATCAGTTTGTTCAATTTTAAACTATTGATTTAAGTTTTATTTTTTTATTCAAAGCGTGGTGGCCTCGTTTAATCTACCGGAAGGAAAATACACAAGTAAATCCAAGCTTTCTGTTAGTTGGATTGCCACTAAAGTAAGTAGTTAAGTTCTTTGGCTTTTTTTAACACTATATGATATACATTGATGAATCGTAATTGTTTTTTGTATAATATAAGTGTAATAAACAGCAAGGAAATTGGGAATGTGGATACTACGTCATGCATTGGATGTGGACAATAGTTCGTGTCATTATTCAAGAAAGTTGGAATAAGGTGATAAATGTAAATACTTAAAAAATAATTACCACTAGCCTGCTATTATATGTTAATTTCTATATTTTTGTTGTAGGTATTTTCGGATATCAATTCGCTTGATAAAAAAGACAATGACGAAATTCGACCTAGATGGCAAGTTATTTTCTAGAAATAAAGAACAAATTGTCGAATTGATTAGTGATTATAGTATTGGACATATGTTTCTTGACTTGGAATGCTTGATTTTTTGTTATGGAATGAGTATTATGAGATTTAACTTGGCTTATTTATTTTCTGATGTAGGCTGAAGCAATAGAACAAATATTAAAACTCGTTGATTCCAAAGAATACCGAGAATTAACGAAATCAAAGTATCGTTGATTCCTAAGAATACCGAAACTTGATAAAACTCAAGAAACCCTTGAGAGATAAACTCTTTAATTCATATCAAAAACGACTGCGTACATGAATGAGAATGACGAAATATACATACTATCCAAAACCCTAATAATACTAAGACTTTAATTAAAAGATAAATAATTGAAATAACTAAAGCTTGGGCCGAAAGATACGATCATGGGCCTCCAAATAATATAATGCCGTAGTATCCACATCATTCTCTCCCACCGAAAAAAGGTTCGACCGCGAACCCGAAGCAAGTGACGTTTCATCGTTGTCATTATCACCAGTGGAAGAGATCAAAAGCTTCACATGAAAAACCTTGGACATAGGCAAAAGAGAAGGAACCAGACTATAAGGATTGGCAAGTACCTCACGTGGACCAACTGTACGTGCATGGAATTTGGGAGATTCATGAGCTGGAGATCGATCACCATTGAGCACGACCCAAACAAAATTCCCAGGTCCAACTTTCAGCATGAGGCAACCCATATTGTATGCTGCAATGGTCGCGCCGAGAATACGACGCAGGGTGTCGAACAAGTCGACGGCACGGCTGCCAGCACGAATGGGTGAGAGCAGCACCATCAAATTCGTTGGGGCGCGGGGCATGGACGCATACACCACCCGAAAGAGAGCAAGGCCAGTACGACAACGGATAGTTGTACTGTGGGCGAAATTGGCTTGGTGAAGACACATATCCCACAAATGGAGGAGGTCCTCGACGACGAGACAACTTAAAAGGTTGCCGACGGGGTAATTCACAACCTCCGATTGTCCATCGACGAACTTCGTAATTAGGGCCTCTATAGGAGGAGGAGGTTCGGGCAGGACTGGAAACACCCCTCGACCTTCAATGAGAAGGAACAAAGATGCCCTGGTTGCTGGTGTTGGGATCTCACTACGCGAGACGAGCAGGACCGATCGGGCAGTGGTGAAGTAGCAGGTGGCAAGGAATGGAGGACAATCTTAGAACCATCGAACTGAAAACTGTAGGTATTTGCACGTCCATCATGTAGAACCGAGCGATCAAACTGCCATGGTCGACCGAGCAGAAGGTGACAAGCATCCATGGGGACCACGTCGCATGTCAGTCGAACCTTATACTTCGCGCCAATGGAAAAATCAATGTGCACACGACGATCCACGGTGACCGAATTTCCACGCTGAATCCAGGCGAGCGTATAAGGGAAGGGATGGGGTTCTGTGGGCAAGTTGAGTTTGGTAACGGCGTCAGATGACATCACATTCTCACAGGAGCCGGAGTCAATTAAGAAACGACATATTTTACCACCGATGGTGCATGTGGATTCAAAAATGTGGTTGCGTTGGATGTCGGCATTGTGATCGATTTTTGGGGCCAAGCATGATCGACGGAGCACTAGTAAAGGGCCGTCATCACCACTCACATGTTCTTCGGGCAGGTCCTCAAACGGGTATGTATCGAAACGAGGTGGTCCATCATAAGTAGGAGTTTCCCACTCGTCCATAAGGAGGTTACGGGATCGAGCGCGGGGACAATCCGATCGACGGTGGCCGGTTTCACCGCATGAGAAGCACCGTATGGTAGACGATGACGGAGTGGCCTCTGGTGTAGGATTTGTCAGTGCTCTGATAGGTCGTGTGACGGCTGGAGGAGTTGCTGGTGTCGTCCCGGACCGAGAGGGCAGAAACTCGACAGAGGAGCGACGCGCGGATTGCTGTTCCAACAAAACGGCGCGCTGATGTGCCTCCGAAACGGATATAGGTGCTAAGAGGGCCAGCGTGTCTTGGAGGTTACGGGTCAGGCCGCAGACATACCGAGAGACGAGCTGGGGTGTGGAGTCGCGCACGTCGATGCGAGATAAGTACTGATAATATTCCTCCGTATACGCATCGACCGAACGAGTACCTTGGCGGAGGGAATGGAATCGCTGGAAAAGTGTACTCTCAAAATTGTGAGGAAGAAATTCACGCTCCAAGTGTTTACGAAATTTCGGCCATGAGTCAATTGCAGGCTTTCCTTGGCGACGACGGGACAATTTGAGTTGCTGCCACCACGAACAAGCCCGACTGCGAAAACGAGTTGCGACCAGGGCGACACGACGATTGTCGGGCACAGATTTGAAATCCAAGAGGTCCTCCACCACGTTGAGCCAATCGAGGAAATCACACGGGTCGAGACTGCCCGAAAATTCAGGGATGTCGAGCCGAAACCCCGACTCCCAGCGGCGGTTGTCATCACGGGGTGCGTGATGGGCACGATCAAGGGGAGAAAACGGGTTGTCGACGGAGAGTGTCTCATCAGCCGAGTCGTCGTTGCTGGTGTGCGGAGGGGATGGCTGGCGATGGGGTCTGCGGGGGTGTTCTGGGCGAGGGTTGGCGATAGCAAGACGAAGTGCGTCGAGGCTAGCCGTCAGGGCCGTAACCTGACGGTGCAAGGCAGCCATGTCGGCATCACGACGGGCGTCGGCATCACGACGGGCGTCGGCATCACCGGCGGGTTCGTTGGCTGCTTGGCGACGAGGAGGCATCGTGGCTGGAGTCTGATACCAAACTGATGTAGGCGAAAGCAATAGAACAAATATTAAAAATCGTTGATTCCGAAGAATACCGAGAATTAACGAAATCAAAGTATCGTTGATTCCTAAGAATACCGAAACTTGATAAAACTCAAGAAACCCTTGAGAGAGATAAACTCTTTAATTCATATCAAAAACGACTGCGTACATGAATGAGAATGACGAAATATAAATACTATCCAAAACCCTAATAATACTAAGACTTTAATTAAAAGATAAATAATTGAAATAACTAAAGCTTGGGCCGAAAGATACGATCATGGGCCTCCAAATAATATAATGCCGTAGTATCCACATCATTTTCAAAGTTATATATTAATCATGAGTTCTTTGTGATGACTGATTATTGGTAATTTAGGTGGAAATTAGATATTATAATAAAACTAACAACCACTGTTAAAATCACTTATATTAACATTAGTTAAGTAGGACCGTTGTAAACTAAACAAAATTGAGTGGCTTTCACATCGGTTATTTTAACTGATGTGCCATTGAGCGTTCACATCGGTACATAACACCGATGTAAATTATTTTTAAGATTAACATTGGGAGCTATGACATCAGTTCAAGAACCGATATAAACACCCTATTTTAACTGATGTAATAGCCAAATTCTGTAGTAGGCGCACATTCATATATGTATACTACAACAGCATCCACCACCAACAATTGTATATCTATATATATAGGCATCCATTTATATATGTATACGGACAGGAAATCATATATACATTTAAGCACCAATCAATTATGATTGAA
This sequence comes from Euphrasia confusa, assembly GCA_954870475.1. Taxonomy (NCBI): domain Eukaryota; kingdom Viridiplantae; phylum Streptophyta; class Magnoliopsida; order Lamiales; family Orobanchaceae; genus Euphrasia; species Euphrasia confusa. Next base: position 16,251,895 of record OX940967.1, read on the forward strand.
CCAAAAATCACATACTTTAAAGTCATAACAATAGGAACCCTAGAATTGAAATATGATCTAATTACTACATAAAATCTAAAACCCACTTGCCTGAATGTTTATTAGGATGCGATTGTGATTAAGTTCTTCATGAATCTCCTTCTCCTTCTATTCTTCCGTTCGGTCCACTCTCCTCTCTTCTCCCTCTTTATTTCTATATTTCGTTCTAATATTTATTTAAGTAAGGTTAACATATAAAACTAAAGTGTTGGGCTGCTCATGTAAAGGTGGTTGTTCATTTAAAATATAATTTGAGAAACCCATAATAATATAAATCCAACCATAAAGGATAAAAATACATTTTATTAAAGGTCTATTAAATTAAAAGCTCAATTTATAATATGTTTAAGCCCAATTAAAATAATACTGAACTCGACTAGCACGTGCATAAAAATACCATTTTAATTAATTACTTTTTATTATAAATTTTTGAGTTATTATATTCTAACCAGCTTATAAAAAACTTGGTTTAATTTAAAAAATGTTGAAGCCCAACTTTAATACGTAACATGTAAGAAAAAAAACTATTTAAATTAATTAATTTTTAATATAAAAACATTAATGAATTTATTTATTTATAATATATAGTTATATTTAATTAAATTAAATAATTAATAAAATATTAATTTAAGCGATTGATTCACCACGTGATGGTAGAAATTCTTTGATAGATAGGCATCCTCTTAGTTAATTACCAGCATTTTTAGGTATACTTTGAGCCTTGAATTGGAAATGTAGGATGCGCTCGTTTCATTAATTCTTTAACGGAAGAAATTCGAAAAAACGATACGGAGTATCGCTAACACCACCGCTCATGGTAGCGCATTCTCCCTCCTCCTCTGGGGCTCGTTCCTCCTCGTGGAAGCTCTCCACCGGAAACAACTGTAGGGTCTGCGCCTCCTCCTCGTGGTGGTGAGGATTGATCAAGTAAGGCTCCAAGTCAAAGATGTTGATGAAATTGTCGTGAGGGCGTTTGTGCACCTGCCACGTGGCATTCCTACTCTGCTTATTGTGTGATACTATTTCATGTGCATCGATATCCAACTCTACCCATCCATCTGATTTACATTCTGCACCTTTGGTCGCTCCTTGAGTTGTTTTCTGATAATTAAATAAGTACATTAATGCTTGATTCAAAATTCTATTTAATTGGACTGTTTTTCAAATCAACCCGTGAATATTTTAGTTACACGTTGATAATAATAACAGAAAAATTACATGAATATTTTGTTTAAAAAAAATAAAAGTCATGGAGAAATCGAGTAGAAAGTAAGGGTAAAAATGTCATTTAACATTGCATTGATATTATGAATATATATATATATATAAAATCTCAAAAGAAGATCAAATTTAAGAAATAATTATTTTAATTTTTCATTTGAAAACTATATATCCTAAAAATATCACATTTTTATTTTAAAATTTTATTCTCATCTACTTATTATTTTTATAAATTTGAAAATAAAATATTTATTCTCAATATCTTTCGTCCAAAAATCAAGAAAATAATGTTTTTGGTCACCTGAAGTAGCATGCATATAGCAGCAGGCCCAACCGAAAGGGAAGATATGCAGCTTTTTGTGTAACCCTTTTTAATTCATTTACCAACAAACAAACAAAACTTTTGGTGCTTTTTTCCTCTTTCCCAGTTCAATTCCCCCCTACCCACCCCAACCCCACCTGAAGAAGGTAAACACATTCTTTGACCAGGTAATCATGTCCTAATTATGACCTTATTATTGAAATCTAAAAGTAACAACTCTAAATTATTTGAGGATTTAATTGTACTCCTTATTCAATATAACTTAGAATACTAAAGGGTAAAAAATAACAAAAGGTGAAAGCAAAAACTGACCACTGAAATTGTAGTACATTTCGTAGGAGATGCCCAGTCCTTCTTAGCCTCTTCAACTCCAAATGCAGTCCTATTTGACCCTTCATTCCCTAAACAATTTAATAATACAACTCAATACTATCAATTCTCACACTACAAATTAATTAATACCAATTTAATAAAATTTAATTCCATTTTGAAACCTGTTGTTGGTATTTCACTCTTTTCTAATCTTTTTTCCGTTTCATCATGTTGTTGATGGTCGGAGAGTTGACGACGCCGTTTCTGTCGTTCCCTAGCCTTGTGATTCTGGAACCAGTAAAAGACGTTCTTGCCCTCGATCTTTCCGTACCTTCGGAGCTGGGATGTGATCTGCTGGATCTGGTCTGCGCTGGGGGTCCGCGTGCCCCTCCGATATAGCTCTTCGAGGGTTTGGAGTTGTTCGGGGGTAGGGTTCCACCTCGAGCTCACGACAACTTGTTGCGAAGTTGCTACGATATTATCCCTCTTGTCTTGCTCCACAAAACCTATAATATATTTAATTAATTTTTAATTACGAGGTGCATGCATATATATGTATAAGTGAATGAATTTAGGTTACCGAGAAAATGATCGGGAAAAGCAGATGTTCTAGGCAAGAGAGGTCGTAGCTTCCGGGTGGCATCGTCGTAATTATAGCCCAACATCCACATCATGCATCTGAGGAAGAAAGGGAAGAAAAGATGGAATGATGATGATATTGGAATGGAATTAGAAGGGAGACATGAGAAAAAGAGAGCGTGGAATTCTGGGAGGTTCATTTGATTGAGAGGTGTTATCGGGATACGTGTAAGGAGAGGGACGTGACTATGATGAGGGTTATCATAAGGCAGGCAGCCTCATCAACTTCTTCTTCTTTCTTCTTCTTTATTTTCTTACACACCCGACCCGCTCACATTTATTGTTTCTTCTGCACTATATGTCTCGTGCTTTTCACACTTATTCTAAATCCGAACTGCCCCTCCCTCTAATATTTTTATTTTTATTTTTATTTTGTCTCTACCAACACCATTCACTAGTCACTACTATATAGTACTAGTAAAATTTGGTGTATAATGGCATCATTATAGTTATATATGTTTCCATATATATTCACTAAATACATATATATATATATATATACAAAGACTATATAAGTTACATTACTTCGTTGGAATCTTCCAAGTTGTTGAAGATATTGCACTTTTTTTTTAATATAGTCAAACTAGGTTTTAGAAGATATTGTCAATTTGTCACTGCCCAATAGGCCGACGGCTTGTTTCAACACTTGTGTGTTTGCAAAAAAAAAAAAAAATTCAAACGAAAATTCTCGTGTCTTTGGTATTCTATGCTTTGGTTCATTTGGAAAACAAGAAATGTTCGTGTTTTTTAAGACTTTGAAACCACTTCCAAAAAATATTTGAAGAGCTAGAGATAAGTTTTGGTGTCATCTTTCTTTAAAAGATTGCATTTATAATCTTAATTTTTTGTTTTACGACTGGTATTGTAATCTTAATCTTAGATTGTGTGTTCTCTTATTCTTTAATTTTGTAGTAGTCGAGTATCTCTGGTACTCGTTATTTTTGTGTGCTCTCTTATTCTTTTGTAGTAGTCGAGTGTCTTTAGTACTCGTTATTTTAATAGTATAAAATTTTCCGTTTAAAAAAAAATAGGTAAGGTCGATTAGTGTTATTCTTTTCGAGAAATACTGGTCCATGATCACTATGGTTGTTGGTGTGCAAACTACTAAATCATTATCATTTGAAAGAGTTTGATTAACACTATGAATTAAAACAACATACAAATATACAATCAAACTAAGAACCCAAGTAATAGGAAAACGAGCTAGGGAATCATATCAATATCCTTGGATACAATTATAATTAAATCGATAATCGGAAACAATCACAAATTCAATAGCGAAACCGAAAACTTTAGAGTCACTAATTTATAACTCGAAAAATTTCAGCTGTTCCGAATCAAAATGGGTCGACAACCCAATTGGGCTAAATCGAAATTACCGAGAAGACTAACCCGGTTGAAACCCTTACTAATCATTATGGCACCAATACTTTCTTTTGCCCAAATTTGCCCTCAGCAAAATTCACTTGTGGTGGTGTTACAATAGTAAATTGAGACACACAATTAATTGCATTGTCTGAATTTTCATTGTCGAGTCAAGATGTTACACATACATGGTGGTACATGGTATTGTGATAGTATGTCGATATGGTTCTTGTCTTTTACCTGCAGTTATTGATAGATCTGATACAAAAGATATATTAACACATTTATGTGCTATCACAATTACTGTCTCGTCCCTCTTCGAATCTTCTCTGCTTCCATTCTTATTTCACCCTTTTAGTCATGACCCTCTCTCTCTCACATGACACTATGACACTGCACACATATATATAAAATTATATTTGGGCATTATGATGATATGATTTATTGATGACGAAATACAAATGGAATAATATATATATAAAAGATTGATATATGTATATTTCTTGAGTTTAGTGTAGTTGTGTCGTATTCAATAGCTGTTCTGTAGTTGCAGCAAATGCTTCCATAGCGTTTTGTAGGCTACGTACACAGCTCTGCCTAAAATATGCTAGCTACCTTAGGTCAACATATTAAAATATCAATTTATTACTCATTTATTATTTTTAGGGAAAAATGGCAATAAGGCCATTTTTCAACATTTTTTGACCAATAAGGCCAATTTCTAATTTTCGTGTCAATTAGGCCTTTTTGTGTCAATTGGGCCAAAATAATATACTTGGAAAGACGAAAATACCCCCAACCTATTCTACCCACAAACTCCGCACCGCCCCACCCGATCCACCAAGCAGCAGCAGAGGAAGCGCAGGGGGAGGGACACCGCCCCGATTCGCCAAGCAGCAGCAGAGGAAGCGCAGGGGGAGGGATACCGCCGCCGTCGCCCCTGCGAATGCCGCCGTTCTCGGATATGTCGAAGAAGACAATGATCGTATCATCAGCACCTGCTTCACATTTTCCCTAAACCAATACGAAAGACACACACACGCACACAGTACCTCACTTGCTACCGCGGCGCCGAAAAAAATGTTGTCGCTCCGGTCAGTATTGCGCCTGTTGTGCATCGTCCTGCTTTGCTCATCGGCGACTTTAGTTTCCGGTCAGCGTCCTAGAACCGGTCGAAGGAGAAGACAGATGCTTTCCGGTAAGCATCCGTCTCTAAATTATCGCCGCCTTTTATCGTTTCCTTCGTATACTCGGTTGATAAAACTTGGGGGAAATTATATTCTCAGAATATTCTCGAATGCTTCGTCTACAATTAATTTTCCGTGAGAAAAACAAAATTCTCAAAACATAGAAAACCTTTGAATTTCTATATGCAGTTAGTGCACCTTTCAGTTAGTGCACCTTTCGTAGTAGGACAACCTGGATTCTCAGGAGTGTTCCCTGGATCCCGAGCGCTGGGCAACGTGCCACTCGTCCTGACTCGAGATTTACTGCGTTTGGCAGCGGTTCCTTTTGGTCGACAGCAAGAACTCCTCACCGAATGCGAAGGCGTAAATCAAATCGAGTAGTTGTAGAGGGAATGTGAATGAGCGCAAAGTGTTTGATAAAAGGCCTAAACCAGAGTACATGAGGAATAGGAGCAAACGAAAATGGAGAGCAGACTCTGAGCCGAGACGTCTTTCGACTTGGACGTCAATTTGAGATATATCACACTTTGCGATTAAATTCGATTTTTGTTTTTCCTGTTTCAGGTGCAGGACTTTATAGCCATTTCAAAAAATGCCTATGTTAGGGATCAAGTGCTCATCATGGAGAAAGCCATTCTAACTGACCAGCACAGGGTACAACCCTTCGAAGCTCTCGGCTTCAGCAGTGTACGCCGCGCGTTGTACTCTTAAGAAGAGCCCTTTGTGGACTGAAACTCTCGAGCACTATACCGCTGCGATGTACAGTGTATTTTAATATTGTACATGTGAATGATACTCAGTGTTTTTTGATGATATTCAGTGTGTTCCGGTCGCACTCAGTGTATTTTTTAATCAAACAGTGTATTCATATGACATTCAGTGTTTTTCATTTCTATTCAGTGTGTTTCATCCTTATTCAGTGTTTCATTCTTATTCAGTGTTAAAATATGACATTCAGTGTGTTAAAATATGACATTCAGTATGTTCAGTGTTAAAATATGACATTCAGTGTTAAAATATGAAATTCAGTGTTAAAATATGTCATTCAGTGTGTTCAGTGTTAAAATAGGTCATTCAGTGTTAAATATGACATTCAGTGTGTTCAGTGTTAAAATATGTCATTCAGTGTTAAAATATGTCATTCACTGTTAAAATATGAAATTCAGTGTGTTCAGTGTTAAAATATGACATTCAGTATGTTCAGTGTTAAAATATGTCATTCAGTGTGTTAAAATATGACATTCAGTATGTTCAGTGTTAAAGTATGTCATTCAGTGTTAAAATATGACATTCACTGTTAAGATATGACATTCAGTGTGTTCAGTGTTAAAATATGTCATTCATTGTTAAAATATGACAATAATTATGTTCAGTGTTAAAATATGTCATTCAGTGTTAAAATATGACATTCAGTGTGTTCAGTGTTAAAATATGTCATTCAGTGTTAAAATATGACATTCAGTATGTTCAGTGTTAAAATATGACATTCAGTATGTTCAGTGTTAAAATATCTCATTCAGTGTTAAAATATGACATTCAGTATGTTGTTATTCAGTGTAATTTTATAACATTCAGTGTGAAAATCTGTCATTCAGTGTTATTATGCTTCAGTGTAAAAATGGGGCATTCAGTGTTAAACTATGACATTCAGTGTAGTGTGTTTTTATGACAGAAAAAAAAATACAAATTACATTCGAACATATTAAAAAGCGTCTAAAGCCCCAAGAGTTACTGGCTCTCCAGATTTCGGTACATGAAATAAAATGCCTAATAAAAGTCTATTGTCTTATTCTCTCCCAATCATCAACTTGTTCTCGGCCAAGAAACTGTAAGTCCAGCCTTCTCGCAGCCGTCCATTCCCCAACATCCACATCATCAGCCTCACACCTGAAAGCTCACACGAACAAACGATTTCTCAGAATCTCAATAAAACGGAAAGTAGATGCCTGACATAAAATGATCATATTTGCCAATAGCAGCTAACAGTTCCATTAAGTTAAGAGAGGATAGTGTTTTAGTTAATAAGTTCCGACGCTGGTTCTTTATTTGAACGTAAATGAAAAACCAAAAGTATAATGAAATATTGTAAATCTTAGGTGCTCCTGTCCTAACTTGTGATTAAATAACACAGAAGCAAAATTTAAAAGCGATACGAACATACATTTTTTCATTCAAATCAGGCCATAAAAAACATGAAACCAACAATTCAAACTTACACACACACACACGAACCTGCTCTAGTCCACGTATTAACCGAAGCATCATAACAATAGACTTCGTCATTAGCATCCTCAATCCAACAGCACCCTCCAAACAAGTATAGTTTCTTACCTAACACTTCAAACCCAAGTATTATGTAAATAAATATTCTTAAGCATTTTTTGTTAGAGTCAAACATCATATTTTCATCGAACAAGTTCTACCTGAGTCCTGCTGTAGAACAAATGCATATTGCATAGTAAACACCAAACTATGAATAACAATAAACTCAGTCACAAAATCACTTAGCTGCATCCTTAGATTACCAAAAAAACACAAAATAAAAACCAACCCATTGATCATTGTTTATCCAATTATTTTACTTATGCTTCTAAAACATTCACATTGAACGAGAAAACAAAACGAGCATATATATACCTCAAACCTCTCGTCTGCAATAGACTCTTCAAGGACTACGACTAAACGGCGACCTAGAACGTCTACTAGCTAAGCACGACTCGATTTCCTATGATAACCACATTGTAGGCAGTCAAATTCGGAGCGTAACCTTTCTTGAGCATTTCGTCAAACACCTTCAAGGCGTTCTCGACAGAGTCTTTCTTGCACCCCGAACCTGAATCAAAGCATTGTAAGTGAGGACCGAGGGAAGCACCCCCGCGGTACGTCTTCATCCATGCAGCGGCGATGGAGGAGTGCAAGCATTTCCGCGTCCTCGAATATTTGGTTTTGGTTCGCACCTGGGGTTACGCCGGAAGGAGCTGTTCGAGCTACAGATGAGGATCTCCGCCGGCGGGCTCTCGGGGATTCTAGACAGCGGCGGCGACTCGGAGACGTGCAAGGCGGCGGCCTGGTTGTCGGCGGAGAAGGCGGCGGTGTGGTGGTGCGTCGGATCGGGAACGGGAGAGCTGCTCTTCCTATTCGATTCGATCTCACGATAAAAAAAAAAAAACGAATGAAAAGGGTAATAGTGTCTCTACATATTTTAGGCGGCCTAATTGACACGCGTAATTTCTCGAAAGCCTTATTGGTCAAAAAATGTTGAAAATTGGCCTTATTGCCATTTTTCCCTTATTTTTATTTATTTTTAAGTTTTTATTTATTTTTACGTAGTTTTTCAATTTGCTCTAAAAATACATACTAACCGTAACAGGAAGAAAATCCTGCTAGTACCCTACTCAACAAACATAGAGATTTTAGGGATTGAATAGAGCACGCAACAAGCCATGCTCGATCCGAATTTCTCGAGAATTGTGTGATAGAAAATGTATTGTACATCACCGACTATTTATAGTGGTACAAATTAGGGTTTACAAAAGTGGGTATTGAGCTTATTCCGATTTGGGCCTATGATTTATGCTAATACGGGCAATTTGGAGGCCATCGCCGACCTCGGTCGCTGCCATGCTCGTCTGGGAGGGGTATGCTCTTTTGACCTGAATGGGTCCTGCTCATCTCTTTCCCTCCGAACAGGCCGGAAGTTCCTGATTGACCTAACACTGGATGACTATAGATCTCCGTCCTTGTATGTTTTCCTTGGTGATGATGTTGTGTATTTTTTATATGTATAGGAGACAGAAATTGAAAAGCCTTGAGGCGTGTTGATCACTATCCGAAAAACAATATTTCCATTATGTAGAAATTTGTTTACAGGATACAACAAGGCACAAAATTCTTAATGAGAAACTTATTGGAGAGATTATTACTGACTTGTCTGGTTCGGTACTCTTTTTGTACTGTCTGTTGTTACTCTATTTTGACTTTGTTACTGTATTTCTTTCTGTAACTTGTTTTTTTTTTCTTTCTTACGCAAATATATATTTATAGGCAGAAGATATATTGTTCACAAGGGACGCAACATTTCAGATTAAACTTTTCAGTTTACAAAAGTTTGAAGGGATGCAATTTGTTTCAAATTATACGCAACGTTTAGCGTTAACTTTTAAAGTTTATTAAACTTTATATGTTTTATTAATAATTAATTTATATCAAACTGATATAATTAATTATTTACGTAAAATATTATATTTATCTTAAACAAATATAATTTATTTTATTTACGTAAAATAAACACATACAAATTACTAACAATCCCCTACTAATTTGTATATTCTCCACTTTAAACATATTATGAATCCAAGAAGGTATCTTTCGATTTGGACCTCCAATTAGTGTATATACTTTAAAGTTTAACGAAATTATAGGTATCTTTAAGATTTGAACCTTAATCTCTAAAATGTTAAACCGAGAGTATAACACACATAATATATTTATTATTATATTTCTCAAAAGATTTTAACTAACCCTAACACTATTATATATGGCCATGTGCTAATCCTGTCACTTTCATAAACATTAATAGAATATCACAAATTCTAATCGAAGCGGCACCACTTCTATGTTTACTTAGGTAAAGTCTTTAATTTGTCCCAATTGCTTTAGACTTAAAACTTTATTAAGAACGATATGTTCATCCTCTTCTTCTGGCAATTGTCACCACTAGTTATAATTGTATTGTTTTGAAATACACTAGTGCTATCAAGCACATTACTATGACTTGTTATTACCCATTAAACTTTATCATTAGTTGTTACTAATTCAAAGTTGAGTTCCAAGGTGCTTATTTTTATTTTTTTATTATTTTTTTTAATCCAATAATTTTGTTGAATTACTCCCTAATTACTTTAATGAGATGATCTGCGCAGATCTTAAATAATTGTAATTACACTTTTGTAATTAAATCTGTTACATATTACCAATATGTTTATTATATATGTCGCTATATATATGCTCATATGCTCTTAAGTTTAATTACACACTTTGTAATTAATTTTCTTACATATTAGTGTTTTACACCAATATGTTTATTATATGTTTATTATATATGCTGTTGACGACGATGCATGTTTGTCGTGGAACAAACGCCGGTCAAAATAAATTTATAAGTTTTTCCTAGACCTTTCACCAACAACGAGTATTAGTGGCAAGTATAGGGTCGATCCCACGAGGAGTTTATTGTTACTTTCCCCCGGCTTTACCCAAAGGGTTGTCACGTTTAAAAGGAATTTTGTGTTCGCTGTGGGCACAGCGGTTCCGTGATCTCCTTGCTACCTTGACTGAAATAAAACAAAAACAAAATATTAATGAATTAAGAACATTTGGGCAAGTCGTTACCTTGATCACACTGGTCAAGTGTTTACTATTCACTGGCACATATATCATTTTGCTAACAACTTCATCTTCCGGTTATAGGCCCCAAATATTAACATCCCTATAATGTCACGCATATTAATACCTTTGACCCTCATTCGCTCTTATGTTTAAAGTCCTATTAGATCTCTCTCAATAGGTCTCCTGACATTGACCAATTCGACACTATGTGACCGCATGAGTCTAAGTTGATCAAACCGCTTTCATCCTCCAAGCAAACCCAGAATGGCCAATAGCATGCCCGGACAGACCCGAGTCATACGACCACATCTCCAGCAACATGTTGTACTTCGCGGACGCCCAGTCTCCCGGTCGCGTTGATCCACGTACTTGTGTGTTAGGCAAGTCGGGGTTCCCACTGGTCATTGTAGGATTGCCCAAGTCCCTAACATCCTCGATATACTACCCTGTTGAATCGGGAACAAAGCTAAGCTAGTTGCTGTCATCAAGAAGCTGATGGAGTAGTATACTTAATGTCTAGATTTGAGTATTCTGAACTCTGTATGCACTTTCATTTACCTATCTATTACAGACATTCATTTGCTTTTAATTATTGCTAATTAAATACATGCAAATTATAGTCCTGGATTTTATACGTTGTAGTTAGTATGGTGTTGCATGGGCACACAGAAGATCATACTATCGGTTACTCGTATTTAATCGAACAGTTGCTCACGACCTAGATGGACACGGACCAATCCATCGGTATAGTCGTTGTGTGAGAGAGAAAATAATTTATCTTAATTATTTTATCACACTTGTACACTTGGTGTATTGAGCGGATCGATTGAGGCTCATCAATTAGGATTGCTCGGCGATAATTGATTTGAGACTCGGAGTATTTTATTCTTAATCCCTTAAACAATTGCGGGTGTGTATATTTAATATAAGTGACTTTGATTTTCCAAAGGAATTAACCGATTTAATTATTGGGTTAATTACCGGCTAAGTTGGGTCACTATATTTTATATATGGCATGCCGTGAATTCTTGAAGGGACAGTGTATCCCGGAAGGGTTGATAATATCCCCGAGATGAGCTCATAAGGATTTATTATGTAAACCTCGCGAGTGGATTTGTTCCGCATAATAAATAAGGTTGAGTGGTACTAATCTCGGATATAAGAGATGAATAAATTTATTAAGCAATAAATAAATTTTATTCATGGATATTTAAATCTTAAATACACGGAATAAATAATACTAAGTTGGAGAAATATTATTTGGTATAATATGGATAAATATTGGGAGTGCAATTTTATTTATATAGTGGAAAATAAATAAAATTAATATTGATAAGAATTAATAGATTTGGGTTGGACCCAATTTAATTTTCAATATTAGAAGCCCAATATTTAATCTCCTTTTGATCCCCTACGTATCCTATAAAAGCACTACATGGTCTTCACTTTTCACAACCTAAGATACGCCAATCTAAAAGTCTTGAAGAGTGAAGAGGATCCATAGAGTTCGATAGCTCGTCGCCCACCCGACGTTCGAACGGAGTGCAAGGAATACGCAGGAAGATCACGAGGTCATCGATTTCGTTTCTCCGAACAACGAATCGTAGGTACAATTTCTAAAACCCCTTTATAAATTGTTCGATTTGTTTTTATCGAGAATACCGTAGAACAAAGATCCGAGGATCGAACCCCGGGATGAGGGTCGAGCCGGGCGGTGGAGGTTGGACTACCGGACCGCCGGCGGCTCGTGGATCCCTCATGGGGATCGAACGCGTGAACCCTCGGCTGGACGCCGAGGGTCGATCGAGCCCTACGGGGCTGATCGCTAGGGCTACGGGGCTAACCCGTAGCAGCTCGTAGCGAGCTGCGGGTTTTCCCGCAGCGGCTCGCTGGACGCGAGCCCTAGCCGCGTAGCAGCGGATCAACGGATCCGCTGCGGGGTTGCTCGAAGCAACCCAGCGATTGCCCGTAGCAATCGCGAGTCCCCTCGCGGGGACTCGGCTGGGCGTCCGCGTGCCTCGTGCGCGCGACGCGTTCGGTCGGGTCCCGGTTCGCGTGGGCTCGTGGTTTCTCCGGCGATTGAGGTTGTCGATTGTATGAACCTCGGCTTGCGGGGTTTGGGTGGGGGCGGATTACGTGCCTTCGGGTGCGTGGTCTCCAAAGCCCGGACTTCGGCGGATGAGCCGGTGTTCGTATGTTTTCCGGCAAAGGGTTCGTTCGGGTTATCGGTTCCGCAAATTTTGATAACCCGGGATAATGAATTCCAACAAATGGTATCAGAGCGTGGTTTACGTTCGCGGTATTTTCGATAAAATTGTTCTACCTTGCAGGGTTCCGACTATTATGGCTTAATTTATTATTCGCTTAATTTATTTTGTCATGATTGTTGGTTTTATTAAACTCTCGGACATGTCGAGATTCGTTTTTGGTGGTGAATGCTTGTAATAGTAAAAATTCGGGGGTTGACCGAATTTAGGATTTATTATTATGTTCATGTTTTTCCGGAAAATGTATAGGGTCGATTTCGTGTATAGAATCGATACCGGAATTGTAATTTAGATTTTGTAAGTTTATTTTGCGATTGGATCGACGTATCGAAGACCGCCGGAGAAGACGAAGTGACGAGGAGACGAAGGACCGGGATCGATCAATCCCCATGATCGATCCCGGGGGGATCGATCGACCCGCGGCCCTAGGCGGGCTGTCCGCGGGAGTCCCGGCCACGCCGGCCACCAGTGGTGGTGGCGCGTGGGCTGGGCGGCGGCGGCGTGCCCTAGGCGGCGGTCGGGCGATGGTGGGGGTGGCTCGGGGTCTCCCAACCCGTGCTATTCCTACCGGAAATTCGCTTTCCTAATTTAATTCGGTTTCCTATTTTGAATATTTCTTTATGGAATATTCATGAAAATAGAAAAGAATTAATTTAGCATTAATTTATTTTTCCTATTTGATTATTCCTACTCATGGGAATATTCATGGATTAGGAATAAAATAAATTTGGAAAGTAGAAGAGTCCTAAGTAATTATTTTATTTCTTTATTTCATTATGGATATCATCTAGAATATTCCAAGAATATCTTGGATAGATTATTCTAGAGATTTAATGAAGTGGAAAAAGAAAATAAAATAAATAAAATATTAATAATATTTAATTTTATTTTTGATATATTCAATTGACTTAATTTTCGAATTAAGTAACTTTTGGATTAATTGAAAATAAATAGATTTAAATATTGGAATTTAGTATTCTCGTCACATGGAGCATTCAAGAAACGAAGACTGAAGACTAGAAGATGCGTACGGGGATGTGATGAAGCCATAATAGTCGGAAAATAATATTCTAGTAATTATTTTGACTATGTGATAATACTATGTGCTTTATTACATGTATGCATGCTATATGTGTTTATTTTATGCACTAGATAGCGTATCCCTTTATTGTAAAAAGCTAAGTGGGAGAGGGTATGGAAACATACCCATGGTCTCCATTGCTGCTCTCTTGGTGACTTTTATAAACTTTTAAAGTTTATATAGATAGGTCATTAGAGGAGAGTTCTTGTAATTCCTTTTACGAGAAACATTGATTAAGTTTATCAAACAATGCCTAATTTGTCTTTCCAAAGCTGATTTCAAGTCGACTCATTCTCACCCCGGGGAGTGGAATGGAGCCAGAGCCACTTGGTCATGTAGAGGACACAAATTAGAGACTTTCGTGCCATTCTTTGATAGATGGGTCGTTTGTCTGCTCGGCTCCCTCATTTATGAGAGATAGGGTTGTTCGCATGGTGAATCACTGGTTAGAAACTTCGAGTTTCACTTATGATTCTCCACGTCTTGATTTACGAGATTAAATGAATCAAGTAATTGGGAGTCAATTATAAAAGTCTCTTAGTGTAGTAAACGTCCACACCACGTGGCTTGCTATGCTGACGGATTTTGGATTAATTGATGTAGACAGTTGTAAGTAATTATGAAGAGTTGTGAAGTTATCGTAAACGTCCACACCACGTGGCTTGCGGTGATGTAACAGTTCCAAGTAATTTACTTTGGTACTGAGTGATGGTTTACACTTACATACGCGTTATAGTATTCCTCCCCACGAGGTCACGCTATAATTGATGTATGACCAAAGAAAATCTAATTGCTAAATCATTTGGGTGGGTAAACGTCCACACCACGTGGCTTGCCTTACCTGATGGGATTTTAGATGTGATTAGTGATTTAATGATATTATTTAAGGGAGATGATATCGGATATTAAATTGTTTGTCTGTTTTATGTGCTTATAGGTTAAGAATGACTGTGACCCCACTTTGTGATATACTTAAGGATGAAAACTCACCGGTTCCATATGGTGATGATTGGGAACGAAATCTGGACATTGTCCAGACTGTTGAGCTTTCTGAATCCACTTTTGTCCCAACTGATGAGGACATTCGAAATGACCTCAGGATGATGTTGAGACATAGCGTGGAAGCCGGAAAAGAGGTGATTAACATACTCACAGAATTCTCTCTCAATGAGTCCCTTAAAAAGGAATCAACGAGAGCGGAGTTTGTGCGTAAGTTAAGAGAATCACAAGCTTTTGTGGCAAGGCTAGAGGAAAAGCGTGCAAAGAAACCCAGTGGCTTGAAGCCACGGATTGGGAAAGGCAAGCCTTTGGGCAAGTGCTTTCGATGCAAGCAGTTTGGGCACTGGAGGTCTGATTGTCCTCTCATCAAAGGTACGAAATTTTCCTTAGTCACTGAAACATTGTCAGCGGTGATATCTACCAGCACCTGGTGTGTAGATACGGGTGCCACTGACCATGTCTGCAATTCATTGCAAGGGTTCCAGGAAACCCGGAGACTTAGAGAGGGAGAGATCGTGGTCTACATGGGCAATGCCGCGAAGGTGGCGGCTGTTGCAGTGGGAGACGTTCACTTACGCTTTAGTAGTGATAGGGTTTTGGTTTTACAAAATTGTCTTTATGTACCGAATTTTAGAAAGAATTTAATTTCAGTTTCTAAGTTAATTCTGAATGGATATTCTGTTTCTTTTGATCACTCTGTGGTCATAAGAAGAAATAGTGAGATTGTCTGTTCTGGTACATTGGTAGACGATTTGTATATTCTGAATCCTGAGTCTAACACGGTGCAACTAACCGAGAGTAATAACACATCTACGAACACCAATAAGAGAAAGGAACCTTTTAAGATGAATCAATTATACTTGTGGCATCTAAGGCTAGGTCATATTAATTCGAATAGAATTCAAAGGTTGAAAGCTGATGGTCTCATTAGCGGCATAGAAGGAGAGGACCTTCCAACCTGCGAATCCTGTTTGGAGGGTAAAATGACCAAGCGTTCTTTTTCTGGTAAAGGACGTAGAGCTGAACAAGTATTGGATTTGATTCACTCTGATGTATGCGGACCTATGTCTACTCAGGCAAGGGGAGGGTACGAGTATTTCATCACCTTTACTGATGATTACTCAAGGTATGGATATATTTACCTGATGCGCCACAAGAGTGATTCTTTTGACAAGTTCAAGGAATTCAAGGCTCTTGTGGAGAACCTTCGTGGTAAATCCATAAAATGCCTGCGATCTGATCGCGGAGGCGAGTACCTGTCTGGAGAATTCAAGGCATACTTGGCAGAGAATGGGATTGAATCCCAGCTGACCTCACCATATACTCCTCAGCAGAATGGTGTGTCAGAAAGAAGGAATAGGACTCTTATGGAGATGGTGCGATCGATGATGAGTTACTCGGATTTACCTGTTATGTTCTGGGGACTTGCCTTGGAAACAGCGACGTACATTCTGAATAAGGTTCCGACCAAAACGGTACCGACTACACCCATGGAATTGTGGAGTGGGCGTAAGCCTAACTTGAAACACATTCGGATCTGGGGATGTCCAGCACATGTGTTGCGACAAGGCGCCGATAAGTTAGAACCTAGATAAGAAATACGGCTGTTTGTAGGATACCCGAAAGGAACTAAGGGTGGCATGTTCTATAGTCCTACGGACCAGAAGATCGTTATAAGTACTAACGCTCGGTTCTTAGAGGAAGACTATGTCATGGACCACAAGCCCAAAAGTGACATAATACTTGATGAGTTGAGAGGTAACGAGGAAGACCTGGATACAGCCGAACCGAGTATAGATACACCACTAGAACCTGCACCTAATACTGTCACTGTTAATACACCGGAACGCCGTCGTAGTGGGAGGGTTGTTAAACAGCCGGACAGATGGATTGGACTGGGTGAGTCTTCGGACTCGGCACCCGGAGTTCATGAAGTCGATCCCTGGACCTATGATGAGGCGGTACAAGATATAGATGCGCCTTCTTGGAAGAAAGCGATGAAATCCGAAATAGAATCTATGGATTCTAATAAAGTCTGGGATCTTGTAGAACCACCAAGCGGCGTAAAGCCAATTGGGTGTAAATGGGTCTACAAGAGAAAGAGAGGATCTGACGGAAAGGTCGAAACCTTTAAAGCTCGGCTTGTTGCGAAAGGATATACTCAGAAAGAGGGAATCGATTATGAGGAGACCTTTTCGCCAGTAGCCAAGATAAAGTCGATCCGGATTCTCTTATCCATAGCAGCTCATATGGATTATGAGGTGTGGCAAATGGATGTCAAGACAGCTTTCCTTAATGGAAGTCTTGACGAGACGATTTATATGAAACAACCAGAAGGATTCATTGCTAAGGGGCGAGATCATCTAGTGTGCAAGCTTAATAGATCCATTTATGGATTGAAACAAGCCTCGAGATCGTGGAACCTGCGGTTTGATGAAGTAGTCCAATCTTTTGGATTCATTCAAAGCATGGACGAATCGTGTGTGTATTGGAAACGTGATGGAAAGAAGGTGGTGTTTCTCGTGCTTTATGTAGACGACATACTTCTCATTGGCAACAGTGTAAAGATGTTATCAGACATAAAGGGATGGTTGTCTAGACAATTCGATATGAAAGATTTGGGAGAAGTTGGACATGTTCTAGGGATCAAAGTTATAAGGGATCGCCGGAATAGAACATTGTGTCTTTCCCAGCAATCTTACATAGACACGATTCTAGCTCGTTTTAACATGCAAGATTCCAAGAAGGGTGATCTGCCCTTCAATAAAGGAACTTATCTTTCTAAGGAAATGTGTCCTCAGACACAGAAGGAGAAAGATGACATGAAAGCGATTCCCTACGCTTCGGCTGTGGGAAGCTTAATGTATGCAATGTTATGCACGAGGCCTGATATCTGTTATGCCGTTGGCATAGTAGCAAGATATCAGAGTAACCCTGGAAAGGCTCATTGGACTGCCGTAAAGAGCATTTTCAAGTATTTGCGAAATACTAGGGATTATGTTCTAAGTTACGGGGCAGACAATCTGATTCCTTTGGGTTATACAGATTCGGATTTCCAAGCTGATAAGGACCGGCGTAAGTCGATATCAGGCTATGTGTTTCACTATTAAAGGAGGAGGAGTTTTAACATGGAAGAGTGATAAGCACGATGCTTTTCGGACTCTCCCATGGGTAACCAAATAGCGGCCTCAGAGGCAGCGGAAGATTTGGTATGGCTCCGGTATTACCTCTGGGACTTAGATGTGATTCTTAGTTTACCAAAGGCTATGTAAATAGCGGTGCAGTGGCAAACTTTAAGAGATCACGAGTCCATGAGTGTAAGATAACACATAGGGCAAGTACCACCTGATACGAGTCATCGTCAGAGGGACGATGCAGTAGTCACCAAGATAGCTTCAGAGCGGCAACCTAGATTGCTCATTCACATGGTACCTCTTGGAGGTACAGTTTAAGCACGTGATGAGTATGGGAGTCGGGAGTTTGGAAGATAAGACTAGACCTTAGTATAAGTGGGAGATTGATGGAGTAGTATACTTAATGTCTAGATTTGAGTATTCTGAACTCTGTATGCACTTTCATTTACCTATCTATTACAGACATTCATTTGCTTTTAATTATTGCTAATTAAATACATGCAAATTATAGTCCTGGATTTTATACGTTGTAGTTAGTATGGTGTTGCATGGGCACACAGAAGATCATACTATCGGTTACTCGTATTTAATCGAACAGTTGCTCACGACCTAGATGGACACGGACCAATCCATCGGTATAGTCGTTGTGTGAGAGAGAAAATAATTTATCTTAATTATTTTATCACACTTGTACACTTGGTGTATTGAGCGGATCGATTGAGGCTCATCAATTAGGATTGCTCGGCGATAATTGATTTGAGACTCGGAGTATTTTATTCTTAATCCCTTAAACAATTGCGGGTGTGTATATTTAATATAAGTGACTTTGATTTTCCAAAGGAATTAACCGATTTAATTATTGGGTTAATTACCGGCTAAGTTGGGTCACTATATTTTATATATGGCATGCCGTGAATTTTTGAAGGGACAGTGTATCCCGGAAGGGTTGATAATATCCCCGAGATGAGCTCATAAGGATTTATTATGTAAACCTCGCGAGTGGATTTGTTCCGCATAATAAATAAGGTTGAGTGGTACTAATCTCGGATATAAGAGATGAATAAATTTATTAAGCAATAAATAAATTTTATTCATGGATATTTAAATCTTAAATACACGGAATAAATAATACTAAGTTGGAGAAATATTATTTGGTATAATATGGATAAATATTGGGAGTGCAATTTTATTTATATAGTGGAAAATAAATAAAATTAATATTGATAAGAATTAATAGATTTGGGTTGGACCCAATTTAATTTTCAATATTAGAAGCCCAATATTTAATCTCCTTTTGATCCCCTACGTAGCCTATAAAAGCACTACATGGTCTTCACTTTTCACAACCTAAGATACGCCAATCTAAAAGTCTTGAAGAGTGAAGAGGATCCATAGAGTTCGATAGCTCGTCGCCCACCCGACGTTCGAACGGAGTGCAAGGAATACGCGGGAAGATCACGAGGTCATCGATTTCGTTTCTCCGAACAACGAATCGTAGGTACAATTTCTAAAACCCCTTTATAAATTGTTCGATTTGTTTTTATCGAGAATACCGTAGAACAAAGATCCGAGGATCGAACCCCGGGATGAGGGTCGAGCCGGGCGGTGGTGGTTGGACCACCGGACCGCCGGCGGCTCGTGGATCCCTCATGGGGATCGAACGCGTGAACCCTCGGCTGGACGCCGAGGGTCGATCGAGCCCTACGGGGCTGATCGCTAGGGCTACGGGGCTAACCCGTAGCAGCTCGTAGCGAGCTGCGGGTTTTCCCGCAGCGGCTCGCTGGACGCGAGCCCTAGCCGCGTAGCAGCGGATCAACGGATCCGCTGCGGGGTTTCTCGAAGCAACCCAGCGATTTCCCGTAGCAATCGCGAGTCCCCTCGCGGGGACTCGGCTGGGCGTCCGCGTGCCTCGTGCGCGCGACGCGTTCGGTCGGGTCCCGGTTCGCGTGGGCTCGTGGTTTCTCCGGCGATTGAGGTTGTCGATTGTATGAACCTCGGCTCGCGGGGTTTGGGTGGGGGCGGATTACGTGCCTTCGGGTGCGTGGTCTCCTAAGCCCGGACTTCGGCGGATGAGCCGGTGTTCGTATGTTTTCCGGCAAAGGGTTCGTTCGGGTTATCGGTTCCGCAAATTTTGATAACCCGGGATAACGAATTCCAACAGAAGCCTCACAGTATTTTACACAGCAGCCTGATCAGGATCAGAACTTGACCAAACGATGTTAATTCAGCAATACATAATTAAAATAAATAACGAAAGCAAAAACGAAATTAAATAACTGAAACAAAAGGGAATTAAATTAAAGAAAAACATAATATACAATTTTGCCCAAACGGGCTGCCCAAAAGGGCGGTGTTCCTCCTCACTCGACTCTCAAAACAAATACATATAAACTCTCATGAATTTTGTGTTGTTTTGTGGAGCTCGGGTTATGTGTTGTTGCGTTCGGTCCTCTCTTTTTCGTGACTCTTTGTGTTCTTCACGTCCTCATATATTTATAGATGATAGGGGTCTTGGGAAGCAAGTAAAAATCGCTGATCTTGATTGGATAAGGATTCTCTTGAAGACTCCTAGATTTTCAGGATTCTGGACAGCTGCCTGCCCATGCTGACGTCTTGACAGACTCATGTGTATATAGGACTCTGATTTGATAGAGACGTGTTGGACAATGACTCTAAGGTTAGATGAGAGTCCTTCTTTGATACTTTTCTGAATCTAGTCGCCTTTGAGGACTCCAAGATTCCCAGGACTCTTTCGTACACTACTTGCTCAACGTCCGTCTCTGATCAATTGTCGCTCTTGCCTAATTGCTTTATCTCCAATAGCCTTCTTCATTTACGAGGTGGCAGATCATGCGTGGTACTTGGTCGTGCGTCAGTCTTGCTCCACTTTCTGACTCTGTCCCAACTTGCTCAACGGGACATGGATGTTCCAGTCAGACCAGCTTGCTCAACCTGCACCCTTGACCACGAAGGTGATTTCCTTGCCACTTTTACGCCTCAGTATTTTCTTTGCCTTGGTTAAGTCATGGATCACGTGTGAGACTTTGGAAGTTGGGAATCTTCGCAAAGTGCCTTCGCCCATAATGGTTGCTTGCTCAACTGTCGGTGATCAGTCGAGAGTGAGTGTTTTGCCACAGTGGGTGATCAGGCCAAAGTAAGTGTTATGCCCAAACCGCTAGCTTCTGCTGCCTTTTGCCTAAATGGAAAAACTTCTTCATCTTTCACGTAATTCACTCCTATTATGCCCAAGGTGTCACCTGCTATGCCCTGCATCACTATTACTCCAAATGTGTCCTCCCAGACATAATAAAATAATAAAAAGAAAATAAAGACTCGATTACTTGACTCAAAAGAACTAAAAATGAGCCAAAAAATATGGCTCATCACACGCACACACTTTACTACGCTTGTCCTCAAGCGTGCGGTATGACTTGCCTGCTCAATTAGAAATCAAAGGGAGGTAGAGATAGAAAAAAATAACAGAAGACTCAAGCATGCTTATCAAAATACAGAGAGTTGATCAAGTGAACAGATAGTCAAAATCATAGTCAATGGAATGCATAAAAAACGGTCAAGAGTTTGCAACAGGATTTTGGGATTCTCACTAAGTGTTTCTCTCTATGTAGTGGATGGGTAGTGTTTCGCTCAATGCTGTTTTTAAAAGAAGTTCTGCTTTGGGCTTGACCAAGTTCTATATAGTGAAATTTTCAGATGAGTTGGGCAATATCTTTAGGGCTTTCTGGGGTTGATTGTATAGGCTATGTTGGGCAATGCCCAAAATTGATCTTAGGTAGGGCTGCATTTTACTTAACAACTTTTCCTCCTAATCTCTTCTCTTTCTTACAAGCCTTAGCACACCCTTTTATTCGTGGATCTTTTTTTTTCTCTTTTTTTTTTTTTTGCTTTTTTTTTGTAGAGAAGACTTTACCCTGACCTGCCCATTTTATGGACTTGGGCGTTTTTGCAGATTGGCCAGGGCAGTGGGAGTTTTCCCCAAGTGATCAAGAAAATAAGCTCGGCTCAAGGGGCTAACAAGGGTCTTCTTTTTATTTATAGTACAGAACAAAATGCCTAAATCATTTACTACCTTAACTCAATTTCAATTATCACAATGGTCAGAACTTGGGCAAGCTTCAGCATCACAAACTTTTTAAACAGCTACGCTCAAGAAAGAAATATCACACAAATGTAGGCTCAAATCCTCACAGCTTACCTAGTTGCAATTCCATCGTCCCTAATATTTTTCATGCATAGACTATTAATTTTGAAAACTGTTCAAATTGACCAAGTATTTATCAAACATGCGACTCGATCACATTATGGGGTTGCTCTTGCCATTCCCCCACTCACACACTTTGCCTCTGGCAAAGTGTGCAAATAGTAATAAGATGGGCAAGCATCTCCCCAGACTCAATACTCCGACTCCAAACGATGTTGGCGCACCTTCCCACATACACACTTTGCCTTGGGCAAAGTGTGCAATTAAGGAGGTCGACCCCATCAACCAAAGGTCTTCAGACTCAAATAAAAATATGTCAATGGGAGGAACGCATTCAAGAGGAGGGATCAGCAAAGTACCTTTGCCCAGTGTGGACATTGTGTGCAAGCAATACCTCTGGTCTTAGTCAAGGCCCTTCCCAAAATCTTTAATTGTTTGACCTCAGCTGGCTTGCCCATTCGATTCTGTCTTTTCTGGTCATGGCACTTGCCCACAAGGTCTCTGTTCTTGCTCAACGTGCATCTTCCTCCTCCAGATTTGGCTCCTTGCACATTATCTACATCACAAAACACACTACCTTTCAAGGAAAACACTGCTCAAGGCTTATTTATTGAATAAAAAAAATAAAAAAGGGAAAATATACTACCAGGTTGCCTCCTGGCTAGCGCCTAAGTTATCGTCATGGGCATGACGTTGGGTTGCACGTGCAGTTCGCCTTGCTCTCCCTGTTCTGCCTTCAATTTCCCTGTATGGTCAAGCTAAAGAAAAACAAAAATCACAAGTCAAATAGCACGGAGAAAGTAACTGGAATTTAAACTCCCCGGCAACGGCGCCAATTTTGACGACGACGCATGTTTGTCGTGGAACAAACGCCGGTCAAAATAAATTTATAAGTTTCCTAGACCTTTCACCAACAACGAGTATTAGTGGCAAGTATAGGGTCGATCCCACGAGGAGTTTATTGTTACTTTCCCCCGGTTTTACCCAAAGGGTTGTCACGTTTAAAAGGGAATTTTGTGTTCGCTGTGGGCACAACGGTTCCGTGATCTCCTTGCTACCTTGACTGAAATAAAACAAAAACAAAATATTAATGAATTAAGAACATTTGGGCAAGTCGTTACCTTGATCACACTGGTCAAGTGTTTACTGTTCACTGGCACATATATCATTTTGCTAACAGCTTCATCTTCCGGTTATAGGCCCCAAATATTAACATCCCTATAATATCACGCATATTAATACCTTTGACCCTCATTCGCTCTTATGTTTAAAGTCCTATTAGATCTCTCTCAATAGGTCTCCTGACATTGACCAATTCGACACTATGTGACCGCATGAGTCTAAGTTGATCAAGCCGCTTTCATCCTCCAAGCAAACCCAGAATGGCCAATAGCATGCCCGGACAGACCCGAGTCATACGACCACATCTCCAGCAACATGTTGTACTTCGCGGACGCCCAGTCTCCCGGTCGCGTTGATCCACGTACTTGTGTGTTAGGCAAGTCGGGGTTCCCACTGGTCATTGTAGGATTGCCCAAGTCCCTAACATCCTCGATATACTGTTGGAAATCGATATCTCGGGGTTAACGGAATAGCGGAAACATAACCCCGATCAAAATCCCTTCGCCGGAGTACACGCGAACCCCCACACGAGCCGGGGTTCCGACCGAACGCATCGCCGGGCCGAAGCCGCACACGTCCAGCCGGATCCCCCGCATGGGGATCGCGATCGCACAACGCGATCGCCAGGGTTACTCACGGCAACCCCACGGCGAGTCCGGCGACTCGCCGTCCGCGGAGGAGGGGGCTGCTCGCCGTGCGAGCAGCGGCGGCACCAGCCCGCCACCCCACGCGATCGAGCACGCGCTCGATCGCATCCCCGGCGTCCAGCCGGGGTCCTTGTGCGCTGCCGGCGGTCGAAGCCCTAGGGCTCGACCGCCACCCTCGGCGTCCAGCCGAGGGTCCTCGTTGGTTGCACCCGGCGGTCAAACCCTAGGGTTTTGACCGCCCGCCCTCGGCGCCCAGCCGAGGGTCTTATGTGCGTGCGATCCCGGCGGGGATCCCTAGACCGCCGGCGGTCCGGTGGTCTTCGACCACCACCGCCCGGTCTATCCCCGTCCCCGGGTTCGTCCCTCGGATCTTCGTTCATGTGTATACGACGAATTAATTATTAAAATCATCGAAGGGGGTTTTACGATTTTACCTCGTTCTCGTTGTTCGGAAAAACGAAGAACTCAATTGATGACCTTGAGATCTTCCCACGTATTCCTTGCACTAGCTCGAACGTCGGGTGGGCGACGATCTTCCGAACTCCATGGATCTCCTCCACTCTTCAAGAACTTTATGATTGGCGTATCTTAGGTTAATGAATTGTGAAGACCATGTAGTGCTTTTATAGGCTACGTAGGGGATCAAAAGGAGATTAAATATTGGGCTTCTAATATTGAAAATTAAATTGGGTCCAACCCAAATCAATTAATTCTTATCAATATTAATTTTATTTATTTTCCACTATATAAATAAAATTGCACTCCCAATATTTATCCATATTATATCAAATAATATTTCTCCGGTAGTATTATTTATTCCGTGTATTTGAGATTTAAATATCCATGAATAAATTTATTTATTGCTCAATAAATAATATTCATCTCTTATATCCGAGAATAGTACCGTTCAACTTTAATTATTATGCAGATTAAATCCACCTGCAGGGATTACATAATAATTCCTTATGAACTCATCTCGGGGATATTATCAACCCTTACGGGATACACTTTCCCGTCAAGTATTCACGGCATGTCGTACATAAAATATAGTGACCCAACTTAACCGGTAATTAACCCAGTAATTAAACCGGTCAATTCCTTTGGAAAATCAAAGTCACTTATATTAAATATACACACCCGCAATAGTATCGGGGATTAAGAATAAAATACACTGAGACTTAAATCGATTATCGCCGGCAATCCTAATCGATAAATCTCAAACGATCCGCTCAATACACCAAGTGTACAAGTGTGATAAAATAATTAAGATAAATTATTTTCTCTCTCACACAACGACTATACCGATGGATTGGTCCGTGTCCATCTAGGTCGTGAGCAACTGTTCGATTAAATACGAGTAACCGATAGTATGATCTTCTGTGCGCCCATGCTTGCACCATACTAACTACAACGTATAAAATCCAGGACTATGATTTGCATATAATTTAATTATAAATAATTAAATGCAAATAATTGTTTATTTAATTAAATAGATTAATGGCAATGGATCGGGAGTTTCCGTTACTTAAATCTAGACATTAAGTACACAACTCCAACAATCTCCCACTTGTACTAAGGTCTAGTCATTTCCTCCAAACTCCCGACTCCCATACTTATCACGTGCTAAACTGTACTTCCAAGAAGTACCATGTGAGTGAGAAATCTAGGTTGCCGCTCTGAAGTTATCTTGGTGACTACAGCGTCGTCTCCCCTGACGATGATTCGTATCAGGTGGTACTTGCTCTATGTGTTATCTTACACTTATGGACTTGTGATTTCTTACCATTTGCCATCGCACCGCTATTTACATAGCCCTTGACAAATTAAGAATCACATCTAAGTCCCAGAGATTATCCCGGAGCTATACCAAAACTTCCGCTGCCTCTGAGGCCGCTATTTGGTTACCCATGGCAGAGTCCGAAAAGCATCGTGCTTATCACTCTTCCATGTTAAAACTCCTTCTCCTTCAATAGTGAAACACATAGCCTGATATCGACTTACACCGGTCCTTATTTGATTAGAAATCTAAGAGAGTGTAATCCAAATGAAATGCTCGTCTGCTCCGTAATCCAGAACATAGTTTCTAGTACTTTGAAAGTACTTAAAATGTTCAATACAGCAGTCGAGTATTCCTTTCCAGGATTACCTTGATATCCTCCCACTATACTAGCCGCATAGCAGATATCAGGTTCTCGTTTTCAACATCGCATTCATCGAGCTTTCCACACTCATAGTGTAGGAAACTGCTTTAATTGCTTCTATCTCCTTTTGTGTTCCAAAACACATATCCTTAGATAGATGCATTCCGTATCTGAAAGGTAACGAACCTTTCTCGGAATCTTGCATGTTAAAACGAACTATTAATCATATATATGTAAGATGTCCAGGAGAAGTACAACTTCTTCCTACATCTTTCATAATGATTTATCCAGACAACCATCATTTCATGTCTGATTACATCTTTACATTGTTGCCAATGATAAAATGTTATCTACATAAAAACCCGAGAAACACCACTTTGTTTCCATCACGTTTCCAATACACACTATTCGTCTATGCTTTGATGAATCCATAAAATGGACTATCTCATCAACTTGCAAGTACCACGAACTCAATGCTTTGTTCCAATCCATAAATGCATCAACTAAGCTTGTACTCTAAATGATCTTGCCTCTTAGCAATAAACCTTATTGCTTTCTAAGAGAGCACATTTAGATCTAGTACTGCCTCTACGTAGATCCAGGGATCGATTTCATGTATACTAGGTCCAGAGTCCGAAGACTCTCCTAGTCTTATGAATATCTTCGGTTGTCACACAACCTCCCACTACAACGGCATTCCGGTGTATAAACAGTAATAACAGTAGGTGCAGTTAGTGGTGTACCGCTACTCGGTTCGGCTGGTTCTAAGTCTTAATCTCTCTCTCTCATTTCAAAGTATTACGTCACTTTGGGCTTGTGGTTCATCTAATAGTCTTCCTCTAAGAACCGGGCGTTAGAACTTATAACGTCCTTCTGGTTCATAGTACTATTGAACACACATCTTTTGTTCTTCTAGGATATTCTACAACCGCACTTGAACGCGCCGTTGTTTCCAGACATATCCATAGAACACAGGTAGTTCCGTATAACTCATGCTTTTACTATTTCTATAAGAGTTCCATTTCTTATTTCCGACACACCATTTCTACACAAGAGTGTATGGTGTAGTCATTTGGGATCAAATCCCAATCTCTGATCAGTATGCCATGCATTCCTCAGACAGGCACTTGCCTCCGCGATTAGATCGCAGGCTTTCAATGGATATACCATGATGGTTCCCCACAATAGCTTTGTGTCCATTGACTTGTCAAAACACTTTGCTTCTGTGGCACATCAGGTATGCTAATCCATTCTTTCGAGTAATCATAAAATGAAGTACTCGTACCTTATTGTATGAGTAAACAAAGGTCTGCACACATCAGAGTCAATCAATTCTTATACTTGTCTGGATCTTATATCTTATATCCATAAAGGATTGCTTAGTCATGTTATCTTCCAAATTAGATTCTTAGGTCGGAAGGTCCACTCCTTCAACTTAATTGATCAAATATCAATTTTCGACCTTTGAACTTCTTATTTGAATAAACATGATTTAGCATAAGAACCCACAAGTATAATCGATTTAATAAAGAAATCTCTTATTAGTAAAACGAGTTTTGTACTACGGTTCGTTGCACCGTGGTGGACTCAGGATTCATCATTTATATATAGCTAGCTAATGTACCAGAATAGATACTTTCTTTATTTCTTCTTATAACCATCAGATGATTAAAAGAAATAAAATATCCATTCATTAGAAATCCAGAACAAAGTTCTTTCTAAAGGTACATAAAAGCAATAGCTCAAAAAGAAATCCTATAATTGTCCTCCACTGCAACAGCTGCCTCCTCAACAGCATTGCCCATGTAGACTATGATTTCTTCTTTTCCAAGTCGTCGGGTTTCCTGGAACCCTCGCATACCGTCAATGGTTCCATATCTACACACCAGGTTCCGGTAGATAATACCACTGACTATGTTTTACGACTAAAGAAGATTTCGTACTTTCTTTGAGAGGATAATCAGACTTCCAGTACCTAGACTGTTTGCATCGAGAACACTAGCCTATTGGCTTTCTCGCCCCATCTCGTGATCCAAGAAACTTAGGACCACTGGGTTTCTTTGCTTGCTTTTCCTATCCCAGTTTTTGCCCTTAGGTTCGAAACCTTTGGCATTGGCTACAAGAGCTTGCGATTTTCGTCTCAACTCGTCTAAAAGGTCAATCATCTCAAAAACGTGTTTAAGCGTTTCCTCGAAGCGACTGGCCTTTATGAGTATCCTCATCGCTTCTTGTCTAGCCGCCTATGTCATGTCTAAACATCTCCTTGAGTTTGAACATGATAAAATCAGTTCTTTCCTCAATAGTCGAGACATTAGTAGGTTCGGGAGAACAAAGCTCACTGAGTATAAACTTGTACTCTTTAACAGTCTAGGCAATGTCTAGATCTCTATTCCAATCAATACATTTAGGGACCAGTGAGTTAAATTCCTCAAGTATCACATAAAGTGGGTTCAAAGCCATCCATAATCTATGAGCACATATAACAACAAACAATCGATTTAATCTCCGATATTATCTCCCTCTAATAATATCATTAAACCACTAATCACATCTAAAATCCCATCGGGTAAGGCAAGCCACGTTCGTGTGGACGTTTACCCACCCAAATGATTTAGCAATTAGATTTGCTTCGGTCGTACATCATTATAGCGTTACTTCGTTGGGAAGAATACTATAAAGCGTACCTAATTGTAAACTATTACTCAGTACTAAGGCGAATCGTTTAGAATTGTTATGCCACCGCAAGCCACGTTCGTGTGGACGTTTACGATAACTCGCAATCCCTCACAATTCCCTATAACTGTCTACATCAATTATTCTAAAATCCCATTCGGTATAGCAAGCCACGTTCGTGTGGACGTTTACTACACCAAAAGATTTATATAATTGAAATCCAATTACTTGATCCATTTGATCTTGTAAATCAAGACGCGGAGAATCATAAGTGAAACTCGAAGTTTCTAACCAGTGATTCACCATGCGAACAACCCTATCTCTCATAAATGAGGGAGCCGAGCAGACAATCGATCCATCTATAAAAGAATGGTACGAAGGTCTCTAATTTGTGTCCTCCACATGACCAAGTGGCTTTGGCTCCATTCCACTCCCCGGGGTGAGAATGAGTCGACTTGAAATCAGCTTTGGAAAGACAAATTAGGCATTGTTTGATAAACTTAATCAATGTTTCTCGTAAGAGGAATTACAAGAACTCTCCTCCAATGACTTATCTATACAAACTTCAAAAGTTTATAAAAGTCACCAAGAGAGCAGCAATGGAGACCATGGGTATGTTTCCATACCCTCTCCCACTTAGCTTTTTATAACAAAGGGATACGCTATCTAATGCATAATTAAATACACATAAGCATGCATACATGAAATAAAGCACATAGAATATTATCACATAGTCAAAATAATATTAGAATATTATTTTCCGACTATTATGGCTTTATCGCATCCCCGTACGCATCTTCTAGTCTTCAGTCTTCGTTCTTGAATGCTCCATGTGACGAGAATATTAATCCCAATATTTAAATCTATTTATTTTCAATTAATCCAAAAGTTACTTAATTCGAAAATTAAGTCAATCGAATATATCAAAAATAAAATTAAATATTATTAATATTTTTATTTATTTTTATTTTCCTATCTAATTCTATTAAATCTCTAGAATCCCATCCAAGTCAAATTAATTCCTTTCCTAATCTATTAAAAATTCCATAAAGGAATAATTAAATAGGAAAAATTAATTTAAGGACCTTCAAAACTTTCCAAATTAATTATTTTTCTAATCCATTAAAAATTCCATAAAGGAATAATTAAATAGAAAAATAAATTAATTCCAAATTAATTCCTTTCCTAATCCATGAATATTCCAAAAAAATAATCAATTAGGAAGACCAAATTAATTCTAAATTTATTTCTTCCTTATCATGAAAATTCCCATACTAGGAATAATCAATAAGGAAATAAATTTATTCTAAATTTATTCTTTTCCTATTCCATGAGAGTTCCCAAAAATAGGAATACTCAAATTAGGAAAACTGAAAAATTTAGGAAAGTTGAATCTCGGCGGGAGAGCACGAGATCACGAGGACCCCGCGCCACCCACCATCGATCGCCGGCCGAGAGGAGCGCCGCCGCCACCCCAGCCCACGCGCCACCTCCATTGGTGGCCGGCGTGGCCGAGGAGTCCCGCGGGCAGCCCCCATCTCACGGTCGATCTCCATGGGATCGATCTCCATGATCGATCCCGAGTCCCTTCGTCTTCTTCGTCACATCTTCTTCTTCTCCGGCGGTCGTTTCGGCATCGATCCAACATAGAATAAATTACAAAATAAATTCTATACTATCCGGTATCGATTCTATACATGAAATCGACCCTATACATTTTCCGGAAAAAGTAGAACGTAATAATAAACCTAAATTCGGTCAACCCCCGAATTTTTACTATTACAAGCATTCACCACACATAAAACGAATCTCGACATGTCCGAGAGTTTAAAACAATTATGACAATAATTAACGAATAATTAAACGCTAGCCATAATAGTCGGAAACCCTGCAAGGTAGAACAATTTATCGCATATACACATGAACTAGAACCAACGCTTTGATACCAATTGTTGGAAATCGATATCCCGGGGTTAACGGAATAGCGGAAACATAACCCCGATCAAAATCCCTTCGCCGGAGTACACGCGAACCCCCACACGAGCCGGGGTTCCGACCGAACGCATCGCCGGGCCGAAGCCGCGCACGTCCAGCCGGATCCCCCGCATGGGGATCGCGATCGCACAACGCGATCGCCGGGGTTACTCACGGCAACCCCACGGCGAGTCCGGCGACTCGCCGTCCGCGGAGGAGGGGGCTGCTCGCCGTGCGAGCAGCGGCGGCACCAGCCCGCCACCCCACGCGATCGAGCACGCGCTCGATCGCATCCCCGGCGTCCAGCCGGGGTCCTTGTGCGCTGCCGGCGGTCGAAGCCCTAGGGCTCGACCGCCACCCTCGGCGTCCAGCCGAGGGTCCTCGTTGGTTGCACCCGGCGGTCAAACCCTAGGGTTTTGACCGCCCGCCCTCGGCGCCCAGCCGAGGGTCTTATGTGCGTGCGATCCCGGCGGGGATCCCTGTTGGAGTTGTGTACTTAATGTCTAGATTTAAGTACCGGTAAACTCCCGGTCATGGCATTTAACCTATTTAATTAATAAACAATTATTTGCATTTAATTATTAATTATGCAAAATATAGTCATGGATTTTATACGTTGTAGTTAGTATGGTGCTGCATGGGCGCACAGAAGATCATACTATCGGTTACTCGTATTTAATCGAACAGTTGCTCACGACCTAGATGGACACGGACCAATCCATCGGTATAGTCGTTGTGTGAGAGAGAAAATAATTTATCTTAATTATTTTATCACACTTGTACACTTGGTGTATTGGGCGGATCAGCTTGAGATTTATTGATTAGGATTGCCTTGGATAATCAATTTAAATCTCGGAGTATTTTATTCTTAATCCCCGATATTATTGCGGGTGTGTATATTTAATACTAGAGGCTTTGATTTTCCAAAGGAATTAACCGATTTAATTATTGGGTTAATTACCGGTAAAGTTGGGTCGCTATATTTTATATATGACATGCCGTGAATACTTGACGGGAAAGTGTATCCCGGAAGGGTTGATAATATCCCCGAGATGAGTTCATAAGGAATTATTGTGTAAACCTCATGAGTGGATTCGTTCCGCACAATAATAAAGGTTGAACGGTACTAGTCTCGGATACAAGATATGAATATTATTTATTGAGCAATAAATAAATTTATTCATAGATATTTAAATCTTAAATACACGGAATAAATAATACTAAGATGGAGAAATATTATTTGATATAATATGGAATAATATTGGGAGTGCAATTTTATTTATATAGTGGAAAATAAATAAAATTAATATTGATAAGAATTAATAGATTTGGGTTGGACCCAATTTAATTTTCAATATTGAAGCCCAATATTTATTCTCCTTATGATCCCCTACGTAGCCTATATAAGCACTACATGGTCTTCACTTTTCACAACCTAAGTTACGCCAACTAAAAGTCTTGGAGAGTGAGGAAGATCCATAGAGTTCGATAGCTCGTCGCCCACCCGACGTTCGAACGGAGTGCTAGGAATACGCGGGAAGATCACAAGGTCGTCAACCGATTTCGTTTCTCCGTACAACGAATCGAAGGTATAATCGAGAAACCCCTTCTATGATTATTTGCGTTGAATAATTGTGATATATACATGAACGCACGATCCGGGAACGTCGAGACCGGGATACGGGGATCTCGCGATCCCCGTCGGGATCGAGGAAGGGGCGGCCGAACCCTAGGGTTCGACCGCCGGCGCGCGGGCGTGAGGAGAGCCCCGGCTGGACGCCGGGGTGAGCGATCGACGTGAAGTCGATCGCTGGGGGTTCGGCCGTGGGCTGGTGCCACGGCGGATCGAACCCCCCGGCCTCCCTCCGCCGGTGGTGCGCGCAAGGGAGAAGGCCGCGGCTGGACGCCGCGGCTGGGGCGATCGAACCCTAGTTCGATCGCCGGGGACCGTCGCGGCTTCGCGCCGCGACTGGTGGTTCCCCTCCCGTCGGATGGCGGCGGTGAGTCGCCGGACTCACCGCCAAGGGGCTGTTCCGAACAGCCCTGGCGATCGCCATGCACGGCGATCGCGAACCCCACGGATGGGGTTCGGCTAGGGTTTAGCCGCGGGTTCATCCCGCGGCGATGCTCTCGTCAAGCCCGGCTCTTCGTGGTGTTCGCGTTCGTAATTTCCGACTCGCGGGAGAAAATCGGCTGGGGGCGGGCTGCGTGTCTTCGGGCGCGTAGTCTCCAAAGGTCGGACTCCTGCGGATGAGTTGGTGTTCGTGCGGTTTCCGGCGACGGGTTTTCGGTCGGGTTATCGGTTCCGCAATTTTTGATAGCCCGGGACATCGAATCCCAGCAATTGGTATCAGAGCGTTTGGTTTCGTGTTCATGTATATGTTCGATTATTGTTCTACCTTGCAGGATTTCCGGCTATCATGGTTGGATTTAATTAATTGTTTTTTAATTAATTATCATGATTATTAAACTCTCGGACATGTCGAGATTCGTTTTTGTGTGGTTGAATGTTTGTAATAGTAAAAATTCGGGGGTTGACCGAATTTAGGATTTATTATTACGCACTTTATTTTCCGGAAAATGTATAGGGTCGATTTCATGTATAGAATCGATACCGGAATTGTAATTTAGATTATTGTAATTTATTTTACGTTGGTTCGATGATGAGACGATCGCCGGAAGACGAAGAAGTGACGAAGACAAATAGGACTAGGGATCGATGGATCGATCCCATGAGGATGATGATCGATCGAAGCCTTGCCGGCGTGGCAAGGCGGCGGCGGCCCTCCCTGGTGGCCGACGGTCGATCATGGTGGGGATGGCGTGGGATCTCCCAATCCCATGCTATTCCTACCAAGAAATTACTTTCCAATTAATTCGGATTTTTCCTATTTGAGTGTTCTCCTTTTGGAAACTCTCATGGATTAGGAAAAGAATTAATTTAAATTAATTTTATTTTCTATTGATTTATTTCCTTCATGGAAATATTCATAGATTAGAAATTTAATTAATTTAGTACTAAATTTATTTTTCCTATTTGATTATTCCTACTCATGGGAATATTCATGGATTAGGAATAAAAATAAATTTGGAAAGTAGTAGTCCTAATTTATTTATTTTATTTCCTTGTTCTATTATAGATATCTTCTAGAATATTCCAAGTTTTACTTGGATAGATTATTCTAAAGATTTAATAAGAACTAGATAGGAAAATAAATAAATAAAAATATTAATAATATTTAATTTTATTTTTGATATATTCAATTGACTTAATTTTCGAATTAAGTAACTTTTGGATTAATTGAAAATAAATAGATTTAAATATTGGAAATTAATATTCTCGTCACATGGAGCATTCAAGAAACGAAGACTGAAGACTAGAGGATGCATATGAAGATAAAGCCATGATAGTCGGGGAAAATAATTCTCTAGCATTATTTTGACTATGTGCTATGTGCTTTATTGCTTTCATGCATGCTATATGTGTTTTTATGCACTAGATAGCGTATCCCTTTATCGTAAAAAGCTAAGTGGGAGAGGGGATGGAAACATTCCCATGGTCTCCATCACTGTTCTCTTGGTGACTTTTATGAACTTTTGAAGTTCATATAGACAAGTCATTGGAGGAGAATTCTTGTAATTCCTCTTACAAGAAACATTGATCGAGTTTATCAAACAATGCCTAATTTGTCTTTCTGAAACTGACTTCAAGTCGACTCATTCTCACCCCGGGGAGTGGAATGGAGCCAGAGCCACTTGGTCATGTGGATGACACAAATTAGAGACTTTCGTGCCATTCTTTGATAGGTGGGTCGTTTGTCTGCTCGGCTCCCTCATTTATGAGAGATAGGGTCGCTCGCATGGTGAATCACTGGTTAGAAACTTCGAGTTTCACTTATGATTCTCCGAGTCTTGATTTACGAAATCGAATGGATCTTGTAATTGGGAGTCAATTATAAAAGTCTCTTGGTGTAGTAAACGTCCACACCACGTGGCTTGCTGTACCGACGGATTTTGGATTAATTGATGTAGACAGTTATAAGTGATTGTGAAGAGTTGTGAAATTGTCGTAAACGTCCACACCACGTGGCTTGCGGTGACGTAGCAATTCCAAGCGATATACTTTAGTACTGAGTGATGGTTTACACTTAGATACGCGTCATAGTATTCTTCCCCACGAAGTTACGCTATGATTGATGTATGACCGAAGAAAAACTAATTGCTAAATCATTTGGGTGGGTAAACGTCCACACCACGTGGCTTGCCTTACCTGATGGGATTTTAGACGCAATTAGTAATTTAATGATATTATTTGAGGGAGATAATATCGGATATTAAATTGATTGTTTGTTTACATGTGCTTATAGGTTTAGAGAATAGCTATGAATCCACTTTCTGTGATACTCAAGGTACATAAACTCACTGGTCCCAATTACATTGATTGGAAGAGAAATTTGGACATTGTCCTGACTGCAGAAGAGTACAAGTTTGTACTCTATGAGCAATGCCCTGCTGAACCCACGGCCGCCTCAACTGATGAGGAAAAAGAAGCATATCGGAAGTGGAAAAAGGCTGATGAAATGGCTAGGTGTTATATTTTGGCTTCTATGTCAAATGTACTCCAAACCCAACATGAGCCGATGAACACTGCCGAGGATATGTTATTTAACCTCAAGGAGATGTTTGGGCATCATGACCGTGCGGGGAGGCAAGAAGCCATGAGAGTCCTCATGTCAACTACTCAGTCTGAAGGAACGCCTGTCGAGGAGCACGTTCTCAAGATGATGAGTCTGTTGAATGAATTGGAGGTCCTAGGAGCTATGATTGATGGTGAAACACAAGTCGACATCATACTCCAGTCTCTGACCCCTAAGTTTGAGCAGTTTCGTATGAGCTATAATATGGGTAAACTATCTTATACTCTTGCGCAACTCCTGACTGAACTGAAGGCGGCAGAGGGGATCTACAAGAAGGGCAAGTCTCAAGCGCTTGTGGCTACCAAGTCCAAAAGCTTGAAAGCTATTGGAGGTAGGGGCAAGAAAAGGAAGCAAGCCATAAAACCCAGTGGTGCCAAGAGGAATGGACCACGAGTGGGGGCTAGTAAGCCAAAGGGCTTGTGCTTCCGGTGCAAGAAGTCTGGACACTGGAAGTCTGAATGTCCTCTCAGAGGTACGAATTTTTCTTTAGTCGTAAAAACATAGTCAGCGGTATTATCTACTAGAATTCTGGTGTGTAGATATGGAACCACTGACGGTATGTGCATTTCTTTAAATGCAGGGGTTCCAGAAAACCCGACGACTTAGAGAAGAAGAATTCGAGTCTACATGGGCGAAGCTGTTGGGGTAGCAGCGGTTGCAGTGGAAGACATTTATCTGTTTTAAGTTTTCATTTCAGTTATTGCTTATGTACCCCTTTATTTTGAAAAAGAACTTCGTTCTGGTTTTCTTTATTATTAATGGATATTTTATTTCTTTAATCATTTGATGGTTTGGATAAGAAATAATGGTGATATCTATTATGGTAGCAATATGTGAATGATGAATCCTTAGTCTACCACGATGCAACAAACCGTAGTGTATAACTTGTTTTACTTATTAGATGTATTTCTCTTATTAAATCATTATACTTGTGAATTCTTGTACTTGGTAGTATCTATTCAAAAGGGATTCAAAATGTCGAAATTGATTTGATCAATTATAGTTGGAGGAATGGACCTCCCGACCTAAGAATCGATCTTGATAGATGATACAACTAAGTTAACCTTTCTGGATAAAGGATGGAATTCGGACAAGTATAGAAAATGATTTATGATTAATGCCGTATGTGTAATTAGAGAAGGTACGAGTCGTTCTTTAAAGAATACTCGAAAATGGATTAGAATACTTGATATGCCATAAAGGCGGAGTGTTTCAACACAAAGCCATTATGGGGAACCTTCAAAGTATATCCATTGGAAGCCTGCGACTTGTTCGCGGAGGCTATCACCTGTCTAAATAACACATAGCATAAATCAAAGATTGAGGTTAAATCTCAAACGACTGCACCATACACTGATGTGTGGATATGGTGTGTCAGAAATGAGAAATGGAATTCTAATAGTAAAAGAACAAGTTTGTTCGGAACTACCTAAGTTCTATGGATATTTCTGGATACAACGGCACATTCTATGTGGTTGTAGAATATCCTAGAAGAACAAGTAATTGTATGTTCAATAGTACTACGAACCAGAAGGGTGTCCTCGCCCGGTTCTTAGAGGAAGACTATTAGATGAACTACAATGCCCTAACTGACAAAGTACTTTAAAATGAGGAAAGGGGAGACTGAGAACCAGCCTAACCGAGTAGCGGTACACCACTAAATGCACCTAATGTTATTACTGTTATACACCGGAACGCCATTGCAGTGGGAGGTTGTTAAGCAACCACAGATGTTCATAAGACTGGAGGAGTTTTGAACTCTGGATCCAGTATACATGAAATCGATCCCTAGTTCTGCATAGGAAAGGTGTGTTAGAGACGTAATGGAAACAAAGGTGGTGTTCCTCGGAATTTTGTGTAGATAACACTTTATCATTGGCAACGATGTAAAAGTGTTGTCAGACATGAAATAGAGGTTGTCTGAATAAATCGAGATATAAGATTAAGATGAAGTTGGATCATGTTCTTAGAAATCTTTCGATCTCTAGATAAGAACATTTGTACTTTTCTTTAGATATCTTATACGATTATGGTTTGTTTTAAACATGCACAATTCTGAGAAAGGTTATTGCCTTTCGGAAACAGAATACATCTATCTAAAGGTATGTGTTTCGAACACATGAAGGAGATAGATATAAACAAAGCAGTTATCTACACTTCGAGTGTAAAGAGCTTTGTAGATGCGGTGTTATAAAACAAGAACCTGATATCAACTATGCGGTTAGCATAGTGGGAGGGTATCAAAGTAATCTGGATAAGAGATATTCGAATGCTGTAAAAGTACTTGGAAGTACTGAATTACCGGCAAAACGAAATCCTCTTAGATTACAGTTTCTCAGATCAAAAATCGGAGAAAGACCAGTGTAAGTCGATATCAGGCTATGTGTTCACTTTTAGAAGAGGTGGAACCTAAGGATGAAAGAGTGATAAGCGTTATGCTTCTCGGACTCTATCATAAACCGAATAGCAGCCTAAGAGGCAGCGGAAGTTTTGGTTAGGTTCCGGAATGACCTCTGAACTTGGATATGATTCTTGGTTCACCAAAGGCTATGTACATAGCGGTGCGTGGAGAACTGGAAGAAGTCATTAGTTCGAAAAGTGATGATAACACATAGAGCCAGTACCACCTGATACGAGTCATCGTCAGAGAGACGACGCAGTAGTCACCAAGATAACTTCAGAGCGACAACCTAGATTGCTCATTCACATAATACTTCTGGGAAGTATAACTTAAGCACGTGATGAGTATGGGAGTCGGGAGTTTGGAGGAAATGACTAGACCTTAGTACAAGTGGGAGATTGTTGGAGTTGTGTACTTAATGTCTAGATTTAAGTACCGGTAAACTCCCGGTCATGGCATTTAACCTATTTAATTAATAAACAATTATTTGCATTTAATTATTAATTATGCAAAATATAGTCCTGGATTTTATACGTTGTAGTTAGTATGGTGCTGCATGGGCGCACAGAAGATCATACTATCGGTTACTCGTATTTAATCGAACAGTTGCTCACGACCTAGATGGACACGGACCAATCCATCAGTATAGTCGTTGTGTGAGAGAGAAAATAATTTATCTTAATTATTTTATCACACTTGTACACTTGGTGTATTGGGCGGATCAGCTTGAGATTTATTGATTAGGATTGCCTTGGATAATCAATTTAAATCTCGGAGTATTTTATTCTTAATCCCCGATATTATTGCGGGTGTGTATATTTAATACTAGAGGCTTTGATTTTCCAAAGGAATTAACCGATTTAATTATTGGGTTAATTACCGGTAAAGTTGGGTCGCTATATTTTATATATGACATGCCGTGAATACTTGACGGGAAAGTGTATCCCGGAAGGGTTGATAATATCCCCGAGATGAGTTCATAAGGAATTATTGTGTAAACCTCATGAGTGGATTCGTTCCGCACAATAATAAAGGTTGAACGGTACTAGTCTCGGATACAAGATATGAATATTATTTATTGAGCAATAAATAAATTTATTCATAGATATTTAAATCTTAAATACACGGAATAAATAATACTAAGATGGAGAAATATTATTTGATATAATATGGAATAATATTGGGAGTGCAATTTTATTTATATAGTGGAAAATAAATAAAATTAATATTGATAAGAATTAATAGATTTGGGTTGGACCCAATTTAATTTTCAATATTGAAGCCCAATATTTATTCTCCTTATGATCCCCTACGTAGCCTATATAAGCACTACATGGTCTTCACTTTTCACAACCTAAGTTACGCCAACTAAAAGTCTTGGAGAGTGAGGAAGATCCATAGAGTTCGATAGCTCGTCGCCCACCCGACGTTCGAACGGAGTGCTAGGAATACGCGGGAAGATCACAAGGTCGTCAACCGATTTCGTTTCTCCGTACAACGAATCGAAGGTATAATCGAGAAACCCCTTCTATGATTATTTGCGTTGAATAATTGTGATATATACATGAACGCACGATCCGGGAACGTCGAGACCGGGATACGGGGATCTCGCGATCCCCGTCGGGATCGAGGAAGGGGCGGCCGAACCCTAGGGTTCGACCGCCGGCGCGCGGGCGTGAGGAGAGCCCCGGCTGGACGCCGGGGTGAGCGATCGACGTGAAGTCGATCGCTGGGGGTTCGGCCGTGGGCTGGTGCCACGGCGGATCGAACCCCCCGGCCTCCCTCCGCCGGTGGTGCGCGCAAGGGAGAAGGCCGCGGCTGGACGCCGCGGCTGGGGCGATCGAACCCTAGTTCGATCGCCGGGGACCGTCGCGGCTTCGCGCCGCGACTGGTGGTTCCCCTCCCGTCGGATGGCGGCGGTGAGTCGCCGGACTCACCGCCAAGGGGCTGTTCCGAACAGCCCCGGCGATCGCCATGCACGGCGATCGCGAACCCCACGGATGGGGTTCGGCTAGGGTTTAGCCGCGGGTTCATCCCGCGGCGATGCTCTCGTCAAGCCCGGCTCTTCGTGGTGTTCGCGTTCGTAATTTCCGACTCGCGGGAGAAAATCGGCTGGGGGCGGGCTGCGTGTCTTCGGGCGCGTAGTCTCCAAAGGTCGGACTCCTGCGGATGAGTTGGTGTTCGTGCGGTTTCCGGCGGGATAGACCGGGCGGTGGTGGTCGAAGACCACTGGACCGCCGGCGGTCTAGGGATTGCTGGAAATCGATATCCCGGGGTATCAAAAAATTGCGGAACCGATAACCCCGAACAAAATCCCGTCGCCGGAAACCGATCACGAACGCCACGAAGAACCAGGCTCGACAAGAGTATCGCCGCGGGATGAACCCGCGGCTAAACCCTAGCCGAACCCCGACGCGGGGTTCGCGATCGCTGCCCTAGCGATCGCCGGGGATGCACGCGCATCCCCGTGGGGCTGTTCCGAACAGCCCCCGACGGTGAGTCCGGCGACTCACCGCCACCGCCGCGGCCCAGCCGCGGCTCGCCCGGCGATCGACCCCGCGGTCGATCGCATGCCTTGGCTCCAGCCGGGGCGTCCCCGTGTGGGCCCCGCGATCGACGCCCCTAGGGCTCGATCGCACCCCTCGGCTCCCAGCCGAGGGTCCTTCGAACCTTCACCGGAGATCTCGAATCCCCGTCCCCGAAGTTCTTCGTTTTTCCCGGATCGTGCGTTCATGTATGTATCAGATTTTTTTTATCACATAAAATCACACAAGGAGTTTTATGATTATACCTTTGATTCGTTGTGCGGAGAAACGAAATCAAGTTGAAGACCTTTTGGATCTTCCCACGTATTCCTTGCACTCCGTTCGAACGTCGAGTGGGCGACGATCTATCGAACTCCTATGGATCTCCTTCAACTCTCTAGAATATCAAGTATGATAATCTTGTCTTATGATTTATGAAGGCCATGTAGTGCTTTTATAGGCTACGTAGGGGATCTAAAGGAGGTGGAATATTGGGCTTCCAATATTGAAGATTAAATTGAGCCCAATGCTCAAGTCCATTAATCCTTATCAATATTAATTAATTTATTTTCCACTATATAAATTAATTGCACTCCCAATATTAAACCATATTATATCAAATAATATTTCTCCGGTAGTATTATTTATTCCGTGTATTTAAGATTTAAATATCCATGAATAAAATTAATTTATTGCTAATTAATTTATTCATCTCTTTAATCCGAGACTAGTACCATTCAACCTTAATTATTGTGCGGAACGAATCCACTCATGAGGTTTACACAATAATTCCTTATGAACTCATCTCGGGGATATTATCAACCCTTACGGGATACACTGTCCGGTCAATTATTCACGGCATGTCATATATAAAATATAGTGACCCAACTTAACCGGTAATTAACCCAATAATTAAATCGGTTAATTCCTTTGGTAAATCAAAGTCACTTATATTAAATATACACACCCGCAATAATATCGGGGATTAAGAATAAAATACACTGAGACTCGAATCGATTATCGCCGGCAATCCTAATCGATGAATCTCAACGATCCGCTCAATACACCAAGTGTACAAGTGTGATAAAATAATTAAGATAAATTATTTTCTCTCTCACACAACGACTATACCGATGGATTGGTCCGTGTCCATCTAGGTCGTGAGCAACTGTTTGATTAAATACGAGTAACCGATAGTATGATCTTCTGTGCGCCCATGCTTGCACCATACTAACTACAACGTATAAAATCCAGGACTATGATTTGCATATATTTAATTAATAATAATTAAACGCAAAACAATTGTTTGTTAATTTAATAGATTAAATGCTATGATCGGGAGTTTACCGTTACTTAAATCTAGACATTAAGTACACAACTCCAACAATCTCCCACTTGTAATAAGGTCTAGTCATTTCCT
Organism: Euphrasia confusa; assembly: GCA_954870475.1. Taxonomy (NCBI): domain Eukaryota; kingdom Viridiplantae; phylum Streptophyta; class Magnoliopsida; order Lamiales; family Orobanchaceae; genus Euphrasia; species Euphrasia confusa. Next base: position 16,293,668 of record OX940967.1, read on the forward strand.
CCAAACTCCCGGTTCCCATACTCATCACGTGCTTAAAGTGTACTTCCGAGAAGTACTATGTGAATGAGCACTCTAGGTTGCCGCTCTGAAGTTATCTTGGTGACTACTACGTCGTCTCCCTCGACGATGACTCGTATCAGGTGGTACTTGCACTATGTGTTATCATCGCTTTTAGACTTATGACTTCTTCCAGTTTATCATGCACCGCTATAAAATAGCATTTGGTAAACTAAGAGTCATTTCCATGTCTTAGAGGTTATCCCGAAACCTAACCAAAAGTTCCGCTGCCTCTGAGGCTGCTATTCGGTTATGAGAGAGTCCGAGAAGCATCCTGCTTATCACTCTTTCATATTTAAGGCTCCACCTCTTCCAAAAGTGAACACATAGCCTGATATCGACTTACACTGGTCCTTCTATGATTTTAGATCTGAGAATGTGTAATCTAAGAAGATTTCGTCTTGCTTAATAATCCAGTACTTCGCAAGTACTATTACAGCATCTGAAAATCTCTTGTCCAGATTACTCTTGATATCCTCCCACTACACAAACCGCATAGTTGATATCAGGTTCTTGTTTTTCAACATTGCATTTAGGCTTTCCACACAAAGTGCAGGAAACTGCTTTGTATCATCTATCTCCTTTATGTGTTTGAAACACATGACCTTAGATAGATATTCTGTCTCTGAAAGGTAACAACCTTTCTCAGAATTTATGCATGTTAAAACAGACCATAATCGTATAAGATATCTAGGAGAAGTACAATGTTCTTTTCCTTAGATCATAAGATCTCAAGAACATGCTCTAACTTCTATTTAATCTTATATCCCGATTTATTTAGACAACCATTATTTTATGTCTGACAATATCTTTACATTGTTGCCAATGATAAAATGTTATCTACATAAAATCTCCGAGAAACACCACCTTGTTTCCATTACGTCTCCAATACACCCATCGTCTTTGCCCTTTGATGAATCCATTAAATGGACTATCTCATCAATTCGCAAGTTCCACGACTTATAGCTTTGTCCCAATCCATAAATGGATTTACTAAGCTTGTACTCTAAATGATCTAGCCTCTTAACAATAAACCTTATTGTTCTCCAAGCAGGCTCATTTAGATCTAGTACCGCCCTTATGCAGAGCTAGGGATCGATTTCATGTCTACTAGATCCAGAGTCCGAACTCCTCTAGTCTTATGAACAACCTCCCACTGCAATGGCGTCCCGGTGTATAACAGTAATAACAATAGGTGCAGTATGTGGTGCACTTCTACTCGGTTCGGCTGGTTCCTAGTCCTTCTATCCTTTCTTCTCATTTCTAGGTATTACTTCAGTTCAGGCTTTGTGGTTCATCTAATGGTCTTCCTCTATGAACCGAACGAAAGTTCTTCTGGTTCACAGTACTATAGAACACACAATACTTCGTTCATCTAGGACATCCTACAATTACACAGAATGTGCTATTGTCTCCAGAAATATCCATAGAACATAGGTAGTTCCGAACAACTTGTTCTCTTTTACTTTTAGATTTCCATTTCTTATTTCTTATGCACCATCTCTACACGTAAGTGTATGGCGCGGCCCTTTGGGATCGAATCCCAATCTTTGATTATGCTATGTGTTATTTAGATAGGTGATGGCCTCCGCGACCGAGTCGCAGGCTTCTAATGGATATACTTTAATGGTTCCCCATAATAGCTTTGCGTCCATTGACTAGTCAAAACACTTTGCTTTTATGGCACATTTAAGTACTCTAATCCATTATTGAGTATTCTTGAAAGAACTACTCGTACCTTTCTAATTCACACATGTGTCTGCACATCTAATCATTTCCAATACTTGTCCGAATTCTATCCTTTATGAATAAAGGTTCGCTTAGATGTATTATCCTCCAAATTCAATTCTCAGGTCGGAAGGTCCATTCCTTCAACTATAATTGATCAAATCAATTTCGACCTTTTGAATCTTATTTGAAAAAACTACTAAGTACAAGAATTCACAAGTATAATGATTTAATAAAGAAATATATCTAATCAAGTAAAACAAGTTATAGAACGGTTCGTTGCATCGTGGTAGACTTAGGATCTATCATTCATATATTGCTATCTAATGTACCAGAATAGATAATGCCATTATTTCTTATCAAAATCATCCAATGATTAAAGAAATAAAATATCCATTCATTAAATAGAAATCCAGAACAAAACGTTCTTTCTAAAATAAAGGGTACATAAAGCAATAAACTTGAAATGAAATCCTATTTAACTACTAAAGCAGATAAATGTATTCCACCGCAACAGCTGCCTCCTCTACAGCTTTTGCCCGTGTAGACTCGAACTCTCCTTCTCTAAGTCGCCGGGTTTTCTGGAACCCCTGCATTCAAAATGCACATACCGTCAGTGGTTCCATATCTACACACCAGAATTCTGGTAGATAATACCGCTGACTATGTTTTTACGACTAAAAAAAAATTCGTACCTCTGAGAGGACATTCAGACTTCCAGTGTCCAGACTTGTTGCATCGAAAGCACTTGCCCCTTGGCTTTGCAGCCCCCACTCGTGGTACAGTCTTCTTGACACCACTGGGTTTCCAGGCTTGCTTCCTCCTCTTGCCCCTACCTCCACCAGGCTTAAAGCCTTTGGACTTGGTAGCTACAAGCGCTTGAGACTTGCCCTTCTTGTAGATCCCCTCTGCCGCCTTCAGTTCAGTCAGGAGTTGCGCAAGAGTATAAGATAGTTTACCCATATTATAGCTCATGCGAAACTGCTCAAAACTAGGGGTCAGAGACTGGAGTATGATGTCGACTTGCGTCTTCCCATCAATAGAAGCTCCTAGGATCTCAAGCTCATTCAACAGACTCATCATCTTAAGAACGTGCTCCCCTACGGGCGTTCCTTCAGACTGAGTAGTTGTCATGAGGACTCTCATGGCTTCTTGCCTTGCCGCACGATCTTGCTCCCCAAACATCTCCTTGAGGTTAAACATCATATCATAGGCAGTGTCCATTGACTCATGTTGGGTTTGGAGTACATTTGACATGGAAGCCAAAATATAACACCTAGCCATTTCATCAGCCTTTTTCCACTTCCGATATGCCAGTTTTTCCTCATCAGTTGAGGCAGCCGTGGGCTCAGCAGGGCATACTTCATGGAGTACAAACTTGTACTCCTCCGAAGTCAGGACAATGTCTAAATTTCTCTTCCAATCAATATAGTTGGGGCCAGTGAGCTTATGCTCCTTGAGTATCATAGAAAGTGGGTTCATAGCTATTCTCTAAACCTATAAGCACATTTAAACAAACAATCAATTTAATATCCGATATTATCTCCCTTTAATAATATCATTAAATTACTGATTACATCTAAAATCCCATCAGATAAGGCAAGCCACGATAGTGTGGACGTTTACCCATCCAAATGATTTAGCAATTAGATTTACTTTGGTCGTACATCACTATAGCGTTACTTCGATGGGAAGAATACTATAGAGCGTACCTAAGTGTAAACCATTACTCAGTATCTAAGAAGATTGCTTGGGACTCGTATATCACCGCAAGCCACGATAGTGTGGACGTTTACGCTAACACACGATCCTTCACTTTCTTCTATAACTGTCTACATCAATCGATCCAAAATCCCATTCAATGTAGCAAGCCACTATAGTGTGGACGTTTACTACACCAAAAGACTTTTACAATTGACATCCAATTACTTGAGTCATTCGATTTCGTAAATCAAGACGCGGAGAATCATAAGTGAAACTCGAAGTTTCTAACCAGTGATTCACCATGCGAACAACCCTATCTCTCATTAGATGAGGGAGCCGAGCAGACAATCGACCCACCTTCGAAAGGATGGTACGAATGTCTCTAATTTGTGTCATCCACATGACCAAGTGGCTCTGGCTCCATTCCACTCCCCGGGGTGAGAATGAGTCGACTTGAAGTCAATTTCAGAAAGACAAATTAGGCATTGTTTGATAAACTTAATCAATGTCTCTTGTAAAAGGAATTACAAGAATTCTCCTCCAATGACACATCTATATGAACTTCAAAAGTCCATAAGAGTCACCAAGAGAACAGTAATGGAGACCATGGGAATGTTTCCATCCCCTCTCCCACTTAGCTTTTTATAACAAAGGGATACGCTATCTAATGCATAATTAAACACATAAGCATGCATACAAGCAATAAAGCACATAGCACATAGTCAAAATAAGCTAGAAAATTATTTTCCGACTATCATGGCTTTATTCCATCTCCGTATGCGTCTTCTAGTCTTCAGTCTTCGTTTTTTTTTAATGCTCCATGTGACGAGAATATTAATCCCAATATTTAAATCTATTTATTTTCAATAAATCCAAAAGATACTTAATTCGAAAATCAAGTCAATCGAATAAATCAAAAATAAAATTAAATATTATTAATATTTTTATTTATTTATTTTCCCATCTAATTCTATTAAATCTCTAGAATAATCTATCCAAGTCAAACTTGGAATATTCTAGAAGACTTCTATAATAGAACAAGGAAATAAAATAAATTAGGACTCTTCTACTTTCCAAGATTAATTAATTTCCATTACTATGAAAATTCCCATAAAATAGGAATAATCAATTAGGAAATAAATCAATCCTAAATTAACTATTATTCCTTTCCAATTCTATTAAATCTTTAGGATCCTATTCCAAGTAGAACTCGGAATACTCTAGAAGACTTCCATAATAGAATAAGGAATAAAATTAATTCCAATTAATTCTTTTCCTAATCCATGAGAATTCCCAAAAATTAGAAAACCCAAATAGGAAAACCGAATTAATTTAGGAAAGCGAATCTAGGTAGGAGTAGCACGGGATGGGGATTCCCACACCACCCCCACCACCATCGGCCGACCACCGGGAGGGAGCACCCGCCGCCGCCACTCCAGCCGGCCAGCCGCCACCGTCGCCGGCGACAGCCCACGGCCGAAGGGGCGCGACGCCCCCTTCCCTTAGGGTCGATCGATTGGGGTCGATCAAGGGGGTTGATCGATCCCCGGTTCTTCGTCCTCCTCGTCTTCTTCGTCACACGTGTTCTCCGGCGGTCGTCTCGGCATCGATCCAACGTAAATAAATTACAAGAAATAAATTTACAATTCCGGTATCGATTCTATACATGAAATCGACCCTATACACTTTCCGGAAAACATAGAACAATAATAATAAATCTAAATTCGGTCAACCCCCGAATTTTTACTATTACAAGCATTCATCCACACAAAACGAATCTCGACATGTCCGAGAGTTTAATAAACGAACAATCATGGTAAATTAAATAGCAATTAATTAAACGAATAATTAACAATTAATTAAACCATGATAGTCGGAATCCCTGCAAGGTAGAACACAATTGAATACATACATGAACACGAAACCAAACGCTCTGATACCAATTGCTGGAAATCGATATCCCGGGGTATCAAAAAATTGCGGAACCGATAACCCCGAACGAAATCCCGTCGCCGGAAACCGATCACGAACGCCACGAAGAACCGGGCTCGACAAGAGTATCGCCGCGGGATGAACCCGCGGCTAAACCCTAGCCGAACCCCGACGCGGGGTTCGCGATCGCTGCCCTAGCGATCGCCGGGGATGCGCGTGGGGCTGTTCCGAACAGCCCCCGGCGGTGAGTCCGGCGACTCACCGCCACCGCCGAGGAGGGCGGTGCGCCCAGCGCACCCGCCGCGGCCCAACCGCGGCTCGCCCGGCGATCGACCCCGCGGTCGATCGCATGCCCCGGCTCCAGCCGGGGCGTCCTCGTGTGGGCCCCGCGATCGACGCCCCTAGGGCTCGATCGCACCCCTCGGCTCCCAGCCGAGGGTCCTTCGAACCTTCGCCGGAGATCTCGAATCCCCGTCCCCGAAGTTCTTCATTTTTCCCGGATCGTGCGTTCATGTATGTATCACAATTTATATCACATAAAATCACACAAGGAGTTTTATGATTATACCTTTGATTCGTTGTGCGGAGAAACGAAATCAAGTTGAAGACCTTTTGGATCTTCCCACGTATTCCTTGCACTCCGTTCGAACGTCGGGTGGGCGACGATCTATCGAACTCCTATGGATCTCCTTCAACTCTCTAGAATATCAAGTATGATAATCTTGTCTTATGATTTATGAAGGCCATGTAGTGCTTTTATAGGCTACGTAGGGGATCTAAAGGAGGTGGAATATTGGGCTTCCAATATTGAAGATTAAATTGAGCCCAATGCTCAAGTCCATTAATCCTTATCAATATTAATTAATTTATTTTCCACTATATAAATTAATTGCACTCCCAATATTAAACCATATTATATCAAATAATATTTCTCCGGTAGTATTATTTATTCCGTGTATTTAAGATTTAAATATCCATGAATAAAATTAATTTATTGCTAATTAATTTATTCATCTCTTTAATCCGAGACTAGTACCATTCAACCTTAATTATTGTGCGGAACGAATCCACTCATGAGGTTTACACAATAATTCCTTATGAACTCATCTCGGGGATATTATCAACCCTTACGGGATACACTGTCCGGTCAATTATTCACGGCATGTCATATATAAAATATAGTGACCCAACTTAACCGGTAATTAACCCAATAATTAAATCGGTTAATTCCTTTGGTAAATCAAAGTCACTTATATTAAATATACACACCCGCAATAATATCGGGGATTAAGAATAAAATACACTGAGACTCGAATCGATTATCGCCGGCAATCCTAATCGATGAATCTCAACGATCCGCTCAATACACCAAGTGTACAAGTGTGATAAAATAATTAAGATAAATTATTTTCTCTCTCACACAACGACTATACCGATGGATTGGTCCGTGTCCATCTAGGTCGTGAGCAACTGTTTGATTAAATACGAGTAACCGATAGTATGATCTTCTGTGCGCCCATGCTTGCACCATACTAACTACAACGTATAAAATCCAGGACTATGATTTGCATATATTTAATTAATAATAATTAAACGCAAAACAATTGTTTGTTAATTTAATAGATTAAATGTTATGATCGGGAGTTTACCGTTACTTAAATCTAGACATTAAGTACACAACTCCAACAGTCCCTCGGATCTTCGTTCATGTGTATACGATGAATTAATTGTTAAAATCATCGAAGGGGGTTTTACGATTTTACCTCGTTCTCGTTGTTCGGAAAAACGAAGAACTCAATTGATGACCTTGAGATCTTCCCACGTATTCCTTGCACTAGCTCGAACGTCGGGTGGGCGACGATCTTCCGAACTCCATGGATCTCCTCCACTCTTCAAGAACTTTATGATTGGCGTATCTTAGGTTAATGAATTGTGAAGACCATGTAGTGCTTTTATAGGCTACGTAGGGGATCAAAAGGAGATTAAATATTGGGCTTCTAATATTGAAAATTAAATTGGGTCCAACCCAAATCCATTAATTCTTATCAATATTAATTTTATTTATTTTCCACTATATAAATAAAATTGCACTCCCAATATTTATCCATATTATATCAAATAATATTTCTCCGGTAGTATTATTTATTCCGTGTATTTAAGATTTAAATATCCATGAATAAATTTATTTATTGCTCAATAAATAATATTCATCTCTTATATCCGAGAATAGTACCGTTCAACTTTAATTATTATGCGGATTAAATCCACCTGCAGGGTTTACATAATAATTCCTTATGAACTCATCTCGGGGATATTATCAACCCTTACGGGATACACTTTCCCGTCAAGTATTCACGGCATGTCGTATATAAAATATAGTGACCCAACTTAACCGATAATTAACCCAGTAATTAAACCGGTCAATTCCTTTGGAAAATCAAAGTCACTTATATTAAATATACACACCCGCAATAGTATCGGGGATTAAGAATAAAATACACTGAGACTTAAATCGATTATCGCCGGCAATCCTAATCGATAAATCTCAAACGATCCGCTCAATACACCAAGTGTACAAGTGTGATAAAATAATTAAGATAAATTATTTTCTCTCTCACACAACGACTATACCGATGGATTGGTCCGTGTCCATCTAGGTCGTGAGCAACTGTTCGATTAAATACGAGTAACCGATAGTATGATCTTATGTGCGCCCATGCTTGCACCATACTAACTACAACGTATAAAATCCAGGACTATGATTTGCATATAATTTAATTATAAATAATTAAACGCAAATAATTGTTTATTTAATTAAATAGATTAATGGCAATGGATCGGGAGTTTCCGTTACTTAAATCTAGACATTAAGTACACAACTCCAACATATACTACCCTGTTGAATCGGGAACAAAGCTAAGCTAGTTGCTGTCATCAAGAAGCCTCACAGTATTTTACACAGCAGCCTGATCAGGATCAGAACTTGACCAAACGATGTTAATTCAGCAATACATAATTAAAATAAATAACGAAAGCAAAAACGAAATTAAATAACTGAAACAAAAGGGAATTAAATTAAAGAAAAACATAATATACAATTTTGCCCAAACGGGCTGCCCAAAAGGGCGGTGTTCCTCCTCACTCGACTCTCAAAACAAATACATATAAACTCTCATGAATTTTGTGTTGTTTTGTGGAGCTCGGGTTATGTGTTGTTGCGTTCGGTCCTCTCTTTTTCGTGTCTCTTTGTGTTCTTCACGTCCTCATATATTTATAGATGATAGGAGTCTTGGGAAGCAAGTAAAAATCGCTGATCTTGATTGGATAAGGATTCTCTTGAAGACTCCTAGATTTTCAGGATTCTGGACAGCTGCCTGCCCATGCTGACGTCTTGACAGACTCATGTGTATATAGGACTCTGATTTGATAGAGACGTGTTGGACAATGACTCTAAGGTTAGATGAGAGTCCTTCTTTGATACTTCTCTGAATCTAGTCGCCTTTGAGGACTCCAAGATTCCCAGGACTCTTTCGTACACTACTTGCTCAACGTCCGTCTGTGATCAATTGTCGCTCTTGCCTAATTGCTTTATCTCCAATAGCCTTCTTCATTTACGAGGTGGCAGATCATGCGTGGTACTTGGTCGTGCGTCAGTCTTGCTCCACTTTCTGACTCTGTCCCAACTTGCTCAACGGGACATGGATGTTCCAGTCAGACCAGCTTGCTCAACCTGCACCCTTGACCACGAAGGTGATTTCCTTGCCACTTTTACGCCTCAGTATTTTCTTTGCCTTGGTTAAGTCATGGATCACGTGTGAGACTTTGGAAGTTGGGAATCTTCGCAAAGTGCCTTCGCCCATAATGGTTGCTTGCTCAACTGTCGGTGATCAGTCGAGAGTGAGTGTTTTGCCACAGTGGGTGATCAGGCCAAAGTAAGTGTTATGCCCAAACCGCTAGCTTCTGCTGCCTTTTGCCTAAATGGAAAAACTTCTTCATCTTTCACGTAATTCACTCCTATTATGCCCAAGGTGTCACCTGCTATGCCCTGCATCACTCTTACTCCAAATGTGTCCTCCCAGACATAATAAAATAATAAAAAGCAAATAAAGACTCGATTACTTGACTCAAAAGAACTAAAAATGAGCCAAAAAATATGGCTCATCAGCTGTATAAAGCAGACATGGGTTGTGGCCACAACTCTATACATCGATTAACAAAATTTTAATCATTTTGCTTCTTTTACTGCTAACTCGATTAACTAATCGATTCTTTTACTGCTCTGCTCACGCAATATAGCTAACTCTATATCGATTAACAAAATTTTAATCATTATGCTTCTTTCTTTTACTGCTCACGCAATATAATATACACGAATATTCATTCAGTATATTTTCTCTCATTAGTATTGGAAATCCAAATTGCATTACAATAACTTTCTTGCACATTTGGAAAGTTATTATCATCTCAGTCTTTCTAAGATAACCAAGATTCATTCCAATAAATTGTAGCACAACATTTTATATAGTAGTTTTCTACTATAAAAGTGATTGAATTCACTTAAATAAAAATAAGACGAAAGTCCAGTCCTTTTCTTTTCTTACTCGTTGACTTTTTCGTGGATTTACACTTAAATCTTTTCACGGTTTACTGTATACCATGATTATTTGATATATTTCATTTTGCTTTAAAATCCTTTGCCTTTTATCTCAGGCTCAACGATATTAGCTAAAGAATATATCTTCAAAAATTCCACTTAAATGGATTCACTATTCCACTATTATATTAGATTGTAAGTCCAACAATCTCCATGCTTCAGAATTTTGAGCATAACCAACAGAACATTTTTAATGTTCTTTGATCCTAACATTTATTAGGAACAATAACCAACAAACACTTTTAATGTCCCTTGATCCTAACTTGGATTTATTAGTAACAATAAGTTAATAATAAGCTATACAACGTATCAAAGAGAGTAGATGTCACCTTATTTTATATTGTCACCTTGTATAGTTTGTGCCATCGATTTTGACGAAATCCTTCTCCTTGGAATTGCACCTTCATGTTGATTAATTCTGTCTCCATTGTAGAGATATTGTTTTTCGATTGTTGCGTATTTTTTATATGTATAGGAGACAGAAATTGAAAAGCCTTGAGGCGTGTTGATCACTATCCGAAAAACAATATTTCCACAATGTAGAAATTTGTTTACAGGATACAAGCACAAAATTCTTATTGAGAAACTTATTGGAGAGATTATTACTGACTTGTGTACTCTTTTTGTACTGTCTGTTGTTACTCTGTTTTGACTTTGTTACTGTATTTCTTTCTGTAGCTTGTTTTTTTTTCTTTCTTACGCAAATATATATTTATACGCAGAAGATATATTGTTCACAAGGGACGCAACATTTCAGATTAAACTTTTCAGTTTACAACAGTTTGAAGGGACACAATTTGTTTCAAATTATACGCAACTTTTTAGCGTTATTATACGCAGAACTTTAAAATTTGGAGAGATTAATATTTGCTTGTCTGTTTTGGTACTCTTTCTGTACTGTATGTTGCGCTGTTTTGACTTTGTTACTGTATTTCTTTCTGTAACTTGTTTTTTTTTTCTTTCTTATGCAAATATATATTTATACGCAAGAAGATATATTGTTCACAAGGGACGCAACATTTCAGATTAAACTTTTCAGTTTACAACAGTTTGAAGGGACGCAATTTGTTTCAAATTATACGCAACGTTTTAGCGTTATTATACGCAACGTTTAGCGTTAACTTTTAAAGTTTATTAAACTTTATATGTTTTATTAATAATTAATTTATATCAAACTGATATAATTAATTATTTACGTAAAATATTATATTTATCTTAAACAAATATAATTTATTTTATTTACGTAAAATAAACACATACAAATTACTAACAATCCCCCACTAATTTGTATATTCTCCATTTTAAACATATTATGAATCCAAGAAGGTATCTTTCGATTTGGACCTCCAATTAGTGTATATACTTTAAAGTTTAACGAAATTATAGGTATCTTTAAGATTTGAACCTTAATCTCTTAAATGTTAAACCGAAAGTATAACACACATAATATATTTATTATTATATTTCTCAAAAGATTTTAACTAACCCTAGCACTATTATATATGGGTGCTAATCCTGTCACTTTCATAAACATTAATAGAATATCACAAATTCTAATCGAAGCGGCACCACTTCTATGTTTACTTAGGTAAAGTCTTTAATTTGTCCCAATTGCTTTAGACTTAAGACTTTATTAAGAACGATATGTTCATCCTCTTCTTCTGGCAATTGTCACCACTAGTTATAATTGTATTGTTTTGAAATACACTAGTGCTATCAAGCACATTACTATGACTTGTTATTACCCATTGAACTTTATCATTAGTTGTTACTAATTCAAAGTAGATGCTTTTTTTTTAATCCAATAATTTTGGTCGAATTACTCACGAATTGCTTTAATGAGATGATCTGCGCAGATCTTTTATAAATAATTGTAATTACACTTTTTGTAATTAAATTTCTTACATATTAGTCTTTTAATCCAATATGTTTACTATATATGTCTCTTGTAATTACACACTTTGTAATTAATTTACATATGTCTATATGCTCTTTAATTTTAATTACACATTTTGTAATTAAATCTCTTACATATTAGTGTTTTAAACCAATATGTTTATTATATATGTATCAATATACTCTTGACATTGTAGCGCAACTGTCACGTATAAGTTTAAAGAAATAGCAGGGTTGTGGCCACAACTCTATATCGATTAACAAAACTTTAATTATTCTGTTTTTTCTTTTAGTGCTAACTCAATATCGAGATTAACAAAATTTTAATTATTTTGCTTCTTTTATTGCTTACGCAAGACTATAAACTCAGATTTTATTGTGCAATATAATATGCACGTTTGTTCCTTATATTGAGAATATTCATTCAGTAGATTTACTCTCATTAGTACTGGAAATACAATTTGTATTACAATAACTTTATTGCACATTTAGAAAGTTATTATCATCTTATAGTCTATCTTAGATAACCAAGATTCATTGGGATTTCTATCCAATGATCTGTATATGCTAATATTTTGAACATTTTCTCTAGTAGCTTCTACTAGAAAATTATTTGATTTACCGAAATAAAAACAAGACCAAAGTCCTTTTCTTTTCTTACTTCGTGAATTTACACTTGATCTTTTCACGGTTTTCCTTGTCTTTTATCATATTTGATAGGCTCTTACATATTTTATAAGAATCTATTTTTTTCACTTAAATGGATTTTGTATTCCACTATTATAATAAATTGTAAGTCAACAATCTCCATGCTTCAGAATTTTGAGCATTACCAACAAAACACTTTTAATGTTTCATGGTCCTAACTTGGAATTATTAGGAAAAATAATCTTATAATAAAATATATATAACTTATCAAAGAGAAAAGAGAGTAAGAGAAACATTATTTTAACTTGTCACATTATATAGTTTGTGCCATATGGAATCCTTCTCCTTGAATTGCATCTTCTTGTTGATTTCTGGAATTGCACCTCTTGATGAATTCTTCCGTCTCCATTATAGAGATATTGTTTTTCGATTGTTGTGTATTTTTTATATGTATAGAAGACAGAAATTGAAAAGCCTTGAGGCGTGTTGATCACTATCCGAAAAACAATATTTCCACTATGTAGAAATTTGTTTACAGGATACAACAAGGCACAAAATTCTTATTGAGAAACTTATTGGAGATTCTTTTTATGTGTTGGTCTATTTCGGTAGACCAAAATTAATTTATAATAATTTTCCAAATGTGCTAGAAGGTTATTGTGATGAAAGTTGGATGTCAAGTACTAATGAGGGAAAATCTACATCTGGATGGATATTCTCAATAGGAGGAGGAGCAATAAGTTGGTCATCCAAGAAACAAACTTGCATAGCACATTCCACAATGAAATCTAAATTTATAGCCCTTGCGTCAGTAGGAATTGTTAGTAATTTGTATCTGTTATTTTACGTAAATAAAATAAATTATATCTGTTTAAAATAGATATAATATTTTACGTAAACAAATTAATTATATCTTCAAAAGATATAAATTAATAATTAATAAAATAGATTAATTATTGTCATATAAAGAATTATATTAACGCTGAAAATTTAGCGTTAGATTATGAAACGTTGCGTATAATAATAGTTGCAATAATTGTGAAACGTTGCGTATAATATTTGAAAATAATAATTGCGTAATCTGAAATAATAGTTGCTGAAATAAATTGCGCCCCGGTTGTGTTCTGTGTATAAATATAAGTTTGCGTAAAGCACAAAAATGCAGAGTAAAAGGACACACAATACAGTACTGCCCTTATGAACGGTTGTGTTCTGTGTATAAATATAAGTTTGCGTAAAGCACAAAAATGCAGAGTAAAAGGACACACAATACAGTACAAAAAAGAGTACTGAAATAGACCAACACAGAAAAAGAATCTCCAATAATTTCTTGACTTGTTGTATCCTGTAAACAAATTTCTACATAGTGGAAATATTGTTTTTCGGATAGTGATCAACACGCCTCAAGGCTTTTCAATTTCTCTCTCCTATACATATAAAAAATACATAACAATCGAAAAACAATATCTCCATAATGGAGACGAAAGAATTCATCAAGAAGTATCAACAACACGAAGGTGCAATTCAAGGAGAAGGATTCCATTCAAACTGCCACACACTATACAAGGTGACAAGTTATAATAATGTTTCTTCTACTCTCTTTGATACGTTGTATATGTTATTATAAAGTTACTGGTCCTAATTAATTCAAGTTAAGACCAAGTGACATTAAAAATGTTCGGTTGGTTATGCTCAAAATTCTGAAGCATGAAGATTGTTAGATTTACAATCTTATATAATAGTGAATTCATTTAAGTGGAATTTTGAAGATAGATTCTTAAATAATATCGTTGAGCCTATCAAAATTGATATAAGGCAAGAGAATGGAAAAGATCCACCTGTAAATTCACGAAGAAGCCAAACAGAAAAACCGTGAAAATATTCCAGTGTAAATTCACGAAGAAGCCAACAAGTAAGAAAAGAAAAGGACTTTTGTCTTGATTTTATTTCACTAGATATAATCATTTTCTAGTAGAAGAGAAATAGTTTAAAATATAAAAATAATTTATAATAACTTTTCAAATGTGATAGAAAGTTATTGCGATGTAAGTTTGATATCAAATATGAATAAGTGATAATCTATCGCTGGAGATTATTAATAAGTTTCAATTAGTTAATCGATATAGAGTTAGCAGTAAAAGAAGCAAAATGATTAAAATTTTGTTAATCGATGAGTTAATCGATATAGAGTTGTGGCCACAACCCATGTCTGCTTTATACAGCCTATATAATAAACATATTGGTAATATATAACAGATTTAATTAAAAAAGTGTAATTACAATTATTTAAGATCTGCGCAGATCATTTCATTAAAGGAATTAGTGAGTAATTCGATCAAAATTATTGGATTTAAAAAAATAATAATAATAAAAAAATAAATAAGCACCTATGATGGGAACCCAACTTTGAATTAGTAACCACTAATGATAAATAATAACAAGTCATAGTAATGTGCTTGATAGCACTAGTGTATTTCAAAACAATACAATTATAGTAATGTGCTTGATAGCACTAGTGTATTTCAAAACAATACAATTATAACTAGTGGTGAAAATTGCCAGAAGAAGAGGATGAACATATTGTTCTTAATAAAGTCTTAAGTCTAAAGCAATTGAGACAAATTAAAGACTTTACCTAAGTAAACATAGAAGTGGTGCCGCTTCGATTAGAATTTGTGATATTCTATTAATGTTTACGAAAGTGACAGGATTAGCACATGGCCATATATAATAGTGCTAAGGTTAGTTAAAATCTTTTGAAAATATAATAATAAATATATTATGTGTGTTATACTTTCGGTTTAACATTTAAGAGATTAAGGTTCAAATCTTAAAGATACCTATAGTTTCGTTAAACTTTAAAGTATATACACTAATTGAAGGTCCAAATCGAAAGATACCTTCTTGTATTCATAATATGTTTAAAGTGGAGAATATACAGTGAAGGATTATTAGTAATTTGTATCTGTTATTTTACGTAAATAAAATAAATTATATCTGTTTAAAATAGATATAATATTTTACGTAAACAAATTAATTATATCTTCAAAAGATATAAATTAATAATTAATAAAACAGATTAATTATTTTCAGATAAAGAATTATATTAACGCTGAAAAGTTAGCGTTAGATTATGAAACGTTGCGTATAATAATAGTTGCAATAATTGTGAAACGTTGCGTATAATATTTGAAAATAATAATTGCGTAATCTGAAATAATAGTTGCTGAAATAAATTGCGCCCTTATGAACGGTTGTGTTCTGTGTATAAATATAAGTTTGCGTAAAGCACAAAAATGCAGAGTAAAAGGACACACAATACAGTACTGCCCTTATGAACGGTTGTGTTCTGTGTATAAATATAAGTTTGCGTAAAGCAAAAAAATGCAGAGTAAAAGGACACACAATACAGTACAAAAAAGAGTACTGAAATAGACCAACACAGAAAAAGAATCTCCAATAATTTCTTGACTTGTTGTATCCTGTAAACAAATTTCTACATAGTGGAAATATTGTTTTTCGGATAGTGATCAACACGCCTCAAGGCTTTTCAATTTCTGTCTCCTATACATATAAAAAATACACAACAATCGAAAAACAATATCTCCATAATGGAGACGGAAGAAGTCATCAAGAAGTATCAACAACAAGAAGGTGCAATTCAAGGAGAAGGATTCCATTCAAACTGCCACACACTATACAAGGTGACAAGTTATAATAATGTTTCTTCTACTCTCTTTGATACGTTGTATATGTTATTATAAAGTTACTGGTCCTAATTAATTCAAGTTAAGACCAAGTGACATTAAAAATGTTCGGTTGGTTATGCTCAAAATTCTGAAGCATGAAGATTGTTAGATTTACAATATTATATAATAGTGAATTCATTTAAGTGGAATTTTGAAGATAGATTCTTAAATAATATCGTTGAGCCTATCAAAATTGATATAAGGCAAGAGAATGGAAAAGATCCACCTGTAAATTCACGAAGAAGCCAAACAGAAAAACCGTGAAAATATTCCAGTGTAAATTCACGAAGAAGCCAACAAGTAAGAAAAGAAAAGGACTTTTGTCTTGATTTTATTTCACTAGATATAATCATTTTCTAGTAGAAGAGAAATAGTTTAAAATATAAAAATAATTTATAATAACTTTTCAAATGTGATAGAAAGTTATTGCGATGTAAGTTTGATATCAAATATGAATAAGTGATAATCTATCGCTGGAGATTATTAATAAGTTTCGATTAGTTAATCGATATAGAGTTAGCAGTAAAAGAAGCAAAATGATTAAAATTTTGTTAATCGATGAGTTAATCGATATAGAGTTGTGGCCACAACCCATGTCTGCTTTATACAGCCTATATAATAAACATATTGGTAATATATAACAGATTTAATTAAAAAAAGTGTAATTACAATTATTTAAGATCTGCGCAGATCATTTCATTAAAGGAATTAGTGAGTAATTCGACCAAAATTATTGGATTTAAAAAAATAATAATAATAAAAAAATAAATAAGCACCTATGATGGGAACCCAACTTTGAATTAGTAACCACTAATGATAAATAATAACAAGTCATAGTAATGTGCTTGATAGCACTAGTGTATTTCAAAACAATACAATTATAGTAATGTGCTTGATAGCACTAGTGTATTTCAAAACAATACAATTATAACTAGTGGTGAAAATTGCCAGAAGAAGAGGATGAACATATTGTTCTTAAT
Organism: Euphrasia confusa; assembly: GCA_954870475.1. Taxonomy (NCBI): domain Eukaryota; kingdom Viridiplantae; phylum Streptophyta; class Magnoliopsida; order Lamiales; family Orobanchaceae; genus Euphrasia; species Euphrasia confusa. The sequence continues at coordinate 16,311,016 of OX940967.1, forward strand.
AAAGTCTTAAGTCTAAAGCAATTGAGACAAATTAAAGACTTTACCTAAGTAAACATAGAAGTGGTGCCGCTTCGATTAGAATTTGTGATATTCTATTAATGTTTACGAAAGTGACAGGATTAGCACATGGCCATATATAATAGTGCTAAGGTTAGTTAAAATCTTTTGAAAATATAATAATAAATATATTATGTGTGTTATACTTTCGGTTTAACATTTAAGAGATTAAGGTTCAAATCATAAAGATACATATAGTTTCGTTAAACTTTAAAGTATATACACTAATTGAAGGTCCAAATCGAAAGATACCTTCTTGTATTCATAATATGTTTAAAGTGGAGAATATACAGTGGAGGATTATTAGTAATTTGTATCTGTTATTTTACGTAAATAAAATAAATTATATCTGTTTAAAATAGATATAATATTTTACGTAAACAAATTAATTATATCTTCAAAAGATATAAATTAATAATTAATAAAACAAATTAATTATTTTCAGATAAAGAATTATATTAACGCTGAAAAGTTAGCGTTAGATTATGAAACGTTGCGTATAATAATAGTTGCAATAATTGTGAAACGTTGCGTATAATATTTGAAAATAATAATTGCGTAATCTGAAATAATAGTTGCTGAAATAAATTGCGCCCTTATGAACGGTTGTGTTCTGTGTATAAATATAAGTTTGCGTAAAGCACAAAAATGCAGAGTAAAAGGACACACAATACAGTACTGCCCTTATGAACAGTTGTGTTCTGTGTATAAATATAAGTTTGCGTAAAGCACAAAAATGCAGAGTAAAAGGACACACAATACAGTACAAAAAAGAGTACTGAAATAGACCAACACAGAAAAAGAATCTCCAATAATTTCTTGACTTGTTGTATCCTGTAAACAAATTTCTACATAGTGGAAATATTGTTTTTCGGATAGTGATCAACACGCCTCAAGGCTTTTCAATTTCTGTCTCCTATACATATAAAAAATACACAACAATCGAAAAACAATATCTCCATAATGGAGACGGAAGAATTCATCAAGAAGTATCAACAACAAGAAGGTGCAATTCAAGGAGAAGGATTCCATTCAAACTGCCACACACTATACAAGGTGACAAGTTATAATAATGTTTCTTCTACTCTCTTTGATACGTTGTATATGTTATTATAAAGTTACTGGTCCTAATTAATTCAAGTTAAGACCAAGTGACATTAAAAATGTTCGGTTGGTTATGCTCAAAATTCTGAAGCATGAAGATTGTTAGATTTACAATCTTATATAATAGTGAATTCATTTAAGTGGAATTTTGAAGATAGATTCTTAAATAATATCGTTGAGCCTATCAAAATTGATATAAGGCAAGAGAATGGAAAAGATCCACCTGTAAATTCACGAAGAAGCCAAACAGAAAAACCGTGAAAATATTCCAGTGTAAATTCACGAAGAAGCCAACAAGTAAGAAAAGAAAAGGACTTTTGTCTTGATTTTATTTCACTAGATATAATCATTTTCTAGTAGAAGAGAAATAGTTTAAAATATAAAAATAATTTATAATAGCTTTTCAAATGTGATAGAAAGTTATTGCGATGTAAGTTTGATATCAAATATGAATAAGTGATAATCTATCGCTGGAGATTATTAATAAGTTTCGATTAGTTAATCGATATAGAGTTAGCAGTAAAAGAAGCAAAATGATTAAAATTTTGTTAATCGATGAGTTAATCGATATAGAGTTGTGGCCACAACCAATGTCTGCTTTATACAGCCTATATAATAAACATATTGGTAATATATAACAGATTTAATTAAAAAAGTGTAATTACAATTATTTAAGATCTGCGCAGATCATTTCATTAAAGGAATTAGTGAGTAATTCGACCAAAATTATTGGATTTAAAAAAATAATAATAATAAAAAAATAAATAAGCACCTATGATGGGAACCCAACTTTGAATTAGTAACCACTAATGATAAATAATAACAAGTCATAGTAATGTGCTTGATAGCACTAGTGTATTTCAAAACAATACAATTATAACTAGTGGTGAAAATTGCCAGAAGAAGAGGATGAACATATTGTTCTTAATAAAGTCTTAAGTCTAAAGCAATTGAGACAAATTAAAGACTTTACCTAAGTAAACATAGAAGTGGTGCCGCTTCGATTAGAATTTGTGATATTCTATTAATGTTTACGAAAGTGACAGGATTAGCACATGGCCATATATAATAGTGCTAAGGTTAGTTAAAATCTTTTGAGAAATATAATAATAAATATATTATGTGTGTTATACTTTCGGTTTAACATTTAAGAGATTAAGGTTCAAATCTTAAAGATACCTATAGTTTCGTTAAACTTTAAAGTATATACACTAATTGAAGGTCCAAATCGAAATATACCTTCTTGTATTCATAATATGTTTAAAGTGGAGAATATACAAATTAGTGGAGGATTATTAGTAATTTATATCTGTTATTTTACGTAAATAAAATAAATTATATCTGTTTAAAATAGATATAATATTTTACGTAAACAAATTAATTATATCTTCAAAAGATATAAATTAATAATTAATAAAACAGATTAATTATTTTCAGATAAAGAATTATATTAACGCTGAAAAGTTAGCGTTAGATTATGAAACGTTGCGTATAATAATAGTTGCAATAATTGTGAAACGTTGCGTATAATATTTGAAAATAATAATTGTAATCTGAAATAATAGTTGCTGAAATAAATTGCGCCCTTATGAACGGTTGTGTTCTGTGTATAAATATAAGTTTGCGTAAAGCACAAAAATGCAGAGTAAAAGGACACACAATACAGTACTGCCCTTATGAACGGTTGTGTTCTGTGTATAAATATAAGTTTGCGTAAAGCACAAAAATGCAGAGTAAAAGGACACACAATACAGTACAAAAAAGAGTAGTGAAATAGACCAACACAGAAAAAGAATCTCCAATAATTTCTTGACTTGTTGTATCCTGTAAACAAATTTCTACATAGTGGAAATATTGTTTTTCGGATAGTGATCAACACGCCTCAAGACTTTTCAATTTCTGTCTCCTATACATATAAAAAATACACAACAATCGAAAAACAATATCTCCATAATGGAGACGGAAGAATTCATCAAGAAGTATCAACAACATGAAGGTGCAATTCAAGGAGAAGGATTCCATTCAAACTGCCATACACTATACAAGGTGACAAGTTATAATAATGTTTCTTCTACTCTCTTTGATACGTTGTATATGTTATTATAAAGTTACTGGTCCTAATTAATTCAAGTTAAGACCAAGTGACATTAAAAATGTTCGGTTGGTTATGCTCAAAATTCTGAAGCATGAAGATTGTTAGATTTACAATCTTATATAATAGTGAATTCATTTAAGTGGAATTTTGAAGATAGATTCTTAAATAATATCGTTGAGCTTATCAAAATTGATATAAGGCAAGAGAATGGAAAAGATCCACCTGTAAATTCACGAAGAAGCCAAACAGAAAAACCGTGAAAATATTCCAGTGTAAATTCACGAAGAAGCCAACAAGTAAGAAAAGAAAAGGACTTTTGTCTTGATTTTATTTCACTAGATATAATCATTTTCTAGTAGAAGAGAAAAAGTTTAAAATATAAAAATAATTTATAATAACTTTTCAAATGTGATAGAAAGTTATTGCGATGTAAGTTTGATATCAAATATGAATAAGCGATAATCTATCGCTGGAGATTATTAATAAGTTTTGATTAGTTAATCGATATAGAGTTAGCAGTAAAAGAAGCAAAATGATTAAAATTTTGTTAATCGATGAGTTAATCGATATAGAGTTGTGGCCACAACCCATGTCTGCTTTATACACAGCCTATATAATAAACATATTGGTAATATATAACAGATTTAATTACAAAAGTGTAATTACAATTATTTAAGATCTGCGCAGATCATTTCATTAAAGGAATTAGTGAGTAATTCGACCAAAATTATTGGATTTAAAAAAATAATAATAATAAAAAAATAAATAAGCACCTATAATGGAACCCAACTTTGAATTAGTAACATAATGTTCAATGGGTAATAACAAGTCATAGTAATGTGCTTGATAGCACTAGTGTATTTCAAAACAATACAATTATAACTAGTGGTGAAAATTGACAGAAGAATAGGATGAACATATTGTTCTTAATAAAGTCTTAAGTCTAAAGCAATTGAGACAAATTAAAGACTTTACCTAAGTAAACATAGAAGTGGTGCCGCTTCGATTAGAATTTGTGATATTCTATTAATGTTTACGAAAGTGACAGGATTAGCACATGGCCATATATAATAGTGCTAAGGTTAGTTAAAATCTTTTGAGAAATATAATAATAAATATATTATGTGTGTTATATTAAGGTTCAAATCTTAAAGATACCTATAGTTTCGTTAAACTTTAAAGTATATACACTAATTGAAGGTTGAAATCGAAAGATACCTTCTTGTATTCATAATATGTTTAAAGTGGAGAATATACAAATTAGTGGAGGATTGTTAGTAATTTGTATCTGTTATTTTACGTAAATAAAATAAATTATATCTGTTTAAAATAGATATAATATTTTACGTAAACAAATTAATTATATAAATTAATAATTAATAAAACATATTAATTATTTTCAGATAAAGAATTATATTAACTCTGAAAAGTTAGCGTTAGATTGCGTATAATAATAGTTGCAATAATTGTGAAACGTTGCGTATAATATTTGAAAATAATAGTTGCTGAAATAAATTGTGCCCTTAGAGCATCTCCAATGCAAAAGCCCATTTTACACATTTTGTGGGCCCTTTTTATGTCCACATCATCACAAAGTGGGCACAAGAAAAAAATGAAGAATTTGATACAATGCTATGCCCACTTACAATTTTTTAAGAACCAATCAATAGATGAGTAGACTTAATTAAATATTAATAACTAAATAAAAAAATCAAAAAGTTAGACATGATTACATGAATAGTGAAATTGGCCATGGCTACTGTTGGAATTCGCTATCCCGGGTTATCAAAATTGCGGAACCGATAACCCGAACGAACCCTTCGCCGGAGATCGTACGTACACCGACTCATCCGCCGGAGTCCGGGCTTTGGAGACCACGCACCCGAAGGTACGTAATCCGCCCCCACCCGAAAACCCGCGAGCCGAGGTTCGTACAATCGACAACCTCAATCGCCGGAGAAATCACGAGCCCACGCGAACCGGGACCCGACTGAACGCGTCGCGTGCACGAGGCATGCGGACGCCCAGCCGAGTCCCCGCGAGGGGACTCGCGATCGCTCGCAGCGATCGCACGGGATGCCTCGCGACATCCCCGCAGCGGATCCGGCGATCCGCTGCTCGCGGCTAGGGCTCGCGTCCAGCGAGCCGCTGCGGGTAAACCCGCAGCTCGCTACGAGCTGCTACGGGTGAAACCCGTAGCCCTAGCGATCGGCCCCGTAGGGCTCGATCGACCCTCGGCGTCCAGCCGAGGGTTCGCGCACTCGATCCCCGCGAGGGATCCACGAGCCGCCGGGGGTCCGGTGGCTACGCCACCACCGCCCGGCTCGACCCTCGGTCCGGGGTTCGATCCTCGGATCTTCGTCCTGCGGTATTTTCAATAAAACACAAATCGAACAATTAACAAGTGCGTTGAGAATTGTACCTACGATTCGTTGTTCAGAGAAACGAAATCGATGATGACCTCGTGACCTTCCCGCGTATTCCTTGCACTCCGTTCGAACGTCGGGTGGGCGACGAGCTATCGAACTTATGGATCCTCTTCACTCTCGAACTTTATTGTAGGCGTTACGTAGGTTAAGAAGTGAAGACCATGTAGTGCTTTTATAGGCTACGAAGGGGATCAAAAGGAGAATAAATATTGGGCTTTAATATTGAAAATTAAATTGGGTCCAACCCAAATCTATTAATTCTTATCAATATTAATTTTATTTATTTTCCACTATATAAATAAAATTGAACTCCCAATATTATTCCATATTATACCAAATAATATTTCTCCAACTTAGTATTATTTATTCCGTGTATTTAAGATTTAAATATCCATGAATAAAATTTATTTATTGCTTAATAAATTTATTCATCTCTTATATCCGAGAATAGTACCACTCAACCTTATTTATTATGCGGAACAAATCCACTCGCGAGGTTTACATAATAAATCCTTATGAGCTCATCTCGGGGATATTATCAACCCTTACGGGATACACTGCCCCTTCAATAATTCACGGCATGCCATATATAAAATATAGTGACCCAACTTAACCGGTAATTAACCCAATAATTAAATCGGTTAATTCCTTTGGAAAATCAAAGTCACTAATATTAAATATACACACCCGCAATTATTTTAGGGATTAAGAATAAAATACTCCGAGTCTCAAATCAATTATCGCCGAGCAATCCTAATTGATGAGTCTCAATCGATCCGCTCAATACACCAAGTGTACAAGTGTGATAAGATAATCAAGACAAATTATCTTCTCTCTCACACAACGACTATACCGATGGATTGGTCCGTGTCCATCTAGGTCGTGAGCAACTGTTTGATTAAATACGAGTAACCGATAGTATGATCTTCTGTGCGGGCCCGACACACCATACTAACTACAACGTATAAAATCTAGGACTATGATTTGCATGTATTTAATTAACAATAATTAAAAGCAAATGAATGTCTGTAATAGATAGGTAAATGAAAGTGCATACAGAGTTCAGAATACTCAAATCTAGACATTAAGTATACTACTCCATCAATCTCCCACTTATACTAAGGTCTAGTCTTATCCTCCAAACTTCTGACTCCCAAACCCTCCAAGTGCTTGTAGTATATTTCCTTAGGAAGTATCTTGGTGAAAGGGTCCGCTAGGTTGTCTTCCGAAGCTATCTTGGTGACTATCGCATCGCCCCTCTTGACGATGTCTCGAATCAGGTGGTACTTGCGCTCTATGTGTTTTGTAGCACTATGGGACCGTGGTTCCTTACTGTTTGCCACTGCACCGCTATTGTCACAATAAATTGTCATAGCCTTAGGCAAACTCGGAATCACATCTAAGTCCTGGAGGAAATTAAGGAACCACACTGATTCTTTCGCTGCCTCTGAGGCTGCAACATATTCAGCTTCCATGGTAGAGTCCGAAATGCACTCTTCCATGATACGGCTCCACCTCCCAAAGTGTACACATAGCCTGATGTCGACTTACGCCGGTCCTTATCAGCTTGGAAATCCGAATCTGTGTAACCCAAAGGGACAGATTGTCTGCACCGTATCTGAGAACATAATCCTTAGTATTTCGCAAATACTTGAAAATGCTCTTCACGGCAGTCCAATGAGCCTTTCCAGGGTTACTCTGATATCTCGCTACTATGCCAACGGCATAACAGATATCAGGCCTCGTGCATAACATTTCATACATTAAGCTTCCCACAGCCGAAGCGTAGGGAACCGCTTTCATGTCATCTTTCTCCTTCTGTGTCTGAGGACACATTTCCTTAGAAAGATAAGTTCCTTTACTGAAGGGCAGATCACCCTTCTTGGAATCTTGCATGTTAAAACGAGCTAGAATCGTGTCTATGTAAGATTGCTGGGAAAGACACAATGTTCTATTCCGGCGATCCCTTATAACTTTGATCCCTAGAACATGTCCGACTTCTCCCAAATCTTTCATATCGAATTGTCTAGACAACCATCCCTTTATGTCTGATAACATCTTTACACTGTTGCCAATGAGAAGTATGTCGTCTACATAAAGCACGAGGAACACCACCTTCTTTCCATCACGTTTCCAATACACACACGATTCGTCCATGCTTTGAATGAATCCAAAAGATTGGACTACTTCATCAAACCGCAGGTTCCACGATCGCGAGGCTTGTTTCAATCCATAAATGGATCGATTAAGCTTGCACACTAGATGATCTCGCCCCTTAGCAATGAATCCTTCTGGTTGTTTCATATAAATCGTCTCGTCAAGACTTCCATTAAGGAAAGCTGTCTTGACATCCATTTGCCACACCTCATAATCCATATGAGCTGCTATGGATAAGAGAATCCGGATCGACTTTATCTTGGCTACCGGCGAGAAGGTCTCCTCATAATCGATTCCCTCTTTCTGAGTATATCCTTTCGCAACAAGCCGAGCTTTAAAGGTTTCAACCTTTCCGTCAGATCCTCTCTTTCTCTTGTAGACCCATTTACACCCAATTGGCTTTACGCCGCTTGGTGGTTCTACAAGATCCCAGACTTTATTAGAATCCATAGATTCTATTTCGGATTTCATCGCTTTCTTCCAAGAAGGCGCATCTATATCTTGTACCGCCTCATCATAAGTCCAGGGATCGACTTCATGAACTCCGGGTGCCGAGTCCGAAGACTCACCCAGTCCAATCCATCTGTCCGGTTGTTTAACAACCCTCCCACTACGACGGCGTTCCGGTGTATTAACAGTGACAGTATTAGGTGCAGGTTCTAGTGGTGTATCTACACTCGGTTCGGCTGTATCCAGGTCTTCCTCGTTACCTCTCAACTCATCAAGTATTATGTCACTTTTGGGCTTGTGGTCCATGACATAGTCTTCCTCTAAGAACCGAGCGTTAGTACTTATAACGATCTTCTGGTCCGTAGGACTATAGAACATGCCACCCTTAGTTCCTTTCGGGTATCCTACAAACAGCCGTATTTCTGATCTAGGTTCTAACTTATCGGCGCCTTGTCGCAACACATGTGCTGGACATCCCCAGATCCGAATGTGTCCCAAGTTAGGCTTACGCCCACTCCACAATTCCATGGGTGTAGTTGGTACCGTTTTGGTCGGAACCCTGTTCAGAATATACGCCGCTGTTTCCAAGGCATGTCCCCAGAACATAACAGGTAAATCCGAGTAACTCATCATCGATCGCACCATTTCCATAAGAGTCCTATTCCTTCTTTCTGACACACCATTCTGCTGAGGAGTATATGGTGAAGTCAGCTGGGATTCAATCCCATTCTCTGCCAAGTATGCCTTGAATTCTCCAGACAGGTACTCGCCTCCGCGATCAGATCGCAGGCATTTTATGGATTTACCACGAAGGTTCTCCACAAGAGCCTTGAATTCCTTGAACTTGTCAAAAGAATCACTCTTGTGGCGCATCAGGTAAATATATCCATACCTTGAGTAATCATCAGTAAAGGTGATGAAATACTCGTACCCTCCCCTTGCCTGAGTAGACATAGGTCCGCATACATCAGAGTGAATCAAATCCAATACTTGTTCAGCTCTACGTCCTTTACCAGAAAAAGAACGCTTGGTCATTTTACCCTCCAAACAGGATTCGCAGGTTGGAAGGTCCTCTCCTTCTATGCCGCTAATGAGACCATCAGCTTTCAACCTTTGAATTCTATTCGAATTAATATGACCTAGCCTTAGATGCCACAAGTATAATTGATTCATCTTAGAAGGTTCCTTTCTCTTATTGGTGTTCGTAGATGTGTTATTACTCTCGGTTAGTTGCATCGTGTTAGACTCAGGATTTAGAATATACAAATCGTCCACCAATGTACCAGAACAGACAATCTCACTATTTCTTCTTATGACCACAGAGTGATCAAAAGAAACAGCATATCCATTCAGAATTAACTTAGAAACCGAAATTAAATTCTTTCTAAAATTCGGTACATAAAGACAATTTTGTAAAACTAAAACCCTATCACTACTAAAGCGTAAGTGAACGTCTCCCACTGCAACAGCCGCCACCTTCGCGGCATTGCCCATGTAGACCACGATCTCTCCCTCTCTAAGTCTCCGGGTTTCCTGGAACCCCTGCAATGAATTGCAGACATGGTCAGTGGCGCCCGTATCTACACACCAGGTGCTGGTAGATATCACCGCTGACAATGTTTCGGTGACTAAGGAAAATTTCGTACCTTTGATGAGAGGACAATCAGACCTTCAGTGCCCAAACTACTTGCATCGAAAGCACTTGCCAGAAGGCTTGCCTTTCCCAATCCGTGGCTTTGAGCCACTGGGTTTCTTTGCACGCTCTTCCTCTAGCCTTGCCACAAAAGCTTGTGATTCTCTTAACTTACGCACAAACTCCGCTCTCGTTGATTCCTTTTTAAGGGACTCATTGAGAGAGAATTCTGTGAGTATGTTAATCACCTCTTGCCCGGCTTCCACGCTATGTCTCAACATCATCCTGAGGTCATTTCGAATGTCCTCATCAGTTGGGACAACAGTGGATTCGGAAAGCTCAACAGTCTGGACAATGTCCAGATTTCGTTCCCAATCACCATATGGAACCGGTGAGTTATCATCCTTAAGTATATCACAAAGTGGGGTCACAGTCATTCTTAACCTATAAGCACATAGAACAGACAAACAATTTAATATCCGATATTATCTCCCTCAAATAATATCATTAAATCACTAATCACATCTAAAATCCCATCAGGTAAGGCAAGCCACGTGGTGTGGACGTTTACCCACCCAAATGATTTAGCAATTAGATTTTCTTCGGTCATACATCAATTATAGCGTAACCTCGTGGGGAGGAATACTATAACGCGTATCTAAGTGTAAACCATTACTCAGTACCAAAGTAAATTACTTGGAATCCCTACATCACCGCAAGCCACGTGGTGTGGACGTTTACGATAACTTCACAACTCTTCATAATTACTTACAACTGTCTACATCAATTAATCCAAAGTCCGTCAGCATAGCAAGCCACGTGGTGTGGACGTTTACTACACTAAGAGACTTTTATAATTGACTCCCAATTACTTGATCCATTTAATCTCGTAAATCAAGACGTGGAGAATCATAAGTGAAACTCGAAGTTTCTAACCAGTGATTCACCATGCGAACAACCCTATCTCTCATAAATGAGGGAGCCGAGCAGACAAACGACCCATCTATCAAAGAATGGCACGAAAGTCTCTAATTTGTGTCCTCTACATGACCAAGTGGCTCTGGCTCCATTCCACTCCCCGGGGTGAGAATGAGTCGACTTGAAATCAGCTTTGGAAAGACAAATTAGGCATTGTTTGATAAACTCAATTAATGTCTCTTGTAAGAGGAATTACAAGAACTCTCCTCCAATGACTTATCTATATAAACTTCAAAAGTTCATAAAAGTCACCAAGAGAGCAGCAATGGAGACCATGGGTATGTTTCCATACCCTCTCCCACTTAGCTTTTTACAATAAAGGGATACGCTATCTAGTGCATAAAATAAACACATATAGCATGCATACATGTAATAAAGCACATAGTATTATCACATAGTCAAAATAATTACTAGAATATTATTTTCCGACTATTATGGCTTCATCACATCCCCGTACGCATCTTCTAGTCTTCAGTCTTCGTTTCTTGAATGCCCCATGTGACGAGAATATTAATGTCCAATATTTAAATCCATTTATTTTCAATTAATCCAAAAGTTACTTAATTCGAAAATTAAGTCAATTGAATATATTAAAAATAAAATTAAATATTATTAATATTTTTATTTATTTTATTTTCTTTTTCCACTTCATTAAATCACTAGAATAATCTATCCAAGATATTCTTGGAATATTCTAAATGATATCCATAATGAAATAAAGAAATAAAATAGTTAGTACTATTATACTTTTCCAAATTTATTTTTATTCCTAATCCATGAATATTCCCATGAGTAGGAATAATCAAATAGGAAAAATAAATTTAGTACTAAATTAATTCTTTTTCTATTTTTCTAGAATATTCCATAAAGAAATACTCAAAATAGGAAATATGAATTAATTAGGAAAGTATATTTCCGGTAGGAGTAGTCCGGGTTGGGAGACCCCGAACCACCCCAACCTTCGATCGACCGGCCACCCACGGGGAGGAGCGCCGCCGCCCAGCCAAGCCGACAACCACCGAGGTGGTGGCAGCCGCGGCCAGGGCAACAGCCCCCACGCCCATAGCCATCGATCGGGCATCACGGGGATCGATCCAATCGATCCCTAGCCCTTCGTCCCTCTCGTCACCTCGTCTTCTCCGGCGGTCTTCGATACGTCGATCCAATCGTAATATTAAATTTACAAAATCTAAATTACAATTCCGGTATCGATTCTATACACGAAATCGACCCTATACATTTTCCGGAAAAACAACGAACATAATAATAAATCCTAAATTCGGTCAACCCCCGAATTTTTACTATTACAAGCATTCACCACCAAAAACGAATCTCGACATGTCCGAGAGTTTAATAAAACCAACAATCACATGACAAAATAATTAAACGAATAATCATCAAGCCATAATAGTCGGAACCCTGCAAGGTAGAACAATTTTATCGAAAATACCGCGAACGTAAACCACGCTCTGATACCAATTGTTGGAATTCGCTATCCCGGGTTATCAAAATTGCGGAACCGATAACCCGAACGAACCCTTCGCCGGAGATCGTACGTACACCGACTCATCCGCCGGAGTCCGGGCTTTGGAGACCACGCACCCGAAGGTACGTAATCCGCCCCCACCCGAAAACCCGCGAGCCGAGGTTCGTACAATCGACAACCTCAATCGCCGGAGAAATCACGAGCCCACGCGAACCGGGACCCGACCGAACGCGTCGCGTGCACGAGGCATGCGGACGCCCAGCCGAGTCCCCGCGAGGGGACTCGCGATCGCTCGCAGCGATCGCACGGGATGCCTCGCGACATCCCCGCAGCGGATCCGGCGATCCGCTGCTCGCGGCTAGGGCTCGCGTCCAGCGAGCCGCTGCGGGTAAACCCGCAGCTCGCTACGAGCTGCTACGGGTGAAACCCGTAGCCCTAGCGATCGGCCCCGTAGGGCTCGATCGACCCTCGGCGTCCAGCCGAGGGTTCGCGCACTCGATCCCCGCGAGGGATCCACGAGCCGCCGGCGGTCCGGTGGCTACGCCACCACCGCCCGGCTCGACCCTCGGTCCGGGGTTCGATCCTCGGATCTTCGTCCTGCGGTATTTTCAATAAAACACAAATCGAACAATTAACAAGTGCGTTGAGAATTGTACCTACGATTCGTTGTTCGGAGAAACGAAATCGATGATGACCTCGTGACCTTCCCGCGTATTCCTTGCACTCCGTTCGAACGTCGGGTGGGCGACGAGCTATCGAACTTATGGATCCTCTTCACTCTCGAACTTTATTGTAGGCGTTACGTAGGTTAAGAAGTGAAGACCATGTAGTGCTTTTATAGGCTACGAAGGGGATCAAAAGGAGAATAAATATTGGGCTTTAATATTGAAAATTAAATTGGGTCCAACCCAAATCTATTAATTCTTATCAATATTAATTTTATTTATTTTCCACTATATAAATAAAATTGAACTCCCAATATTATTCCATATTATACCAAATAATATTTCTCCAACTTAGTATTATTTATTCCGTGTATTTAAGATTTAAATATCCATGAATAAAATTTATTTATTGCTTAATAAATTTATTCATCTCTTATATCCGAGAATAGTACCACTCAACCTTATTTATTATGCGGAACAAATCCACTCGCGAGGTTTACATAATAAATCCTTATGAGCTCATCTCGGGGATATTATCAACCCTTACGGGATACACTGCCCCTTCAATAATTCACGGCATGCCATATATAAAATATAGTGACCCAACTTAACCGGTAATTAACCCAATAATTAAATCGGTTAATTCCTTTGGAAAATCAAAGTCACTAATATTAAATATACACACCCGCAATTATTTTAGGGATTAAGAATAAAATACTCCGAGTCTCAAATCAATTATCGCCGAGCAATCCTAATTGATGAGTCTCAATCGATCCGCTCAATACACCAAGTGTACAAGTGTGATAAGATAATCAAGACAAATTATCTTCTCTCTCACACAACGACTATACCGATGGATTGGTCCGTGTCCATCTAGGTCGTGAGCAACTGTTTGATTAAATACGAGTAACCGATAGTATGATCTTCTGTGCGGGCCCGACACACCATACTAACTACAACGTATAAAATCTAGGACTATGATTTGCATGTATTTAATTAACAATAATTAAAAGCAAATGAATGTCTGTAATAGATAGGTAAATGAAAGTGCATACAGAGTTCAGAATACTCAAATCTAGACATTAAGTATACTACTCCATCAGCTACCATAGAGGCCATGCCCACTTTTTATATATTTGCTCCAATGCTATTTTTTTCATTTTTGGGTGCCCAAGTCCATTTCACATGGCCCAATGAGCCCAAATGGGCAGCATTGGAGATGCTCTTATGAACGGTTGTGTTATGTGTATTAATATAAGTTTGCGTAAAGCACAAAAATACAGAGTAAAAGGACACACAATACAGTACAAAAAAGAGTACTGAAATAGACCAACACAGAAAAAGAATCTCCAGTAATTTCTCAATAAGAATTTTGTGCCTTGTTGTATCCTGTAAACAAATTTCTACATACTGGAAATATTGTTTTTCGGATAGTGATCAACACGCCTCAAGGCTTTTCAATTTTTGTCTCCTATACATATAAAAAATACACAACAATTCTCTAGTGTATTTTAAGTGGGGGATTGTTAGTAATTTGTATGTGTTTATTTTACGTAAATAAAATAAATTATATTTGTTTAAGATAAATATAATATTTTACGTAAATAATTAATTATATCAGTTTGATATAAATTAATTATTAATAAAACATATAATATAAATTAATTATTAATAAAACATATAAAGTTTAATAAACTTTAAAAGTTAACGCTAAACGTTGCGTATAATAACGCTAAAACGTTGCATATAATTTGAAACAAATTGCGTCCCTTCAAACTGTTGTAAACTGAAAAGTTTAATCTGAAATGTTGCGTCCCTTGTGAACAATATATCTATTGCGTATAAATATATATTTGCGTAAGAAAGAAAAAAGAAAAGTTACAGAAAGAAATACAGTAACAAAGTCAAAACAGAGTAACAACAGACAGTACAAAAAGAGTACCGAACCAGACAAGTCAGTAATAATCTCTCCAATAAGTTTCTCAATAAGAATTTTGTGTCTTGTTGTATCCTGTAAACAAATTTCTACATAGTGGAAATATTGTTTTTCGGATAGTGATATCACGCCTCAAGGCTTTTCAACTTCTGTCTCCTATACATATAAAAAATACACAACAATCGAAAAACAATATCTCTATGATGAGACAGCAGTATCAACAACATGAAAGTGCAATTCAAGGAGAAGGATTCCATTCAAACTGGCACAAACTATACAAGGTGACAAGTTATAATAATGTTTTCTTCTACTCTCTTTGATACGTTGTATATGTTAATATAAAGTTACTTGTTCCTAATAAATCCAAGTTAGGATCAAAGGACATTAAAAGTGTTTTGTTGGTTATGCTCAAAATTCTGAGATTGTTGGACTGACAATTTAGTATAATAATGGAATTCAAAATCCATTTTAGTGAAAAAGATGATTCTTATAAAATATGTAAGAGCCTATCAAATATGATAAAAGGCAAGAAAAACCGTGAAAATATCAAGAGTAAATTCACAAAGGAATCAGCAAGAAAAGAAAAGGACTTTGGTCTTATTTTTATTTCACTAGATTAAATAACTTTTCTAGTACATACAAGCTTCTAGAGAAAAGATTCAAAATATTAGATCATTGGAAAGTAATCGCAATGAATCTTGGTTATAAATACTATGATGATAATAACTTTCCAAATGTGCTTAGAAAGTTATTTGATACAAGTTGGATGTACAATACTAATAGGTGGACGTTATAAGTTGCTCCTCCAAGAAACAAATTTGCATAGCATATTGGAATAAGAGTTTATAGCTCTTGCGTAAGAAGCAGAATGATTAAAAAAAATGTTAATCAATAGTTAATCGATAGAGTTGTGGCCACAACCCTGCTATTTCTTTATACCGTGACAGTTGCGCTACAATGTCAAGAGTATATTGATATATATATATATATATATATATATATATATATATATATATATATATATATATATTGTTTACGGGCAGAAAATCCTAACAGGAAATTCACCCGCGAACGTATTGATATTTTGGGGATTGAGAGAACAAATAAGGAAATAATAAAAGCTTCTAGTATTAAATTCCAAGTATATTTCTTGGGAATTGTGCCTGCTCTTTACAAATGAGGAAATTCCACTATTTATAGTACATGGATTAGGGTTTCTATACATGGGCTTGGGCCTAGATTACATGGGCTTTTCATAGATAACTACAAACATTATTCTTGAAGTTAGGGGGAGATCCCGGTTATACCCCCGTAACATGATGTCCCTAGCCCGGTCGAACTCGAGCGGGTCGCTCCGGCTCACTAATATGCTATGTGGGCGGCCTGGGGTCGAAAAGGAAAACCGCCGGTCTTGGTGAATGAATCCCGCCTGTTTCTCTTCCAACGCGCGGTCAGAAAGAGATAACCCCAACTCTATATTCCGGGGAGGTTCCTGCGGACAGAAAAGTCAAGAAGTGATTAACGATGTTCGCGGGGCATCCACGTTGATGGTGCCCGATGGTGTTCGGCCTTTATGACATGGTGATCGCACGCGGTCGCTGATTAAATGCCCTAGTCTCTTCGTCAATTGGGCTATCTCTGATCTGATCCGGACTTGGGCCGTAATCCGATCATAATGGGCTTTGCGAAAAAGGGGAACAACATATATATATATATATATATATATATATATATATATATATATATATATATATATATATATATATATATATATATATATATATATATATATATATATATATATATATATAAACATATTGGTTTAAAACACTAATATGTAAGAGATTTAATTACAAAGTGTGTAATTAAAATTAAAGACATATGTAATTTAATTACAAAGTGTGTAGTATAAAGCAATTGGACAAATTAAAGACTTTACCTAAGTAAACATAGAAGTGGTGCCGCTTCGATTAGAATTTGTGATATTCTATTAATGTTTATGAAAGTGACAGGATTAGCACACGCACTATATAATAGTGCTAAGGTTAGTTAAAATCTTTTGAGAAATATAATAATAAATATATTATGTGTGTTATACTTTCGGTTTAACATTTTAGAGATTAAGGTTCAAATGTTAAAGATACCTATAATTTCGTGAAACTTTAAAGTATATACACTAATTGGAGGTCCAAATCAAAAGATACCTTCTTGGATTCATAATATGTTTAAAGTGGAGAATATACAAATTAGTGGGGGATTGTTAGTAATTTGTATGTGTTTATTTTACGTAAATAAAATAAATTATATTTGTTTAAGATAAATATAATATTTTACGTAAATAATTAATTATATCAGTTTGATATAAATTAATTATTAATAAAACATATAAAGTTTAATAAACTTTAAAAGTTAACACTAAACGTTGCGTATAATAACGCTAAAACGTTGCGTATAATTTGAAACAAATTGCGTCCCTTCAAACTGTTGTAAACTGAAAAGTTTAATCTGAAATGTTGCGTCCCTTGTGAACAATATATCTATTGCGTATAAATATATATTTGCGTAAGAAAGAAAAAAGAAAAGTTACAGAAAGAAATACAGTAACAAAGTCAAAACAGAGTAACAACAGACAGTACAAAAAGAGTACCGAACCAGACAAGTCAGTAATAATCTCTCCAATAAGTTTCTCAATAAGAATTTTGTGCCTTGTTGTATCTTGTAAACAAATTTCTACATAGTGGAAATATTGTCAGAGATTTTGAATTTTGAATTCCATATTCCAAAACCTTTGCCGCCATCCCCTCCTATATATATGAGAGATGGGATACTTGGAAACACTTTTGGCCAACTCTCGTAAGAACTCGTGCGATCTGATCTCTACCTCTGATCTCTCTTGCTCGGGTACGCATCATCAACCTTTACTACCTCTTTATTTTTTATTCTTGCTCGGGGGCGCGGACTCTTAGCTCTCTTATAGATCCCGTAAGTATACTTTTGTTCGTGATTTCGTTAAAGAATTCTGTTTTGGTCGATGTCTAGTGAATCCTCGGCTCCCGAATACGACTCTGATTACATCCAGACCGTGATTCTTCCCTCGTTTATTGATATTCCGAGGACTTTATCTCCCCTGTCCTCAGACTTGTTAACTTTGCCCGAACAGTTTCCGTCTACTTGCGTGATGGACCCGTTCCCGTTATCGAAAGATGAAGAAAATGACTGGTTCTCAGAGACCGTGCATCCTGATTATGAACTGTTCGCAAAACTGGTCGCTAGCTTTCGGGGCCCTCCAGTTGACTTTTGCTACGAAACTTATCTTGCCGATCATCCTTACACGTACGTACCCCGTACAGATCTCCCGACCAAGGCACCGCCACCCAGCGCTTTTAAAGCTGGCACTCGGGTGAGTAAAGTGTGTGACGCTGATATTCAATCGCGGAGAGTCGAGTGGGAAATTCCTTCTGACGTTCATCTATATTGCCCGACTTAGTTCGATCGAGCTGATCGCCCTCCTGAGGGCATGGTCGCCGTGAATTTTGATATGATGAGGAGTGGTCTCCGATTTCCCATTCACGATAATCTTGCCCGAGCAGTCCTTGAGTGGGGTGTTGCCCCTATGCAACTGACGCCAAACTCCTGGCTCTTATTGATCTCCCTTTCTACCCTTTTCGGGCATTACGGTTTGTATAGGGGATTACTCCCTGTGGAGTTCACCACCTTATTAGTCCGTCAGGCGGTGAGGACTAGCGGCGATCACTACTTGAAGTCCCGTCAAAGCATTATATGGGATCTGCCTGACAAAAGAGAATCGTGGTGGGAAGAATGGTTCTTTGTTAGCGGCGCGTGGAACTCGATCAACTATCGTTTGAGTGCTGAGTATCAGATTCCTCGCACCCGTTAGTAAAAAATTTTGCATTTCCTTTGGTAGTGTTTTATATTAGTTATTACTCGTTCCGACTATTACTTTATCCTTCTTAGGACCCCAACCTCCGCTCTTAGCGGACATGAGTTGGGACTTTCTGGTCGTGTTGGAGAGAATATTAGGCATGCCCGATGACTGGTTGATGTTCGGGCAGTGGATTAGTGCTGATCGCATCCGCTCGTCGCGTTTTATTAGTATTCCCCAAAATGCGGAAAATGATTATATTAGTGAGTCCGTGCCCTCGCGTTATAATCGAGCCATTTTATCTATACGTCTTATCTTCCCTGATATAATTTCGCTATAATGGTGTTCGCAACTTTATAGTTCGCAGGTACCCTCGATACAAATATCCTCCAACCGGAGCTAGCTCAGAGAGCATGAATACCCGTTTGTCTGCACTGCTCGGGAGTAAGAAAAGCTCGAGGGATGAGAAAAAGAAAGAAACGGTCGCGGAGATGGCGAGCGCGGCGCCCGAGAAACTTTCGAGGAAAAGGAAAAGTCGGAGAGAGACTTCCCCTCTTGCGGACAAGCATCATCGGGCAAGCGTGGAGAAGTCTTCTTCGCCGATCCTTTCTGATGATTATGAGTCTACTCGTGACGAAACTCCCCGGCATACCATGATCTCTCCCGCGACGAGCCCGAAAGAAACTGAGACCGTGCCATCGCACAATCCCGACGTTACTCTGGCCTTTAATCCGTCCTTACACACGGCGAGCAGCTCGCGGCTCCCGACCATGTAAGTGTTGAGGATCGCACTTATCCCTAATTTTCATGATTTTCCAATCTTTTAAAAAGTTTTATAATTTCAGGTTCAGGCCGGGGGATACGGATTTTTCGGACTTCTTGAAGTCCTTTGAGTCCTCCAGACTCCCCCCGTCTATGGATAATGTTCCTGATCGCATCAAGAAAGCGATCGACGGGATCCCTCGCGACTGGTGCAAACGTCCAGAATATATCCGCCAGCACCCCAAGGAGACGGGTTATTTGGCCATGATCGCGGCGTCCAGGCTTTCCTACCTGATACACTCCCTGCTTGGGGCTGTGGAGAGTGCGTCTCAAGTGCCGGAGGCAGCTCCTTCACCGCTTAAAGAGGAGTATGACAAGATGATGGCAGTGATCGCTAAAACAAAAGAGCTCCACCAGGCAGAGATTGAGAAAACAAGACAGCTGGAGGAGGAGTCTAAAAACGCCAAGTCTGAGGTGGACCGTCTTCAAAAGATTGTGGTCGGATTGAGGGCAGAAATTGAGGCCTACGTCAAGAGGGAGAGCGAGCACGAAGAGAATTTCCGGGAGGTGCAGCGTGAACTGGATTCTGTTCGGGCCGAACTCGCGGACAAAACACAAGCGGGGAAATCTGCCCTGATTGCCTTGAAGGACAAAGATGAGGTGATCAAAACATTGGAGGAAGAGGTGGAAGCCTTCAAGGTGGCCGACAAGGAAAGGGAGGCGCATCCGGCCACAAATCTGATCACTTATGGGGATTGGATATATTGCTGCGCATTTTTTGATTGCTTGAGGGATCTGATCCGGAGCGGGCAGAAAATCGATGCCCTGATGGACAGTTTCAAGAAATTTGTTGCGGCCAACAAGATCCACCCGGACCTCCCCATCGAAGCCCTGGATTTAGTTGAAGATATGGGTCTCGACCTCGCATGGTGGCCGAACAAAGGTCAGTTTTGTCGTCCCCTTAAGAAGCAAACTCCAGTTGCGAAGGAGAGTGAGAGTGAGAAAAAGATTGATGAGACTCTTAAAGATGCTGGCGCGGGCACTTCCGGGCATGATGCTTGAAAATATTTGGCGCCCTTCCTTATGTCTGTTCCCCTAACATTTTTATTCGGATGATATCTGTTACGATGTCTGTTATGTTGTACCTTTATTTTATGATCCGAAACTTATATCTGGCGTTTGTGTATCTAAAACTGTTTTGTTGTATTTCTTTCCGTGATTCGGAACTTATGTTTGGCATTTATGTACCAAAAAACTGTTATCGGGTTGTTTACTCTCTTGTTAGCGATAACGTTTCATTTTTGTGTTCGTGGGTTTATTTATTTCGGTCCGCGACCAGAGCGCGGACCGAAATGCCCCAGTGTTCAAAGATTTGCGCTGTCTCATATTCTGTTCTCGCTGCGCGAGAATGCTAATCACCGCGATTTCGGTCGTTCAATCGTTGTTAATGCGCGTGAGGGATATGGCGCGACTTTTCATGCGCCAATTGCATTAAACGAGGCCCTGTGCATCTGACAGATGCTCTTTGCGTCGGTTCAAATCGCTGAAACGTCTTTTCAGGGGGGGCGGCGTCGGTTCCACTTCCCCAGGTGGTAAACAAGCCACACCTATAAATACCAGTTCTTCCTTCATTCATTTTCACTCCACCGTTCTCAAAACCGCTAAATACCCTTATCTGTTCGCTGGATCATGGCCCGAGTGTCCGCAAAGTCCGATGGCTCTTGCCGTGTGGATCTGCTTTTCTCCACCAGGTGGCACAGCAAAAGACTCCCGCTGCCGCCCGTCTTCACTGACTTGATCGGAGTGCGCCTGGGCTACTTTGTCCTTATGACTGATGTGAGAAGGAAGCTCTGGGTGTTCGAGTTGAAGCGTCGTCGCGGTTTCATCTCGGTGTTCGGGCCCGGCTGGGAGGAGTTTGTTAGGGAATCGCGTATCCGCCATGGCTGGCACGTTCGCTTTCTCTACCACCCCACTGATGGGTTCTCTGTCCGAGTGTTCGACTCGGAGTTCCTGCTGGTGGTTGACCCGGACTTCCATTGAAGATTCCTGTTCGTTATTTATTTTTATTTAGTTCATCTTTTGTAATCCCGGTTCTGCCCGGTGACGTTTTATGAATGGAATTTTCCTTTTGGATTGTCCTACTTTTGTTGTTTATTTTGTTAACTTCTTAATGGTGTTATAAAGATAGTGCGCATCTGATCAAACGTACGTAAACGATTTCGAAAACGGTCGCCTCGAATGCTCGCGCAAATAATTTTGGAAAATTCAAAAATTCAGATTGACGATCCTTACAACTTATAATTTCCAATCCTCTGGATATTTCTCGTTCTTGTCGCCCGAGTGGTCGGACAGTCCACTGCCTGTCCGGCTCGGCGACCTCCGAAAAGTAAGGATTTTTCCTTAGTCTTTTTCTGGAGTCTTTTATCTTTGTCGCCCGAGTGGTCGGACAGTCCATTGCCTGTCCGGCTCGGCGACCTCCGAAAAGTAAGGATTTTTCCTTAGTCTTTTTCTGGAGTCTTTTATCTTTGTCGCCCGAGTGGTCGGACAGTCCATTGCCTGTCCGGCTCGGCGACCTCCGAAAGGTAAGGATTTTTCCTTAGTCTTTTTCTGGAGTCTTTTATCTTTGTCGCCCGAGTGGTCGGACAGTCCATTGCCTGTCCGGCTCGGCGACCTCCGAAAGGTAAGGATTTTTCCTTAGTCTTTTACTGGAGTCTTTTATCTTTGTCGCCCGAGTGGTCGGACAGTCCATTGCCTGTCCGGCTCGGCGACCTCCGAAAAGTAAGGATTTTTCCTTAGTCTTTTACTGGAGTCTTTTATCTTTGTCGCCCGAGTGGTCGGACAGTCCATTGCCTGTCCGGCTCGGCGACCTCCGAAAAGTAAGGATTTTTCCTTCTTTTTTTTACTGGAGTCTTTTATCTTTGTCGCCCGAGTGGTCGGACAGTCCATTGCCTGTCCGGCTCGGCGACCTCCGAAAAGTAAGGATTTTTCCTTCTTTTTCTGGAGTCTTTTATCTTTGTCGCCCGAGTGGTCGGACAGTCCATTGCCTGTCCGGCTCGGCGACCTCCGAAAGGTAAGGATTTTTCCTTAGTCTTTTACTGGAGTCTTTTATCTTTGTCGCCCGAGTGGTCGGACAGTCCATTGCCTGTCCGGCTCGGCGACCTCCGAAAAGTAAGGATTGCAATTTTAATACATGAAGGAAAAATGATCGTTTTCTATTCCTTAAATCGAAACAACGTTCTCATGCCAAAACATTACATTGGTCGGTTTACTGAAAATACTTCTTTAAATACAAAGCATTCCATAGATATTGGTCAGCCACTCCATTTAGGTGCTCGAGCTCGTAAGCGCCATTCTGCACATGTTTCCTGACACGCATTGGTCCTTCCCAATTTGGACCCAGCGCCCCAGTGCTCGGGCCCATTATCCGTTTTAGAACCAGATCTCCGGGCATGAATTTCCGAATTTTTACTTTGGAATTAAAAAACCTCTCTGCTTTCTGTTTTGATGCCGCGTTCCTGTGAACAGAATTCAGCCTTTTTTCCTCCAAGAAATCCAATTCCAATCGCAGAGCCTGGTCGTTATTATCGTTCATTTCCTGGGAATTCCTGTAGCTAGGGACTTCGATTTCGGACGGGATCACAGCCTCCGCACCATATGTCAAAGCGAATGGGGTTTCCCCCGTGGCAGCCTTACTGGTCGTTCTATACGACCATAACACATCGGGCAGTTCCGCCGCCCATCTCCCTTGTCTTTCTTCTATTCTGGCTTTGATAGTATGTTTCAGGATTTTATTAACCGCTTCCACCTGTCCGTTCGTCTGGGGGTGGTAGGGTGTAGAGAAAGCTTTTTTGATTTTCCATTTATCGAAAAACTCCATTATCTCCTGCCCGTCGAATTGCTTCCCGTTGTCCGACGTGATCGTATGCGGGATCCCAAATCGACAAATGATGTTTTTCCAAATGAAACGAATGATGGCCTTCTGATCGATCGTCTTTAGTGGTTCTGCTTCGGCCCACTTGGTGAAGTAATCCACGGCCACTACTGCATATTTTACTCCTCCCGGCCCTGCGGGTAGTGGGCCGATGAGGTCAATTCCCCATGAGGCAAAAGGCCATGGGCTATAGATTGAGTTCAGATACTCAGGCTGTGTTCGGATGATAGGAGCAGTGATCTGGCAGCGATGGCACTTTTTCGCGTAGCGGATTGCGTCCCTCCTTAGTGTGGGCCAGTAATACCCTTGGCGGGCAGTTTTGTGCGCTAATGACTGTCCGCCTGCGTGGTTTCCACACACCCCGTCGTGTATCTCACTGAAAATTCTTTGCCCTTCCAAGGGCGTTACGCACTTCAGTAGTGGTAAGAAAACGCTTCGCCGATACAACACATCTTCGATCAAAGTGTACCTAGCCGACCGGATTCTCAATTGTCTAGCTTCCACTTTATCCTCGGGTTGTTCTCCAGTGGTTAAGTATGTCTTTATGGGGTCCATCCAATTTTCCCCCCGGTCGATTATCATCAGGTCTAGCTTTTCCTCTATGGCCGAATTCGCCTGACTTGTGATAATGACACTTGTTATGTCCGCAACTCCTTCAGATGAGGCTAACTTCGATAGAGCATCAGCTTGTGAGTTTTGTTCCCGTGGGATCTGCTCTATGAAGATCTTGGGGAATTTCTCGCACAAAGCCAAAACGTGCTCGTAATATTTCTCCATCCTCTGACATCTTGTCTCGTATTCGCCTTTAACCTGGTTTACCACTAAAAGGGAATCCATGAAGATATGGACATGTTGTGCCCCCACCGCCAGTGTTAAGTTTAGACCCGCAATCAAAGCCTCGTATTCCGCCTCATTGTTGGTCGCCGCGAACTCGAATTTGATGGCGTGTGCGAAGGATTGTCCCTCGGGCCCAATTAGCGCTATTCCAGCCCCGGCATGGGAACTGTTCGACGATCCGTCCACGTACAATTTCCACGGCGGGAAATCGCTCGCGGGGACAATCTTGGGGAAAGTCAATTCGACGATAAAGTCAGCTAGGACTTGCCCTTTGATTGCGGTGCGGGGAGCATAAGTGATGTCATATTGTCCGACCTCCAGACTCCATTTTAATAATCTCCCGCTCGTATCTGGCCTTTGTAGGACCTGTCTCAGAGGCATGGTGGTCAAGACTTCCACCGGGTGGTCGAAAAAATATGGCCGGAGCTTCCGGACACTCATGACTAAAGCATAAGCTAACTTTTCCAAAGGGGTATATCTGGTTTCCGCGTCATGGAGTGCTTGGCTGACAAAATAAATGGGGTGGTGAATCTGCCCTTTTGCGCGTACGAGCACCGAACTCATGGCGTGTTTGGACGCCGCTAGATATAAAAAGAGCTTCTCTCCGGACAAAGGTTTAGACAGGATTTTGGGATCTCTCAGATGCTCTTTCAACTTTTCAAATGCCTCTTGGCTTTCCTTTCCCCACTGGAATTTTTGATTTTTAATGGCCTTAAAGAAAGGCCTGCTTTTATCTCCAAGTCGGGGGATAAACCTGCTTAATGCCGCCAAACATCCCGTCAATTTCTGCACGTCCCTCAGACATCTGGGCTCCCTTAAGTTCATGATCGCGTCGATTTTTTCGGGGTTTGCCTCTATTCCCCGCTGGTGGACTATATGTCCCAAAAACTTGGTAGCGTACACCCCGAAGTGACACTTCTTCGGATTCAGCTTCATGTTATAAGTCTTTAAAATAGCGAACGCCGTAGATAGATCCTTCACATGATCTTCCTCGCTTTTGCTCTTGATAATTATATCATCCACGTATACCTCCATTGTGTCCCCGATCTGCTCGGCGAACATTTTGTTGACTAGTCGCTGGTAGGTTGCCCCCGCATTTTTTAATCCGAAAGGCATCCGTTTCCAGCATAAGATGCCCTTATCAGTGTAGAAAGATGTGCATTCCATGTCCTCAGCGGCCATGGGAATCTGATGATAACCCGCGTAGCAATCGCAGTTCGAGAATATTGCATGCCCGGCAACACTATCGATCAAATGATCTATATGCGGGAGGGGGAAATAATCTTTCGGACAGGCTTTGTTTAAGTCGGTGAAATCGATACACAACCTCCAGGCGTTATTAGTCTTTTTCACCAAAACTACATTCGCAACCCACTGGGGTTCTTCGGACGCCTCGATCACGAGGTCATTATCGACCAACTTCTTGACCTCCTCTGCCAAGGCCGCATATTTTTCGGGACCCATTTTTCTCCTCTTCTGTGCCACGGGTTTTTTGTCCGGATCTATCTTCAAATGGTGGCAAGCGTGCTCGGGACTTATCCCGACCATATCCTTATGCGACCATGCGAACGCATCGGTATTTTCTTTCAGAAAACTTATCAGCTCATTTTTTAGTTTGTCCGGGATCTTTGATCCTATGAATACTTCCAAATCCGGACGGTTAGGATCTAGCTTCACCTTCTCCAATTCGTCAACCGCCGTGAATTGAGAGGGTCCTCGAGGATCCTCGATCTCCTCGGGTTCGTACCCTAAACGGGGATCAGGATTCTCTTCGATCATGACTTTTGTCCTTTTATCCTCCTGTTTATTTTCCTGGATTTCTCCGGGCACTTCATCGATCAGGATCTGCAACATCTGTAAATTTAAATCGTTCGCTTCGTCGGGTTCTATTTGTTGGATAATTTCCTCGTTCTTATCTTTGGTTTGTTCGTTATCTTTTATTATTTGTTTGATAATTTGGTGATCGGGATCTCCAAATGCCCCAGTGTTATCTTGTTCGTCATTTTCCTCGAGCATATTTATCGATCGGTAGTGCGTGGAAAAAACAGGATAATCAAAACACTTCTTGGCCATATATTGGTCCCCCTTCACGGTCCCAACGGATCCGTTACAGGTAGGAAATTTAACACAGTAATAATGGGCGGACGCCACAGCCTCGAAAACATCGAGAAACGGCCTCCCAAAGAAAGCATTATAGACACTCTCAAAGTTAACAATAACGAAATCCATCATCCTTGTGATCTTCACTTCCGGATTCCAGTGGTCCCTCAGCTCCACAGACATTGTGATCTTCCCCAGCGGGCATACGACCACGTTTCCAAACCCCTTCAACTTCTCCTTATAAGGCCTCACATAACTGACCAGATCCCCGAGTTGATCCAACGCCGGCTTAAATATGATGTTGCAGTGGGCGCCGTTATCGACCAGTATCCTCGCGACCTCAACTCCCAGAATCTTGGTCGTGATAACCAATGCATCCTCTTTTGGGTAGGCGATACCCTCCCGATCTCGATCATTGAACGCGATGGTCACGCCCCTGGCTATGGTTGGCTCTTTGAACGGGATTACCGAGTTCACGCCTTCCCACTTCCGCAAATCTTCCTTCCGCTGTCGTTTAGAATTTTTGGATGATAGGGGTCAAACCCCCGATCATGTTTACCCTTCCCCCATTCAAATCCGGAGGGAACTCGTTCTGCTGGAGTCCGCCGGACGGCGGGGGTGGTGGCAATAAGTTTTGGTTCATTGGGGGCCCCTCTAGCCGGGGCTGCTGTTGCGGCCTGTAATCTTGGCGATGGCCTTGATTCTGATCGCGACCTCTCTTCGGTGCCCGCAACAGCTGTCCTAACTTCCCTTCATCGAACAAACGGCGGAGTTGCGTGATTAGATCGCGGCATTCATCCGTTGTATGCCCAATGTCCTCGTGGAAAGCACACCACTTTCGAGGATTCCTCTTGTCCGGGGGCGTGTACAAAGGTTTCGGTGGGAAAAGGGCGTTTATCTGGTTTTCCATGAAGATTTGTAATATCTCCCCGGGGCTCTTCCCTAGCAGATTTCCCTCATCGGCCTTATGGTTTCCCTGTTCGCCTTTTTTCGGGCCTTGATACCCTTTGTATCCTCCGGGTTTTTTCGTCCAGTCCTTCTTTTCCACGGCCTCTTTGTGGTTTTTCCCGGGCTCTAACTCTTTCATGCGCTGAGCATAGATCCGCTGCTGCGCAATTTCTTCGCCGGCTCTCCGCCGGAACTCCGTGTAAGTTCTGGGGTAATCTTTCATCATAGGCTTGAAAAGTTCGGACGTGGCCTTCAGCCCGCTGACCGCGGCGTGCACTAAAACTTCTTCTCCAACCTGTTCCCCTTGCATCACTATGGTCTCGATGCGCTCAACATACTCTTCGTCAGATTCATCTGTCCGCTGCTTAATTCCCATCAGGCGTTGCCGTCCTTCCGGACACTTGACTCTCGAGGCGAAATAGGAGATGAAAGTTTCCCCCAGCTCTCCAAAGCTATCTATCGACCTGTGAGGGAGCCCGGTGTACCAGTGGTGAGCGGCATCCCATAAAGTCAGCGGAAAAAGCTTGCATTTGGTTTCGTCGGTGGCACCGCGCCCGACCATATATATATTGTACTTGTTCAAATGGACCTCGGGGTCCGTCCTCCCATCATAAGTCAGAGATAGGAGCGGGGCAATATCCAACTGTGCCCGCGCCTTTTCCACTCGCAGAGTTAGTGGCTCAACCAGTGATGATCGTTTCTTCGGATCAGCCTCCTGCTGGGAAATTTTCTTCTCCTTCTCACTCAAACGCCGTTCCAAATCTGGATCCCTAACAACTTGATTCCGTCCTCGGTTCATTGTGCGGACAATGCGTCCTCCAGTTTTCTTCATGGTCACCTGGACATTATCTGGTTGGGGGTCCTCCTCTTCGAAGTCTGCGTCCAGGCGCCTTCCCCCTAACTCCGGTGTTTTCGGCTGCTCTTTTCCCTTTAGAATGCGGGAGCGTTCCTTCAGCTTTTGAATGGTCCGCTTTATCTCCTCGGGGGTATGCAAGTGTTCGATGTTGAGGTCGGGGACCTCACTCTCTTGGAGGTTCGCCTTTTTCTCTTCCTCGGCCAATTTCTCCGCGATGACCCTCTGTCTCTCTATGAGCTCGCGCCGCTCGGCTCTCAGTTTTTCGATCATCGCCCATTGGCGGTGCTCCTCCTCGGAGATCGGGGGCAGTTGAACCTCCGATCCCCCTTCTATCATAGGAGATTTCCCGTTGTCGCGGGCATTCCTGCTCGCCGACTCCCCCGCAGGGGCGGTGTTCGGAAGACCTATTTCTAGCATTTCCATCGTGTATTGCCTAAGTTTGTTCGCTCAACGCCCGAGGGTCACCCCTCCTTCTAGCGCCAATTGTTTACGGGCAGAAAATCCTAACAGGAAATTCACCCGCGAACGTATTGATATTTTGGGGATTGAGAGAACAAATAAGGAAATAATAAAAGCTTCTAGTATTAAATTCCAAGTATATTTCTTGGGAATTGTGCCTGCTCTTTACAAATGAGGAAATTCCACTATTTATAGTACATGGATTAGGGTTTCTATACATGGGCTTGGGCCTAGATTACATGGGCTTTTCATAGATAACTACAAACATTATTCTTGAAGTTAGGGGGAGATCCCGGTTATACCCCCGTAACATGATGTCCCTAGCCCGGTCGAACTCGAGCGGGTCGCTCCGGCTCACTAATATGCTATGTGGGCGGCCTGGGGTCGAAAAGGAAAACCGCCGGTCTTGGTGAATGAATCCCGCCTGTTTCTCTTCCAACGCGCGGTCAGAAAGAGATAACCCCAACTCTATATTCCGGGGAGGTTCCTGCGGACAGAAAAGTCAAGAAGTGATTAACGATGTTCGCGGGGCATCCACGTTGATGGTGCCCGATGGTGTTCGGCCTTTATGACATGGTGATCGCACGCGGTCGCTGATTAAATGCCCTAGTCTCTTCGTCAATTGGGCTATCTCTGATCTGATCCGGACTTGGGCCGTAATCCGATCATAATGGGCTTTGCGAAAAAGGGGAACAACATATATATATATATATATATATATATATATATATATATATATATATATATATATATATATATATATATATATATATATATATATATATATATATATATATATATATAAACATATTGGTTTAAAACACTAATATGTAAGAGATTTAATTACAAAGTGTGTAATTAAAATTAAAGACATATGTAATTTAATTACAAAGTGTGTAGTCTAAAGCAATTGGACAAATTAAAGACTTTACCTAAGTAAACATAGAAGTGGTGCCGCTTCGATTAGAATTTGTGATATTCTATTAATGTTTATGAAAGTGACAGGATTAGCACACGCACTATATAATAGTGCTAAGGTTAGTTAAAATCTTTTGAGAAATATAATAATAAATATATTATGTGTGTTATACTTTCGGTTTAACATTTTAGAGATTAAGGTTCAAATGTTAAAGATACCTATAATTTCGTGAAACTTTAAAGTATATACACTAATTGGAGGTCCAAATCAAAAGATACCTTCTTGGATTCATAATATGTTTAAAGTGGAGAATATACAAATTAGTGGGGGATTGTTAGTAATTTGTATGTGTTTATTTTACGTAAATAAAATAAATTATATTTGTTTAAGATAAATATAATATTTTACGTAAATAATTAATTATATCAGTTTGATATAAATTAATTATTAATAAAACATATAAAGTTTAATAAACTTTAAAAGTTAACACTAAACGTTGCGTATAATAACGCTAAAACGTTGCGTATAATTTGAAACAAATTGCGTCCCTTCAAACTGTTGTAAACTGAAAAGTTTAATCTGAAATGTTGCGTCCCTTGTGAACAATATATCTATTGCGTATAAATATATATTTGCGTAAGAAAGAAAAAAGAAAAGTTACAGAAAGAAATACAGTAACAAAGTCAAAACAGAGTAACAACAGACAGTACAAAAAGAGTACCGAACCAGACAAGTCAGTAATAATCTCTCCAATAAGTTTCTCAATAAGAATTTTGTGCCTTGTTGTATCTTGTAAACAAATTTCTACATAGTGGAAATATTGTTTTTCGGATAGTGATATCACGCCTCAAGGCTTTTAAACTTCTGTCTCCTATACATATAAAAAATACACAACACTATTTTTTTTTCACTTAAATGAAAACAAGACTAAAGTCCAGTCCTTTTATTTTCTTACTCGTTGACTTTTTCGTGGATTTACATTTAAATCTTTTCACGGTATTCTGTATACCATGATTATTTGATATATTTCATCTTGCCTTAAAATCCTTTGCCTTTTATCTCAGGCTAACGATATTAGTTAAGAATATATCTTCAAAAATTCCACTTAAATGGATTCACTATTATATTAGATTGTAAGTCCAACAATCTTTATGCTTTATAATTTTGAGCATAACCAATAAAACACTTTTAATTTCCCTGATCCTAACTTGGATTTATTAGGAACTGACCAACAAAATACTATATATAGGAGACAGAAATTGAAAAGCCTTTAGGCGTGTTGATCACTATCCGAAAAACAATATTTCCACTATGTAGAAATTTGTTTACAGGATACAACAAGGCACAAAAGGATACACTAATACTAATAGTACAAAAAAGAGAAAGTAACACATACAGAGAATCGAAAAACAATATCTCTATACTGAGACAGAAGTAATCAACAACATCAAGGTGCAATTCCAAGGAGAAGGATTTCGTTACACTCGATGGCACAAACTATACAAGGTGACAAGATAAAATAAGGTGACATCTACTCTCTTTTATACATTGTATAGCTTATTATTAACTTATTGTTCCTAATAAATCCAAGTTAGGATCAAGGAACATTAAAAGTGTTTGTTGGTTATTGTTCCTAATAAATGTTAGGATAAAGAACATTAAAAGTGTTTTGTTGGTTATGCTCAAAATTATAAAGCATAGAGATTGTTAGACTTACAATCTAATATAATAGTGAATCCATATCGTTAGCCTATATAGATGATAAAAGGCAAAAGAAATTAAATAATGGTAACACACATGCATCGAATAATCATGGTAAAAATAAAAACCGTGAAAAAAAATCATGTGTAAATCCATGAAGAAACCAACTAGTAAGAAAAGAAAAGGATGGTCCTGTTTTTATTTCAGTGTATTAAATAATTTTCTAGTAGAAGCTTCTAGAGAAAGGTTCAAATTATGAGCTTATACAATCATTGGAAAGTAATCGCAATGAATCTTGGTTAAGATGATAATAACTTTCGTGCTAGAAAGTCATTGGATGCAAGTTTAGAGAAAAATATATCTCTTAATAGATATTTGCAATATAAGGAGAGACTATAAGTTGGTCGTCCAATAAATAAACTTGCATAATATATTGCAAAATAAAATCGAGTTTATAGCTTTGCATAAACAAAGCAGAATGATTAAGAAATTTATATAGAGTTGTGGCCACAACCCATGTCTGCTTTATACAACCTATATAATAAACATATTGGTAATATGTATTTAATTACAAAAGTGTAATTACAATTATTTAAGATCTGCGCAGATCATCTCATTAAAGGAATTAGTGAGTAATTCGACCAAAATTATTGGATTTAAAAAAAAATAATAATAAATAAGCACGGAACCCAACTTTGAATTAGTAACCACTAATGATAAAGTTCAATGGGTAATAACAAGTCATAGTAATGTGCTTGATAGCACTAGTGTATTTCAAAACAATACAATTATAACTAGTGGTGACAATTGCCAGAGGAAGAGGATGAACATATTGTTCTTAATAAAGTCTTAAGTCTAAAGCAATTGAGACAAATTAAAGACTTTACCTAAGTAAACATAGAAGTGGTGCCGCTTCGATTAGAATTTGTGATATTCTATTAATGTTTACGAAAGTGACAGGATTAGCACATGGCCATATATAATAGTGCCAAGGTTAGTTAAAATCTTTTGAGAAATATAATAATAAATATATTATGTGTGTTATACTTTCGGTTTAACATTTAAGAGATTAAGGTTCAAATCTTTAAGATACCTATAGTTTCGTTAAACTTTAAAGTATATACACTAATTGAAGGTCCAAATCGAAAGATACATTCTTGTATTCATAATATATTTAAAGTGGAGAATATACAAATTAGCGGGGGATTGTTAGTAATTTGTATCTGTTATTTTATGTAAATAAAATAAATTATATCTGTTTAAAATAGATATAATATTTTACGTAAACAAATTAATTATATCTTCAAAAGATATAAATTAATAATTAATAAAACAGATTAATTATTTTCAGATAAAGAATTATATTAACGCTAAAAGTTAGCGTTAGATTATGAAACGTTGCGTATAATAATAGTCGCAATAATTGTGAAACGTTGCGTATAATATTTGAAAATAATAATTGCGTAATCTAGTTGCTGAAATAAATTGCGCCCTTATTAACGTTTGTGTTCTGTGTATAAATATAAGTTTGCGTAAAGCACAAAAATGCAGAGTAAAAGAACACACGGTACAGAAAGAGTACCAAAACAGACAAGCAAATATTAATCTCTCCAATAAATTTCTCAAAATGAATTTTGTGCCTTGTTGTATCCTGTAAACAAATTTCTACATAGTGGAAATATTGTTTTTCAGGATAGTGATCAACATGCCTCAAAGCTTTTCAATTTCTGTCTCCTATATATATAAAAAATACACAACAATATCAACACGCTTCAAGGCTTTTCCATTTATGTCTCCTATACATATAAAAAATACACAACAATCGAAAAACAATATTTCCACTATGTAGAAATTTGTTTACAGGATACAACAAGACACAAAATTCTTATTGAGAAACTTATATAAAAAATACACAACAATCGAAAAACAATATTTCCACTATGTAGAAATTTGTTTACAGGATACAACAAGACACAAAATTCTTATTGAGAAACTTATTGGAGAGATTATTACTGACTTGTCTGGTTCGGCACTCTTTTTGTAATGTCTGTTGTTACTCTGTTTTGACTTTGTTACTGTATTTCTTTCTGTAACTTGTTTTTTTTTTCTTTTTTACGCAAATATATATTTATACACAAAAGATATATTGTTCACAAGGGACGCAACATTTCAGATTAAACTTTTCAGTTTACAACAGTTTGAAGGGACGCAATTTGTTTGAAATTATACGCAACGTTTTAGCGTTATTATACGCAACGTTTAGCGTTAACTTTTAAAGTTTATTAAACTTTATATGTTTTATTAATAATTAATTTATATCAAACTGATATAATTAATTATTTACTTAAAATATTATATTTATCTTAAACAAATATAATTTATTTTATTTACGTAAAATAAACACATACTCTGTCCCACACTAATGGTCCTCGGTGGTCAAAGTTAACTTTTTTTGTTCGTCCAATACATATGATAAATAGTATACAAAAATTATGAAAAAATTACTAAAATAAAATTTAATAATAAAATTTTATTTTAGTAATTTTTTCATAATTTTTGTATACTATTTATCATATGTATTGGACGGACAAAAAAAGTCAACGTTGACCACCGAAGACCATTAATGTGGGACAGATGAGTACAAATTACTAACAGATGAGCATGTCCTTAGACCTGTTCGTTCTTTATGCGTTGAGCAGAGCATGTCTTGACTTTCAGGATGGACCTCCGAGCAGACTCTTACTTACTGGGCCATTTGATTTTAACGGTTAGATGAGTTGGAGAATTATTATCTTTGGGCCCTGCTAAACTTTTTGATGGTTGATCAACCATTATGCTCTGCTAAACATACTCTTATGTGTAACATATTACATGTATATGTAATAATATATATGTAATATGAATAATGTTATATATATATATATATATATATATATATATATATATATATATATATATATATATATATATATATAGCTTATTTATTCTTAATTGATTGAATAATGTTATGTATTGTTCTTTTTTTTTATCCACCTAGCTTGAGCGTTTGTGAGCTAGTGTGTTAATTAGATCTTAGTATGGGCATCGCTTATTTGTACTTTCTTTTCCTTTTTATAACATTTAAATTTATCAAAAAAAAAAGAATAATTTTATGTTGTCTTCTTTGAAGTTGGCTGATTGCCAACCTCTAGCTACTAAGATTGATATCAAATCTCTATTGATCGATCTCTTGATGTTTCCTGGTTGTGTATATTCATTCTTCCTCAAATTCGAAAGAGTGAGTTACAAAATTTTGTCGGGGCTCTATAAGCCGTTGGAGCTAGCCGGGAAGATAAATCCAGCGGAGTTGAAGTTCGAGTTCACCACATTCGACGTTTTTTAGTCTGAGGCAGATGTCTTGTATCACCTCGTTGTCTTTCCAGACAACACAGCTGGCTTCAGCGAGGCAATTGGACCTTGAGGGTAGAGTCCTAGATACGATTGTGCCGTCTGGGAAGCCATCCAACTCCATCATCAAGGCGTCTATGAAGGGTCTTATGCTAATCTCTCCATCTCCCATCTTGTCATCCATGGTGAACATGTCGTGGTCATACACGGCCTGGAATTAATAATTATTAATACAAATTTAATTTGAAAGCACACAAAACATAGATATGAGAATTCGTTCCATATATAGTATATTAGAATTCGTTACAAAAGAAACGAGTTGATCAGGATCTGAAACAGAGAGTGTGAGGTCCTCGTTCCATTCGGGATTTATATCCTTTGGGATAACACGAGTCTTCAACCTCTGCATATATACACATACACTGCATGAGTTATTTATGGAAATTAAATAACGTTCAAT
Organism: Euphrasia confusa; assembly: GCA_954870475.1. NCBI lineage: Eukaryota > Viridiplantae > Streptophyta > Magnoliopsida > Lamiales > Orobanchaceae > Euphrasia > Euphrasia confusa. The sequence goes on from OX940967.1 coordinate 16,346,249, forward strand.
TTAATTATAAGGGGGTTCAATTTAATTATAAGGGGAAAGCCGAAAACAATCTTAATTACTGTAAAACTTCTATAAATTAATAGTATAGGACTGTAAAATTTTATTAATTTAGAGAAATTATTAATTTGTTAAATATTTTTTCATTTAAAAGACATGGTCGAGACCAGAAAATTCTATTAATTTAAAGAGATTATTATAAATGTTTTACTGTACCTGTTTTCCTAGCCTGACAACAACGTATGGATCACTAGTAAGGACGTCACGAATGGCAAGATTAACACCTCTCTTGACTCGTATTCTTAGCAATCCCAACATATCATCCATCGTCGATTGTGTCGGAGTTTCACAATCCAGAGTAGATAATTATTGTTGTTGGAGATTACATAATTTTCACGCTTGCATGTATTTGTTTGTTGTTTTAAGCGTGAATAATTATGGTCGATTTGATTGCAGCCAAATACGTACGATGATCGATCGAGAGCATCGTTCTTAGTGAGAAATGAGGAGGTATAAATAGGTAGCTAGGATTAATTTGGGGGGTGCGTAAGCGTTTGTGGCGAAATACACGAGATAGCATACAAACATGAATGGCAAAAAACTAGGATACTAAAAATAAATACTGAATTAATTTCTCCGTAAATACTGAATTATAGGAGGACACAATTGAATTTTTTAAAATTTGTGTTGCCAACCTTTGCAAATGGGAAAATATCACAAATGGTCCTGTACGGATGTCATTTCCCGTAAGTAGTCCTGTATTTTCAAAAGTTATCACGGTTGGTCTTTTTGCCCGGGAAAGTGACGCGTTATTGTCACGCGCCGCCAAAAATCTGACATGGCAATCGGAAATTACATCCGTACAGGACCATTTGTGATAACTTTTGAAGATACAGGACTACTTTTGGCGGCGCGTGACAGTAACGCGTCACTTTCCCGGGCAAAAAGACCAACCCTGATAACTTTTAAAAATACAGGACTATTTACGGGAAATGACATCCGTACAGGACCATTTGTGATATTTTCCCCTTTGCAAATAGTATTTAATTTTGGGGCTGAAAATAAGTTTTCTCAAAATTGAGAATCGTATCAAACACGGAAAAGTCGTGTGTGTATCGTACTTGAAATCTGTTTCAGACTTTCCCTCCAAATGAGAGAAAGAAAATGGAGGTTGAGCCATGGAGCGCACTAGATCTAGACGATTCTGACCTCCCATCTCTCCTCCGCCCCTGCAAGCGACTCCGTCCCACCACCTCCGTAGAAAACCCTCTCCCCCAATCTGCCCCCGAACAAGTTCAGCCGCCGCCTTGCATCCCTGTCCGCCGCAAAATCCCTGGACCCGCCGGAGCAGTTGAAACGGCAATGCTTCGTAAATATATGGACCGTGAGAATCGGAAAGCTTCCAACCATCGAAAAGGCAGCGGCGAGGATATTGACGGTGACTGTGATTCCGATGGGGTAATTCCCACACAAGACTATATACGGCGGGCGACGGAAGATACGGCCGAGTTCGACGAAGATTTCACCCGCCAGCCTTGGATTTCCGCTCTCCAATATCTCGGTAGTGTTAAAAATTGAGACTCGTTTATTAATTAATTATTCAATTCCTGGAGTGCTGAGTTAGGGTTGGGTCCAAATGTGGGTTGATTCTTCGATATCTGTTTGCTGTGTATGCTCTGTTTTGGTGTAATAGTTAGTGTATGGCTATAGCCTTATTTTTCTAAGTTTCAGGTGCCAATGATGGTGTTGTTAAAACTACGCCGATCAGCTCTATCAAGAAATGTCGTAACGGTAACAAAGTTGTTCAGGTATTCAGTAAAGTTTTAAGTAGATCGACAACTAGAATAAAAGGGAGTCAGATTGATATTGAAAGATTCCAAAACCTGCCCTATGAGAGTATGTTTTGATTGATAGATTCATGAGAGTAACTTTGTACACTTACAGTGGTTAAGAATATCCGAATATATCTTGTTTATGCATTGAAAAATTATAGTACATGTTATTTTCTCAAGCGAAATGGGACGCTTTTTGTATGCATTTTAACACAACCAGTTATTTGATCCTTAACAATGTTTGATTTTCTGGTGTTAGGCTGTTGTTGTCATTAAGTCATGCACACCTAACGGTCTTGGGGGTCTGATAGTGTCATTGAAGGTATTAAGAGAAATAATAATTATTAGTATAACGCTGAGGAGTTTATATTACTGATTCTGCCGTGTTCAAACTTAGGATCCCACAGGTACAGTTGGTGCCAGTATTCATCACAAGGTCCTCTCTGTGAGTGAGTTTGGAAAGAACTTAACTACTGGTTCAGTTCTAATACTTCGGGAGGTATGCTTCATTTCTTTTATATTTTTCCTTGACAGTGTTGAACAGTGACATTTTTGGGTTATTTCCCAGGAGATTGTGCCTTCCATCAGTATAGTTTTCGCTTTGAATTACTAATGAAAAGTTGTGTTTCAGGTTGCTATTTTTTCCCCTGCAAGGTCAACAGTCTATCTCAATATAACGCTGAGGAATTTAGTGAAGGTATGTGATTTTATCCTATGTTTCTTAATGTTTAATGGTCATGTTACGAGTCACATAACAAAGAAAACTTAATTGTTCAAAAGAAATGTGTGTTTGTGTGCATATAATATTATTTGTGGTATGCACCAAAGTCCACTAATTAATTTTTAAAGCATTCTTACATTTATTTGATCATATATGTTCTGTGGGTGGTCTCTGTGTCCTGTTATTATGTGCTGTGGACAAATATTTTCCAAAACAATGAAGGAAAGAAACCAAAAACTAAGACATGGAAGAATGGGAAACAAGAACTTAATAATAATGTTTTTGATTTTCTTCACGTTTTAGTTGTGTTCATCAGTTTTTATACTTCAGATGGAATGTCAGAGCTGGTTAATGCAACAGATGGATCGACCTGAGATTTCGTAATTTTCATCATGGACTATATGGCACTAAAATTCTTAGTACTTATATGCTTTCTCACTTTTAATGCAATGGTATCATAAACTTTTCGGATCATGTCAATTGGTTAGGTTGTTCTCCGGCTTCAAATTTTATTGTAGTTTACTTCAAATATATAGTGCAAGTGCATTGTTCTTCATGCATCATGAACTGAATTGAATAATGGAAGGCATGCATGCACTGCAATACTCAATTCGGGACACTTAACATGCATATCCAGGCTTTATGATAAAGAATTGGCATAGTTTTAGATATCTTGTTATACAGTATGACCACATCACTGTTAGAACTCACAAGTTTATGTTTTTGGACATTTAGATGCTTCTAACCTTTTTGACTCAACAGTTTACATTGAAACCGCAGGTATTCTGCCACAACAGTGCCTCTTCCTCTTCAGAACTGAATGAGTCTATATATCCTATCCAATATGCTGATCCAGGTGTTGGTACGTGAGAAGCGTTTTTTTCTGTCTTTGTTTCTCCTTTAGTTTTAGCAGGAACTTAAAAACATCAAAAGGCCTTTTTAATTCCAGCATATTTATGTGAAATATAAATATAATTCTTAATGGTGGCGGCAAGTCTGATTGAAAACTGCATTTTACCTAAATTCTTGTTGCACTTGATGTATCTCCAGAAAATCGTGGAAAAGCCAAAACAATTGAAAATGATGTGATGATGGAAGACATTGAGAAGACACAACACCAGAGAAAGACTGAGAATAGGCAAAATCCTAGTATAATCCAGAGGCAGAATCTTTTCACCAAGACAGCTAATATCAATGTAAATGCAGTCAGAAATGTAACCCACGGTGATGCCTGCCATGAAACGCGTCCAGACATAAATATGAGTAGGATTACTGGTGATCACCCAGAATTTGTAGAAGGCAATGGCACAGGTGTTGCGAAAGGACGTAAACTAGAAGGGAGCCTAAAATCTTCTATTGGACAGATTGATACAGGGGGTCAAGAAACTCAAGCAGCTCAGACGCAAATTCAGAATGTAAAACTGAAAGCCTCTGTGTTAACATGGACGGATGAGCAGTTGAATCAACTTTTTGTTAGTGACGACGATGATAATGATGATCACCATTTATCTTGATAAGGTTAGCTCAGGTGGACTTGTTTTGTTTTGTTCATTTTTTTCCTTTTCCAGATTTTAGAAGTTAACAACAGGAAACAATGCACATAATCCTGCCTTTATCAGCCCCCTTCACCAAAATGCAACAGTTGTAAGTTTCTCTTCAATTTGGCTTGCGTCGTGATAAACTTGGATTGAATCTTGATTACTTGTTTGTTGGAGTAGGTTAGAGCTTGTATGCAATTATCAGCTTATTGATTAGCATGACCCTTTTGAACATTCTCAAGTGTTATAATGGATGCAAAAAATCAGAATAAGTGCCTTCCATCTCATATGAATAGCTTATTGATTAGCAAGACCCGTTTGAACATTTGCAAATGTTATAATGGATGTAAAAATGAGAATAAGTGCCTTATAAATAAGCGCATACTCTTTTAATTTTCATCTGTCTCAAATAAATAAAGACCTCTAGTAAAAACAAACAATTATTTTTACTTTTTTATTTAAATAAAATTACTTTTACATTTTTTCTACTTATTATTATTTCAATAACGATTATTTACTTTATTAATTTTAATAAATATAAAAGGTAATAATTTTGTTTTCTTACTCTCTCAACCTTCAATGTTTCTTTCTAATTTGACAGGATGTCACGGTGTCGTGTCGATTACAACCGTGTCTGACACGTGTGATGTGTCGTGTTCGACACTTGACACATCACCAGTAGAGCGTATCAGAGTAACCTTGATTTTTACACATTTAATTTTTACAAATAATACTGGAGTATAAAATAGTTTCCCAGAGTTCAAAGTCAAGCTCGATTAATTTTTTTTTACAATGTTTGACTCACTTTGATTTGTTCATAGTCTCTCTCCCTTATTGCTCAAGGTCAGAGTTTGTGGTGAAATCCCCCCACATGGGCTCCTATGTTTTAATTAAACGTAACTAATTGAGTTGTGACATTTGTTACAAATCTATTGGTTCATATTTTTTTTGTTCAAATAAATTATTATATCTTATTTAAATTATATTTAAAAAAATAAAAATCATAATTTTTTACATTCTACAAATGAGACCAAGATATAGTTTTACAAAAAAAATTGACATAAATTTACACACAAAAAATCTAATTTTGCAAGAGTTAGAATTTTTTACACACTATAAATATGGATCAACATTGACATAAATCTAAACACGAAAACCCCTATTTTTCTTTATTTTCTTTACTATGAATAATGAGAATAATTCTTTTTTCAATTCCCAAAATTTCAATTTTCATTCTAAAATTTCAATCCTTCCCAAGGATACTATCTCAATTTTGATCATTTTCCAAATTCCTAAAATTTCAATTCATTCTAAAATTTCAATCATTCCCGAGGATACTATCTCAATTTTGATCATTTTCCAAATTCGGTCGAAAATGAAAGCTCATTTCAAAACATTTCCAAAAATCCAGTACACGAAGAGTTGGAAAGCAACGTTAATATTTCAAACAATCCACAAGCCTGGGGTGATCAAGAAGACGTCGCTCTAATGTATGCATGGTGTTTCGCTAGTACAAATACAATTGTCCATACCAACCAAAAAAGTACCAAACTATGGACAATTGTTCGTCAAATATATGAACAAGGAAGAGAAGATACACCAAGAATGAGCGAAAGGACTATGGAGTCATTGAGGAGCGGTTGTAAACGTCTCGACACAAACGTGACCAAGTGAGTTGCTGAATAACACGATCGAGCTAAGAGCGGTGAGTCTAAAGAGGATATTGAAAACGTAGTTCAACAACTTTACGGAATGGGTAAGTTTACTCACCATGAGGGGTTTTTGAGAGAGTGATGCGTCACCCATCCCAAGTGAGAATTGAAGTTGAAAAATACTAATTTGACGCATTTTCAGGCTATGAAAATGATCTTGAAAAAAGTCGTGGCAGCTCAAAAAGATCAAAAATAAGTGAAGATGAGGATTCTCAAATCAACTAAGAGTTCTTCAAGATTACAACGTCCTAAGTGGGAGAGATAAAGCCAAAGCTAGTTCTAAAAAAAAAAGAAATGGCATCCTAATCACTCAAACAATAGTCTAACTAGATTTAATTGTTAATATTAAATACTTATTTTTCATTAACATTTAATTTATACAATAAATAAAAATAAATATACTTTATCAAGCTCAGTAGTATGGTTCTCACACTTTCGCTCGTTTATAAGAACAAGACTCGACTAGCTTTTGCAGTCATAATTACACAAATTTGTTAGCATATAAATATTCATTTACAACCTAATAACACAAATTCCTTAAGCATGTAATATTAATGTACATTGCACATATATTCTAAGATAGTTGACACACTTTGCAATGGTTCTAGTCGATCAAGAAACCTCAATTTGCAAGAATAAGTTCAAGCCACCAAGGTGGGAAATGAGACCAACTTTCGCAAAACTATCAGATAAATGCAACAAGAAAACTTCAAATAATTATATAGACAATGTGGATAGATGCTTAAAATTTTGAATGACCTGGTTTAGAGTCGGTACATAATCCGAGCGCACAGCCAAGAGACAAAAATCGCTCTATATAGCAAACATATAAGTTATAATAACAAAACTACAGCTGCTTTGGATGTTATGGGACTACTCATTAGGTCGTGCTTAGCTTGCATGACAAAACTGAGACAACCATCAAGATCTTGCGTTTCAATGCAAAAAGTGTTCTCCACCGAAGAACTGGTGCTTTGGAAGAACATGAGATATTCTTGAATGCTTCATCCATTCTGATAGCGCAACTACTGAAACAACTTCTTCAGCCTGTTCAAAGACTGAGCTGCTCTTTTATTATTAGGCTCAAGAACAAGGGCGTATTGGAAATCTGCAAAAGGTAAAAATACCATTTTTAGCGGGAGGAATGAGCATAATATATAATAATATTAACAGTACAGAAAGTAGATCGACTGCTCATTGGCTCGGCTCAAAGAATAGCAGGATATAATATAATCATGTGGATCATATCTGTCCAGGGGTGATAATAATGCGACACTAGAAATAGAAGTTAAACGTCCGACTCAAGACTTTCGTTGAAAACACAGTTCCTATACGGTTATTTATGTTTATTATTTGAGTTTTTTTAGACTTAAGTTACTATATTGTGTAAACAGAAGTTAGTTATCTAGATCATAAACTGTCCAGGCCTAACCATGAACATTCTCCATGATATTTCTCAAATTAAATTTCTGATGGAACAAGTCTAAATTCACCTTAATTTCAAGGCACATGCCAGAAATTTTATTCATAGAACAAGCAAAGAAAATGGACTCACCTTCCATTGCTTCTTTGTAGTAGCCCAACATTTCCCGAGCTGTTCCCCTTCTAAGATAGGCTTTTACATTCTGCAAAGTATATACCAGTAGATTTAGAGAGGAATATCCCGTTTACACAAAATATAAAAACTCACGGACCGATTAAAGAATATGAAATTGACAGCATTAACAATGGTGGCACTGCCAGCCATGAGTTCGACATACTGTACTTGATATGCTACAGTGGTACTATAAAAAAAATAAGGTAGGAAATGCAGAAACGTGCATCGACAAGAGCAATGCATAAAGATTATAAAGGAGTAATTATAGAAACCTCAAGGCTTCAATATAAGTCAATCACTCGTCAACCCATATCCAATACCTCAACTATTATGTCACCTAGTGGAATATTAATTTTGACATTTGTCATACGTGAGGTTGAAAGTGTTTGCAACTGTTAAGATATAAGTAGCATGTTTTATTTACAGTAAAATAAACCACATGACATCTAATCTAAAGTGTACATTATAGCAAAAGAAGAATTTTTGCAATCCTCAGATGGAGGAGGCTAGCTTGTGCATGTCTAACTAAGGGTGAAGAGTACAGTACAGTTGCCAATGGAAGAGGACATGTAAGGAATCAACCGCCATCTTGGCAGTCGTAGTTTTAAATTAACAGACTCATATTCAGGCATCTTGCTTGAAAGGTGCAAGGCATACACCTCAACATTTTTGATAATAACTAAATATTATACGCATAAATATTAAAAGAAAACAAGGTTCGATAATAACAACTTATAATACTATTAGCTAAGCAAAAACTATTACAAAAAATTATCTGCAAAATAGTATTTAAAGAGTACTCCTAAAAGAACCTGTAAAACACACATGCATTTTATTCCAGGAAGATCAATAACAAAATCCAACAAAGAATTCAGAAGGGGCACTACAACATCATCTGCCCTCGCAATCAACAATAATAATCAAAAGAAAAACAGAAAGAGGGAGAGAACCTTCTTATCGAGTTCAACAGCTTGTGTACAATCGGCTTCAGCTTGGAGGAAACTGATAAGCAAGAATTAATAAGAAACACATACAAATATGTCCAAACAGGTTCAATGCTTAAGTTCTACAAGTTGAACTACCTTGAAATCTCCAAATAAGCTGCAGCTCTATTACTGTAATACGTCGCATTAGTACTGTTGAGCTTGATGGCTTCTGTATAAAATCCGATTGCTCGCTGCCATTGCTTTTCTTTGAATGCTTGGTTGCCCTTAAAGATAAGACAGATTTCATGGGATGTCAAAACCACTTTAGAAGAGCATAACAGAGATATCAATTACAGCTTCAACTCTAATTTCTTAGCCAACTAAAAGACAGAATAAGAGAACAATAAAGTGCCAATGCAAAGCAAACACAATTCGGATAGCAATTCAATGAAACTTGAACAGGTCGACTTGTAAGAAACTCACAAGTAGTGCACAAGCATACATGGATGTAACTAGCACAGTAGTACTATCAAACGGGCCAATGCTGCCTGCCGTGGGATGTCCTCAAACGGGACAGAATGGGCCTGTCCAAGTTTCTACAGGCTGGGAAACTTCCAGTCTGTGGTCTGTAATAGCTGACCTGTAGGTCAAACAGGCCAGCCAACTTAAAGTAACAGGGTTCAGCTGGGAACATTTGTCCATTTATTGGACTGATCATACACTGTAGCCAACCGCTTGCAAATGAAAACAAGCCGCCATTTCGTTTGAGTTTTTTCAATCTTACTATGGGGAGTACACCTAAGATTTGCAGGTATTGTTTCACCAAAGGTTGGATAAAGCTAGTTTCATAAAATCAGAAATTCACCATGAACAAAAGTCTCACCTAAATTTTAAAATTCCACAAGTACAATTTGCTGGTATTTTTTCTGTATATATTGGAAGAATTAGCCCTTATAAGAAAGAAAATGTTGTATCATACTATTCTCCTCGAGCTGCTAAGTCTCCTGGGTATTTCATCTGAGGTTGCAAAATTTTGACTGTTATGTGATCTTAGGAAATCAAATATCGAAGGTGCACATCATGGGGCATGAAATCATGGACAGCAGAAATTAACTGAGTTCAATTATATTGAATACCGTTTAGACATTATTTGAATTCCTTTATAAGAAAGGTTAATTGGGACCAATTGCGAATTCTCTCCTTTTCTTGTTTGTCTTGAATGCGTGGAACTCCTTTGTATAAATAGGAGATTCTTTCAGCAAGTAAAAATGAGCCAGAATTAAGTTAAAGAAGGAAAATCGCTCCATAAAACTTCCATTTGCAGTCATTTTTCTCGTGTTGCTGACTATATTTATTTCTACAGAAATATGCTATCTATCACCATTCCAGCTTTCTCATGGTAAGGGTTCCACAACGGAGGTTGCAGTTACTATGGAAATGGAATTGGATATCTAATGAATGAAAAATCAGATGTTTTGGAAAAACAAAGGTGCTGGCCCATATCCAACCTGCTGGATGAATGGAGTGGGGAAAATAGGCTAGCATCTAAACTATTAACTATCCTAAACAAACAAGGAAATCACATTATAATTTAGAGGTTGGTACACAGGCTCTGGCCCATTTTGACAGTGCTAGACATGCATGACCGAAAAGAACATATTTGGAAGAGCCAACACATTATTTTGTGAATCTGAGAACATATAATGAATTAACAAAAGATTAAGATAATACTGGTATTTCATTTTAGCAACAAAATTATTCTGGGCACATGCAGTACTTTATTGGCCTATAATACACTTGAAAGACAAATATAAGAGTCACAATATACTCGCTACAAGTTTCGTATCAACTCACAGAAAAGTGGGAAAGTGGAATTGCCTAGAGAATACCCCAAGGCCCAAACTAACAATATCAATTATAAACTGAAGAAAATATATGAAGAGGCTTACAGCGTGAAACTATACATTCATTCATGATTAAGGCAATTCAAGTCAACACAAGAAATGAAAACATTTTATTCAAGATTTACCTTTTCTTTGGCAATCTCTGCTGATTCTTCCAGTGTCACAGCTTTACTAGATGATTTAGGCTTTGTAGTTGTATCAGCTTGTTCCTGGAATGATGCATATACAGTCTGAAGTGTGTCCAGAAGAAACCTATCACCTCCATGCCTTGCCAAGAGTGACAAAGAAATTGGGCATTTATCACAGACTCCGAGAGGCAGTGCAACCTATAATGAGAAAAGAGAAGATACCTGAATACAGATGATGATATGAAATAACTCACTAGCATGTGTGTGTGTGTGTGTGTGCATGTGTGTGTGTGTGTGTGTGTGTGTGTGTGTGGGGGGGGGGGGGGGGGGGGGGTTGAAGAGACAAGGGGGTATTTACCTGGCAGCATCCTGATATGCTAGCTAAACTTGAAAGACTGGATGTTCGGATAAGGTATTCCTCAGAAAATATCTCCTTGGAACCAAGTTTTGCAGGGGGGTCAGAAGAAGTAGGAATTACTAATATTCCATCATCCTGTTTAGACAAGGTAACATGGATAGCCACAGCATGGTAAAGATGTGATCGAATATAAAACAATAAGACCAAATATATTTTATTTTTTATTGCAGAAAGTTAAGCGTAAGTAAGATCAAAGAAAGCAAGAATCGTAAAACTACTAAGTGTCAATTGATATGGATCATTTCTTAATTATGAAAATATGTAGGGTGGATATAATATAAATGGTAACATCTAAATGTATGAGACCTACAAAACATTCAAATTACAAACAAGAGGTGAATGGTTTTATAATGATAATTGATATAAATATAAATTTAATAATCACAATGACAGTTTGTAATCAAGAAATTATTTGAACGTTCATTCTAGTTTAAAGAAATAAATAGTTATAAGTACTATGTGATTATTCTCTATTTAGTGGAAACTACCCAAGGCAAGGGTGGGGATATCACTTTCACTAGCTCCTTGTAGCCTTAAGAGAGCAGAAATAAGGTAAAATGGCATTGGTGTAAAACATGTGAGCATAAAAACCACCAGAATATACCACGTGAAAGTAGCAGAATGCTAGATCATTACCTTTAAAAGGGCATGCATAGCTGAACGCAATTCACTCCTGATGGTTTGATATTTTTCAATGTCTGCATCAGTTAAATCCAATACTTCAGATATCTGTGCGGAGATAACGGGATCCAAAGTAGGCTTTACAGAGTCAATCCATTCATTATGATTTCTTCCGAACTCATGCCTGCAGGAAAGAAACTAAATAATTACAATCAATTCTAACCATTTGTCCTCGCGTAATGAAATTCATATTTAATACAACATGCCGACTTCATGTCACTACAGTAATAATTTAATGGTACGAAGAGAAAAAACATAGCAATTCGTAAAGAATAGTAATAGTCAAGAAAAAAAGGAAACACAGGACAACTTAGTACAGTAAAGGATGAAAATGGAAAAGATCTCCACCACTTGCACTGAAATCCAAATATCCTAAGAGCATGCAACTGTCTTTCCAATTTTGACAAACCAATGAAAAAAATGTTGGGGAGTTGGAATTTTTTTTTTCCTATTTTTTTGGTGTGGGGTAATACAGGAAGAACTAGTGGTATTCTCTATAACGAAATCCACTTCTTATACTACTGTTGCCTGATCTCACCATCTTTCTTTCCCCTTTCCGGTCTCACTCTTATCAGCAGGTTGCTTCATCACATGACTACACTTTCTTCTTTTTAAGTTTAATGTGGTACCTCTCATATCCATTATTTCTGGCCCTAACATGTAAATTTGTGAATTTTAGCAATAAAATTTAAAGGCATCTTGCACATCTTTGTTACAGAAAAACATTTTGCTGACAGATCTAGATTGACTTTAAGTACGTTCAGATTATTTTGTAGAATGTTGATCGATATCCCAAGCTAGAAATTATTTAACTGTAACATCACGAGTTTTAAAATATAAACAAGAAATGAACATTGTAAAAGTCACTTGGAAATTTAAATGAAAACAGAATCACATTCAGAATAAGGTAACTATTTCCTAAGTGCTACAGAAACCTCACCTCTTAAGTTGCTGCATAGCATATGCCAGCAATACAACTGGAGAATATCCACCCTTCCCATTAAGTTGCTTGATATTGATAGTACATAAACTTGGAACCTTCAACTTTATATAATCACCAAGATTTTCATGCCTCAAGACTTGTCCTGAAATGCGAGCCTAGTCAGCAATCCAAGATAACCAACAAACACAAATTTTCGATTGATCTAATAAATTTACGACAGATTTTATAGAGCAAATGAACATACTTCCATAAAGTTTCTCGATGGATTTTATCACCACCTGAGTGATGCGGTCTTCCGGAAACTTGGATGACTGAAAACAGTCATCTGCAATCACAAAATTCCTTGGATTACGTTGCGAGGCATATGGAACCTGCAACAGTATATGACCGACCCGGCGAAGTACACTGGGATCCTTTGCAAACCATCCTGCAATTCACAGAACTAAAAATCAACATGGGAAAAATAATGTATGACCCATTCAAAAATGGTAGATGATGTCTTTCATAAAGCTTTGAGTGTGTAGACCTTCATGAAATCAATCTAGAATTATCTATGGAAAACCTTAGCTTTCACAGTAGCATTAAGAAGACAAAAATAATTACTATATGATCTATATCTCCATCAAGGGCGAATGGCAATAGTGGGCTGATTGTTAGAAATGGTAGAGAAAAATGGAAGAAAGTCATTGCATAAACGTGGCAAACGGTACTACTCAAGTCCCAATAATTTTTCAGTGCGTCTAGCATTTATATTGATCAACTATATTTATGTTGGGAGACACTGCATGTAGGCTTTTTTCTTTGCTTTTTTTAGTAGTTAAGAAATTTCTGAAACCTCTTCCCATATTACTAATGAATGCAAGAACTTTTATGTGTTTTATCTTAGTTGCTAACATTATTCCGAAAAGAAAAAACAACTTTTTAAATGAACACATACTACAAAGATACATTTAAAAACATCACATATATCTATGGTGGGCATATGGATACAGTATAGATAACACACCTACTGTGTCAAGACTCCCAGAAACAGGAGTTACCCCAGAAAGAGAGACTGTCCCATGTGAAGGTCGAAATCCAAGAATACCACAATATCCAGCAGGCACTCGCACACCACCATCTGTATCTAAGCCTGTCATATGTAGCAACTAGCAAGTTAAACATGCTCATATATCTGATATGAATTTATACAAGATATAAACACAAGTCTTGAGTACCATTCGTAGGTATCGAAAAGGGCTATGCACGAATCTTCGCATGAGAAGAGAATGAAACAACAAGATGCATTGTTGCTTGAACAACTAACATATCAAAGCTTTCTAAGAAAACCAACAAATTGACAGCAGCATAAGAACTATGTTTTTGTATAACTGGATAAAGTAATTGATGCTGTTAATGCTAACCCTCTTGGACCCAAATATCGAATACAAAAAACATAGGAACATGCTAGTTTCATACAAGTCAAGTCCAATCCTAGGATCCAAATGCAGCCTATGTGGAAATTTTGACTATAACATAGTGCAAAATTTTCTGAAACAATATTAAGAAATCCAAATTCTATTAACAATTATAATTCATGTTCAAATACATTTTTGGCTAATTACTTTATTTTTCCTTCCGAATCAAAGTATATAAAGAAAAATGTGGATAATTGGAATCTATGGCAACGTAAAGCTCATCCTTATTAATGGATAGTTATTCGGAAGAAAAGCGGATTTTTTTTACTGCGCAATGTACAGAACAAGATCAAGATCCCCTCAGAAAATAAGAGGATAGTTGCTATCAATACAAGAGAAAATTTTATTGGATTCCATGCAACATATGAATTGAACATTTCATCAATACACACTGATAAATTGATTGGGGAAGGGCCAGAGCCCAGAAGTCAAGGAAAAGGACTCCTTCTATGGAAAGAAGCAGAAAGCTCACCCAAAGAAAAATCAACAAGTTTAGCAGCAACTGCTACAGCAGCACCGCTAGAGGCTCCTCCTGGTATTCGTGCAGATGAGGCGGGATTAGTTGGTGCATCATAATTCTTGCTTTCTCCAGAAATGCTGTATTAAAGAGAATAACAACAAATAATGATAAGAAGAAGATAAGAATACTTGTTAAGCTTGTGTACTAGAAATCCAAAATGTTACTAGGTAGTGTAAGGATAAGTAACTACCCCAAAGCCATGTCATCCACAACGGTTTTTCCATCACATGTAGCACCCCCATCAACAAGAGCTGCAACTACAGGACATGTATGGGTAGCTGCGGCATGAGTCCTCGACCAGTCAGGATTGCCAAACCCAGTAACAAAGCCTTCGACGTTAAACCTGTCAATCAACATTCAAATAAATACGATTGAGCTGTTACTGTAAGGAAAAAAGATTGAATTTTTTAAGTGTGGTGAATCCAAATGAAAGCTTCAAACCATCAAGAAAACAAAAATTATCTATATTCCATAAATACTCCATTTTCAATTACGAAACGCTAAAATCATACTGTAAAGAAATAAACAATGCTTACACATCTGAGACGGCAAAAGAAAGGCCGGTAAGAGGGTGTGGTGCTTTGGGAGGCGCGGGCTGCGGCGGCGGTAACAACTGAAAACGCTCTATAAAGGCTCCAAAATCAGCCTTCACAACCCGCTTGAGTTTCTTCGTCATAATCATTATCCCTGCAATCCCGAGGCCAAGCAAAACCCACAAGTTCGCAGACGAAGAGGTCATTGTTGCAGGATAAAACCTTTCGGCCGAATGAAATTATTAGGATATGGTTGAGGAATACAGAGAGAGAGAGGTATAGAGTTGAGGAGACGAAGTGTGTAAAAACCTAGCCCAGTTTTGGGGGTTTATCACCAGCTTTGTGCGTGTGTTTAATCTAGCGCTAACTTCTCTTCTTTTATCCAAAACCAAAATTTGGTTTCGAATAGGATAAAACCTTGTACTCAAAAACCCAACTTAGCAAAAAACATAAAATAAACAAGAAAATTAATAACAAAGAGGGCTCTATTCTCTAACCACAATCACAATGACTTTTTCTTTTTGAATACTATAAATATAGTAGTACTGTACTAGTTTTTTTTACTTAAAAATTATTCTATACCCACTCAATTTTGGAATTTTATATAATTCTCGACCCACATAAGACAAAAAATCAAATATGTTTCAAATAATTATGCAAAGTGTGCATACATTTTTTCAATGTTTTGAACACTTTAATCTTCCCATCACACTTAAGTATATCAACTTTATTACACAAATGTGGGATTGACTAAAACCTAATTAATTATGACTATTTATTTCAATATTATTTGATATTGTTGAAATATGACTCAAAATCGTTTAAAATTGGGATCGAAAAAAAAAGTATGAACAAATAGGTCAAAAATATTTATGTTCATTCCTTCCCTTGATTTCTCCATTTTTGAGTTTTCAAGTAAAAATAGTTATCTTCTTTATTTGGTTTCTATAGGGATAAAATTGAGTGTTAAAAGTGATGCAGCCCCAGAGTCGTCAATGATACAAGACCCGGTACGAGTTCCAGCTGAACCAGTGACGCGCTCGAGAGCTAAGAAGTTCAAGGCAAGCTTGATGGCGATGATTCAAGAAGTTTGAGCGCAAGAGCTGTTGAAGAAACCTATTGGTGAAGTGGAGAAGCCGAGCATTATCAATATGATTTCGTACAAGGAGGCCAATCCAACCGAAGGTGATGAGTTTCAGCCTGAGACGACAAAGAATGTGCCGGAACGGAGGTCAGACGTGAGCCGAGGAGGTGTCGCGGAGTTCAGCCATGAAAGTGACGTGATGTCGGACGACAAGGAAGTGTTGTCGGGCGACACCTTTGAGCTGTCGGCCGACAGGTATTGAAAAACATGTTCGGGTCAGCGATTTTGATGTCGTAGCGCAGGTTATTCCTTCGAGCGAAGATCATCTTGTCGGACGACACCCTAAGCATGTCGGCCGACAAAGTCCCAGATGGCGTGAAATCGCAGCGGACGTGATTTTTATGTTTTGTTTTCCTTTTTTCGTGACTTTTTAGGTTAGCCTATATATAGGCCTTTGAACCCTTTTGTTAAGAACACAACTTCTATGATAATGAATTATTTTGCGAGATTATTCTCTCTACTCTTTTCGTTCTCTTTTCGATTGTGCCAAAAGAGATCAACAGACGAATCAACGAAGCATACATACTTCGTTTGTGTGTCTTCATCATCGCCAAGTAGCTGCGTCAATTCCGTTTTGGGGGTTAGGTTTTCAATCTAATCAATTCAACGAATTAGGTTCAGAAGTTTGGGGATTTTCCATCTACCCAGGTATCCGAAACCCGAATTCCGTGTTCTTCGTATCAATTCAATTATCCATCGATCGAGGTACGTATCATTTGGTATCAGAGCCCAGGCTAGGGTTTAACTTTCTGATTTCGTTACCTCGATTCTCTTGTTCTTCTCTTTCTTCTTTTCTTCTTGCTGAATCGGATCTCTTTCATCCGTAAGCACAAAAACAAAAAAAAAACAAAAAAACAAAAAAAAATTATATAAAAATTATTTCCACTCCGTTTTTCTCGAATTTTTTTTTGGAGTCTCGTTTCTGGTAGTAAGTCGAATATTCAGCCAATATAAAAAAAAAAAGTATTTTGGCGGGAAAATTTTTCTTCGACCATATTTTTGTGTGTGATTCCTGAGTTTTCCGGCATCGTTTTGAGCCAATTTGGTGCTATCGTATTTTTCGTTCCGAAATTTTCCGATTTTTGTTCCTTTCTACGTCGTATTGTGTGTTTTTGTGGATTTTGTCGGTTCTGCTCTCGTCTGGTAGATCGAGGAGTTCGATACATTGAGGGAGAATTTGAGTGGTAAAAGGCAGAGTGTGTGAGGATCTTAGAGTGAAAAAAAGCCATACCTGAGTGAAACACGAGTGCTGAGTGAATCCCATCTTGAGTGTGATACACGAGTGTTTGTGAGGTGGTGAGGTTAATTTTACTTTATTGCTTTTATTTCTAACGTTTTCTGTGCAGGATGTCTGAAGACGCGAAAAATAAGGAGACAGCTGAGGGATCTATTAACAACGTCCAATTACAGTCCATCGTGGATGTGGCTTATGATCGACTGGCAAAGCTCTTATCAACTGAGATGGATGTGGTACATGACCGACTCCTTGCCCTAGAGGAAAAATCTCGTCGAGACAATGCAGAGACTCGGAGAGTCGCAATGCGCAACGTCGGTCGAGATAACCAGCATCGTCGTAATGGGCGACACCGGGATGCCAACCCCGAAGACAATGAGGCTGAAGACATGGATAACAACTTGAGCACCATCAAGATGACTGTTCCCACATTCATTGGGAAGAACGATCCAGAGTTGTACATCGAATGGGAGAGAAAGGTCGAGATGATGTTCGACTGCGACAACTATTCAGAACTCAAGAAGGTGAAATTGGCGGCAATCGAATTTTCTGACTATGCATTGGTTTGGTGGGATCAGCTGGTTGCCAGTAGGAGGAGAAACTATGAGCAGCCTATTGAAACATGGGCTGAGATGAAGTCTGTGATGCGAAAGAGGTTTGTACCGTCTCACTATTACCGAGAGTTATACAACAAGCTGCAGAATCTACGCCAGGGGACGAAGAGCGTAGATGAATATTTTAAGGAGATGGAGGTGGCAATGATTCGGGCCAACATTGAAGAGGATCGGGAAGCTACCATGGCTCGGTTCTTAGCTGGACTGAATTGGGAGATTCGTAATGCAGTAGAGTTGCAACCGTACGTCGAATTAGAGGACATGGTTCACATGGCGATCAAGATTGAGAATCAGCACAAGAGGAGGGGTAGTTTTAGCAGTGCAAAGCCGACTCAGTCTTCTTGGAGATCACCCTAAGGCCCGAGTGGTTCTACGCCTAAAGAGAACCAATGGAAGAGAGCGGTTCCACCTCGAGATGAGAAGAAGACCTTCTTTAAGGGTCGTTCGGAGGGAGCAAGTCCAGCGACTCAGGTCAGCCCATCAAATCCTGATAGTCGCAACCGAGACAAGAAGTACTTCAAGTGTCAGGGATTTGGGCACATTATGAGTGAGTGTCCTAACAGACGACTCATGATCTTGAGAGAAGACGGAGAAGTCGTGACTGATGGTGAAGACGAGGAACTGGCACCCACAGCTACAATGGATTCTGAGGATGAGGAGGAGATCCTACCAACCGAAGGCCAACTGTTTGTAGCTCGGAGAGTATTGAGTGCCCAGACACAGCCCGTTGAGAGGGAGCAGCGAGAGAACCTTTTCCACACGAGATGTCATGTGCAGGACAAGGTGTGTAGTGTCATCATTGACGGAGGGAGCTGCACGAATGTGGTTAGTGCTACCATGGTTCAGCGTTTGGGTTTGACGGTGGTGAAACATCCGAAGCCATATCGTCTGCAGTGGCTGAATGAGTGCGGCGTCATCAAGGTGACCAAACAAGTGAAGGTTCCTTTCCGCATTGGCAAGTACCATGATGAGGTGCTATGTGACGTCATTCCTATGCAAGCGAGTCACATTTTGTTGGGACGACCGTGGCAGTTCGATAGGAGGGCCATACACGACGGCTTCACCAACAAGTACTCGTTCGAGTATAACGGTAAAAAGGTATCACTTGTTCCTCTTACTCCTAAAAAAGTTTATGAGGATCAAGTGCAGATGCAGAAGGAGGCAGCAAGGGCGACTCCCAAAGAGCAGCCCTTACCCACAAAGGAGAATGCCTTGATTCACAGATCTTACCTCGCGAAGGCTAGTGATGTGAAGGAAGCACTGAATGAGAAGAGACAACTGTTCGTGTTGTTGTGGAAGGGGAGCTTGGTTATTACTAACGATCTACCCCCTCTACCCCCTTCTATTCAGTTTGTTTTGCAGGAGTTCGATGATGTCTTCCCGGAGGATACACCACCTGGTCTACCACCCATTCGAGGGATAGAGCATCAGATCGACTTTGTGCCTGGAGCTGTACTACCAAACCGCCCGGCTTACCGCACCAACCCGGAGGAAACAAAGGAGTTGGAGAAGCAGATTAGCGAGTTGTTGACCAAAGGGCACGTGAAGGAGAGCCTGAGTCCTTGTGCGGTACCTGTACTTCTCGTACCCAAGAAGGATGGCACGATGAGGATGTGTTGCGATTGCCGAGCTATTAACAACATCACGGTAAAGTATCGACATCCCATTCCTAGACTTGATGACATGCTTGATGAATTGTATGGTTCTTGCGTATTTTCTAAAATAGATTTACGTAGTGGATACCATCAAATTAGGATTAAGGAGGGAGATGAATGGAAAACTGCTTTCAAAACAAAAATTGGTTTATATGAGTGGTTAGTTATGCCTTTTGGACTTACTAATGCTCCTAGTACTTTTATGCGATTGATGAATCATGTCTTGCGTGCGTTTATTGGAAAATTTGTTGTTGTGTACTGTGATGATATCTTGGTATATAGCAAAAATCATGACGAGCATGTGTTTCATTAGAGAGAAGTTTTGATTGCACTTAGGCAGGAGAAATTGTATGATAACCGTAAGAAGTGCGTCTTTAGCACGGATAGAGTCGTTTTCCTTGGTTTTGTTGTTAGTGCACAGGGTGTACAGGTTGACGAGGAAAAGATACGAGCTATCCAAGAGTGGCCAACACCGAAGAGCATTGGAGATGTGCGGAGTTTCCATGGTCTATCCAGTTTCTATCGACGGTTTGTGCCTAACTTCAGCAGCATGGCGGCACCTTTAACCGCCGTGATCAAGAAGAACGTGGAGTTCAAGTGGGGAAAGGCGCAAGATGAAGCCTTTCAGAAATTAAAGGACAAGCTAACACACGCCCCGGTACTATCTCTTCCTAACTTTTCTAAATCTTTTGAGATTGAATGTGATGCTTCTGGAATTGGTATTGGTGCAGTGTTGATGCAAGAACGTCGTCCGATAGCCTACTTCAGCGAGAAGCTAAATGGAGCTACGTTGAACTATCCGACGTATGACAAGGAGTTGTATGCCCTGGTGAGAGCTCTTCAGACGTGGCAGCACTATCTCTGGCCTCGGGAGTTCATCATTCACACCGACCATGAGTCATTGAAGCACCTCAAAGGGCAGCACAAGCTGGATAGGCGTCATGCGAGATGGATGGAGTTCATTGAGACGTTTCCATACGTCATCAAATACAAGCAAGGTAAGGAGAATGTGGTGGTTGATGCCCTTTCTCGGAGGTATGCTCTAATTTCGACTTTAGATTCTAAATTTCTTGGTTTTGAGCATATTAAAGGTTTATATGAGCATGATGATGATTTTGGTGAGATTTATAAAGCATGTGAACAAACTGCTAGTGGGGATTTCTTTAGGCATGATGATTTTCTATTTAGGAAAAATAAACTGTGTGTGCCTAAATGCTCTCTACGTGATCTATTGTTGCTTGAATCTCATGGTGGGGGTTTAATGGGACATTTTGGTATTGCTAAGACTTTATCTGTTCTGCATGAGCATTTCTTTTGGCCTCATATGAAACGTGATGTTGAGAGAATATGTGGTCGTTGTCTTACATGTAAACAGGCTAAGTCTAGAGTTAGTGCCCATGGATTGTATACGCCTTTGCCTATTCCTGCATCACCTTGGATTGATATTTCTATGAATTTTGTGATGGGTTTACCTAGGACTAAGCGAGGTAGTGATTCTATTTTTGTGGTAGTTGATCGTTTCTCTAAAATGGCACATTTTATTCCATGTCATAAAACTGATGATGCATCTCATGTGGCTGGATTATTCTTTAGAGAGATTGTTAGACTACATGGCATGCCTAGGACTATTGTGTCTGACAGGGATTCTAAGTTTCTTAGTTATTTTTGGAAGATATTGTGGTGTAAGCTAGGTACGAAATTGCTATTCTCTACTACTTGTCATCCCCAGACTGATGGTCAAACTGAGGTAGTAAATAGGACTTTGTCTACTTTACTACGTGCTATTATAAATAAAAACAATAAGTCTTGGGAAGAATGTTTGCCTCATGTTGAGTTTGCTTATAATAGATGTGTTCATTCTGCTACTAAGTTTTCGCCATTTGAAATTGTGTATGGTTTTAATCCTTTGACGCCTTTGGATTTATCTCCTTTGCCTCTGCATGAGCATACTGATCTTGATGGCCAGAAAAGGGCTGATTTTGTGAAACAGATACACGAGACGGCGAGGATGAACATAGAGAGGCGAACCAAGCAATATGCCGAACAAGCGAACAAGGGACGTCGCAAAGTAGTGTTTGAGCCTGGTGATTGGGTGTGGTTGCATATGCGCAAGGAGAGGTTTCCATTGCAGCGCCGATCGAAGTTACTTCCTCGTGGCGATGGACCATTCCAAGTGTTGGAGCGTATCAACGACAACGCATACAAGCTAGATCTCCCGGGTGAGTACAATGTTAGTGCTACTTTCAATGTTACTGACTTGAGTTTGTTCGATGCAGGTGACGACTTGGATTTGAGGACAAATCCTCCTCAAGAGGGGGGGAATGATGCAGCCCCAGAGTCGTCAATGATACAAGACCCGGTACGAGTTCCAGCTGGACCAGTGACGCGCTCGAGAGCTAAGAAGTTCAAGGCAAGCTTGATAGCGATGATTCAAGAAGTCTGGGAGCAAGAGCTCACTACAAAAAAACCAGGGAATCCCTACGGGGATTCCCTACGGCATTTTTCCCGTAGGGATTCCCTATGGCATTCCCTACGGGAATTATATTTAGAGTTCCCCTACGGCATTCCCTACGGCCCCAGCCGTAGGGGTTGATGGAGTAGTATACTTAATGTCTAGATTTGAGTATTCTGAACTCTGTATGCACTTTCATTTACCTATTAATAATGAACATTCATTTGCTTTTAATTATTGTTAATATGCAAATCATAGTCCTGGATTTTATACGTTGTAGATAGTATGGTGTGTCGGGCCCACACAGAAGATCATACTATCGGTTACTCGTATTTAATCGAACAGTTGCTCACGACCTAGATGGACACGGACCAATCCATCGGTATAGTCGTTGTGTGAGAGAGAAGATAATTTATCTTGATTATCTTATCACACTTGTACACTTGGTGTATTGAGCGGATCGCTTGAGACTTATCAATTAGGATTGCTCTGTGATAATTGATTTAAGTCTCGGAGTATTTTATTCTTAATCCCTGAAACAATTGCGGGTGTGTATATTTAATATAAGTGACTTTGATTTTCCAAAGGAATTAACCGATTTAATTATTGGGTTAATTACCGGTTAAGTTGGGTCACTATATTTTATATATGGCATGCCGTGAATTCTTGAAGGGACAGTGTATCCCGGAAGGGTTGATAATATCCCCGAGATGAGCTCATAAGGATTTATTATGTAAACCTCGCGAGTGGATTTGTTCCGCATAATAAATAAGGTTGAGTGGTACTATTCTCGGATATAAGAGATGAATAAATTTATTAAGCAATAAATAAATTTTATTCATGGATATTTAAATCTTAAATACACGGAATAAATAATACTAACCGGAGAAATATTATTTGATATAATATGGATAAATATTGGGAGTGCAATTTTATTTATATAGTGGAAAATAAATAAAATTAATATTGATAAGAATTAATGGATTTGGGTTGGACCCAATTTAATTTTCAATATTAGAAGCCCAATATTTAATCTCCTTATGATCCCCTACGTAGCCTATAAAAGCACTACATGGTCTTCACAATTCATTAACCTAAGATACGCCAATCATAAAGTTTTGAAGAGTGAAGAAGATCCATAGGAGTTCGATAGATCATCGCCCACCCGACGTTCGAACGGAGTGCAAGGAATACGAGGGAAGATCACGAGGTCATCTTGATTTCGTTTCTCCGAACAACGAATCGAAGGTACAATATCTAAACGCCCTTGATATTGTTTGATTTGAATTTATCGAGAATACCGTAGGACGAAGATCCGAGGATCGAACCCCGGGACGAGGGTCGAGTCGGGCGGTGGTGGTCGAACCACCGGACCGCCGGCGGCTCGAAGATCCCTCATGGGGATCGAACGCGCGAACCCTCGGCTGGACGCCGAGGATCGATCGAGCCCTAAGGGGCTGATCGCTAGGGCTACGGGGCGTGACCCGTAGCAGCTCGTAGCGAGCTGCGGGTTTCCCCGCAGCGGCTCGCTAGACGCGAGCCCTAGCCGCGTAGCAGCGGATCAACGGATCCGCTGCGGGGTTGCTCGTAGCAACCCAGCGATCGCCCGCAGCGTTCGCGAGTCCTCTCGCGGGGACTCGACTGGGCGTTCGCGTGCCTCGTGCGCGCGACGCGTTCGGTCGGGTCCCGGTTCGCGTGGGCTCGTGGTTTCTCCGGCGATTGAGGTTTTCGTTCGGGTTATTGGTTTCCGCAAATTTTAATAACCCGGGATATCGAATTCCAACAACTGGTATCAGAGCGTGGTTTACGTTCGCGGTATTTTCGATAAGATTGTTCTACCTTGCAGGGTTCCGACTATTATGGCTTGATTAATTACTCGTTTAATTTATTTTGTCATGATTGTTGGTTTTATTAAACTCTCGGACATGTCGAGATTCGTTTTTGGTGGTGAATGCTTGTAATAGTAAAAATTCGGGGGTTGACCGAATTTAGGATTTATTATTATGTTCATCGTTTTTCCGGAAAATGTATAGGGTCGATTTCGTGTATAGAATCGATACCGGAATTGTAATTTAGTTTTTTGTAAATTTATTTTGCGATTGGATCGACGAATCGAAGACCGCCGGAGAAGACGAAGTGACGAGGAGACAAAGGACCGGGATCGATCAATCCCCATGATCGATCCCGAGGGGATCGATCGACCCGCGGCCCAAGGCGGCGTGGGCGTGACCTGGGCGGCGGTCGGACGAGGTGGGGGTGGCGTGGGGTCTCCCAACCCGTGCTACTCCTACCGGAAATATACTTTCCTATTTTAATTCGGTTTTTCCTATTTTGATTATTTCTTTATTGAATATTCAAAGAAATAGAAAAAGAATTAATTTAGTACTAAATTTATTTTTCCTATTTGATTATTCCTACTCATGGGAATATTCATGGATTAGGAATAAAATAAATTTGGAAAAGTATAATAGTCCTAATTATTTTATTTCTTTATTTCATTATGGATATCATCTAGAATATTCCAAGAATATCTTGGATAGATTATTCTAGAGATTTAATGGAGTGGAAAAAGAAAATAAAATAAATAAAATATTAATAATATTTAATTTTATTTTTGATATATTCAATTGACTTAATTTTCGAATTAAGTAACTTTTGGATTAATTAAAAATAAATAGATTTAAATATTGGAAATTAATATTCTCGTCACATGGAGCATTCAAGAAACGAAGACTGAAGACTAGAAGATGCGTACGGAGATGTGATAAAGCCATAATAGTCGGAAAATAATATTCTAGTATTATTTTGATTATGTGATAATACTATGTGCTTTATTACATGTATGCATGCTATATGTGTTTATTTTATGCACTAGATAGCGTATCCCTTTATTGTAAAAAGCTAAGTGGGAGAGGGTATGGAAACATGCCCATGGTCTCCATTGCTGCTCTCTTGGTGACTTTTATAAACTTTTGAAGTTTATATAGATAAGTCATTGGAGGAGAGTTCTTGTAATTCCTCTTACAAGAAACATTGATTAAAGTTTATCAAACAATGCCTAATTTGTCTTTCCAAAACTGATTTCAAGTCGACTCATTCTCACCCCGGGGAGTGGAATGGAGCCAAAGCCACTTGGTCATGTAGAGGACACAAATTAGAGACCTTCGTACCATTCTTTGATAGATGGATCGATTGTCTGCTCGGCTCCCTCATTTATGAGAGATAGGGTCGTTCGCATGGTGAATCACTGGTTAGAAACTTCGAGTTTCACTTATGATTCTCCACGTCTTGATTTACGAGATTGAATGGATCTAGTAATTGGATTTCAATTATATAAATCTTTTGGTATAGTAAACGTCCACACGAACGTGGCTTGCTATACTGAATGAGATTTTAGAATAATTGATGTAGACAGTTATAGGGATTGTGAAGAGTTGCGAGTTGTCGTAAACGTCCACACGAACGTGGCTTGCGGTGATGTAACAATTCTAAACGATTCACCTTAGTACTGAGTGATGGTTTACACTTAGATACGCATTATAGTATTCCTCCCAACGAGGTTACGCTATAAGTGATGTATGACCGAAGCAAATCTAATTACTAAATCATTTGGGTGGGTAAACGTCCACACGAACGTGGCTTGCCTTACCTGATGGGATTTTAGATGTGATTAGTGATTTAATGATATTATTTGAGGGAGATAATATCGGAATTAAATTGTTTGTTTGTTTTATGTGCTTATAGGTTAAGAATGACTGTGACCCCACTTTGTGATATACTTAAGGATGAAAACTCACCGGTTCCATATGGTGATGATTGGGAACGAAATCTGGACATTGTTTAGACTGTTGAGCTTTCCGAATCCACTGTTGTCCCAACTGATGAGGACATTCGAAATGACCTCAGGATGATGTTGAGACATAGCGTGGAAGCTGGACAAGAGGTGATTAACATACTCACAGAATTCTCTCTCAATGAGTCCCTTAAAAAGGATTCGGCGAAAGCGGAGTTTGTGCGTAGGTTGATAAAATCACAAGCTTTTGTGGCAAGGCTAGAGGAAAAGCATGCAAAGAAACCCAGTGGTTTAAAACCACGGATTGGGAAAGGCAAGCCTTTGGGCAAGTGCTTTCGATGCAAGCAGTTTGGGCACTGGAGGTCTGATTGTCCTCTCATCAAAGGTACGAAATTTTCCTTAGTCACTGAAACATTGTCAGCGGTGATATCTACCAGCACCTGGTGTGTAGATACGGGTGCCACTGACCATGTCTGCAATTCATTGCAGGGGTTCCAGGAAACCCGGAGACTTAGAGAGGGAGAGATCGTGGTCTACATGGGCAATGCCGCGAAGGTGGCGGCTGTTGCAGTGGGAGACGTTCACTTACGCTTTAGTAGTGATAGGGTTTTAGTTTTACAAAATTGTCTTTATGTACCGAATTTTAGAAAGAATTTAATTTCAGTTTCTAAACTAATTCTGAATGGATATTCTGTTTCTTTTGATCACTCTGTGGTCATAAGAAGAAATAGTGAGATTGTCTGTTCTGGTACATTGGTAGACGATTTGTATATTCTAAATCCTGATTCTAACACGATGCAACTAACCGAGAGTAATAACACATCTACGAACACCAATAAGAGAAAGGAACTTTCTAAAATGAATCAATTATACTTGTGGCATCTAAGGCTAGGTCATATTAATTCGAATAGAATTCAAAGGTTGAAAGCTGATGGTCTCATTAGCGGCATAGAAGGAGAGGACCTTCCAACCTGCGAATCCTGTTTGGATGGTAAAATGACCAAGCGTTATTTTTCTGGTAAAGGACATAGAGCTGGACAAGTATTGGATTTGATTCACTCTGATGTATGCGGACCTATGTCTACTCAGGAAAGGGGAGGGTACGAGTACTTCATCACTTTTACTGATGATTACTCAAGATATGGATTTGTATACTTGATGCGCCGCAAGAGCGAATCCTTTGACAAGTTCAAGGAGTTCAAGGCTTTTTTGGAGAACCTTCAAAGTAAATCCATTAAATGCCTGCGATCTGATCGCGGAGGCGAGTACCTGTCTGGAGAGTTCAAGGCATACTTAGTAGAGAATGAGATTGATTCCCAGATTACATCACCATATACTCCCCAGCAGAATGGTGTGTCGGAAAGAAGGAATAGGACTCTTATGGAAATGGTACGTTCAATGATGAGTTACTCGGACTTACCTACTATGTTCTGGGGACATGCCTTGGAAACAGCGGCGTACATTCTCAACATGGTTCCAACAAAAACGGTACCCACAACACCCATGGAAAGGTGGAGCGGGCGCAAGCCTAGCCTCAGGCACCTTCGGATCTGGGGATGTCCAGCACATGTGTTGCGACAAGGGGCCGATAAGTTAGAACCTAGATCAGAATTACGGTTGTTTGTAGGATACCCGAAAGGAACTAAAGGTGGCATGTTCTATAGTCCTACGGACCAGAAGATCGTTATAAGTACTAACGCTCGGTTCTTAGAGGAAGACTATGTCATGGACCACAAGCCCATGAGTGACATAATACTTGATGAGTTAAGAGGTAACAAGGAAGACTCAGATACAGCCGAACCGAGTGTAGATACACCACTAGAACCTGCACCTAATACTGTCACTGTTGATACACCGGAACGCCGTCGTAGTGGGAGGGTTGTCAAACAACCGGACAGATGGATTGGACTGGGTGAGTCTTCGGACTCGGCGCCCGGAGTTCATGAAGTCGATCCCTGGACCTATGATGAGGCGGTACAAGATATAGATGCGCCTTCTTGGAAGAAAGCAATGAGATCCGAAATAGAATCTATGGATTCTAATAAAATCTGGGATCTTGTAGAACCACCAAGCGGCGTAAAGCCAATTGGGTGTAAATGGGTCTACAAGAGAAAGAGAGGATCTGACGGAAAGGTTGAAACCTTTAAAGCTAGGCTTGTTGCGAAAGGATATACTCAGAAAGAGGGAATCGATTATGAGGAGACCTTCTCGCCGGTAGCCAAGATAAAGTCGATCCGGATTCTCTTATCCATAGCAGCTCATATGGATTATGAGGTGTGGCAAATGGACGTCAAGACAGCTTTCCTAAATGGAAGTCTTGACGAGACGATTTATATGAAACAACCAGAAGGATTCATTGCTAAGGGGCGAGATCATCTAGTGTGCAAGCTTAATCGATCCATTTATGGATTGAAACAAGCCTTGAGATCGTGGAACCTGCGGTTTGATGAAGTAGTCCAATCTTTTGGATTCATTCAAAGCATGGAAGAATCGTGTGTGTATTGTAAACGTGATGGAAAGAAGGTGGTGTTCCTCGTGCTTTATGTAGACGACATACTTCTCATTGGCAACAGTGTAAAGATGTTATCAGACATAAAGGGATGGTTGTCTAGACAATTCGATATGAAAGATTTGGGAGAAGTTGGACATGTTCTAGGGATCAAAGTTATAAGGGATCGCCGGAATAGAACATTGTGTCTTTCCCAGCAATCTTACATAGACACGATTCTAGCTCGTTTTAACATGCAAGATTCCAAGAAGGGTGATCTACCCTTCAGTAAAGGAACTTATCTTTCTAAGGAGATGTGTCCTCAGACACAGAAGGAGAAAGATGACATGAAAGCGGTTCCCTACGCTTCGGCTGTGGGAAGCTTAATGTATGCAATGTTATGCACGAGGCCTGATATCTGTTATGCCGTTGGCATAGTAGCAAGATATCAGAGTAACCCTGGAAAGGCTCATTGGACTGCCGTAAAGAGCATTTTCAAGTATTTGCGAAATACTAAGGATTATGTTCTGAGATACGGAGCAGACAATCTGATTCCTTTGGGTTACACAGATTCGGATTTCCAAGCTGATAAGGACCGGCGTAAGTCGACATCAGGCTATGTGTACACTTTGGGAGGTGGAGCCGTATCATGGAAGAGTGTTAAGCAAAAGTGCATTTCGGACTCTACCATGGAAGCTGAATATGTTGCAGCCTCAGAGGCAGCGAAAGAGTCAGTGTGGTTCCTTAATTTCCTCCAGGACTTAGATGTGATTCCGAGTTTGCCCAAGGCTATGACAATTTATTGTGACAATAGCGGTGCAGTGGCAAACAGTAAGGAACCACGGTCCCATAGTGCTACAAAACACATAGAGCGCAAGTACCACCTGATTCGAGACATCGTCAAGAGGGGCGATGCGATAGTCACCAAGATAGCTTCGGAAGACAACCTAGCGGACCCTTTCACCAAGATACTTCCTAAGGAAGTATATTACAAGCACTTGGAGGGTTTGGGAGTCAGAAGTTTGGAGGATAAGACTAGACCTTAGTATAAGTGGGAGATTGATGGAGTAGTATACTTAATGTCTAGATTTGAGTATTCTGAACTCTGTATGCACTTTCATTTACCTATTAATAATGAACATTCATTTGCTTTTAATTATTGTTAATATGCAAATCATAGTCCTGGATTTTATACGTTGTAGATAGTATGGTGTGTCGGGCCCACACAGAAGTGGCATGAAAATCATAGTCCCGGTTGAGTTGGGTCACTATATTTTATATATGGCATGCCGTGAATTCTTGAAGGGACAGTGTATCCCGGAAGGGTTGATAATATCCCCGAGATGAGCTCATAAGGATTTATTATGTAAACCTCGCGAGTGGATTTGTTCCGCATAATAAATAAGGTTGAGTGGTACTATTCTCGGATATAAGAGATGAATAAATTTATTAAGCAATAAATAAATTTTATTCATGGATATTTAAATCTTAAATACACGGAATAAATAATACTAACCGGAGAAATATTATTTGATATAATATGGATAAATATTGGGAGTGCAATTTTATTTATATAGTGGAAAATAAATAAAATTAATATTGATAAGAATTAATGGATTTGGGTTGGACCCAATTTAATTTTCAATATTAGAAACCCAATATTTAATCTCCTTATGATCCCCTACGTAGCCTATAAAAGCACTACATGGTCTTCACAATTCATTAACCTAAGATACGCCAATCATAAAGTCTTGAAGAGTGAAGAAGATCCATAGGAGTTCGATAGATCGTCGCCCACCCGACGTTCGAACGGAGTGCAAGGAATACGCGGGAAGATCACGAGGTCATCTTGATTTCGTTTCTCCGAACAACGAATCGAAGCTACAATATCTAAACGCCCTTGATATTGTTTGATTTGAATTTATCGAGAATACCGTAGGACGAAGATCCGAGGATCGAACCCCGGGACGAGGGTCGAGTCGGGCGGTGGTGGTCGAACCACCGGACCGCCGGCGGCTCGAAGATCCCTCATGGGGATCGAACGCGCGAACCCTCGGCTGGACGCCGAGGATCGATCGAGCCCTAAGGGGCTGATCGCTAGGGCTACGGGGCGTGACCCGTAGCAGCTCGTAGCGAGCTGCGGGTTTCCCCGCAGCGGCTCGCTAGACGCGAGCCCTAGCCGCGTAGCAGCGGATCAACGGATCCGCTGCGGGGTTGCTCGTAGCAACCCGGCGATCGCCCGCAGCGATCGCGAGTCCTCTCGCGGGGACTCGGCTGGGCGTTCGCGTGCCTCGTGCGCGCGACGCGTTCGGTCGGGTCCCGGTTCGCGTGGGCTCGTGGTTTCTCCGGCGATTGAGGTTTTCGTTCGGGTTATTGGTTTCCGCAAATTTTAATAACCCGGGATATCGAATTCCAACAGGGGTGACTCCCGTAGGGGATTCCCGTAGGGAGCTGCGCGCGCATTCGCGCGCAAAGCTTCCCTCCAAGATTCCCTACGGGGTCCCCTACGGGAATTTTTCACGTATGGGTCTCCTACGGCTATTTCCCGTAGGGGATAATTGAAATATATTCCCTACGGCAAATGCCGTAGGGGAATTTTTTTATTTTTTTTAACTATTCATTTATATAAGAATAAATTAATTAAATATTATTATAAAATTACGTTAAATTGTTTGAAATGTTTTTTTAAACCATCGCTAAATAATAAATTACAATTAAAGTTTTTTTAACTGTTTACGCACTACACAATTATACAACTATGCAATTATAATTTTATAAAAAAAATTAATTACAAAAATTATACAATTACGCAAAAAATTACGCTATTCTCTAAAAATAATTAATAACAAAAATTATACAATTACCCAAAAAATTATGCAATTTTATAAAAATAATCAATTACAAAAATTTCGCAATTTAATATATTTAAATGATGTTTTATTTAAAATTAGCTTTTGTTAAACCACTATTTATATTTATAATTTGATATATACATATATATATATATATTGTATTTTATCTTATTATTATATTATACTACATAATAAATATAGGTTAATGAATACATATATATTATCTTTTAAAAATTGTACATATAACTCAGATAGCCCAGCGGTTATCTTCCTCCTCTTCACCCATGTGGTCCAGGGTAGAAACCCTGGGCTATGCAATACACATTTTTAATTATTACGAAGAGGGCTGAGCTTGGGTTGGGCCTTGAGTTGTGGGTCGGGCCGATGGCCCGAGTATCATATGGGCCACGTTTTTGGATAAAAACATATTCCCTACGGGATGCCATAGGGATTCCCTACGGGAAGAAGGGGAGGCGGAGACGAGTTTCCCAAGGGACTCCCCTACGGCTCCAAAAATCCCGTAGGGGATCTGTTCCTGATACGAACCTCGTTGGGATGGAAGAATTGAAGAAGAACGAATAACAGAAAGATAGAAAAGATACCGGCGGAAGTCCCAAAACCTCTGAATCTGATTCGTGAAATAATCTAAGGACGAAACCCTAGACCCCAACACGTGATCGACGCAGCAACTCGGGGATGAGGAAGACACACTAACGAAGGGTGGATCGCTTCGTTGATTCGTCGGTTGAACTCTTTTAGTTAATTGGGTAGAATTCGAACCCAAGAGAGATTTAGTAAAAACTCACAAAACGATATTTATTCATCATCAAAGTCATGGTTTGTTCTTCTAAAATAATGAAAAGCAAGGCCTTTATATAGGCAAACTAAAAACATGAAAGAAAAAGGAAATAAAACATTAATTCACGCGGAACCCTAAAATCCGCCCACTTTCGGAACCTGTCGTCCGACAGAATATGGTGTCGTCCGACATCCTCTTGTCGTCCGACAGGAAATCCTGTCGTCCGACAAATCGCCGTCGTTCGCAGGCTCAACCTGCGAATCCTCTCTGCCTCGTATCCAAATTTCCAGGACCTGTCGTCCGACAGCTCGCCAGAATCCTCCCCGAACTTCTCGGCACGTCCCGACTCCTATTTCGATGCTCTCTTCGTTGTCCCGGATCTTGGGTTGCATCATTCCCCTCCTCTTCAAGAGGATTTGTCCTCAAATCCACGTCGATGCCAGGGTCGAACACCACTCTCACGAACAAGCTCAGAACAATGTCAGACTGCAGCTCACACCCTCGATGTAGTGGAAATCTAGGAGATCCTTCTTTAGGGAAGACTCCATGAAATTCCTGCAAAATAGAAAGAATAGAAGGGCGTAGAAATGATATCATCACCAACATCGGCTGCCCCTTATTCACTGTTTGTTTCTCCTCAATGTCACCAGTCCCATTCAACCACAACAATTGATTCGGCTCATGATGCTTCACCATGGGTAACTCCAATTGTCGAACCACGGTTGCACCAACTTCATTAGTGGTTAGAATCTCCTCCTCGGACTCTACCGAAACCTCCTTCTTGGACTCTACTGAAGTCTCCTCCTCGGACTCTACCGTAGCCTCCGCGACGTCAAAATCCACTGAAACCGACGGTGTCGGTTCGTCGTACTCGTCAACGAGCTCCACCGAAGTCGAATCCTCCTCGTAATATACCAAGACCGACTCTTCTTCGGATCCTACCAAGGCCTTCGGTTCTGGTTTCTCGCCGTCGTCATCAGTCGCCACTTTCTCAGGCTTCATTGACGCTTGTACCAGCTCCCTAACTGACGCTCAATATTGCTCCAACACTTGTCCCAACGCTCAGCTCTGGCCCTCCTCTCGTCGTCCCAACGCTCAGCTCTGGACCTCCTCTCATCACGAAACTCCCGACTACGATCACGGACTCGATGATGGCCATTCCGAACTTCTCGGTATCCGCTGCCACCTCTTCGATTCCATCCATCTTCACGATGAGCTCTCTCCTCTAAGGCGGTAAGTCGTGCATTCACCACCTTCATCTCCGATGTAATCATCGAGCTCCACCGTGCAGTCACCTTCTCCACGATGAGTTTAGCTTGGGTATGATCCATGTCAGTTATCCTGCAAAAGTGTTAGAAACAAAATAGAAATTCCTCACCACTCTCGTGTATCACTCAATATGGTAAGTCACTCAATACTCGGTTCTCTCACTTCTCTCTCTCAAGAATCGATCTCTCCCAATATACCGATCGAATTCAGCTCCAACAAAAATCCACGAAATGACTTTAAATTGCTGAACGAACGATGAACAGCAATAAAAAGAATAATCGAGAATAAATATATTTTTTTTATTTTTTTTTATTAATAATTACTGTATGATGGACAGTAATTTTTTTGAAAATAAAAAAAAAATTATTAATTTTTTTTTAATCAAGGAAAAAGAAGAAAAAAATAAGAAGAAACGAAAAAGAAAAAAACAAGGCTACGTATTCAGAAAATAAAGAACCCAAACCTGGGCTCTCATACCAAATGATACGAACCTCGTTGGGATGGAAGAATTGACGAAGAACGAATAACAGAAAGATAGAAAAGATACCGGCTAAGTTCATGATGGAGACCTTGCGTTTTGAAATGAGGGAATTCATTAAGTCGGAGCATGAGCGACTTACCACCCTGGAGGAGAGACCTCATCGAGATAATGCATGGTATCGCATTGGTGGCGGCGGATACCGAGGAGTTCAGAATGGCCATCATCGAGCCCGTGATCGTAGTCGGGAGTTTTATGTTGAGAAGGTTGAAGTTTCTGACATCGATGAGAGGAGGTCCCGAGCTGAGATCCAGAGTGAAAGTTGGAGCAACATTGGGCGTCTGTTAGAGGAGTGGGTACATGCGTCCATGGCTGCTGGGAAAGTAGTGACTGATGAAGAGGGCGAAAAGTCAGAAACGTCGACTTCAGTAGGGACCGAGAAGGAGGGTTGTGTAGAGTCCGAGAAGGAGGCTTCGGTAGAGTCCGAGAAGGAGGCTTCGGTAGATTCCGAGGAGTCGGCTTCGGTAGAGTCCGAGGAGTCTTCGGTAGAGTCCGAGGAGGAGGTTTTGGTGGAGTCCGAGGGTCTTCTTCACACGAAAACTTACACGATTGGATGCACGACGACGGTTGGTGCAACCGTGGATCCGCAGATAGAGTTACCCATGGTGAAGCACCCATAGCCGCGTCGACTGGAGCGGATGAAAGAGACCGGTGTCGTCAAGGTGACCAAGCAAGGGATTGAGCATCCGACTGACGTGGTTCCAAGTGTGTTCGTAAGGGTGGTGTTCGAGCCTGGCATAGGCTTGGATTTGAGGACAAATCCTCTTGAAGAGGAGGGGAATGATGCATCCCAAGGTCCCGCAAAGGACGATGAAGTTCAAATTCAGGCCGGAACGAG
This sequence comes from Euphrasia confusa, assembly GCA_954870475.1. Classification (NCBI taxonomy): domain Eukaryota; kingdom Viridiplantae; phylum Streptophyta; class Magnoliopsida; order Lamiales; family Orobanchaceae; genus Euphrasia; species Euphrasia confusa. The sequence continues at coordinate 16,380,832 of OX940967.1, forward strand.
GGTCGAGAGTGTGCCGAGGACGCTCCGTGAAGTTCGGTCGAGTTTCTGGCTTGGTGTCGGCCGACACCAAGGCCTGTCGGCCAACAGTAGTGCAGAAAATCGAGATTCTGACGATCACGCGGCTCAACCCGAGGAAGAACCCGAGTTTGGGTTGGTATCGGCCGACACCCATATTCTGTCGGCCGACATCTTCAGAAAATCAGCGCAGCAGCGTTATGTTTTATTTGCGTTAGTTTTAATTGTTTTATTTGCGTCAGTTTTTAATTGTTTTATTTATTTTATTTAATAATTAGGGTATTGCTTATATAAAGCTCTCCAACGCAATGTTTTAATCAGATTATTATTGATGACTAAATACATGTTTTGTGAGTTTTAGAGTTTTATTAAAATCTCTCTTGGGTTCGAATTCTACCCGATTATCCAAAGAATTCAACCGACGAATCAACGAAGCCATCACCCTTCGTTCGTGTGTCTTCCTCATCCCCGAGTTGCTGCGTCGATCACGTGTTGGGGTCTAGGGTTTCGTCCTTAGATTATTTCACGAATCAGATTCAGAGGTTTTGGGACCTTCCACCGGTATCTTTTATCTTTTCGTTAATCGTTCATCTTCTATCTTTCTATTCCCGACGAGGTACGTATCAGTTCCCTACGAGGAATCCCCTACGGCGTGATTCCCGTAGGGGATGCCGTAGGGAATCCTGTTCCCTACGGATTTTTGCGGATTTCCCTACGGGAATGGCCGTAGGGAATGCCAGTTTTTTTTGTAGTGGCTGTTGAAGAAACCTATTGGTGAAGTGGAGAAGCCGAGCATTATCAATATGATTTCGTACAAGGAGGCCAATCCAACCGAAGGTGATGAGTTTCAGGCTGAGACGACAAAGAATGTGCCGGAACGGAGGTCAGACGTGAGCCGAGGAGGTGCCGCGGAGTTCAGCCATGAAAGTGACGTGATGTCGGACGACAAGGAAGTGTTGTCGGCCGACAAGCAGGCTGTCGGGCGACACCTTTGAGCTGTCGGCCGACAGGTATTGAAAAACATGTTCGGGTCAGCGATTTTGATGTCGTAGCGCAGGTTATTCCTTCGAGCGAAGATCATCTTGTCGGACAACACCCTAAGCATGTCGGCCGACAAAGTCCCAGATGGCGTGAAATCGCAGCGGACGTGATTTTTATGTTTTGTTTTCCTTTTTTCGTGACTTTTTAGGTTAGCCTATATATAGGCCTTTGAACCCTTTTGTTAAGAACACAACTTCTATGATATTGAATTATTTTGCGAGATTATTCTCTCTACTCTTTTCGTTCTCTTTTCGATTGTGCCAAAAGAGATCAACCGACGAATCAACGAAGCATACATACTTCGTTCGTGTGTCTTCATCATCGCCTAGTAGCTGCGTCAATTCCGTTTTGGGGGTTAGGTTTTCAATCTAATCAATTCAACGAATTAGGTTCAGAAGTTTGGGGATTTTCCATCTACCCAGGTATCCGAAACCCGAATTCCGTGTTCTTCGTATCAATTCAATTATCCATCGATCGAGGTACGTATCAAAAAGTGTATCAATTCATTTATCTAGAAAGTGTTAATGTTGTCAAATTTGACACCCCGAGAATCCAGATCAAAATTTGATTCGAGATCAAATGTAATTTGACACCTTCTACGACCTCACTAATCTCTTTGTTTAATTTGAATAATAAAATACACATTAACCAATAAAGAAATGACATATGTCATGCATTTTTTCACCCATATTTTAAAATTAATTTTTACACAATAATTATTCCAAATAAAAATAAAAAATTTTGTTTTCTATAAATATAGTGTAGATTTGCCTGTCAATCGGGTCGGGCCGGCCCTAACTCGGCTCGTTCGGCCCTAAGAAAAGTCTCGTTCGATTTATATTAGTTAGGGTCGAGCCGAGCTTGGGCCGAAAAATGAAGTTCATATTATATATAGGCCGAGCTTGGGCTTTAGTAAGCTCGGCCTCATGTAGGCCCGACCCTATATAATAATTAATTTTAATTAATTTTAATTTTATAAATAAAAATAATTTAAAATTATGATTAAGAACATGATCTACCTTTTAATGGTTAGTACAAATAATATTTTTTTTATAATAAGTTTATTTTTTCTCTTCTTGTTTATATTTATTTTTATGATTTTATTAATACTTATTTTGAATATTTATTTTTTCAAATCCTTTAAGTAGAAGTGTTGACGAACATTACAGGGTTAATGTGGACAACATTCAAAATATGATAATCATTATTTTAGTTTTGATAATATTATTGGCTTGTGTTTGTTTTGCTTACTTATCAATCCTAATATATATATTTTAAATATTTATGAAAAAGTTGTGAAAATAATTTTAGATTAAGATTTTAGGACTTAGCCCGTTCTAGGCCCGAAGCCCTAATATTAATATAAGCCGAGCTTGGGTTTGAAATTTCCAAGCCCAAAGGCTAAAGCTCGAAGCTCATAGCCCTTAAAATTCCATGGGTCGAGTCAGAGCCAATTAAAGCCCGACCCATATGGCCCGATTGACAGACCTTGATTTGTGTCATTTGGACCCAAAAAACATCAACGTGTTTACTTTTATTTCACTTTTTTCTCTATTTGTATGGGGTTTTGAAATAAATATTAACGTATTATTTATTATTTAAAATATTGTGGAATTTTTAAATTTATTTTTTGAAATATATAATTTCATGCTTCATAAATACATTATGTAGTAGTTTTAAATTTAATAATTATATATATAAAATAAAGAAAGAAAAATAAAAAATTACTAGGTATAATCACGGTGAATTTTTTATTTGGTCTCTTTTACCGTTGTAATTTAATATTTTTTTCACTATATATGATCACCGTAACACGATAAAGTATAATCGGGTGGCTTAATGACAATGTGTATGATCATCGTTGGTTGATATAGGGGAGTTGACACACGGTGGAATATATTTATGTTGGTGTGAGTTCTTTCGATGTGTATGCTCACTTTGAGTTGACACATGGAGAAATATACCCACGGTGGTGTAATGTATGGATATTGTGGATTGACGCACGATATATTATACTCGAAACAGTATGAATTTTTTTCAGGTGTATTCAACATGATGTTTATCAAGTATACTGTTGAAATAGTAGCTACAAAATAAGAAAAATAGTAACACAATAAAATCGAAACAAGGCTGAGTCGCGGGCTAGGTCACTTTCTTTAAGACGTTTTGCGGCTCTGCCCAATTGTGCTTGCAGAAGATAGAAGCGTCGTCCCCAGGATAAAACAGTCTGTTTCTCAATCGAACTTAGCACTAAGATCGATTGAATCACACAAATCTTTCTGCTCAAGTATCTTTTTTCTTTTTCAAATTGTAAGTTCGTATTTTCTAGCACTATGTATGTGTCATTTTTGATAAGGGGAGTGACTTAGTGTTACTTACACCATTTAGACATTTTATACGATCAAGTGTGTTCGTTAATTATTGATTTTAAATTTGAAGTGTCCGATTTTAAAACTTGTCTAAGTGCAGGTACTATGTGTATCGTTCGAGAATTCATTTCTCTGAAGATGAAATCAACATATACTTATTGTGATCATGTGTTGAACATGCATTGCAAGTATAAAACCTTGTGGAATAATGTTGGTGACCTGTTCAATTGGGACGAGTTAAAATCATATTTAGAGATTCTCTACCCTTAGAATGACATGAGATGTGGGAAATGATTTGGAATCGAGAACATGAATTCTTTCATGATGTCTATCTCACTGCCATAATCTATATATGAAGACTTCTATAGTCATGGTACTGAACACCAGTGGGTGACCCCTGTCGTTCTCGAGACAAGGAGAAAGATGTACTATAAGACTGAGCCTATTAATAGGATGCCAAGAACTCATGCTCATTTGTGGGCATGTTATCATGTACATTAGTAGTTAGTGTGTACTGACCATTGGTATTTTGTTTGTTTTACAAAACACTGTTTTTAGTTTCGTAGTTTTTGTTTGACCTTAGTGGTTATTCTGATTAAACTATGCGAAGTTTTGATTACTTTAATGTATATATTTCGTTTGTCGTTTTATATATGTTTTCATTTAAACATTAGTTGTTTGAATGCTAAGTGTCAAAGTGGGATTTTAAATGGTTTGGTTAATTAAGTGTTTTTGGGATTGAGTTCATTATAATAAGACCTCATTGGGACCGATGATTGAGATATTAAGTCTTCTTTCGACGTTCTGTTTAGGGAGAATTATTTTGAGCAAAAGTATTCTAAATGATCACTTAATTGTTTTACACACAATAAGAGCAAGATTTATATTTCCTTTCTTAATTTGCCTGTGACTAGCAAATCAATCATTGGTGATATGATTAAAGGAAATAAGCTCGATGACAACTATAATCCGTGGTACCGAAAGGTTGGTACGTAATGGATGGTAAAGATGTTTTCGATGTTGCGAACCACGAGATGTTCGGTCCTGGACAGGACACTGGTCCTCAGGATTGTAGAAACTAAGATACTTATAAGGCATGAAAGAAAAAGGATTCTAAAGCCTGGGGTATCATGATCGCATTCGTTGAGGATGACATGATTTTTGAATGTGAGTTGCAAGGTACTGCGCATGTCATGTGGGAGTATTTGCGTGATAAGTATGATGGGTACTTTTGGCACTACGCTTCGTCAGTTGAATATCAAAATTGATACCTACACGAAGCGTGGTCATCATTCTGTTAAACAACATGTGAGAATTATGTCTAACATGATTGTGGAGCTTAAGACAGCTGGACACATTCTTTCAGATGAACAACGAGTTCAAACCTTAATATTTTTCCTTCGTGACCAGTGGAAGCACATTAAGGTCAACATTACCCACAATGATAACATCAAAATCTTCAATGATGCAGCTCAACATGTTGAGCTTGAGGATGAGCGACTAGGTGTTGTGAAACCTCATAAAGATGATGTTTATGTGGTTGAAGGTTCTGGTTCCAAGAAAAATATTGGTTTTTAGCGTAAATGGAACAAGAACAAAGGAAATGGTAAAGTTTCTAGTGAAGGTTCAAAGAAGAATACTGATAAAAATGAAAGGAAATAATTTCCTAAGAATCTATTTTTTCAGTAGAAGTTCTTCTTCGTTTAGGTTATCTGTTGTTGGTTTGAAAATTACATGGTTTCTATTATGTATGATAATGTTGTGTGCAATAACGAACATCTTAATGCCGAATTTATGGTTACAGATTGTAGTAGTACAATTTTTCACTATTATGTTTATTATGGTTTGTCTCATGATGTTTCTTCTACTTGTTTTGAGTATGTTTATGATTTGTTTTGACATGCACATTTGAGACACAATGGGAAAAATACAAGATGAATCGTCTAGTGAAAGAAGAACTTTTGGGTTCACTTTCTTAATTCGATTTGTCCACATGTGAAATATGTCTTGCATGTAAAATGACTCGTAAGCCTTTTTAGTAAGGTAACAAGAGCTGAATATCTATTGCAATTAATACATTCTGACATTCATTGAGTGTGACAACTCGTCAATGAGCTTCATATTTTATGACATTCATTGAAGACTTCACGCATTTTGATTAAGTGTATTTGATATCTCACAAGTCTGAAGCACAAAGTTGTTTCAAATACTTCATGAGTGAAGTCGAGAATCAAAAGAATGAACAATCAAAACTTTGAGAACCGATTGCGGGCGTGAATATTTGTCAGAAAAGTTTTGGGAACTGTGTATTGAAAAAGGGATTACTCGATAGTTGACTACTCCTAATACTCCACAGCAAAACAGTGTTGCTGAGAGAAGGAATAGAACTTTATTAGACATGGTGAGATCCATGATGGCGCAAGTTAACCTATCAATTTCCTTTTGGGGAGATATTTTTGTTAACTACAGCCTATATTCTAAATTGAGTATCATCCAAGTCAGTGACATCATCTCCGTATGAACTATGGACAGGTAGGAGACCTGACCTAAATAATCTCAAGCCTTGGGGTTCGGCTGCACATGTGCACAACGTACATGATATGTACGGAAAGCTAACTCTAAGAGAAAATAAGTGTATTTTCATAAGGTACTCAAAGGAGTTCAATGGTTATGTGTTCATTAGTGACAATGGAGATGATCATATCACTGAAATAGTATCGAGAAATGCAAATTTTCTAGAGACTGAATTCCCAAGTCGAGGTGAATTACGAAACAAAGAATCGTTCTTTGAGGTTAATGATGAGAATGGGGACCCATAATTAGCTTCTGATCCTCTAGAGGTACAAGGTTCAGACCTAACACCACTCAACATTTCTCGTAGTGTTGATCATAGTGGGAGAGATGTATATGTTACACCTCTAGATGAATATACCTAAAAGTTCGATCAAAGTTCGATCATCAGAACCTATTCATTATTCTTGTAAAAAGAGTATACCTAAATGTCATTATGACATTGATGAGTATGCTTTTATGACTAATTCAGGAAGAAGAGTCTGCCATCGAGACTTTATCCTTTGTTTTCTTGATAAAACTTGAAGGTTATATGGAAAATTGCAATGGAATATCAGAATTCCATGAAGAGTAACTATGTCTGGGAACTAGTTGATCTCCTGAGTGGATGCAAGACAAATTGGGAACAAGTGGGTTCTCAAAATTAAGCGAAAGGCTGATAGGACAACTGAACGATACTAAGCTCATTTAGTTGCTAAAGGCTATAACCTATTTGAGGATATAGACTATGAAGAAACCTTCTCGCTGAGTGTGAAGTTTTTTTTTTCGATTCACCTACTTCTAGCCATTGTAGCCAATTTCGATTTGGGACTACATCAAATTAACGGTAAGACTATTTTTTTTTCTTTTCTCAATGGAGAATTAAAGGAAAAGATATATATGGAACAACCAGTGGATTTTGTTGTCCAGTCAATGGTACTTGAAATCTCATAAGGTGATGATGATGTCCATTGTGATTATGTCAAACGTTCAAACTAGTGTTTTGTAATACTATCATTATATGTTGATGATATTCTTTTGGCTGGAAATGATATCGAGTTTTTGAATGAGATCAAGAAATGACTATTCTCATCTTCGAGATGAAGGATGTGGGTGAAGCTGAGTATGGCATCAAAATCTATAGGATTCGTTCGCATGAGACTAATATCCATAAGCTCCTTTAAACGATTCGAGTTGGATACCTACACAGTCATTGATACTCTTTTCATCAAAAGGTGAATACCTAAGCCGAAACATGGATCTCAAAAGTAGTAAAGAAAGGCATTTTATGATAAAGGATTGTAAGCACACCAGTGGGTGATGTGAAGATCAAATGTGATAGTCAAGCAGTGTTTAACTTTGTCGGGGACATTGTTGAAACGAAAGGAGTAAATATTATATATCTATGCATTTGATGGTGACTAATCATATGACCAAACCAATACCTAACGAGGTGTTCAAGGATCATGTCGAGTCTTTCGAATTGCATAGAATTTGATTATATGTAATCAATAAATGACAATGTGTTGTTCTGTTGAAATTAATATATGTATTAATGTTGTGTGTACAAGTATGTTTGTACTTGAAAAGTATGTCTACAAGTTGTGACTGGTTCTCTCACATGAACAGTTGCCTCTAACATCGAGGATGTGCAGAGAAATGAATCCCCATATTCATGGACTTGTAATATAGCCAGATTGCAGTTCTCCTGGAGACAGTGGGAGTCTCTGAGGACGTAATAGAGGGGATAACTCAGGTTCAGTGAGAGACGGACACTTGAACTATAATCTGTACGATGCTAAGTTGAAAGACATACACTTCCAAAGTGGAAGAAAATCATTGTAGCGCGTGTTCATACCACATTTGCTTTTGTGATCATTATAAGGTGAATGAGAGAAACTTCCCTGTTTTCTCATTATGTGAGACCTTGAGGTTGAAACGATGTCGTTAACCTCACTTCGTTACCCTTAAGACTTCCAACTGTGTCTTGAGATTTCACTAGGTGCTGCTACTTTGATATCTTACCAAATAACCATGGATATTCGGTAAATGTGGTACATATCAGGAAAGCAACTGACGTAAAGTTTATGGGCTCTAGTGGAGAAGGAAGATTATCTTAAAACATGCACTTAACTTGGTATTCAAGGCTAGCCCAATCGTGTACGGACATGATTGTGAATATGAGTTGGGACAAGGTCGAGTATGCTAAGTATCTGAGGGAGATAAGAGATACGTCGACTAGTGCGGTTTATAAAGATATCTGGGGTATAGCGAGTAAAAGTCCTCATTATATTTCGTGAACTGTCATAATACACTAACCGGTTTATGACGACGACATAGTTCACACGCTCGCAGGGTCACACGATCTATTTGCCCTGTATGAAACGATGTTGTTGAGAATGTTTATCTGGACGTCGAGTCTAGCCCTTTGTGCGAGTGGGAGATGTTAGGATTAGGGTCGCCCGCGGGCTCGACCCGATCCATGAAATAATTAAAATAAAAGTATTTTAATTTATTTTATAGTATATATATTATTTGTGTAATAAAATATATTTTATAAATCTTTATCCTAAATAACGGCTCTCCTACGGCGGTTGTGTGCGTACAGTTATTTGTCTTTGGATAATATATTTAGATATATATTAAACAGTTTGTAAAATACACGGTTTAACATACACATGAGAGGCAGAACAATATACAGAGAAATAAACAAAAGTAGAATATCATTTGGGGTTCTTAGATAGTGAAGAACAATTCAACACTCCAATCGGGAGAGTGTTGTAGACACTGCGTAGAACGAGAAGCAACACGCAACAAGAGGATTCAGTCAATTCGATTCACGTTTCCGCATCGAAGACAAGTAAGTCTTCTAATCTATTTTTATCGAATTGCTTATGTCGTTTAAGTAATTCCTTCAATCATAAACTTACTTCTCCTCAAATTCAGAAGGAAATTGTTAGTGCTTGTGCATCAGAGACAACAAAAGTCATTGTAAGTGATATTGGAGAAAAATTCTTTTCAATATTGATTGATGAGGCTCGTGATAGTTCGATAAAAGAGCAAATGACTATTATTGTTAGATATGTGAGTAATGGAGTAGTGATGGAGCGATTTCTTGAAGTGGTTCATGTTATTGACACCACAACACTATCTTTGAAAAGTGGTGTTGTTGAGTTTTTTACTAAACATTGGTTATCCATCTCTAAGCTAAGAGGGCAAGGATATGACGAGGCATCTAATATGCGAGGTGAGCTTAATGGATTGAAGACTCTTATTCTAAATGAAAATCCATGTGCAAGGTACATTCATTGTTTTGCCCACCAACTTCAATTAGTTGTTGTAGTTGTTTCACAATCAATCCAATTTGTGAGTGATTTCTTTGAATATTTATCTATGATTACAAACATGGTTGGAGCTTCTTGTAAAAGAAAAGACGAGTTTAGACAAAAGCAACATGAATGTATGGTGGAGAAGCTAGAAAAGGGTGAAATTGAAACCGGGAGAGGATTGAATCAAAAAACTACTTTAACTAGGGCGGGAGCCACACGTTGGGGTTCACACTATACAACCATAATTCGACTTCTATCTTTGTGGCCTTCAACAATTCAAGTGCTTGAAAACATATTTCATGATGGAAAAGAAATGAAAACTCGAGGAGTTGCCTCTAGTTTAGTTGAAAAGATGGAGAGCTATCAATTTGTTTTTATCGCTCATTTGATGAAGGTTACATTGGGGTTGACAAATGTTTTGTCACAATTTCTACAACAAAAAGATCAAAACATCATTGAGGCAGTAAGTTTGGTTCAAAGCACCAAGAGACAATTATTAGAGTTGAGGAATGAAGGATGGGATAAGTTCTTACAAGGTGTCAACGATTTTTGTACACAGAATGATATCGCTATCCTCAATATGCAAGACAAAACTCATGAACGCTTTCGTTCTCAACGTGGTACAACAAACGAGCATCATTTTCATTATGATATATTTAAAGAGGTACTTTTTTTATTAATCATTAAAGTAATTTTTTCATTATGATATATTTAATTTTTTTTCCTATATTTGTAGGTTGTTGATCAAATTGGTATGTAAATGGATAATCATTTTAGTGAGTCAATTACTCATATGTATAGCATATGAGTAACGAAAGAAATGAAGGATGTCTCAATTACTCATATGTATAGCATGTCTCAATCATGACTCTTTCTCCAATTTCAATTTGCCAAAGATTCTTCGGCTTATAGAGTTATATCCACAAGATTTCTCAATTTATGATCGGATGGAGCTTCCTGAACAATTGCATATGTGGATTTCTGAAATGAGAGCCAATTAAGTATTTTCTACTCTGCTTAATATAGGAGATGTTGCTAAGAAGATGGTTGATTTAGGAATTCACACTGTTTTTCAATTGGTATATCGTTTGATTGAGCTGGTTTTAGTGTTACCTGTTGCAACTGCTACTGTTGAGAGAGCCTTCTCTGCGATGAATATTATCAAGACTGACTGCAACAAAATGGGAGATGACTTTCTTACCAATTGTTTGGTTTGTTATATCGAGAAAGATGTCTTCAGAAGTATTGATAATAAAGTTATTATCCAACATTTTCAGAATATGAGAACTCGAAGATTGGACTTGCCTCTTTTACATCCATAAATAATATAATGACGAGATTATTGTATACTTTTGTAGCTTATTGTATACTTTTGTAGCTTTGAACTCTATTATAGTTATAAAAAAAAAATTGGACCCCCCTTTGTAGTTTCTCTAGCTCCTGCCACTGGTATAAATTGATAGGTATAATTTGTACTAAAAAAGATGTATATCAATGGAGATGCTCTTACAGAGCATTATTATATACTAGTAGTGTTTATTAATATAGTATTACTACTTGCTAATTTATTGAGATTTTACAATTAGGATTACACACTCCCACATTCACAGCGCGGTGTTTCTTTCTTATTAGAACTTACCGCATGAGCATCCACAAATGCTATAGACCTTTGTCGCTATGGAGATACACGACACAGCATCGCCCATCCCCGCTATGCATATTCTCCTTTGTACACAGTTGTTCTTCATCGCCGGAGGCTCAAGCACGTCGAGACCAGCCGGAATCATCACCATCCTCATCTCCGGAGTTCGATTCCCATGTATACGCGCGAATTCTCCAGCACTGCGCCAAAACCAACGACCCCACCAGAGGGAAAATTATCCACTGCCACGTCCTGAAGACGGGAAACTGTCTAGACCTATTTGCTCGCAACATCTTGTTGAACATGTACTCGAAAACAGGGGGTTTTCCGGACGCCCTTAAGCTGTTCGACGAAATGCTTGACAGAAACGTGGTTTCATTCGTCACCGCGATTCAGGGATATTCCGAGCGAGAGGAATACGATAAAGCCCTTGGATTGTTCTTTAGGTTACACAAGGAGGGTCACGAGCTTAATACGTTTGTCTTCACCACGATTTTGAAGTTGCTCGTGCGAATGGATTGGGTTGAGTTGGTATTGAGCATTCATGCTTGCATTCACAAGGCTGGTCATGATTCGGATGCGTTCGTTGCGACAACGCTTATCGATGCTTATTCAGTATGTGGGTCCGTGGGTGTGGCTAAGGAAGTGTTCAACGGGGTTGTTGAAAAGGACATGGTTTGTTGGACTGGTATGGTGTCTTGCTATGCTGAGAATGATTCTCATGGAGAGGCGTTGGATCTCTTTAATCAAATGAGGTTGGAAGAGTTGATGCCGAATAATTTCACTTTTGCAAGTGTGATTAAGGCTTGTCTTGGTCTGAAGGCAGTTGGTCTTGGGAAGAGTGTTCACGGCTGTGTTCTCAAGACTCGTTATGAGAAGGATCCGTACGTTGGCGTTTCATTGCTCGACTTTTACACCAGGTCTGGTGATATTGTTGATGCTAGGAAGGTGTTTGAGGAGATCCCCAAAGATGATGTAGTTCCGTGGAGTTTCATGATTGCCCGATACTCACAGAGTGATTCTTGTGAAGAGGCCTTGGATTTGTTTCTTCAAATGAGGAAAAAAACATCGGTAAGTCCTAACCAGTTCACTTTAGCTAGTGTCCTTCAAGCTTGTGCAACCATGGAGAGCCTCGAGTTGGGAATACAGATCCACTGCCATATGGTCAAAGTCGGTCTTGATCTGAATGTATTTGCTTTGAATGCCCTCATGGACGTGTATTCTAAATGTGGAAAGATGGAGGCTTCGATGGATTTGTTTGTTGAGTCCACAAACAAAAACGAGGTTTCCTGGAACACAATGATAGTTGGATACATCCAAAGAGGCGATGCGGAAAAGGCATTCCTACTTTTCTTAAACATGTGTGAGGAGAAAGTGCGAGCAACTGAGGTGACATATTCCAGCCTGCTTCGTGGGGCTTCCTGTTTGGCAGCTTTGGAGACCGGCATTCAGATACATGCGATGGCTGTCAAAACTTTGTATGATGAAGATGATGCTGTAAGCAATGCGCTTATCGACATGTACGCCAAGTGTGGTCGTATAAAGGACGCTCGTATTGTTTTCGACTCTATGAGCGAGCGCGATGTTGTTTCGTGGAACTCGATGGTCTCGGCATATTCAATGCATGGTCTTGGGTCCGAGGCTTTGGAAATCTTTGACAGCATGCGAGAAACCAATATAAATCCTAATCAGTTGACCTTTGTAGCTGTGCTTTCAGCATGCAGTAACACAGGGTCCTTAGAAAAAGGACAGTCTTATTTTAATTCCATGCGGGAGGAGTATGGGATTGAACCATGCATGGAGCACTATACTTGTATGGTTTCACTTTTAGGTAGATTGGGTCATCTCGACAGAGCTGTGAAAATGATAGAGGAGATTCCGCATGAGCCTAGTGTTATGGTCTGGCGAGCTTTGCTCGGAGCTTGTGTTGCTCACAAGAATGTGGAGCTTGGAAAATTTTGTGCTGAACGTGTGATTGAGATGGAACCTCAAGATGAATCTGCGTATGTGCTGATGTCGAACATATACGCTATTGCTAAAAGATGGGATCATGTGGCAACTATTCGGAAAAGCATGAAAAGGAAAAGAGTGAAGAAAGAGCCGGGGCTCAGTTGGGTTGAGAATCAGGGAACGATTCACTATTTTGGTGTTGGAGATGATTCGCACTCGGATATGAAGTTGATCCGGGGGATGTTAGAGTGGTTGAACTTGAGAAGCAGAATGGCAGGATATGCTCCGAATGGAGATGCTATTTTGCTTGATGTGGAAGAGGATGAGAAGGCGCGACTGCTATGGGTACACAGCGAGAGGATAGCTTTGGCTTATGCTCTTCTTCGAATGCCTTCCGGAAGTCCCATCCGCATAATTAAGAATCTCCGCATATGTGGTGATTGTCATGTAGCGATTAAGTTTGTATCGAAGTTGGTGCAGAGAGAGATTGTTGTTAGAGATATAAACCGGTTTCATCATTTCCATGACGGTGTTTGCTCGTGTAATGACTACTGGTGATACACTTGAGTTCTCCAAATATTAGGTATCTGAAACACCATGGTTAGCACTTGGCAACCATTACTTCAAATTGACCATGAAAAGTGTGATGGGTTTTATTTTATTGTTTGCTCATTGTACCCACTGCTGAGGTGGAGTGAGACGGCTGAGGTATGGGTTCCGTCCAAGGAGGAAGGAGAAGGAAAAAAGGAAACCTTTGTAATTGAGTTGATTACATCTCACCCTAATTAGTAATTGCATAGGAGTAGATTTGAAAGGAAATGAAACATTTCAGATTTTAGAGAACTGAATTACGCTTTTGAAATTTTGGAACCAATTTTTGTCATTATTTATTAATTAAAATTATAAAATGGATATCAAGGAAACTAGATAGAGTAGTACTACCTACTTCACAGTTCACACCAACCTTTATATTAAAATGTAACAAGTTAGACATTTTTACTATTTGATTGAAACTAGTATCAAAAATTTTGTTATTCAAATTTCTATTTTCAATTTTGTTTGGATATATTAATATTCTTGGATATTTGTTTTCTATTATGCCGAAATATAAGCATGTTTATTTTCCGAACATTTCAAAAATTTCGACTATCGACATTGAAGAAAAAAGGTGGAATGTGTTCAAACGTATGGACCACCTAGAGAATTATAGAGAATTATTGATATCTCAATTGTACAATATGATTTGTACAATATGATTTTGTCTGTGAGAGAACAAATATAAATTTGGATGATAAAAATCGAATTCATCTTATGTTTAAAGTGAGGAATATAACTGCAGAATTTGAAAAGATAACAACATTGAAAAATGTAATTTTATAAACAATTATTTAAATTTTATAATTTTGTGAAATGTTTTTTTTTTAATTGTAATCATTTACTACTTAGTTAATAATACTCTCCCTCTTACAAAAGTTGCAACACTTTTATTTTTAAAATGTTACACAATAATTGATACACTAAAAAAAGGAAATTAATATTCTAGTTTTTTCACTTTAAAATAATATTTTACCTCTACTTTATCCACTTACTTTTTAAACTACTCACAACTAATTTATTTTTCAACTTAAAAATATATTTTTATCCTTTATTTTTTAATCAAAATTCAAAAATTAATATTTTTTTGGGAAAAATTGTAGTTTTGGTAACTGAACTATAAGCAATTTTGTACTTTGCTTATCCAACTTGCATTTTGTACACACGAGTAGCTGAACTTTATTAAAATTACACTTTCATGGAAAAATTGACTGATCTCGACGACACGTGAGAGGCAGTGATGATCGCCTCTTTTGGCAGTAGCTGACTGAGTTATTTTGGACATTTCATATATTAATAAAAAAATACTAATAGATCAAACAAATTATTCCATCCACCGCAAGTGTGTGTATCATAAATAAAAAACAAAATTGAAAATTGAAAAAACAAATCTGAGCAAACATGAATATGAACTCAGATTCTCAGAATGCTTGAAACAAAATACACACAAACAATACAAATTTTACATCAAAAATGCTAAATTCTCTTCAAAACAAAAAAAAAATTAGATTCATATCTAATGACAAAAAATATCTACAATTTCAATTTTAAGATCTAGATCCATTTAGGGCGGGCGATCGATCAACAGAGACGAGTTCTCCAAGAGGCATTGGCTTGTTGACGAGGTTGCAACGTCCTCATAGATCACCGACGATAGTCACGATGGTTGAGCCTAGACTGAAGGCGAGTCCAGCGGAGAACAATCTCGGCGGTGGTCGTTCAGTCCGATCCAATAGAGGCTCTCAGTGGAAAGACTAGTTCTATGTTGACGTCTTGGTGGTCGGCATTGTTGTGTCATCGAAAGAGCACCAACAATATATAATAGAATCTAGATATGAATTTGTGATGTCAAAGGGAGGACTATAATAATTTTCTGTTAATTTTGATTTTTGAAAGTGAAATGAAATAGTACGAGTAATAATGTTCTGTTAATTTTGATTTTTGAAAGTGAAATGAAATAGGACGAGAATTGGAGTTTGAGGTAAGATTATAACTAGATTATTTGTGGGAGAAAATTTTAATTCGCCTGATCTCAAATTCTCAATATGAATGAAGAAATCAGTTTTTATTTATGTTTTTTTATTAGTGGCTGATGTTTTGATCCGATTGAGTTGCCTCATTTTTTATATTTTATGTGATTTAGAAATGAAATTTAGAAATAAATATTACATTGTAATGTTATATATAATTATTAATTTAATTGTTAAAATGACTTCAGGGTTATACATGTAATTTTCATCTTCAATCCATTGAAATTTCGACACTGGACAATGATCATCACGTGTCTCTCACGTGTAGCCGGATTTCGCCCAATTTTGCATGAAAATGCAATTTCCTAAAAGTTCAATTAACGTGATGTAACAATTGCAAATTGGGGAATCAAATTATAAAAGTGAGTTCAGATATTAAAGTACAATTTTTTTTTTAATCTCTTACTCACAAATTTTATTTTTAATTTAAAAATATATTTTTACTCTTTATTTTTTAATCAAAATTCAAAAATTAATATTTTTTTAAGCTATTACTCACAAAGTTTCTCATTTTTATAGGAAGGATCGAGTACTCAAGTAATTTTAAAAACAGTCGGAAGAGTTGAGTTCAAACTGATTTGATCTACAAAGGGAACTAACCCACTCAACTAATTTCAATATTATCAGCAGGTTGTATTGTTGTTTAAGAAAGAGATAATATCAATTTACGTCCTGTAACTAAGGTCGAATCCAATTTTGGTCCTGTGTCTTTCAAAATCATCAAATGTCATCATTTTCGTCAAATTTTGCAAAACAACGTTAACGATTGCTGACGTGGCAAATACCTCCGTCTGATCTAAATTATGCGGTGCGCTGAATCCAATTTTGGTTCTGTATCTTTTAAACTCATCAAATTACATCCTTTTCGTCCAATTTTGCAGAGCACCATTAACGATCGCTGACGTGGAAATCATTTTCAATACTTTTATTAATTGGCAATGGTTTTTTCGTAATATTTGAATGCGTATTTCTTTTTAAATTCGGAGAATCTTATTTCCCCATTGTAACCATAATTGCAGAAGACAAAATCCATTGAAGAGGTGTCGTCGACGACAACAAGAATCGGTGTAACCCTATGAATCATAAAGAAGTTTGAAAACGAAAAAGAGAGTCTGATCGGGGACAAGCAGAATTTGAGCACATGAGTGAAGGAAATGGGGGATAATCTCAGATGAGTCGAGAGTTTAAACAAGAACGTAAAGAATCAGAACACGAATCTCCAGACGAATTTCTACGAGGCTCGTTCGTGCCTCAACCACCTCTCGGATAAGCTAAGCACGGTGAAGCCGGACGAGGAAGACGCCGAAGAAACTGCCGAGATAACAACGTGCAAGGAAACAACAATAACAACGTCGATGAACTACCCCAAACCGAAGCGAACGAAGATGTCATTGGCGAAAACAACAAAGAAGATGAGAATATGAGGATGGATGAGATCACAGTCATCGAGGAAAAGTTACGCGTCGTGATCGACGCGATCCTCGACGAGAACCTTGAATTATGGCTGCGATTCAGCACGAATTTCAAGGACAAGTAGCTAGTCGAAGGCAGTGTCACAACGCAACACATGTACGAGGCCCAACCTATTTACAAGCACCTGAGGGAGATCCAAACAGAGTTAACCGTGTGTATGGAGGAAAGCGCGTCTCTAAAAGACGAACTCATGCGTAGGTTCGAATCCCTTTGTGGGATTCAAGACGAGACCACTCTTTATATACTACTCTTTGCATGTGCATGCATTGCCACCTAATAGCCACCTATTAGCCTCTAATTGAACCAAAAAAGGCATTAAGCATAACATTAAAAGGGACATTGATCCACTTGTTGTAGCTTCCCGGGAAGGCACTGTCTCCTGTCTGGTACCGTTTCTGATGCATCCTATAATTCTGCTTCGAAAAGTTCGTCCTGAGCGTTCTTTGGATTTGTATAGTTTCTTCCTTTGACTTCTTTTTTGTTGATTTATCTTTCTTTTGACTTCCTTTATCTTTCTTTTGTATAGTTTCTTCCTTTGACTTTCTTTTGATGACGTGACCTGTCGGTGCTAAATTGATATTATCTCTTTAAGAAAATACATTCGTCTTGTAAACTAGAAACACAACTGCCAACTTAGTCGCAGCGAGCAAGCGGACTCCTGTGCGGTGGCCGTCATGTCAATTGAGATCAAACTCTCTCGATTTAATCGAATTTATCGCCCCGACGTCAGAATCTCCACTCTCTCTTCCTTCTTCCTTCTCTCCTTTGAACTGAATAATTTGTTGAAAAATGACAGGAACTCTTAGAAGGCAAGGTGATCACGAGGCTAAATTCTGCGATGTCCTACCAATCGATTCGTCTCACCATTAACGGCGCCGTGAATTTGCAGGTTCCTGTTTCTTCTTACCCTCGAGTGCTAATAATATAGGGTTTCGGTATTTCCTCTAACTAGTAACGTTTGCCAAAATTTACAAATGAAATTTTAGGATTTTCGATGATTTGCAGATAATTATCAATGATGTTTTTTTAGGTTCGTGGGGGTTCCGCTGGAGTTATCGAGTCTCTGTATGGTGTTATCAAGCCAATTCCAATTGTGTAAGCCTCCACTGCTAGTGTGATATTTATTACTGTATTAAACTTGATTGTAGAGTAATTTTCAACATATCAGTTGTGATTCACTTTTGCTTTGATGAGCAGGAAGAAGGTAGTTGATTTACAATCATCCGGAAAGATTGCATCAGGTATGACCGAGGTATGGAGCTACTTAGTTTTGTTTGTTCTTACACTAAATCTATTGAGTGAGGAGCGTAGGAAATTCTCTGAGAAAATCATCAAAGCAGTGTGTATACCCAGTCCGCGGATATGGTAATATGAATTTATTGACTATGACTGACATTAGTTGTATACCCATGTAAAACTTGTGATTGGGATAGCCAAAGTTGCTCATATATATACCACATTGATGGCAAATAATTCTCAATGTCAGTGTTCTAATACTGCTAATTATTGGATGCTGCACTTGGATACATTAATCAGTAGAAGATGATGAATTTTGTGTATGGCCGCATGCATTTGGAGAGATTGAGCTTCTTGTACTATTTTTAGTCCATTGACGATCATTTTCCAGCTAGCTTTGCTGGTTTCATATTTTCGAAACACGATATCTCATTGTTAATTTACGCATTTCTTCTTATAGATACCCTTTTCCGTGATCCTGAAAGACCCAAAAGAAGAGAATATGGAAAAGTTTTATGAAACCTTCCATGGTGGCAATATCAGCATTCAAGTAATATTACTGAAACCTTGCATCTGAATTTATATTTTAGTGCGTACACTGATCTTGTTTTGGTGAAGTTCTGTTATTGTTACATAAATACGCATATGCTTAATTTAATAAATGCTATCATAGTATTTTGTAAGTGTAGATGTAGTGAGAGGATACTTACAGAAACCTTTGACTGCAATAGTGGAATTCCTTGTTGAAAGTGAGAAAGGTACAGAAGCATTAAATATTGTATATGTTCTATGCTTCTCTCTTTTTGAAGGCATTGACTCATTTTTGTATTACTCATCTCAGACAATCTCTTACAGAAACCAGTTTCTCCAGAAATGATATTCTTTTATATAATACAAGACACTCAAAAGCATGCATTACTTCCTGAACTGAAATCAGGTCAGAGATCTTGGTTAGTTCGTCTTCGTTTATGCTGTGGTTTCCTATGTCAATGTTGATATAAAGAACTTTAATTTTTTGACCTGGGAATATGTGTTGAATAATATATCAGTGGCAATGCCATTTCCTCATGCTAATTAGATTATGTTAGATATCTTTGCATACTTGATATTAGTTCTATTTTGTTTTTAACTTTCTTATTTAGAGCCCTGAAAAACTAATACTAACGGAGGAACATGGTGGTTTAACGCGATGAGATATATCTTCGGTTAATATCATCTTTTGATTTAGCTTGGTTGAACTGCTTTTTGTTACTTTTCTGAGCGAATCCTCAATCTATATGTGCGCATGCACATATATAAATTATTTTGACAAGGTTCTTTCTGGTGGGGCAACACGCGTTCATCTGCATAATAGTTAGATGCTTATAAAGAAGTTGTATTGGTTCTGGCAAGACATCTATATATGAAATTGTGTTGGTTCCTTAGATGTCAACAAGAAACATCATGCATCCGAGATTTTTATACATTTCACCATATTGCGAAAGCCTTAATTATGGTGACTAATCTGAATAGGTGGTTTTCGTGTGACGGGGAAAATATGTACTCAATGCTCACTATCGGATCCTATAGGCGGAGAGTTGACCATTGAAGCATCTGCTGTTCCCATTCACTCCATTGACATTTACTTGCTCCAAGTGGAGTCAATTTTGATTGGAGAAAGGATAGCAACCGAATCATCTTTAATACAAACTACTCAGGTATATCTTTTCCTTGGCATGCATATATATATTTGTTGATGCACTCTTGTTGAAGCTTCAGTCTCTTGTTAGATAGCAGATGGAGATATATGCCGTGGCATGACTCTACCCATTTACATCATTCTTCCCCGTCTCTTGACTTGTCCAACCATATTTGCAGGGTAGGTGTTTGATTGCACAATTTCCCCCCTTTTTTTTTTTTTTTTTGCATTTTGTTATTTCTTAGTTACAAAGTGACACATGGGAATATTAATTCTATAACTTTCACCTGACTGTTGAATATCCAGATTGGTTTAATAACTGACTTAAGTTCCCAAATTGCTTGGGTTTGTCAAATGACTAATGTTGATTTAGAATGTCATATTTATGCTGTTTGATACGACATATTAATTTCAATTCATGAAACTTTTTTCAATTGATGTGAAGAACTATCTATAGTGATAATGATATTATGTAAATAGTAGTGATATGATAGAGATTTACCTCTTGCTAATTCCAAACACGTCAGTTAAATAATTATGAGAACCTTAAATGATTCGACCAGATTCTACTAGATCTTAGAGCATCCCCAATGGTAGGTACAAATCCAATGTGTTAAACATTTGTACCTAGGTATACCATTGGGGTGAGAGGTGCAAATTTGGAGAGAGAAAATTGAGTATCAAATCTTTGATACTAGGTGCAAATTGTGTTTGTCTTATTTGGTAGGTCCCACATGCATAAAAGTGAATAATCGTACCTCAAACCATTGGTATAGTGAGGTACAAATTGATAAGCTACAAATTATATGTGATGTGTCAAATGACATGTCACTAAATAGTACCTATAGTTAGGTACACCATTGGAGATGCTCTTAGGATTCTATATAATCTTACAGCCTTTGCTGCTGGGAACTGCAGGGGAGGATTATGTCATTGCCTTTATAGTGCTATTGAGTCTCTATATGTGGTCTTACCTTAACTCTGCATCACTAACACAAACATGGCTATTTATGTATTCGTTAATTTGTAGTTACTAACTGAAGTCTTCTTCACAGTCCGTTTTCTATCGAGTTCAAGCTTAGCATCGTGATTACTTTCCTGACGGATCTATCTAAGAAGCACTTGAAAGCTGACCCGAAAACTCCTAAAGCATGGGTATTCACATAGCCTTCTGGCAATAGCACGCTCATTTCTGTTGTTGATTAAGTACCTCTTGTTTGATCTCAATTTGTTTTGTTTCACATTGGCATTTAGATGGCAATGGAAAGTATGCCGTTAGAACTTGTCCGCACAATGTGATTCCACTAGGTAACCATTTTTATTATTCCCTACAAACGACAAAATAAAGTGTTGCTCAGAACAATATCTTGAAACCGACAAATCTGGTTTTCTTATGGTCCTCATCAGTATTGCTAACATCTAATTTTCATAATCAGGCTGGATGATTTTAAGTTTTGGAAGATGTGTTCTTATCAGATGCCCTGGATAAGATTTGGCCCCCAAGAAAACACCATGGATTCTATGAACTCCAAGTTCGGCTTTGAGGACTGGGTGAAAAACAAGGTTATTGTAAAAGGTTGCATTAGCAATTTCAGACAATGCAGCAGCATACACAAATTCTTTGATCCCATTTATATATATATATATATATATATATATATATATATATATATTCAAATTTGAAAAGAACAAAAAAGGGAAAATGAATTAAAATAAGAAATAAACAAAGCAAGCACATAGGCTCCTCGTTGGCTCTCCTACCTTAGTAAGATTCCCACTTATATATCATTTCCCACTTGACCCTTTACAATAAATTCCCAGCTTCTTTATTACAGTATGAGGGATTCATTTAAAGACCATCCGGTAGTGTTTGGAGAACTATGATACTCCTGGGCATAAGAGTTGAGAGCTCTTTTGATATTGATATGTTGAAGCTAAGGGGTCTGCCAGATTCCAGGTGAAGTGAAGAGCCCGTCAACGATTATGAATGTAAAATCAATGTCCAAGCTTCCATTCATCCATGGTGCTGCGCGACCTATTGTGAAATATATAGGAGTAATATAAATAATATTTCCCACTAAACTAAAAAAAGAGAAATTAAATGGAGAAATTTAGAAACAGTAGAAATTGAGTTGGGACTGTTGGGTTGATATAATATTGAGTTGCAAATTCAATTGATTTTCAACCTACCGTTTCAAGCCACCAAAATTTTAAGTTTTTATAAAAATTAAATAGATCTTATAAAATCTAAAAAAATTAAAATATCAAAAAACAAAAAGAAAGAAATGTTCTATAAATTTCAAAATTATAAAATTAAAATAAATATATAACATGTATATAAAGTGAGAAAGATATTTTGACTTATTAACTATTAACTATGTGTATCATCTTTTCCTTTGGTTACAAAAATGTATCTTATAATAAAATAAATCATTGAAAAATATATTATATTTCATAAATATATTTTGAAAAATTATACGTAAATTTATAATTATTAATTAATTATTTAATAGTATATTAATTAATTGTTAAAATTTTAAATGTAATATGAATGCAGATTAAAATAAAAATATTATAATAAAATAAATCATTGAAAAATATATTATAATTCAAAAATATATTTTGAAAAATTATATGTTAATTTATAATTAATAATTATTTAATAGTATTAATTAATTGTTAAAATTATAAATGTAATGTGAATGCAAATTAAAATAAAAAATTTAATGGATCATTTTTTAAAAATTCATTCATTATATATATATATATATATATATATATATATATATATATATATGTAAATAGATATTAGTTTTTTATGCTAATAATTTTATGTTTTATTTTTCTAGGTAAATTGTAAAAGATTAAATACTTACACACAGTTTCGGTTCATTATATTTCTCAATTTAAGTGTTGAACCAACTGAACTATCAACCTTAACGATAATAATTTAATTGTAGAGAGATGTCCCAAATAAACATAAAAAAATTACAAAATAAAGAAAAAACAAATTGTTATAGAAAAAACAAATTATTTTTAATGTAACTTTTCCTTCAAATTTATTTTTTATTTTTTATTTTCACGAAATAAAAATACTGCCCCAAAGAATAAAATATCACAAAATATACAAAAAAAATTGTTTAATGTAATTTTTCCTCTAAATATATATTTAATTCTTTATTTTCACAATTTCATTTTTTGCATTATCCTACATATATTTGCTTACTCTGAAATAATTATATTTACTTTTTAAATTTTAAATTTTTTTTAAACTTTGATTTGTAATCTATTAATATATAAATCCAGGCTTTATTCATCCCAGTTGGACCAATAGAATTGCTGGAAATTTAGAGTATGTTCACACTGCGTGGTTTTTATAAATCAATTTTAATTTTTCTTTTAATTACTCATCATTTTTGGTACATTTTCAAAATTGATAAATTAAATATTAATATTAGTATTACGTAATTAATATTAGTATTCACATAATTATTTTAGTAAATCTCAATCTCATTAATTTTCATTCCTTAATTTACTCTAAAATTTTTCATTGTATAAGAGAGAAAAATATATATTGTATTTTTATTTATTAAACATAATTAATATCTTTACACAATATCTATTATAATTATTAATATATAAATCGTAATAATTTTTTAGTGATTATGATTAAATTATTTATTAAAAACACTTTTCAAATTTATCCAAGTAATTTTAATATTATTATTATTATTATTATAAAAATTGCAGTATTTATTTATGATTATCATTAAATTATTTATTAAAAACATTTTTAATATTTCTAATTTAACAATTCGTGTTAAATATATCTAATTTAAAATAAATTAATTTCACTTTAATAGTATAAAAATAATAATAAAATAATTAATAATAATTTACAATAAATATAGTAATTGTAAAAATATTTATGGATAGAAGAAGGAAAGTAAAATATATTGATTAGGAGATATTATTCACGTTTCATATGATTGGTATTATTTTATGGTAATTTTCCAATTCAAAAAAATATAATGAATTTCATTAAATTTATATTATTTATTTTATTGTAATTTTCCAATTCAAACAAATGTAATAAATTTCATTAAATTTATATTATTCAAATTCAAATTCATTTTTTAAATTAAATCCGTTGTAATTTTGAATTTATGTAATTTTTTCCTTAATAGTAACAATTTATATATGGGATTTAAAAATTTAAATTTTTATAAGTGAAATAATTTAAAAGTCATTTCCTTTTCTAATACACTCTTTCAATTAATTAATTATTAATATTCTCAATAAAAGGTAATTTTAATGATTTGTTACATTTTTCATATATTGTACTATATCTTTATTATTGCAAATTCAAATTCAAAATTTATTTATACTCTTTGTATCTTCGATTCTCTCCATCCCTCACGATTGGTTTTTTGTTTTACAGGTTTAGAAAAAGTATATGTATATTATAATTCTTTTTATATTTATTTTTTCTATTGCTGATTTTTTTCCTTTGTGTTTTAATTATTTTTAAGATTTTTATTATTGTTTTGTTTGTTTTTTGCAGGTCGAATAGTAAGTTTATATAATATATAATTTGATTGTAATACGTTATGCATTTTTTTTCCACTCTATTATTATGTATCTGTTATATTGACGTGTTTATTGTTGATAGATTATTGGAATTTAGAGTGATGAAAATAAAATAATAAAAGATAAGTTCAACGGTAGCAATTCGATTTTATAAAAATATAATGATAATTTTTTAGTGTTTTAATTATTTAAGCTCTTTATTATTATTTTTATGCAACGAAATTGTAAGTGTTTTTAATTTATTCATAACTATAATTTTATTTAATAATTTTAAGTTATATTGCTTTATTTTTGCCCCTTAATTATCTAACAATTTTTTGTAATCATTTTATTTTTTGTCTAAAAATTTTCAATTGTGCAGCATGAACAACAACACATGGTCCATCTTTACTTTCAATCCTCATTCCCCAATATCATTGTAGTTTCAACTCAATCTTATAAAATTGAATTGTTATTTTCAGAATAATCTAGATTTTTTTTATTTATGACATTAATTTGTATCATTGTCTTCTTCATATATAAATTTATTTGAATGAGTGACACTTCTATTTTTTTCATGTAATTTATAAATAATAAAAAAATTTAAGTATCTTTTCCATGTTATTTTTTCGTAAGTAATTTCTGAATTCTTATTACTATTTTTTTAGTTTATTTATTTAATATTTTTCTTCTATCTTTTTCCATTTCACTTATTTTTTCATTTTATTTTTCTCATTTATTATCTATTTAAAAAAATCTCGAGATTATTATTACTTTTTTTGTCTCATACTTTATTAACAATCACAATTTTATCTCTCATAAATGAAAACACGAAAATTAAAATATATGTAATTTATAATATTTCTCTGAAAATTTTAAAAAAAAATAATTTTCATTTAAAATAATTTATCGTGCACTCGATAAATTTGAAGAATAATAATTAAAAATAAATAAAAATATACAAAATTAGTTTTTCCGAAATTTCAGCACACGTTTTGGTATTTGTGGATTAATTACTCAAATTCTTATAAAATTAATACTAATTATGGCAATTTTTAAGATTCCTTTGATTTTATACAATTAATACATATTAAAATCTAAAAAATAGGAGTACTTATTATTGTACAATAATATTTCAAATCTTAATAATAATTTGCCTTAATATTTTAAAATTATTCATTATTCATAATAATAATAGCAAATTCTTATTTTACGACTTAAATAAAATAATTTTGGAAAGCACAAAACACGGTATTGAATGCGAGGAAAAATTGAGGTTATTGAACGTTCTCAACATAAAATTTTTTTGGGGTTTCTTCATTATATGTATACAAATCATATAATACTTAGTTGTAATTTGTTAAAAAATATGTTATGTGTTCTGTGATTTACTCGGAATTATAATTTCAGTCGTATATTCGTGTCATAACATTTTATGACACGAATTACAAAAAGTTATGCAAAAGTTATAATTTTCACAAGTTATAAAAAACAATATAATTTTCACAAATTATATTGTTTTTCCAAAAAGTTATGCAAAAGTTAACAACATATATATGTGAAAATTTATGAATAAAACAAATTACAGATTTTTATTTTTTAAAATTTTATATTATTTTAAATTTTCGTTCGGTTATTGAAACGATTTTGATTATTTAGTTCGGTCGGTGACCGACCGATGCTCACCCCTACGTAAGGTATTGTATTTATTTCAATAGTTATATTAATTAATTAATATTATTTACATCAATATACATATCGTTGGGAACGGAAAAAAATATTACTATAAAAAGTTATTTTTATATAGAGTTTTACAAAATAAAAATAATTTTTTTTATAAAAAATAATAAAAATATAAAAATAATATACATACAATATTATCTATCTTTAAATTCACAAAATCAATTTAATAGTTTTGAATAATAAATTTTGACCATATATGTGTAAAAATTGTGTTTAACATTTAAATTGAATAAAATATTAATTAATGTAAGGATTATAAACTTTGATCATATACTTATATGTTATTATATTTTCATAAATATTTCAAGTCATCTTAAACATATTATTGATTTTAATAAATAAAAATATCCTTAATAAATATTTTTATTATATATTAATCCTTTATTCTTATATAGAAGTATAAATCCTTAAACGGGACAATGTGGAGTTTATTCGAAGTTGGGACTTCAATTTTTTATTATATATAAGGAGTTTATTCTTATATAGAGTATTACTATATAAAGTTTATACTGTATTTCTAAAATATATTAGTTAATTTTAGTTAAAATTTATATTTAAAGAAATGAAACAATTAATAACATAAAAATAAAATAATATATTTTTTTATATTTTCAGACTTATACAATAAAAAATTTCATATTAAATTAATCATTTATTTGCTTTCCACTTCTCCATAATTCGTTTTCAAAAGATTATCTTCATGCCATTGTAAATTAAAATTTACGTTTAATTAGTCATAAATTTGTATTAAAAAAATTACTCTAGATTGTTTATGTAAATTTGTATGTAAATAATAATACGGGTGGAAATATGAATGTGTGTGTGTATATATATATATATATATATATAAATTTTTTTGACAAAGTAAAATTCATTTTTCATGCGAATTTGACGTTAAACAGTGATCAATCAAAAAAATTGTGTTTGCGTAAAATCGACGATCTTAAGTAGAAAATAGGTAAAAAATTTTAGAGTATCCGACTACATTAAAATAAATTAAAATAAAGTTTGGAACTTATGTTAATTAGAAAAAAAGTTTTAAGATGAAAAAATTCAAAGATATCATATATATTCCAATTCTAACGTTCAATCAATTCGATTTAAGAATTCTGTTTCGATTTCTGCGTCGTCAATTCCCCGTGATGGTATCTTATGCTATGACTATTGAAAAGAGTCAATGTCAATCGGATTTTTTTAGGAAACCAATGTTTACTCATGAGCGTTTGTACGTTGCAATTTCAAGAGTCACTAATAGAAACAATTTGAAATTATTGTGTTGCGATAACAATGATAATTTGTTATATTTTTATAATTTCTGTTTTATTCAAATTTGCAATGATAATTCATTATATTTTTATAATTGTTGTTTTATTCAAACTTCCTTTATTAAAATTTGTCATCTATTTTTTAAATTTGAAAAATATTATTTTAATTAAGTAATGAGAAAAATTCTAATATAATTTTTTTAATTTTTCCTATTCTCATTGTATTAGAAAAAATCATTAAACATGGACTGTTTGATAATTTTTTTATATGATAACCCTAAAAATCTGATTACGATTTATAAATTCAATTTAAAAAATCTAAATGAAATATATTAATTAAGATTGCAATGCTAAAAGTCGAAGAATTGACTTTTTTCCTTCTATATGTTTAATAAATTATTAGGAGTACCTTTCTTGCAATGACTAAAAGTCAAAGAAAAAAATAAAATTATATTTCTAATGTATTAAAAAAGATATACTTTGGTTCCGTGCATCGCAGGCAGTGTTTACTAGTTGTACTTAACTTCTTTTATTTAATTTTTTTATAATTTTTTTTAATGCTAGACGAACCTGATTAATAAATAACGGGCATAGTATATTTAGCCAGATAGCTGCCACGTGCCCCTGTAACCATTCCATATTTCCATTAGTCTTACTATTCGAATCTGACCTGACCACACCGATCACCCCCAGATCAATCAATCATGAAATTCCACAATCTCACGCACTAGCCATGGCTATTCTCTCCTCCCCTCGATCCCCAAATCCAATCGACGTTTCCCCTTGTTAACCGTTCTATGGCGATAGTCACCGGCGACAGATACCTAGACTCGCTCGTCAAGTTCGTCGAAAACCAGGCGGACAAATTGATCGAAGGGACGCTGGTCCTGAAATTGAATCCCGTCGGTTTGCGATACGTGCAATCCAGACTTGAAGCGTTGGCGGAGTTGGAGAGTCTTCTGGCCGGGGCTCCGGTGGATTATCTGCGGGCCTATGTTTCAGATTTAGGCGATCATCGCGCGCTCGAGCAGTTACGGAGAATTCTCCGCCTGCTTCCGTCCTTGAAGGTGGTCTCGGTAGTTCCGCCCCTGCGGAGGGATCCGACGCCGTTGTACTTGCTTCCTTTTGGGAGGTTGAAGGTTCTGGAACTCCGTGGATGCGATTTGTCGACGTCGGCGGCCAAGGGGTTGCTTGAGTTGAGGTTTACGCTTGAGAAATTGATATGCCATAACTCAACCGTGAGTTCTGATTTTTTTTATTATATAATTATTTTGCTTGAATTCATTGGTTTTTGTTTTGTTACTGAACAATTTGGTTTTGGTCCCTTCCTTTTAGTTGCATATGAAATTGAAGAAAATACCAAAAGCAAAATGGAAGAAATGATTATTCAATGTCTATGATATGTCTAGTTGTAGGACATTTTACCATTGGTTCTATTTTTTTTTTTATTATTGGTTATAAATTTTGTCGATGATTGAGTGTTTTGAGTCCTTTTTTTATTTGGTTTTGTGCTGTCGAAATTGGATTATGTAAGCTACAGATAATCTGTCAAGGAATTGATCATTTTTGAACGACCACTTCTTGATTTAATATATTACTGAACTTTGCTTTTTCTCCATCACAATTGGTTTTTAGGATGCGCTACGCCATGTCTTTGTGAGTAGAATTGCAGATATAAAAGATTCACCACAGTGGAACCGGTTGTCTTTTGTTTCATGCGCATGTAACGGCTTGGTTCTCATGGATGAGTCTTTGCGGCTTCTTCCTGTGGTTGAAACTCTTGATCTGAGTAGGAACAAGTTTGCAAAAGTGGACAACCTCAGGAAATGCACCAAATTGAAGCATGTGGATATTGGATTTAATAATTTGAGAAGTATTGCATCATTCGGAGAGGTAATAGTTCTAAAACTAGATTTAAGTGCAGAAGATGCTTATGTTGGTCTGATGACTGCAAGTTCTTTTTTCATGAATACTTTTCCGAAATTTTGGGCTCAATAAATGTAACATACCACCAGTGGAATTCTAAATCAAGTTCGTCTAAACAAATACTTCGTCATTACCAGTGAAAGCTTACCCTTTCCTTTTGGCATGTGAATTAAGGAATATGATATTTTATATTGTAGTGGGTCTTATGTGGTATTAATTATTTAACCAATTTTCTAAACAACCAAAAATGGCTAGTTAGAAGCTTTCCATGGGACGGAGGGAGTATATGCATCATACTTTTCTGTGATAGTTGTTAAAATGAAGGTGGTTATGTACTACAGTTTTTAGATTAGGAAAAGCAAATGGCAACTGAAACATGATGTGCTTGTATAAGTCAATTAAGGTGCTAATTCAGCCTAGTTTTGTATACTTCAATGTATATTTTCAGTTTCAACTCTTAAATCTAACTGTTCAAATATGCTAGGAAGTAGTAATTAAGTTATTCAACACTATAGGTTTGCAATATATGGTATGCTCATCATAGTGTTGCCACAATTCACTAACAGAAAAAAGAGCTCTATGTTAGCTTGTTTGGATTCTTTAGGTCTCATATTATTGTTTCTTCTCTCTCTTTTGTGGAATTGTCTCTAAAAAATTTCAAAGAATAATAAACTCATTTATTTCCAAACACTACAGCTTAATTTCTTCTACATGTACAGAAAATCGACACTTCAGTTAAGGCTCTTCACCATCTTAATCATTGTTCTGTGCAGATCTCCTGTCAGATTGTGAAGCTTGTGCTGAGGAACAATGCATTAACTTCATTGCATGGGATTGAAAATTTAAAGTCTTTACAAGGACTTGATCTGTCCTACAATGTTATATCAAACTTTTCAGAAATAGAGATCCTTGCTGGTCTTCCTTCTCTTGAGAACTTGTGGATAGAAGGAAATCCTATTTGCTATGCAAGATGGTTCCGCGCCCAAGTATTCAGCCTTTTTTCTCATCCAGACCAAGTAAGAAACTATCTATCAACATTTTTCAGGTTATTTGTGATCTGGACCACATCAATTTTAATAATTTCAATCGATTCTTGAAGATGTAACTGCTTTCAACTAGTTTAAATTTATTCCGGATTATGCATATATGTTATATTCACATGCGTTCTATAGCTTAAGCTGGATGAGAAGAAAATCTCTACTTGTGAGTTTTGGAAGTGGCAAATCATAGTTGCAAGCAGACGGCAGCAGCCTGCAAGCTTTGGATTTTATAGACCTCTACAGGATACTGGTGTGGAGGAAAGTATAAATACAAATAAGGTAGGAAGCCAATTGATGGCCAACAAATTATTAATATCTCAACGATATGATTTTGAAACCATTGAACAAATTATGAAAATTAATACCAAATACTTTTGTGGTGTTCTAATGATTTCCAGAAACGAATTTCTCGTCTGGCCAGTATTGAGAATGACAAGCAGAGCTCATTTATATGCTCTGACCAAGATTCAGTGTCATGTGATAATGAGTTCCTGAGCAAAGACGAGAACCCCAATACAGTTGAAGCAGCTGAAATAGAAGATTTGATGAATAGAATTGAATTCATGAAAAAAGATCATTCTGTGCTATGGTTGCGGGAATTTAAAGATTGGATGAATCAAATGTCTGAAAATTCTGTTGATGGTAGTAAATGGAATGTTTCCTTATATAATAATGAAGACATGCGTTTGAGGAGCTGCATAAAAGATGAGGACCCTGCCGAGACCTCAAGATACGTCTCCGACTCTTTTCAGCTTTCTGGTGATGAAAGTAGCTCAATCCTTCTAGAATCTGGGACCTCCTTTGCAGATGCATCAACTGTTGTAAGTGCCCAAAGGTACTTCGATCAAATTGGTGAAGCAGCTTCAAGATTTTTCATGGGCCATGCTGCAGGGGAGCGATATGTGGTGAAAATCCCGAATGCGAATCAGGAAGAACTGAGAGTATCAAATAATTATGGGACTGGAACTGCAGATGCTGGGGACATGCTCTCCAATCCCCTTGCAGTGCCGGGAGGGGACAATGTGAGCACCAAAAATGTGGTTTCCCTTTCAACTTCATTGAACAACCATAATGGGTCCCTTTTATCATCAGTTTTCCCAGGATCTCCTCCTCATTACCAAGAGGATATTTTACAACGACGCCGAAATTTAGAAGAGGAATTTCTGCAGCTTTCTGCTGAAACGTTTTCGGTGGCATCCACCGATAGTAATACAGGCTGTAGTGAAGATGATTCTGAAAAATCTGGCCCTACAGTGACTCAGCTTGATCAATCTGGCTTTGATAACTCATCCAATACCAACCACAATGATTTTCTTGTTTCTCCTTATAAATTAGATGTCGATGATGCATACCATGAAAATATTTTTTTTTCGAAGCAAAACGGGACACATGTGTCAAGTCCTTGTTCTGATGGTAGTGAACTGAAAATCTCTGCCCTTCCATTCAGTGGCAGTTCCCCTGATGCTGTGCACAATGATGTGAATTTAGAAGATAACGAGAAAACTGATTGGTTGGAGAAGAAAAAACGGAGAAGGAAACCCAGGAGACGAATGATCGCCTTACTAGAGGAGGAAGATGTATATGGTGACACCAAATCATCCAAGAAGTCCACTGATCATGCAGAGACCTGCCAAACTTATATCGTACATGGAAATGAAATTTCTTGAGTAAATGAGATTTGGAAAATGCGTACATGGACATCCTTTCTATATTGACCTTTGTTCCGGGGGAATTAGTTCTTAGTTCCAATGCATGAAAGAAAGGAAAACGCGGTTTTACTGGGACTTATAAACTCAAATGTGGCTCATTGTAGGGTTACTGAGATGCTTAGGCAAAATGTGCACATTTGTCTGTTTGCTGAATAATCACGAGCCAATGAAGGTGATTCTTAACTTATGTTTGTAGCAAATGCCTGTGCTCTCTTACTCAGCGAATTTTCTTGGTATTCAAACTTGCTATAGTTATGTTTTTCACTGCCTTCCACGCACAGGGACCATACTGTGAAAAAGCAAACAGAAGTTGCACATGGTTAAGGTTAGCTTTTTTATGCTGTGAACTTTTTCCTAGAGATGTCATTTATGTTTCTCTTTTATTAGCCGAATGTTCCTTATTTGTAACTTATTGGCTGCTTGTTGACTTTTCTCATTTTCCTTCCCAGTTGACCCGAGAAATTGTGGCGTCAAGATCTCTGTATATATTTAAAGTGCATACTTCTATGCTGAACATATCATGGAGTTTGGTTCATTTGAAAATGCATACCTTATCAAAATATGCTGGATTCATGTATACCATAGTTGATGTCTCCAAGATGGTGATTCTTTTCTCTCTTCTACTATTTAAGCAGTGGTTGAAATATTCACTATAGTCAATTCTATTTGTGATGCTGCATTGTTTAGATGAAATTATTTGAACCAGGGAACTTCCTCAGGAGAGTGATTTTTTTTTTTATTATCTGCAGAACATATTTTATTTAATACCGTTCAAGATGACATTTTACTAATATAAAGATATGTGTGACTGTATCTAGAGGATACTACCTTTGAACCAGGGAACTTCCTCAGGAAAGTGATTTTTTTTTTTTATTATCTGCAGAACATATTTTATTTAATACCGTTCAAGATGACATTTTACTAATATAAAGATATGTGTGACTGTATCTAGAGGATACTACCTCTGTCCCGTATTTACAAAGGACATGTGACCATACGTACGGGACAGAGGGAGTTATGTTCATAAATGGACGGTAAAAAGATAAACTTATTGGAAATCTCATTCATTTATAGTTTAATGTTAAGCTTGTGACTTGTTCTCATTTATCTTAAAATTTGTGTTTGGTATGATAAGCCAATATCATTTTGAGATAATATCATAAAATGTCATGTAAGATATTATTTTTGAGATAATATCAAGTACACTTTTGATACAACCAACATTCGAAATTCCACTAAAAATCGTTTAATAGGACGAGATTTGATTTTTTTTATAAACTAAAGGACTAAATGTGGAATCGGGATATGTAACAGAACATTTTATGATATTAACTTTATTATTTTTCTATTTGTTTAACAGGAATAATGAATCATTATTCTATTACATGGTTTTATTTCGCTTCCTTGGCCTCCAATATGACTTCATAATTATTATTGTCACTGAACAGTTTTGTATTTCAATCTTTTTTAGTCTAGTCAACTATGCCAGAAAGACGTGCAAGTATTTACATCTTTATATGTGACCTTCAAATACACCTTTAGCTACATATCTGCTACTGGCTCAACCCTCTGTTATCCCTCCTTTTCGGTGGTTGATACACTTTTAAGTCCAAATAATTTGGATGAAGATAATAACGATTTTTTCCTTGTTTCCGCAGGTATTCAATACTCTATATAGCCTGTTTCCTTTGTTACCTTCAGATGCACATCAGAGTTTCGTGCTTTGAAGAAAAGGGTGCAAAATGGATGATGCATCTTTAAAGGAAAAGTTGCATTAGGTTTCTTCAACATGGATGCTTGAGTCGTTTCCTGAATGATATTCCCCTCATTTTATAGCCTTTCTGAAAACCATTTGATGTCTAGGTTACACGATAGTAACGTCTTGTTAGATATAGATCATGATCGAGGAATTTAGTGTGCACTGCCGTTTATCTTCTTGAAAGATATAGATCATAATTGAAGAATTTAGTGTGCATCGCCGTTTCTTTGTTTCCTTATATATTCATTCCATTAATTTGGTGTGGAGATTTTACAGAAATTGTATAGTTACAGCTTGAATTGTTGAGTGACATTTTGGATATAATCCAGCTTGAAGAAGAGCATAGAGGTTATGAAAGGCTTTTGAATCATATCTCAGAATATTCTCCTACTTGCAAAGAGTTGCAATAAAAAGTAGAGGGCAACACTTGACCCCTGCCATGGCTCATGAGTTCTTTGTTCTTACTCCGTTATCGTGCAACACCTTGTCTTTGTAAATTCAAGTATTATCATATGGTTCCTTCCAAAGCTCATTTAGTTTTGTGGCTCTTGTTACATATGCCCATAAGGCATTTAGCAATTTACTCGACCAATATTTTCGTGATGGGTTCACGGTCCTTTCATGAATCCCTTTGATTTGCTTGTAGCTCGTCTCTGACTTGTTTGAATGTAGAGGATGGAGGGAGCAAGTAAATTTAACAAATAAATACAACCTATCTGTCTCCCCTCAAGATAATATTAATGTATACAGTAGTACTTCATTTTGAGAAAGTCGCCTCTCAACTAGTGCTGCACACGGACTGGGTTCGTGCGGGCTACGGGCTAACCCACAACCCAGCCCGTGTATAGGCGGGCCGGTCCGGGCTGAGTATCACTTGTTGATATGGTTTACACGGGCTGGAGTGCTGGGCTGAGCGGGCCAATGGGTTGGGTCGGGTGGTTCTATGTGGTGGGTTGGGTCGGGTGGTTCTATGTGGTGGGTTGGGTCATGGGCCGAGTTATATTCAGCCCGAGACCTAGTCGGGCCTGTGCGGGCTGGGTTGAACCCGCATTGCTGTGCACCTCTACTCTCAACCATATCTTATTTTATAGTCAACTCAGCTAGCTTTTCATGTGAATAAGTCAGCCCCTTGGCCATTTTCCTGAAGTGAGAGGAGAGAGTAAAGAGAGAGAGATCAAAAAATGGCCGCGGAGACCTTGAGCTTCATGCTTGGTTACTTGAAGACTCTGATGTCCGAACAGTACCATCTGATCAAGGGTGCCGAAAATGAGCTGGCTCAGCTGAAATCGGATCTGGAACTCATGAATGCTTTCTTGGAAACATCTGCCAGCAAGCGCGTGAAGGATCCACTCTTCAGAAAATTCGAAAACCAGATAAGGGACGCTGTGTATGTCGCCGAGGACACCGTCGACTCTTGCATCCTACAAAATCAGTCGAAGATGAATAGAAATACTCTTCTAAGGTACAACCCCAAACAATACAGCTTGGCCAACGAGGTGAAGTCACTCAGAGAAACTGTAATCCAGCCTATATTCAGTCAGTCCAAGAAAGACTTTGCCACTCTCCCCATTGCCAACGAATCTGATACGGCCAAAACACACGATGCTGAAAACAGAAAGGTATGGAGGAGAAACAAATTATGTTTAGTTTTTCATTTCTCTTAATTTGCAACCTGTCTAATACTAAGAAAAATACATTATTTTAGGTAAATGTATTTTATATTTGAATTGGAAATTCCATGAGTATTGCAAGATATAATCAATGATAGGTAGCCATTTGTAGACTTGATAATTGATGACCAAACATAAGAGATGGAAGGGATTGTCAAATTTTGGGAAGAGTACTTTTTTTTCTTCGTATTATAAGAAAAGATCCAACCCTCTCTCCCTGAGCAGTAGCTAGGTCGTCCCCGTGATAGACATCGAAGCTTGTAAAATCTTTGTCTTCTGTGTTTGTTTCGTTTGCTCGACCAATATTTATTGTGTTTAAAATCCGATTATTGGCTGGTTTCTAAAACTGTAAGTCGTATTACGTGCAGATTCCCTTCTTGAAAGATGAAAATGTAGTGGGTTTTGATGAGGAGGCCAAAACTGTAATTGGATATCTTAATAAAAATTCAGACGAGCTTGAAGTTATATCCATCATCGGTATGCCCGGCCTGGGGAAGACCACTCTAGCATGGAAGATCTACCGAGATCAAAAGATCCAATTCGAGTTCCCGATTCGTATCTGGGTTTACGTCTCTCAAGAGTTCAACAAGAGGGACGTGTATCTCGACATTCTGAAACACTTCAACAAGCGAGACATATCCGCTGGGAAGACTGATCCGGAGTTGGCCCGAGAGGTCAAATCACATCTGGAGAATAAGAAATTCATATTGTTCATGGATGATGTGTGGACCCCTGAGAACTGGGACGACATCAAAGCTGCCCTTCCCAGGGGCAACAAATCTGGGAAAGTCCTCATAACAACTCGCAACAAGATTGTGACTTGCAAAGCAAATCCCCTTAGAGATCCCCACGAGCTTCGGTTCTTGACTGATGAGGAAAGTTGGCAGCTTCTTCAGCTAGAAATATTTGGTAAGGAAGACGTATGCCCTTCGGAGTTGGTAGAGCTTGGGAAAGATATAGCTAAGAAGTGTGGTGGACTGCCTCTTGCACTAGTGGTGATAGGAGGGATTCTTGTTGACAAACTGTCGACGGTAGGAGTTAGAGGGAGGCGTTTAGAATGGGAGAAGGTATCAGAGAGAGTCAGTTCGTATTTTTTTCAATATAATAATGACAAGGAGAAAAGTACGAAGAAGATTATCGAATTGAGCTACGATAAATTGCCATATGGCCTAAAAAATTGTTTTCTCTACATGGGTATGTTTAAAGAAGATACTGAAATCCCGGCATGGAAATTGATCCGCTTGTGGATTGCAGAAGGATTTGTACAACAAAATCCGGAGCAGAGCTTGGAGGAAGTGGCAGAGGACAATTTGAGAGATCTTATAAATAGGAACTTGGTCATGGTTGGGAAAACCAAGGCTGAGGCCCAAGTTAAAACATGCCGTGTCCATGACATGATACGCGACTTTTGCAAAAACAAGGCTGACTTCTCGGAAGAAAACATTTTTCAAGAGGTGAAGAGAAGGGAAGGAAAATTCTATCCCGATATTCCTGAAATACAGAAGCATCGTCGACTCTGTATTCATTTAGATGTTGTGGAATTCCTCAACAGAAAACCAAAGGGTCCGCACACTCGCTCGTTTTTGTGTTTCTCCAAGGAGGTCTTCATCTTGCCACCAGAAAACAACACCTCTATCTCCGACGCCTTCAATTTGCTCAGGGTTTTAGACGTGAGTCCAATCAAATTCACAAGATTCCCGATAAAGTTGACCCAACTTATCCATTTGAGGTATATTGCACTGTCTGGTGATAACATCAAGATTTTACCCGAAGCCTTCTCCAAGCTCTGGAATCTCCAGACTATTATAATTGACACGACCGAGCGCACACTCGAAGTCAAAGTAGATATATGGAATATGAAGGAGCTAAGGCATTTCAAGACAAAAGCAGCCATTTCTCTTAAAAAGGGAGCCAAAGGTAAAGCCTCTGAAGGAGAAGGAAAGAACCTTCGAACAATCAGTAGATTATCAGTTCAAAGTTGCACGGAGGACGTGTTTACCCGCGCCTCAAACCTAAACACCTTAGGTATTCGCGGCGATTTGTCATCACTTCTTCTGAAATCCACGTGCTTGAAAAATCTGGACCGCCTTCAGAAGCTGAAGCTACTGTATGACATATCTCCCGTTTCAGCCTCTGAAAAGCCAATGCGTGACCTTCCTACACTGGACTGGTTCCCCCCAAATCTGAGGATCCTGACATTGTCGTCTACGTTTCTTGAATGGAAGCATATGCAGACATTGGGGATGCTTAGAAAGCTTGAGGTGCTCCAGTTGAAAGAGAATGCATTCATGGGGAAATTATGGAACGCTGATCGAGTTGGATTCCCGTCACTTGAGTTCTTGCAAATGGGGCGCACTGACTTAGAGTCTTGGAAATGTGATACTCCTTTTCTAAGTCTCAAATGCCTTGTGCTTAAGAACTGCGAGCAACTAAAGGAAATCCCACTTGTGCTGGGGGAAAGCCTTGAGGTGTTGGACATTGAATGTGTCGATAAGGCTACGGTTGAATGTGCCAAAAAAATCGAGGAGCAGGCAAAACTACGCATGAGAGGTAGGGGATTTAAACTCATAATTTCGCCTGGAGACTTACTATAGATGACCGCTTGATCGAACTGAAACTCTACTCCTGCATGCAGTGAACGGGTACGTGCTGTCGTTCTCTTTTTCTCTCGCGCTACGTATGTGTGTGTAACCCTTATCGTGTTCTTGATCTTTCAGGATCGTTGGAGTACAGTTTTTCTTGATTCTGGTGGAGAGTGTTTTTTTTCTTGTTATTTCTTTTTTTTTTTTTTGTTATTTGTCATCACGTATTATTGTTTTGAATACGAATGACTGCGAGATATTTAATTATGTGGTCATATGAAATACATATACCACGCCAAGATTATCAAAAACTGATTTGACCCTATTTATTATGAATTATGATTGGAGCCTTATATATATATATATATATATATATATATATATATATATAATTATATATGATATATCCCAACTATTTAATTGTGGAGAAGGTTGTTGTACTATTTAATTGTGTTTCAATTATTATTTTTCACTCAGTATTTTGAACAAAATTCAAGAAGAGAGTACTTTGATGACTGCTTTAAAGGTTGTGCTTATGCCGTTGGAGCAACAATTTTTACAAATTGATTCGGTTTCAGCAAAAACTTCACTCAACTCGTATTTTTGTACTTTTTTCGTCAAAACTCCAAACCCCTCGTTCAATTTGAAGGTTGGATCCGGCTATGATTTGTGCCCAGTTTCATTTTTTGAGTGACATTCGGAAATGCAAGGATAAGATAAAAATAAAAGGGGCGGAGGCATTTTAAGGCCAAAGCATAAGAGTATACAAGTTCTGAAGCTCCATCCATAAAAATGTAAGTTAAGTAGACCAATTTGAATGAAAAGACTTAAGTGCCCTCAAAAGTAATCTTTTCTCACAAAACAATAAATCGAATATTACAAATTAATAAAAAGAATATCAGAAAAATAAAGTTGCCCCACAAAATCAATTTTCGACTTTTGAAATTCACACGCACGACGAGCGCCGCCACGGTGAAACATCAGCCCCGACCGTTATCGAATCAACTATTCAACTCCGTCTCCGACGATCATCATTATGGCAAGCAGTGACAACATGGACACCCTAGACAATCGCGCTCAACCTCCGGTAAGTCCATAACCCTAGCTTTTCAACTTTCGATTATTCGAGCTTTGATGCTTGTAAATCATTCGATTTGTAATTTGATACCGGTATATTCATTCAAAATATGGTTTTTGTTTCCGACATTTTAAAATGGTTAATGGTTTATTGCTCTCTGCAATTTTTTCGCATGCGGTTGTGTGTCAGTTCTGGTAGACGACGGTTCAACCGTGAGTTTTATCACCGTGTATTATCACGGTAGAGTTTAAGACGGTGATATATCTCACGAGTAACTTACACCGTTTGTACTTACGGTCTTGTACGAGCACGATCCACGACTGTGATTTATCTCACGGTGTAATGTTACCGCGTGTACTTACGGTCGTGTATGATCACGATTCACGACAGTGTTTTATTTGACGGTGTATGTGTACTTACAGTCTTGTACGTGCTCGATCCACGGTGTACATACACCGTGTGTAATGTACACCGTGGAAAAACACCGTTTTGTATGTTCACGGTGAATTTACACCGTGATATTCAATAGTTTTTTTCTTACGGTGTAATTCCGTCTTATGGTTATGCACGATCCCGGTGGTTGACATCACCGTGTGTATCTTCACCGTGATATTCAATAGTTTTTGTACACCGTGGAAAAATACCGTTTTGTATGTTCACGGTGAATTTACACTGTGATATTCAATAGTTTTTTTCTTACGGTGTAATTCCGTCTTATGGTTATGCACGATCCCGGTGGTTGACATCACCGTGTTTATCTTCACCGTATACCCTTGATAACTGTTGTATATGCTCGTCGTGGATTTAACATCTCCGTGTACACTACACCCTTAGATGTTCACCGTGTACATTTCACCCTTTGACGTGCCACGGTGTTAATTTAAACTCACCGTGAATCGTGAAATCTTCTCTAATTTGATTGATATTTTCAGGCTGGGTACGAATGGAAAAGACTAGTAGCTTTGCAGTCGATCAACCCAAGAATCAATTTGTATTACCGTTTCGACGTGATAAACTTGATAAAGCGTGTTATGGGTTCAATCGACGGCGGCGATGGAACATTGGCTGAATTCGCTCAGCATTCCTATATGAAGCATTTTCTGGAATTCGTAAAACCCAACGAAGGATTAGTTAAAGGACATGCTGCACACGCATCTCGTTATTTGCATCATTTCCTATGTAGAGAGTTGACTGGTCCGACAATACAGGCGATGGAACATTGGTTTTATGTCGGTGAGAAGATCGCGAAATTCACACCGGCTGCTTATGCCATGGTAACGGGACTCAATTTTGGGCACTACACAGGCTTTGATATTTTTGAGTCACATGAGTTTCCTCCCGATAGCTTGTTTATTCGATTTTTCAAAGGAGATACAACCATTAGCTTATCGGAGCTACGCCAAAAGTTCGAGGATGTAAATCTCGGCAAAGAAGCGAAGGCGGAGGATTATATGAAAGTAGCCAAGCTCCTCATGTATTATTTCATATTGCTTTGCCGAGACCATAAGGTTAAAATCGATAAGTCGGCATGGTTGTTGGTCGAGGACCACGATTGTTGGGAGGAATTTCCCTGGGGCGCTTATTCCTATCAGAATTTATCCTACTACCTTAAAACGACGTCCATGCATGATGATGAATCTACTTACCATTTCTACGGGCCGGTTTGGGCTTTTCAGTTTTGGATGTACGAGTCCGTACCGTCGATCGGAGCATTATGCGCGAAACGTGCTCGGGTTACGAGAATTCCACGTTGCCTGATGTGGGACTCTACTGCATCGAAACAAGCTGCGTGCGATGTCACTAAATTCTTCAATGAGAAGGTACTTTATTGAATTTTCATTATTAAAAAGCACACGCGTTGAACTTTATTGTTGTTGTACGTTGATACAGAGTATATTTGTCTGTAGATGGATGTTTTTGAATCGTTAATTCCTACACCGGAAGAGGCCAAAGCATTATCCTATGTTACTGTAACTGAATCTATAGATGATTGTGAGCTATTTTCTGTTGAATTCTGTCCACCTCGACGAAAAGGAGGTATTAAGAATAAAGATCGAGCCAAGCCGTCTCACAAGCGTGCTGCACAAAAAGCTTCATGTGCTATAGAAAGGCCTATTTCTAAGCGACGTGTTTTCGGACCTGATCTGACTTCTGTGCCGGACATTTTTTGTCGAAAAGCAGGTGTCTTCGGTCCTGAGGGGCCGGACAACGATGAGATCGATCGCCAGGTAGGTAGGATTTGGTCTGCCGAACTGAGGGCATATATTGTTTCGTTCCTTGCTGATGATTCTGGCACTTGCTTTAAGGAAGCTGTTGCTCAAAAAGTCTTCGAACTCATGAAACGTTTCCATTCGCAATCTAGTGCGAACCAAAGCGGACTCGAATATGTGGAAACGTTATTCAGAGAATGGATGAATTCCGGGTCTACCGACTTGATATCGTGCAGTCGAGGCTCCATATACCACAGAGTGGGTGCAGACTTGTTTGATAAAATTGAGGACTTCAATTGGGCCTTCGAATCTGAGGTGCTAGATCTCTATATTATTTATTTGAAGTGCAAAGGTCGTGATGTTAAAGGGAGTACAAACACAGTCTTATTGAGCACTCAATTTTGGGTAAGTTTTACAGTACTGTCATTTTGGACACCTTCGTTTTTACTAATAATATCTTTTTCCAGAGTACTATAGATGCTGCATATAAGATTCATCGTGGCTCTATTGATGATTGGGTAGTGCCTGATTCTCTTCGAGAAGCAGTGGATGACACATATGGTCCGATGTCAATGGAGTCCGACCAGCCTACTCACTTAAGTATTGAAAAGCATACATGCTTCATTTTAACTAGTGTGAAACTGAATTCTAACTCGCAAACCTTAAACATGGCATGTAAAGCTCGTGGCGATTTGTAATGTCCACCATCATTGGGTCACCGTCCGAATATCCCCCGAAGATTGGACTATCGAATTGTATGACTCATTAATTCATACTCAACTGGCGACGTATCCTGAATACGGATTTCGGAAGGACGAATTGAGGCCGTTAATGGAGTTTTTACCTCTTGTGTGGAGGAGATCAGATTACTTGGCAAAGAAGGGTCAACACCATGCGATTACGGAGGACTTCGAGTTGAAAGTCATGCCGGACGCCGAACAATTCATCCAGGATGTTACTGATAAACACTCTTGTGGAGTTTACTGTACCATGCAGCTTGACCGTTTGTTTGTCGACCCTCTAATGCATCGTAACGAAAACATCGATGAAGGGTACATTGAGGAGGTCAGGAAACAGATATGTCTGAAGATTTTTTGGCTGAGCTTGAATGATGTTGCTGATCCATTTTGATTGACGTGTCAGTATAAACATGTTGGTTGCTTTCACATTGTGATTCATTAATACTGGTTTGTAATTGCTGTTTTGTGAACGAATATTTGGACACGGTGCCTGAATGAATAAGTCTACGGTGTAATCACAGTACTGTGTTGTAGCCAATAGTAGACTCCTATGATTACCGTGTCACGGTGGATCAATATTTGTACATGGTTCCACTGTGTATCTTAAACCGTGACACGTGCCAGCCGCAGTTCTCTCTAAACACGTGCCAGCCGCAGTCCTCTTTCAACATAAGCAAACATTTGAATTCAAATTTGAATTCAAATCATCCAAAACAAATCAGTCAAAAACTTATCACAACAATATGTCTACACAATCGGTTAACTCCGTGAGTACTGGTCAACCAAGCCGATTGAAGTACCAAGATAAAGTTTGTGGTAAATGTCGGAAGAAACTTCAGATTCGTGTGGTGTCCTCGAAATCTGAGAATTATCAGAAATTGATGTATTATTGTCAAGATCATACATTCGATTCCTGGTGTAACCCGTCAAATGAGGGAGAGATACAACATGAACAAATGTCAAGAGCGGAAGAGAAAGCCACATAAGCTAAAATTAGGAAAGATCTGAAGAAGATGGAGACGTCATTGCACGACGTATCCATCCAGTTGAAGACTACTCTGTTTATTGTCTCCATAATTATGGTTCTTGTAATCATAATTATTGTTATGCTTAAGTGATTTTCAATGAACTTGTCATTGTGTTTTTTTCGAAATATGAAATGTGAAGTCGTTTGTTTCATTCTCTCCATATATTATGGTAAATTTGTACTACATTGTGAATAATATGTTGCAGGGCTAGAAATTAGTTTTCACGGTGTATACTATCGCGCACGGTGTGTACACGATGAAATACACACGGTGGTAAGACCATGTATGCACCGTGAATCTTATATTGACCGTGAAACAACGGTGAAATATTCCAGCGTATAATTTTGGAAACAAGGAAAAAGGAATACGGAGTAATTTTGGTGTACTAAAATAGGGGAATCCGAATTACAAAAGGCGCCGATTTAAAAAAGAAAAACCTAACGCCGAAACCCTAAGATGGTTTACTCTTTTTCAGAGACGACGACGACGAAGGTACATCCTCGAATGCTCTCTTTCCTGGAGCAGGTCTCGGCAAGAATGACTTGAGTTCATCTCCATCCTCTTTAAATATCCGCACCAGGAACTCGTCTGGAAGTGGCCTATGCTCGAACAGGAGGGTCATGCCTTTCTTCAACTTGTGGATGTGTTTGAATTCAGTCCAACTATTGAAGAAATACGCCAAGCCATTTTTAAAGCCCATCAAGGTTGCCCACCTCTCACCGTGAACATCGCGGAGGTAGAAGAGCGGAGGCTCTGTACTGTATCTCACACGCAAACGGTAGAAACGTTCAGGAAGTCGAAACCGTCTAGATTCAATATGTTTATCAGTCAGCACAACAATGAAAGCAACAGCTATCTGAGGGGTATCCATTATTGGTATGAGGATTAAGGACCAAGAAATATTCAGAGTTTAATAGAGGATTAGGCCTGCATAAATCACTATAAATAATGTTTCTCGCGGGATTCCAAAAGGTCGCGTTTAACTAATTATTACAGAAAGTCGCGTGTAATTATAAATAATTGCGACGTGATAGGCGCCGTTTCGGATTTTACGCATCCCACTTATTAAGGCCCATTTATTAGTGGTAGTTGTATTATGTATGAGACCTAATAAAAAAACACATCATCGCCGTGTCTATAATAAAATCACCGTGACACACGAAAACAAATTTCTAATTAGACACCGTGAGAGTTCAGTATGCCACGGTGTCAAACAACTCCGCGATGACCACACTGTCTCTT
This sequence comes from Euphrasia confusa, assembly GCA_954870475.1. Lineage (NCBI taxonomy): Eukaryota > Viridiplantae > Streptophyta > Magnoliopsida > Lamiales > Orobanchaceae > Euphrasia > Euphrasia confusa. Next base: position 16,425,300 of record OX940967.1, read on the forward strand.
TGTCACACGGTATCAATTTATACCGTGACAGTAGACCGTGGGGTTTTAAAATCAATGTTAAAATTTGATATTTAACTAGTCGTGTATTTTTGTGGAGAACCTGATGAGACGGTGGCGGGACAACTGATGCACGGTTATTATTAGTATTGACAGTACTCAAAACTCAAAACAGCTTTTGCAGGCGCGAGTTAATTTTACCGATTTATATTTAAAATTCTAATTAAATTATCGAAAATAAAACTGAAGGGATGGAGTTTCGCAAGGTGTAAATATCACGACCGTCACACGACATAGCACTTACGGTGTTACACGGTCATTTCTAATATTCATCGTGAATTCGTGAAACTCCAAAAAAACGAGTTCTCATGGTTTGTACACACTTTGAATTCTTTATTAACGTTCACTGTGATATGTTTCAATCATTGAGACGTATGGTATTTGATTTTAAACACGTATGGTTCGATTTGGAGTATGCATGTCTCAAATTCAAGAGATGTCTAATTCATTTGTTACAACTTACAAGTTACTCTCAAGTGTGATCATACATTGCACATGATATATCACATTCAATCGTTTCTTGCATAATTTTGGAGTTTTGTCGGTTTCATATAATCATCTAGATGGAAAATTAACTTTGGATTAGCATTTTAACCAAAATATTCACACAACCGAGCAATAATCACCAAAAAACGTCATTGTTCATACTTACACGGTGATGTTGTGATATATCACCGTATAGGGTTACCGTGCGGAGATCAGATCAATTTTTAAATTTGAAATTTAACGAGAAAAGTACTAGTCTAGTACTAGTTCCCAAGATGGTGGCGGGACAACCGATGCACTATACTCAAAACAGCTTTTGCAGGCGCGAGTTAATTTTACCGATTTATATTTAAAATTCTAATTAAATTATCGAAAATAAAACTGAAGGGATGGAGTTTCGCAAGGTGTAAATACTAAATATCACGACCGTCACACGACATAACACTTACGGTGTTACACGGTCATTTATAACATTCATCGTGAATTCGTGAAACACCAAAAAATTGAGTTCTCATGGTTTGTACACACTTTGAATTCTTTATTAACGTTCACTGTGATATGTTTCAATCATTGAGACGTATGGTATTTGATTTTAAACACGTATGATTCGATTTGGAGTATGCATGTCTCAAATTCAAGAGATGATATATTGCACATGATATATCACATTCAATCGTTTCTTGTATAATTGTGGAGTTTTGTCGGTTTCATATAATCATCTAGATGGAAAATTAACTTTGGATTAGTATTTTAACCAAAATATTCACACAACCGAGTAATAATCACCAAAAAACGTCATTGTTCATACTTACACGGTGATGTTGTGATATATCACCGTATAGGGTTACCGTGCGGAGATCAGATCAATTTTAACGAGTATTGTACCAGTAGTACTAGTTTCCAAGATGGTGTCGGGACAACCGATGCACGGCGTAATATCACAGCCGCCACACGATGTACTACAAATATAACACGGACGGTGGTACACGGTCATTTATAAGATTCACCGTGACACACAAAAAACGAATTCACAGAAACCATACAAATCCCAACAACCCCAAATAATCCAAAAAACACACAATCGCAGAATATCATACAAAAAAACCCATAATTAGTTGCAATACCTAAATATCACAATTGTTCAGCATGGTCACAGAACTTAACGTTAATCCCCCCACACCGGACATGTCTGTATGTTATGGTCTGCAATCCGGCATACGCTACATTTTTTCTTTTGTCTTTTCTGCCGGATTGGGGCCACCGTGGGTTGAGAATTATGATCATCTTCGAGCGGCTGGCTGTCGGTGGGTAAAACAACTTGGTCACATTTGCGCGCGTTGTGTGCGATCGAATTACACTTACTACACTTCTGAGGCTGACTTCTTCTTCTGCGGGCATTACCCTCGACAGCAGACCGTGCACGGCTCATCTTCGGACGACCAGCCTGTCTCACCGCAACCGGAGGATGAATGACGTGATCAGTTATATACGCTGGAACGACCCAATCAGCAGGATGCGGAAGTCCTTTGATAGGAGTCGAATATGTCTCCATCAAATTGTGTTGTTTGTAATATCCACTGACGAAGTCATATATATTCAATCCTCTTTGTCTGAGAAATAGAAGTTGTGGTGGCAATGTGAAGTGATACGATCCTAACAAGTACGAACATATTGTCGAATTAATAAATTGAAAGTGTTTCCTTGATTAGTACGTACCTAACAGCGGCTGCAGCGTGACTGCAGGGGATTTCATCAAGTTCGAAGCGTCAACATTCGCATGTCCGATTTTGAAGATCAACTTGAAAAGATAGCTTACCATCCTCCACTTTATACACGTCAGATGTGGTTGTGTCTCGGACAACCATACGCAGAGCGTGCTCCACTGCGCAAGATAGTTTCTTAAACGTTTCTTCAGTCAACTCATGTTCTCTTGACGCAGCTTTCTCGCTTCGCTCTTGAAACCATTGTTCCATGACTGCGCGGAATGCCTCGACCAATGAACATACGGGTAGACGTCTCGCCCAGACCATACGAGAATTGAAGCACTCGACAATATTGGAGGTCATGAAACCATATCGTCGTACTGGACACATTGCCCTTGACCACCTCTCGACCCCTATTTCTAACATTCTCTTGTAAGCCCCGTCAGGGCTCAGCCTCTCCAAATCAGCTAAATGTCTGTGCATTGTCTCAACACGGTAACTGTTTGATGCAGAGGTTATTACGGACCTGACGTGACCGCCATAGCGAACTAGATTCTTCTTAATGTGGTAAATACAGAACCCATGCACTGCATTCGGGTAAGCAGACGCAACGGCAGTTTGGATGCTCTTATGCTGATCGGATACAACAATTAAACCATCTTGTCTATTGAAGCACCTGCTCAGGTTATGAAGGAACCATGTCCACGACTCATCATTTTCTTTCGGACCAATCCCAATTGCAAGTGGGAAGGCGTTTTCATTCCCATCCTTCGTCATGGCGACAAACAATATCCCCTGGCTCTTTCCCTTGAGGTGAGTCCCGTCCACAACAATCACTGGCCTTAGATTACTATAGAATGCAGAAATAGACTGTGCGAGAGCAAGAAACATGTGTTGGAACACCCCCCCCCCCCATTCCGTGTGGATTGTATTTCATAAAATGTGCCGGGATTCTACTCTCTCAATAAATACAAATACGAAGCGAGCCTATGATATGAATCAGCATATGAGCCATACGCCATCTCTATCGCTATGCTCCGCGCTCGGAGAGTGAAACTGTAATCCATCTCAACGCCGTAACGATCACGCATCTCTGTTATCATGTCCTTTGGCTTCAGAACGTCACCGTATTTGACAAGTTTACGAGAAAAGTAACTAGCAGCAACTACAGATTTAATTCGTCGACAGGTAGTACGATTCAATATGGTCTGACAAGTGTGACTCAAGTTCAACTTTGTGATCATCCATAGCGTTTCATCACTCCCACTAGCACACAATCTAAACGTGCATTCTTTCCTACCGTGCTTGCAAACGAATGCACAACGCTTTTTGTTTGAACGATCAGTGACATATTCTAAGCGACTCTCCAAGTGATGCATTCCCAAAGATATTTCCAAGTCAGATTTCTTTCGAAACGTGGAACCAACTGCGAGTTCACCATCTTCGGGTTCACGTTCTTCGACCCAATGCATAGGTGGTGGCAAAATATCAAAATCGGGCATCGGGATCATCCAGTTGCTTAGTTTTCGCTGTAGTAGTAGATTATGTTCCAGGACTGATTCTTCGTGGATCGGTTGATGATCAGATGATAATTTACGGGATCCCACAATCCTCTCTTTTTTTTCGGATGTTGAAGCCAATCACTAAACTCTTGAATTAGGCTATCGTTTAACTCTTTATCACGTTACGCTCGTTCATCATCTGATGTATATAATTCCTCGTCATCGGGTTCAGTACAAGATGGTGGTTGAGGTGGAGTAATGCTTACATTCTCTGCTTCAGAATATGTACCTCCAACATTAGCATTCTTAGACCGGTATTGTCTTCTCTCAGTCAAAAAGAGCACGTGATTAGTAACTTTTCCTTGCACGATGAATCGCAATAGATCTGTATCGTTCTGCAAACTAACCTTACTTCTCTGCGCGTCTAAGTAGAAAATCACGTAATCTCTGTCCTCTGGAGCATTCAAAACAGATCTAATTTGATTGATTAGATCAACATAACTGATTTCTGAACACGTAATGTGTATGGCCAAGCTATCTCCGCCTACGTATGCTGACTGTTCCCAGTGACCACCATGTCGTAAGGAAACACGCTGCCATGACATATGTGATATAAAATTACAGATAATTAAAACAAACAGCTATTGAAAACCTAACGACCTGCATGCATGCATGGTCTAATAAGTATGCACGATGTAAACGAGATGGTTTTTATCACACGGTGTTATTACGATTAAGTATAAAACGGTGAACGAAGACAACTTGCTACGGTGACACCACCGCTATAAATAACACGGTAAAATCTCAGTGGTAATAACACGGTGATTTCGTAAACACGTCGGGGTTAAGGAAAACCTATTACACCTTCAGTGAACCGTGCAACGTGCTCTCTATCTCACGGTGAACGACGAAATTCGGTGTAAAACACCTCAGTGTGCTTTAAAACAATTAAACAAAATGCGAAACGTGCTACCTCGTTGTTTTCGTACCTTTGATGTGCTTCAGAGACTCGACAACGAACTTGTTTTGAGCTTGTTGTGTAAATGAACTAGCAATATTCGAGAGAAATGCAACACAGCAACTGCCCAATGGGTTTTGAGTTTCAGACCATTATTCTTTTTTACTCTAAAATTCTCATATTGATTTTAGTAGCAACACAGCAACTGCCCAATGGGTTGTTGAAGTGTCATTAACGTCGAGGTGAAATGCAATTATTATTTGTGGTTGTTGGACCTGCTGAAATGCAATTAATGTAGAAGGTTCGAGGATGGAGAATGGGGATGCAGTGCTTTTGGACACGTTGAAACCCTAAATTTATTAATATATCACCTTGAACCGTGGACCGTGGTATGTAAACGGTATAAGATTTCCGTGCCTTTCTTCACGGTGAAGGGTTATCTTGGATGGTCTCACGGTGTAATATAACTGTGGATGGTCTCACGGCGTACGATTATCTTTCATGTTCTCACGGTGTCACCTACCGTGTTTTTATCACGGTGTCCGTTTATCGTCGATGGTGTCCACTTATCGTGATCACTTTTTAAATTGTAACACGGAGTTTTATTATCGTGGATGGCTCAGGGTTTCCACTTATCGTGTCTGGGTGCACGGTATTACAATCCACCGTGGAATATCCACGGCGTCACATTAGGTTTTAGGGTTTTCTACCTTCTTAATACCGTTGCACGGTGTTACAATCCACCGAGGGAACCCCATGGCGACACAGTTCTAGGATTTTATTTATTTTCTTAATTAATTAATCGCAATGTGTTTAATGGGCGTGGTTGGGAGTTGATGAGTCGTTTCGAGCAACGATTGAAGTCCAGCGGTGGTATGACTCAGAACAGAGATGCATCAATTCCCTGAATTGAATGGTCATATCATATTAATGGATATGGAGCGTTGGATGGGGTGATTTACTATTAATTTAATTAATACGAGTAATTAATAAGCGTAGTTGGCAGTTAAATCGTTTCGTGGAACGATTGAAATCCTGGTGGTTGGATGGATCAGAATATTACGCCTATAAACACGAACGAAAGAACTCTGTTTTTCTATATCCATTAATTCTCCATTTCTCTGTTTTGTTCTGGTTTTTTTCATGGAGCAGTTATCACCACACTTTTTTGAATTTCACAGCAGTTGCATTACTGTATTGAGATACTCGAGTTTCCAAAATTAATGCATCATTCCCCTGGGTCATCTTGCACGAGATACGCGAGGTTCCAAAACCTCCCGTAGTATTCATCCGTGTCTCCTTATGACTCCGGGGTATCGGTGGTGATGATTCGGAGTGCATGTTAGCCTGAGCTCCTTGTCTACCTCCTTCGATTTACCAGTTCTGATCGAGGCTTAAAAACCTGTGCTGCAGATTCACTGGTGTGATGCTTTGTTATTTTTCTTGTTTTCTTAGCTTTTTGGTATACAGCTGACCGATTGTGTTTAGGGTTTAGAGTTTTGATCCATCAATTGTTCTCAAGTTTTAGGGTTCTGCTTTTTAATCTTCTGTGTAATCGTGACTATAATGAATTATAAGATTTTAATTTATTTTATATTTTTGCATTTTCATATTCTCATTCAAATTTATCACACACTCGCTTTTAATTATCGTGTATCATATCGTACCACGTTGTCCATTTATCGTGACTGGTTTCACGGCTTAGGATTATTGTGTACTCTGACGGTATTCATTTATCCTGGATGGTCTCCCGGAGTCCACTAGTCGTGTATGTATCACGGTGTTCAATTATCGTGATTATTCTCACGACGTGTGACTATCGTGGATTTGCTCACGGTGTCCAGTTATCGTGTATGTTATCACGGAGTGCAACTTTCGTGGATGTTCTCACGGTGTCTACTTATCGTGTATGGTCTCACGGTGTACGATTATCGTGGATGTTCTCACGGTGTCCATTTATCGTTAATGGTCGCACGGTGTCTATTCATCGTGGATGATCTCACGGCGTACAATTATCGTGATTGGGTTCACGGTGTCTTATTATCGTGCATAGTCTATTTGAGTTTTATTATTAATTTTTAAAAGAGAAATTCTATTTTAAATTACATATTCAGTTTATATTCATTTGTTAAACAGCGAGGGTAGTGTAGACTTTTCCAACCCAATTGCCTAATAAATTTCTACTTTTATGGACAGGGCCTCAGAACTTATTTATTTTATGAGGTGGTCCTGAATCCGGTATTCCCACTGATGTGGATCAAGTTGCTATGGCTTTCTTGGATCGCTTGGACCGACGTAAAGGGCTTTAAGCCCATGCATCATGGGCTGAACTTTGGAAACCGGCTATTGCTATTTTTAGTTTTGATTTCTTGGATCTTTTTATTTTATGCTTTGATTGTTATTTCCTTTGCCGAATATTTTCTCCCTTTGGACTTGCAACTATATTAGGTTGCTGCTAGTTGTTTTTGAAGGACGATTTCCTTTTGGCAAAATATTATTGAGATCCATCTCTTTATCACAATTGAACGACATAATCTTTGTTATCAACGTTTAATTGTTATTCGTTTTTTAGAGTGTTACTTTCGCTGTGCATCATCTGGTATCAGAGCGACGATCAACAGAAGATGCCGCCCCGTAATACCCGCAATCAACGAACTGTTCCCATTGAAGAAGTACAATACCGAGACGATGTGGCCCAACTCCGACGTCAGATGGAGCAACTCACAACCCAATTCGCAGCTTTGCAGGCGACACTCCCCAATCCCAACCCCATTGAAGATTCCGATGAAAATACAGATGACGTCGATGATGACATTAACATATTCGCCGACGATAATCAACGAGAACCTGCTCGTCGTTTCCCACCCCGTGCAGATGATCGTCGTTGGGAAGCAGGGATGCGCATTGGGATTCCTGAATTTTCAGGTGAATTACGGCCTGATGACTTCATAGATTGGTTATCTACTGTAGAAGAAGTTATGGATTTCAAGGCCGTTCCTCCAGCATCTCGTGTGCCGCTAGTCACCACTCGTTTTCGTAGCCATGCACAAGCATGGTGGCAACAATTGAAAGGTCAACGACAACGTTCAGGCAAGCCGAAGATTGTCCACTGGGAAAAATTGCGTAAATATATGAAAGCCGAGTTTGTACCGTACAACTATGAGAAGGATTTGTACCAGCGTCTGCAACACTTACGACAAGGTCAAAAATCTGTGACCGAATACACGGGAGAATTTTATGCTTTGTTGTCCCGTAACGATCTTTCTGAGACACCCGCTCAACTTGTTGCTCGCTACATTGGGGGTCTCCGTCTTCCTATTCAAGATTTATTGAATTTTTGTGATCCCTTTACTGTATCAGAGGCCCATCAACGAGCAATCCAGGCTGAGAAACAATTGTTGCGGTGATCACAGATCACTACAAGGTCAACATCTTATCCCGTGGCGAATCCCTCGCACACGCAGGGCCCGCCACCTCGCTCTGACCCTACTAGCCAACGTAGTCCCAATTTACAAGGTGGGGGTCGTAATCCCACCTTCAAGTGCTTTAATTGTGGGGAACCTGGACATAGGATGTCCGAGTGTCGTCAACCATTAAATCGAACCTTGGCGATGTTTGATCAATTGACGATCGATGAACCTCAGGATGCTATTATAGACCCAAATGAGGAATTAGAGATCGTTGAAGGTGATACTGGTCCACTACTTATGATGCGTCGTACTTTCCTAAGCCCGCGAGCATCGTCCGACGATTGGCTTCGAACGGCAGTGTTCCAATCTACTTGTACCATCTCGGGTAAAGTTTGTTCTTTTATTATTGACTCGGGAAGCTGTGAAAATGTTGTCTCTCAGTCTGCTATAGACAAGTTGGGTCTCCTCACTGAAAATCATCCACGTCCGTATAAGTTATCTTGGTTGAGTAAGGGTACTGATCTTCTGGTTTCTCACCGTGCTTTGGTCTCCATTGCTATTGGGTCAACTTATTCTGATGATGTCTATTGCGATGTGGTGCCCATGTACGCTTGCCACCTCTTACTCGGACGACCTTGGCAGTTTGATCGGTCAGCATTTCATGATGGCAGGAATAATACTTACTCTTTTCTTTTCAAAGGAAAGAAAATTATTCTCATGCCAAAGCGAGACAAAGTGACGCATGTGGTTGATAACTCAAGTTCTTTACTGACACAAAAACCATTTGAATGCTCAATGTCAGAATCTGGAGTTGTTTTTATGCTTTGTACAACATTCACCACCTTGGCTACCCAAATCTCTCCGGATATACAACTCTTACTTGATGAGTATGTTGATGTATTTCCACCGGATTTACCAGAGGGTCTTCCTCCTCTTCGTACAATCCAACATCGCATTGATCTCATTCCAGGCGCTGCTCTTCCCCATCGACCCCACTACCGCATGAGCCCTGCGGAACACGAAGAACTCCATCGACAAGTTGAACATTTACTTTCTACTGGACACATTCGGGAGAGCATTAGCCCTTGCGCTGTACCTGCTCTCTTAACCCCAAAAAAAGACGGCTCTTGGAGGATGTGTGTTGACAGTCGTGCTATAAATAAAATTACTGTTCGATATCGATTTCCCATTCCACGTCTCGACGATCTCTTGGATCAACTACATGGTGCTTCTTGTTTCACTAAACTAGACCTCAAAAGCGGCTACCACCAAATTCGTATCCGACCCGGGGATGAATGGAAAACTGCTTTTAAAACGCGAGAAGGATTGTACGAATGGCTGGTCATGCCATTTGGTTTATCGAACGCCCCGAGTACCTTTATGCACATAATGAACCACACTCTTCGACCATTTATTGGTAAGTGCGTCGTCGTCTACTTTGATGATATTTTGATTTATAGTACCACTGTGGAGATACACAAACAACACATACGGGATGTGTTGGAGGTTTTACGACGTGAAAAACTCTTTGTTACACTTCCCAAATGTGTATTTTGTTCTCCGTCGGTCACTTTCTTGGGATATATTATCTCCGCTTCCGGACTGGCCGTCGACCCGTCCAAAGTTACGGCACTTCAAAACTGGCCTACCCCGAAAACCATCACAGAGATCAGAAGTTTTCACGGCTTAGCCTCTTTCTACAGGCGGTTCATTCCACACTTCAGTGGTATTATGGCCCCTATTACAGATTGTATGCAAGGTTCACATTTCTCGTGGTCTCCTTCTGCTCAGTTGGCTTTTGATGACATTAAACAACGGTTGACGTCTGCTCCCATTTTAATTCTGCCTGATTTCCTCCAACCTTTTGAACTACACTGTGATGCTTCTAAAGTTGGAATTGGAGCAGTGTTGAGTCAAGGCGGACGACCTATTGCTTATTTTAGCGAAAAGTTGAAAGGCTCGAAATTGCGATTCAACACTTACGATGTGGAATTATTTGCCCTTGTTCAAGCAATCAAGCACTGGAGACACTATTTATTCCACAAAGAATTTATTCTTTTTACGGACCACGATGCATTACGCCACATCGGTAACCAAGATAAAATCTCTTCTCGACATGCATCTTGGCATGCTTTTTACGGACCACGATGCTAATCGCGTTGCTGATGCCCTGAGCCGACGCACAAATCTTCTCATCGAAATGCGCAATCGTGTCCCCGGTTTTGACACACTACGAGACACCTATGCCACTGATCCATTTTTTTCCAAGGTCATTATGAAACTTCAACACGACTCCCGCTCAGAGTTTCGGTTTGTTGATGGATTTCTTTATTTCGGTTCGCGATTATGTATCCCCGAGGGCAGCCTGCGTCTTCTTGTTACTCAAGAATTGCATAACTTGGGTCATGCGGGTCAGGATCGAACCTACCAGTTGATTGCAAAATCTTATTTTTGGCCGACCTTACGCAAGGACGTGAACCGCTTTGTGAGTAGATGTCGTATTTGCCATGTCTCGAAAGGGCAAGCCTCGAATGCCGGACTTTATTTACCGCTGCCCATTCCCACATTACCGTGGACTGATATTAGTATGGATTTTGTTGTCGGGTTGCCTCAGACTCAACGTGGCAATGACTCCATCTTTGTCATCGTTGATCGTTTTTCTAAAATGGTTCACTTTGTCGCTTGCAAGAAAACAACTGATGCTGTAGCAGTAGCTCATTTGTTCTTTCAAAATGTGTATAAATTACACGGCCTTCCATCCACTATTGTCTCTGATCGTGATACGAGATTTCTTAGTCATTTTTGGCGCAGCTTATGGCACATGGTGGCTACTCATCTTAACTTTAGCTCGGCATATCACCCTCAAACTGATGGGCAAACAGAGGTCGTGAACCGGTCGTTGGGAACATTACTTCGCGCTCTTGTGGGTGAACACATTAAATCATGGGATACCAAATTAGCTCCGGCTGAATTTGCACACAACAAGGCTGTTAATCGCTCTTCTGGCTTTGCCCCGTTCGAAGTGGTCTTTGGCTTCCTTCCTCGGGGACCCCTGGATTTCTTACCCCTGCCCGATACCGTTCGACCGCATGGTACTGCACAGGATCTCATCACCGATATTCAGCGCATTCATCAACAAGCACATGCCAACCTACTCTCCGCTACTGCAGCTTACAAGTCCAAGGTGGATAAAGGGCGTCGTCAGGTAATCTTCGAGGTAGGTGATTTTGTTTGGGCCATTTTAACCAAAGATCGTTTCCCTGCTCATGCCTATAATAAACTCGCTGCTCGGAAGATTGGCCCGGTGGAAATTCTGGAACGCATCAACCCAAACGCCTATCGCCTTGCTTTACCCTCCCATATTCGGACTTCAGACGTCTTCAATGTTAAACATCTTCAACCCTATTATGGCGACTCCTCTGACGAGGACAACTCAGATTCGAGGTCGAATCTTTCTTACCCTGGGGGAGATGATGTGGATCAAGTTGCTATGGCTTTCTTGGATCGCTTGGACCGACGTAAAGGGCTTTAAGCCCATGCATCATGGGCTGAACTTTGGAAACCGGCTATTGCTATTTTTAGTTTTGATTTCTTGGATCTTTTTATTTTATGCTTTGATTGTTATTTCCTTTGCCGAATATTTTCTCCCTTTGGACTTGCAACTATATTAGGTTGCTGCTAGTTGTTTTTGAAGGACGATTTCCTTTTGGCAAAATATTATTGAGATTCATCTCTTTATCACAATTGAACGGCATAATCTTTGTTATCAACGTTTAATTGTTATTCGTTTTTTAGAGTGTTACTTTCGCTGTGCATCACCCACCAAATAAAATTACAGTATGAGAGTTTCAATTGTCTTCAACTTTATCAATCTGCACATAAACATTATGTACTTTATGCGTTTTCAAACTTTAATCGATTTCTTAAGTAGTGTGTAATATTTAATCATTAAACTCTTTTTAATATATCAAAAGGTCTTGACTTTTCGAGCAACTAATATTAATATACTACTAATCGATGTCGGTCTCTCACAGAGAAAATTACCAAATTAGTCCCATAAAGATGGTCTGTTTTCCTTTTAGTACAATAGAGTTAAACTTTCTCAAATTAATCCACTAAAGCTTAAAATCGAGGCGATTTCATTCAATTTTCACCTGAAAATTCAAATTTCGCCGAAATTTCTGCGCGTGAGTCGCATGCGCCTGAGGATTTGAGGCTTCCCGGTGACCTAATCCACATGGCGACATTGGATTGGCTGGAGGTGTTTTTTTTATTCAACTAATATCCATGTGTCAATACACATTTGGATTTTTTTTTTTGTTTTTTAAAACACCTCCAGCCAATCCAATGTCGCCATGTGGATTAGGTCACCGGGAAGCCATAAATCCTCAGGCGCGTGCGACTCACGCGCAGAAATTCCGGCGAAATTTGAATTTTCAGGCGAAAATTGGATGAAATCGACTCGATTTTAAGTTTTAGTGGATTAATTTGAGAAAATGTAACTGGTACCAAAAGGAAATCAGGCCCCATTTTTATGAGACTAATTTGGTAATTTTCTCGTCTCTCACAAGTAAAAAGACAAAACCCCCTCTTGAGTATTTTATAAGAGAACTAGTCCATTCAACTCAGCTAGCTGTTCTTGTTGATGAGAATAATAGGTCATCAACACCCACATTCACTTTTATAGTCAAGATCGATCGATCGAGTCGATAGGAAAAATGGAGGAGGCCGCGTGGAACATCTTGTTTGAGAACCTGAAGACTGTAATGTCCGATCATCACAACCTGTAAATGTTGATTTTGGCGACAACGTACTTGTGTTTGTTTCGTATGATTTCAGGTCTAACAGGTTTTAAGTCCGATGTCAAGAATTCAATGCATGGAAAAGGAGACTAGAGTCTCCGGTTTTGGAACTTTGAAATATGCATGGAAACGGCGACAGGAGTCGCCGCTTTGGGTGAGTGCAAGGAAACGGCGACCGCAGTCGCCGTTTTTGGTTTTGGAAGTATGGCGTGGAACGGCGACAGAAGTCGCCGCTTATGGCATGCGTGGAACGGCGACTGGTGTCGCCGTTTGTGTGACAAGTGTTCCATGACACGGAATCGGCGACTGGGTTCTCCGCCTTTGGGAATCATGGAACGGCGACCAGAGTCGCCGTTTGTGGCAAGCGGACTTGACATGGAACCGGCGACTGGAGTCGCTGGTTTTGGCTATGGCACGGCTTCGGCGACACTTGTCCTCAAGGCACGGTTCCAGTGACTTTGACATTCTTCAACGACGATTTTCACCTAAGAACTTTCAACGTGATTACTTTCACCAAGTACACATATCAAGGAATGAAGAATGGTTCCGGTGTTTACGACTTCAATGATATCGACGACCATGAAGACGATGATATTCCGAGGCTTCAACACTTAGAGTTTTTCACGAGAGTTTGAAAATGAAGAATTGAGATCGATGGAGTCAAGATTGAATTGAAGTCTGATTTTGAAATTGAAGATTCAAGATTCAAAGATTCAAGAATCAAAGATTCAAGATTCCAAGATTCAAGAATCCAAGTTCTACAATAGTGATGTCATCCATGGAGAAGTGACATCAGCCAAGCATGTGACCAATCAGAACGTGCCACGTCATCACCTCACATGTGCGGGATGCCTATCCGGGACACACCGTTCGATCACTCGAACATCCGGACGTGCCCAATCGACTCCAGGAGTTCACCTCCGAACAGCCATGGCCACCCGCCAAGCAGATCGCGCATCCGCCACAGCCAAAGCCGCGGCTCGCAATCTGCCCGGAGCAAGCGGCCGCCTGCCCACCAGGCGAGCGCTCTCGCAGCACCGCAAGCGAGCGCTTGCTGCCCAGGCGAGCGCCTGCTGCCTGACGCGAGCGGGCGCTTGCCTGCTTCGAACAGCAGCGCGATGCTGCTGTTCCGGGCCGTTTCCGATCCGTTTTTCTCCGTCCAGCCACCGATCCGGCGGTTCTCAACCGCCCAGAGGCTGGAGAAAAACTATCCTTAACCCCGATTACCAATCGATGGTCCGATGTATAATTACGTACGAGATCGAATCGAAACAATGCGGAAGAGGGTTTCGATTCCATACCTTTGTCGCGTGATTCGGAGAAGCCGAATTGACAGAGACCTCGAGACTTCTAGCGTATGTCCTAGCCCTCTTACTCCAGCCGATGTGTGGGCATCGATCCGCTTGGAGCTCCCCGTCTCTTCCCTTCTCAACCACCGTGAATATATTTCTCTGTCTCAGAAATATATTTGCGCTAACAAATTAATTTCCACAGAGAATTTCTGTCTCAGAAATATAATTGCGCAAGCAATTAATTTCTACAGAATGTTTCTTGCGCTAATCTGAATTAATTAGGCAGAAAAGATAATTGCGCTAACAATTAATTTTCTCTGCAGAATTAATAATAGCGGCGAAACTTAGGTTACAGAGAGAGGGGGGAGGGATTTATATAGGCTACACTAGAGGACCTCTAGGCAATTAATTAATTAGGCTTAAATTGTAATTTAATTAACTTGGTGTCCCAAAAGGAAAACCTTAATTAAATTCCACAATTTTATTTATAATTAATTCCACTATAAAATTATAAATGATTTCCCAATTAATTAATTCAAATTATTCCGTCAATAATTTTTCCACCGTATTACATATGTGACATTTCCCCGTGTTTAAGATATCGCATGTCCACGAATTAATTTTAATTACTAATAATTAAATTAATTCATTTCTTATGATCCGAGATTAGTACCACTCATCCTTATTATCATGTGGAACGAATCCACCTGCAGGGTTTACATGATAAACTTTATGAGCTCATCTCGGGGACATCATCAACCCAGTAAATGGGACACGGTTTCCTGTCTATAATCTACAGCATGCCGTGTGTACAATTCCGATTCCCAATATACCGAGGATCTCGACTAATCAATTAGTCTCACTCATTGGCACATCAAAGAACCGAGCATTGGACACACGCACCTATAATTATATAGGGATTAAGAACTCACATATCCGTAATATCTGAGGTCTAGTTCGATTACTCCGATTAGTATAAATCGAACGCCCTCCCGTGGTCCTGCTCAATACACCAAGTGTACGAGTGTAACATGATAGTCAAAACCGACTATCTACCAGTCACACTACGACGTACCGATGGATTGTCCCTGTCCATCTAAGTCGTGAGCTACTGTTCGATAGTATACGAGTAACCGATAGTATGATCTTCCGCGTGTCTCCTCACGCCATACTATCTACAACGTATATATCTAGGACTGTTGCATTAAATGCAATCATGCTTGAATCATACATAGATTAAGGCATAGATAAGGAGTTCCGTATTTGCACTAAACTAGACATTTAGAATACAACTCCATCAATCTCCCACTTATACTAAAAGTCTAGTCGCCCTCTCCCAAACATCAGATTCCCATAACCACATCACGCCTATCCAACGCTTTCGCTGGAAGAGCCTCTGTGAACGGGTTTTACCAGGCAATCCTCTCGATGCTATCTAGGTGACAACTGCATCGTCTTACTAGACGATCTCTCGAATCAGGTGGTACTTGCGCTCTACGTGTTATCTCCCACTGTGGACTTGTGGCATTTCAAGTTTGCCAATACCGCTATTCAAAATAGCTTTGGGTGAACTAGAAACCACATCTAAGTCCCTTAGGAAGTTCTGGAGCCACACTGACCTTTTAACTGCCTCAGAGGCCGTTATCCTTTCAGTTTCCATGGTAGAGTCCGTAATGCATTGCTGCTTTACATTCTTCCATGTGACTGCTCCACTTCACAGTGAGAACACATAGCCTGACTTCGACTTTCGACTGTCCCTGTTTGATTTGGAAATCCAATTCTATGTAATCCAAAGGAAACAACTTGACTGCTTTGTAACTTAGAACATAAATCATGGTCCTCTGCAGGAGCCTAAACATGTTCTTTACATCAGTCGAGTGATCCTTTCCAGGATTACTATGATATCTCACCACCATGCCCACGGCATAGCAGATATCAGTCTCGTGCATAGCATTACATACATTAAGCTTCCCACCATTAAGGTGCAGGGAACTGCTTACTCTTCATCTATCTCCTTTATTGTGTCAGACACAAAACTTTAGATAGATGAATTCCACATCTAAAAGGTGAAGACCTTTCTTGGAATTCTGTATGTTGCAACGAGTAAGAATTGTGTTTACGTATGAGACTCGAGATAAGTTCTATGTTCTTTTCTGGCGATCATTTATAACTTTGATCCCAAGAACATTCCCGACATCTCCTAAGTCTCTTACATTGAATTACTCGGACAACCATCCCTTTATGTCCGATAACATCTTTCATATTGTTGCCAATTTAGAAGGATGTCGTCTACATAAAGAATGAGAAAACACCACATCTTTTCTGTCACTTCTTTATTACACACAGGACCTAAACATGCCTTGAATGAATCCATGAAATGGATTTTCTCATAGGTCCGCATGTGTCCAAGATCTTGAAGCTTCCTTCAATCCAAAGATCGATTAAGCTTTCTTTACAAAATGCTCTCGGCTCTCTTTGATGAATCCCTCTGATTGTCCCATACAGATGGTCCCGTCAAGACTTCCATTTAGGAAATCCGTCTTGACTTCCATCTTTGAATCCAAAGATTCAATCTCAGATTTCATCGCCTTTGCCAAGACTGAGCATCTTGATCTTTCAGCGTCTCGTCATAGGTCCAGGGTTCGGCTTCATGTTCTCCAGGTAATAAGTCCGAAGGCTCACCTATAAACATGAACCTGTCGGGTTGTCTAACAACCCTCCCACTACGACGACGCTCCGGTGTATCTTTAGTGACTAAAGATTATAGTAGTGAACTACTCAGTTAGGCTGGTTCTAAGTCTTTATCAGTCCCTCTAAGCACATTAAGTATTACTCTACTCTTGGGCTTGTGATCTTGTGTATATATAATCCATGTCTAAGAACCGAACGTTGATTCAATCAACGAACATCTGGTCCTTTGGACTATATTACATATCTCAATTCGTTTTCTTAGGGTATCCTATAACCAGCCGAATATCTGTACAAGTTTCCAAAGGAATCAAGTTCAGGATAAACGCCGCTGTTTCCAAGCCATATCCCAAAAACGAATTAGGTAACTCCGAATAACTTATTGTCTACTTTCCCATATCTATAAGAGTCCTATTCCTTCTTTACAACACATTATTTTGCCGAGGCATAAATAGTGTAGTCTGTTGGGAGTTAATCCAATTTCTTGATAAGTATGCCTTACTCCTCAAAGAGGTCTGCATATATCAGAGCGAATCAACTCTAGTACTTTCTTGGATCTTTTCCCTTTAACCGTAAAGGATTGCTCGGTCATCAAAACTTCCAAGTATGATTCGAAGGTTGGAAAGTCCTTTCCTTCAACCTAGCTGAGTAGTCCATCAGCTTTCACCCTTTGAATCGTACTCAAGTTAAAATGATCTAGCCTAAGATTCCATAAGTACATTTGATTCATCCTAGAAGGATCTTTACTCTTATTGGGGTTCGACAATGTGTTATTAGCTCCGGTGTGTTGCATCGTGGAAGAACACGGATTCAGTATTAAATTGTCTATCAATGTACCAGAATAGATAATATCCCCGTTTCCTACTCTTCTAGGTATAAAACTATTAGAAGAAACGGAATATCCATTCTAAGCCAATTTAGAAATCCGAAATGAAAATTCTTTCTAAATACCGGCACATAAAGACAATTTATTAGAACTAAAATCCTACCGTTAAAACATTTTAACATCTCCCACTGCAATGGCTGTTACTTTAACAGTATTGCCCATGTAGATTATAATTTCTTCCTTTCTAAGTCTCCGGGTTTCCTGGAACCCCCGCATTTAGGTGCAGACATGATTAGTGGTTTCCGTATCCACACACCAGGTACTGGTAGATAACACCACTAAGCATGTTTCGGTGACTAAGGAGAAGTTAACTTCTAGTTGCTTTGAGAGGACAATTAAAACTTCCAGTATCCAAACTGCTTACAACGGAAGCACTTGCCCCTTGGGCTTGCTTGTCCCGTTCCGTGGTCCAGATATATTAGGCCCACTGGGTTTCCGTATTTGCTTCTTCTTCCTTTTGCCGCCCGAAGGCCTAGGAAGAGTCAATTTCTCAGCCACAAGTGCATAAGAGCCCTTAAAAATTCCCTCAGCCGCTTGAAGTTCAATCAGGAGTTCCGCCAATGAGTAAGACCCCTTATTCATGTTATAGTTCAGGCGGAACTACTCAAAACTTCTCGGCAGAGACTGGAGCACAATATCGACTTGGGTTACCCCATCGATAACTGATCCTAGAATCTCTATCTCATTCAGATAGCACATCATCCTAAGAACGTGATTCCCCACGGGCGTTCCTTCGGATGCGATGGCCGTCATGAGTTGCCTCATTGCATTTTGCCCGGCTGTCCTGTCCTGATAACCAAAACTTCTTGAGGTTAAGCGTCATATCATAGGTAATGGTCATGACATGATGTCGCAGCACATTTGACATGAAAGTCACAATGTTGCTCCGCGTCATCTCATAGCCTTGATCCATTTCCAATGAGCTTCCTTTCCTCAGTAGTGGAAGCATCATTTGGTTCAGCAGGTCAATTGACTTGGAGTACATATTTGTACTCCTCTGCAGTTAGGACAATGTCCAAGTTTCTTCTTTAATCCATACAAAACAGGTTCAGTGAGTTTGTTGACTTTTAATGGGAATAATACCATATAAAACAAACAATGAGTTTAATTCGATATCATTTCCCTCAAGTGATATCATTAAACTACCAATCATTTCTAAAATCCCATCAGACATAGCAAGCCACGTTCTTGTGGACGTTTACCAGTCCAAATGATTTTATGATTGGATTTCACTTCGGTCGTACATCATTATAGCAGTGACTCCGATGGGGAGGATACTATAAAGCGTACCTAAGTGTGTACCATTTCTCAGTACTAAGTCCGCCGCTCGGGAACTACACGCCCACCGCAAGCCACGTTAGTGTGGACGTTTACGTTGACATGCGGTCCCTTTACGATTTCCTATAACTGTCAAGCCTCAATTAACCCAAAGTTCCGTTTCCATTTAGCAAGCCACGTTCTTGTGGACGTTTACTAAAACAAACAACTTTATTAATTGAATCTCACTTATTTAAATGTCATAGAATCTTAATTAACCCAAAGTACCGTTTCCATTTAGCAAGCCACGTTCTTGTGGACGTTTACTAAAACAAACAACTTTGTTAATTGAATCTTACATTTATTAAATTTCACAATTTTATTAATCAAAGCTTGATATCTCGTAAGTGAAACTCGAAGTTTCTAACCAGCGATCAATCATGCAATTGAGCCCTATCTCTCACTAAGTGAGGGAGCCAACCAGACAATCGATCTAGTCATCGAATGACTCGAATGTCTCTAATCTGTGTCATCGACATAACCAAGCGCTTTGGCTCCATTCCACTCCCCGGGGTGAGAATGAGTCGAGTTGAAATTAGTCTTTGAATGACAGATTAGGCATTGCTTTTGAGAAATATAATTGTTCAATTTTATAAGTGGATTTTAAATTCGAATTTTGATCCAGTGATATCTGTGTGTCGACTTTATCCGATAGGGAGGATGACACTAAAGCCAACTCGTAAGTGACACACATCACTATCAAAACAGAGAATGGAGACCGCGGGATTGTTTCCAATCCCTCTCCCACTTAGTATTTTACGATAAGGGATAACATGCATAAACACTTAAGCATAATAATAAAGCACGTAAAACAAGCAAAAAGCAATTAACGTGGTCCCGATTATTATGGCCTTAAGTGTTCTCCAATGCACGTCTCTTGGATCTCGTTGCTCGTCTCGGTCTCGGTCCACCACCGACTCGCTCGAGGGTCAAGAGACGAACTCCTCCCACTGGAGCCTCGTCTCGAGCCTCGTTAAGTCGCTCGTGGGGTCGAACGAACCCCAACCCCGCTGCTGCCCGTCGCGAACACGGGGTGTGTTCGATGGCTGCCCGGTGCCGGTTCGTTTCCTCGACTCTCGTTTCTCCGGGTTTCGATCTCGTCTCGATCCACCAAAAATAGCAAGAAAAATTACAAGAATAAATCTACTAAATCCGGCATCGATCCTATACAGGGTGATCGATCCTATACATGCCCGGAAAAACAACGGAAATAAATAAACCTAACGACTCAACCCGTCGTTTTTATCTATTACAAACAAGCAACATTTCCAAAACAAAACAATCTCGACAAGCCCGAGAGTTTAATCAAACCACAAAATTAAAGCACAACATCCATCACAACATTGGCCATAATAATCGGGTTCAACCTGCAAGGTAAATCGTACGAACTATACAACAAACCGATAAACCGGCTCTGATACCAATTGTTGGAAATCGACTATCCGGGACACACCGTTCGATCACTCGAACATCCGGACGTGCCCAATCGACTCCAGGAGTTCACCTCCGAACAGCCATGGCCACCCGCCAAGCAGATCGCGCATCCGCCACAGCCAAAGCCGCGGCTCGCAATCTGCCCGGAGCAAGCGGCCGCCTGCCCACCAGGCGAGCGCTCGCGCAGCACCGCAAGCGAGCGCTTGCTGCCCAGGCGAGCGCCTGCTGCCTGACGCGAGCGGGCGCTTGCCTGCTTCGAACAGCAGCGCGATGCTGCTGTTCCGGGCCGTTTCCGATCCGTTTTTCTCCGTCCAGCCACCGATCCGGCGGTTCTCAACCGCCCAGAGGCTGGAGAAAAACTATCCTTAACCCCGATTACCAATCGATGGTCCGATGTATAATTACGTACGAGATCGAATCGAAACAATGCGGAAGAGGGTTTCGATTCCATACCTTTGTCGCGTGATTCGGAGAAGCCGAATTGACAGAGACCTCGAGACTTCTAGCGTATGTCCTAGCCCTCTTACTCCAGCCGATGTGTGGGCATCGATCCGCTTGGAGCTCCCCGTCTCTTCCCTTCTCAACCACCGTGAATATATTTCTCTGTCTCAGAAATATATTTGCGCTAACAAATTAATTTCCACAGAGAATTTCTGTCTCAGAAATATAATTGCGCAAGCAATTAATTTCTACAGAATGTTTCTTGCGCTAATCTGAATTAATTAGGCAGAAAAGATAATTGCGCTAACAATTAATTTTCTCTGCAGAATTAATAATAGCGGCGAAACTTAGGTTACAGAGAGAGGGGGGAGGGATTTATATAGGCTACACTAGAGGACCTCTAGGCAATTAATTAATTAGGCTTAAATTGTAATTTAATTAACTTGGTGTCCCAAAAGGAAAACCTTAATTAAATTCCACAATTTTATTTATAATTAATTCCACTATAAAATTATAAATGATTTCCCAATTAATTAATTCAAATTATTCCGTCAATAATTTTTCCACCGTATTACATATGTGACATTTCCCCGTGTTTAAGATATCGCATGTCCACGAATTAATTTTAATTACTAATAATTAAATTAATTCATTTCTTATGATCCGAGATTAGTACCACTCATCCTTATTATCATGTGGAACGAATCCACCTGCAGGGTTTACATGATAAACTTTATGAGCTCATCTCGGGGACATCATCAACCCAGTAAATGGGACACGGTTTCCTGTCTATAATCTACAGCATGCCGTGTGTACAATTCCGATTCCCAATATACCGAGGATCTCGACTAATCAATTAGTCTCACTCATTGGCACATCAAAGAACCGAGTATTGGACACACGCACCTATAATTATATAGGGATTAAGAACTCACATATCCGTAATATCTGAGGTCTAGTTCGATTACTCCGATTAGTATAAATCGAACGCCCTCCCGTGGTCCTGCTCAATACACCAAGTGTACGAGTGTAACATGATAGTCAAAACCGACTATCTACCAGTCACACTACGACGTACCGATGGATTGTCCCTGTCCATCTAAGTCGTGAGCTACTGTTCGATAGTATACGAGTAACCGATAGTATGATCTTCCGCGTGTCTCCTCACGCCATACTATCTACAACGTATATATCTAGGACTGTTGCATTAAATGCAATCATGCTTGAATCATACATAGATTAAGGCATAGATAAGGAGTTCCGTATTTGCACTAAACTAGACATTTAGAATACAACTCCATCAGTGTGAGTGTTACCTTGACTGAAACTGCTGTTCGTGCGTTTAAGTCCAACTTCGCGAAAAGTTGGTATCATACGTCGAAGACGTAATTTCACAACCTCATCTCCGGAGCCGAAAACGAGTGGAATCAGCTGAAATCCGAGGTGGAAATGATGGAAGCTTTCCTGGAAGAATCTGCCAACAAGCAACTCAAGGGACCGGTCTTCAAGAAGTACAGACAGGAGATAAGGGAAGCTGTGTACAAGGCCGAAAAAATCCTCTGCGATTGCATCGAAGCATATCAAAAGTCGATGAGTAAAAACAGCTCTAATCTTCGAAAGATGTTGGACCCCAAGCAACAGAGCTTGGCCATCCAGGTGAAGAACATCAGAGAAACTGTGATCCAACCTTTATTTAACGACGCCAAGAAAGACTTTGCCACTCTCCTAATTGCCGACGAATCCGATTCGACCAACACAGCCGATGCTGGGAATCGAAAGGTACAATCAATTGGTTATAGCTTTCATTTGCAACCTCACTTGTACAACTAGAAATGAAGTAGTATCCATGAGTGCCTAATCTTGTTAGGGTATAGTTGTACTAGTAGCATAGATGGAACATATTTATACGAGTCAATCCCAGCTCAAAACGATGGGTGGAGGTTGTGCATTTACAGGTCAAGAGATGTTCTTATTCACAAGATATGTAGTATTTCCTTTTATAAAGAGAAGAACATATACTCCATCTTTAACTGAGTTCTAATGCATTTAGGTCTTAAAAATGAAGGAGCTACTTACCAGAGTTTGTGAAAACTAATTGTGCTGCAAGTATTGTTTCATTCTAAAAAGATCGCCCCTTCAATGTAGCCTCTCCAAGGAATAATGTTCAAGAAAGCCGCTTCATCGTAAGTAACCATGAGGATCTTGTAAATAGCCTAAAAGTTATAATATAAAAAGGGGTCAGGCAAAAAGAATAGAGGGTTGACATGCAAATAAAACCACGAACTTCGCATCTTCTTCATTTTGGCCTCCTCTTTGTTTGAATGAATTATATGCTTGAGTGATAATAAAGCTCACAATTTCCAACCAGTAAATCCTAAACATCTTTTCTAACTCAAAAAATTTGGCGCTAGGAGTGGGGAATCGAATTTGCATAAGGAAATTTTGTACTATAAGAAGAATCGTATGTACCATTTTTGTACCTTTTTGTTGATGATTTAAGTGAAATCATTGTCCATTTAATGTAATTGGATTCATACAAAGTTTCGGTAATGATCCTAAAGCACTACAATATGATTTAGGCGAAGTGCGGAGTGCACGGTTGTATAAAAGTGATAACGGATCATTGTTTGGTTAAGTGAATGTTGGTGTTGATTTATTGTGTGTAAATTAGCATGAAATATATGTTAATTTCATGGTTTGCATGGTTGTAATATGCAGCCACGAAATTGCATGCATGGCACCTAAAGAAAGTGATTTCGAAGAGGTGTGACCATTCTTAAAGGGTGCAACTCTTCCCAAAGGGTGCAGCCCTTCATGAAAGGGTATTTTCACTATCCAAAGGGGTGTTTCAACACCTATATAAGGGTGTTGAAAATCAGATTCTAAGACCCACGAAAATTAAGAGCTTTGTGTTAACGAAGTATAGCGAATAAACATTCTATAGTATACTTGTTTCTACGCCAAAGAACAAGTGCGGTATTGTCTTATCCTAGAAGAAGTTTCGTGATACCTTGGCTGTTATAGGGTCGAAATATTCTTTAAGGAAAACGTGTAAACGTGATTCAATATTTTCCAAAGCCTCCACATTCAGAAACACACAAAAGAAACAACAATCTTAAAGAATATTTCCTATTCTGAACGATGGAGTCGGTTCGTGAGATGAACAGCAAATTCGGAAAATTGGAGAAGTTCGAAGGCGTAGACTTTCGAAGGTGGCAAAAGAAGATGCATTTCTTGCTAACAACGTTGAAGGTGGTGTACGTTCTAAGTACTCCACAACCGGAAGCAGCGGACAACGAATCGCCGGAGGAAACTCGGAAACGCTGCAAATGGGAAAATGACGACTATATATGTCGTGGGCATATATTAAACGGTATGTCTGACTCTCTCTTCGATATCTATCAAAATGTGGAGTCTGCTAAGGCTCTTTGGGATAGCCTTGAATCCAAGTACATTGACGAGGACGCTTCTAGTAAGAAGTTCCTAGTTGGTAATTTTATGAATTACAAGATGTGCGACGGAAGGCCGGTAATGGAGCAATATAATGAATTGCTCCGGATATTGGGTCAATTTACCCAACATAATATGAAGATGGACGAGTCCATCTCGGTGTCTAGTATTATAGACAAATTACCGCCGTCGTGGAAAGACTTCAAACACACCTTGAAACATAAAAAGGAAGAGTTGTCTTTAGTACAACTCGGTAGTCACTTGCGCATAGAGGAATCTCTAAGGGCGCAAGAGGGTGAAAAACCCAAGGACAAGGAACCGATAAGGTCTGCAACTATCAATATGATGGAAGCAGGGGAGAGTTCGTATAAGAACCGAGGGACAAAGCGTCCCTACAACAACAACAACGGCAACAATGCTGGGAGTAAGAAGCCTAAGGGCGCTTGCTGGATATGCGGAAAAACGGGTCACTTTAAAAGTGATTGTCGTGCGAACAAGAATAAAAAGGGAACGATGAATAATCGCTCGGGACAAAGGTCTAATAACCAGGGTCCGGACACCAATCAAGGTGAGACTACTATACATAATTTTGATGTAAATTT
This sequence comes from Euphrasia confusa, assembly GCA_954870475.1. Classification (NCBI taxonomy): domain Eukaryota; kingdom Viridiplantae; phylum Streptophyta; class Magnoliopsida; order Lamiales; family Orobanchaceae; genus Euphrasia; species Euphrasia confusa. Next base: position 16,450,328 of record OX940967.1, read on the forward strand.
AAATTATGTCCCTATAGTTTCTGAAGCATTTTATGTGCAGGATGATTCGGTGGCGTGGTGGATTGACTCGGGTGCTACTAAGCATGTTTGCAAGGATCGTCATTGGTTTCAAAAGTATGAACCAGTTGTAGATGGATCAGTGCTTTACATGGGAAACGAGTCAACAGCCCCTATTCTTGGTCGCGGCGAAGTGTTGTTGGAATTCAGTTCCGGAAAGTCCTTAGTATTATTAGATGTATTACATGTACCTGGAATAAGGAAAAATCTTGTATCCGGTAGTGTTTTATCCAAGTATGGATATAAACAAGTATACGAATCTAATAAATATGTATTGACTAAGAATGGTGTATTTGTCGGTTTTGGATACCAATGTAACGGGATGTTTATGCTTAATATTATGAATAAAGTTGATGATTCTGTTCTTATGGTTTCTTCTAAAGTGAATGATTCATTATTGTGGCATGCTAGACTAGGACATGTTCATTATAAGCGCATGATTGATATGTCCAAACTTGAATTAATCCCTGCTATGAACATAGAAGAAGATAAGTGTAATACATGCATGCTAACTAAAATCGTTAGGCAGCCTTTTAAAGATGTTCAACGTGAATCTTGTATGCTTGAACTTGTGCATAGCGACTTATGTGATTTCCATGCTACACCTTCGTTGGGGAATAAGAAATACTTAGTAACTTTCATAGATGATTATTCTAGATTTTGCTATGTATTTCTGCTAAGTACTAAAGATGAAGCGCTAGAAAAGTTTAAAGTATTTAAAACTGAAGTTGAACTACAACAAGAGTGCATGATTAAAAAGTTGAGAACCGATAGGGGAGGTGAATATTATGATCCTGTTTTGTTTGAATCATGTGGTATTATTCATGAAATAACTGCGCCCTATACTCCTCAACAAAACGGTATATCCGAAAGGAAGAACCGTGTACTAAAGGAAATGGTGAATTCCATGTTATCCTATTCGGGTTTGAATAGTGGATTCTGGGGAGAAGCCGTGTTAACAGCTTGCTATTTATTAAATAGGGTTCCTAACAAAAGGAACAAAGTTACCCCCTACGAACTTTGGTACAAAAAGAAGCCGAACCTTAATTATCTTAAGGTTTGGGGCTGTCGGGCTGTCGTAAGACTACCGGATCCCAAAAGGAAAACTTTGGGAGAAAGAGGCATTGATTGCATCTTTGTTGGATATGCTGTGCATTCCAAGGCATATCGATTCTACGTGATTGAGCCGAATGATTCAGTAGCGATTCATTCTATCATAGAATCGAGGGACGCCATATTTGATGAAACTAGATTTTTATCAATGGTTAGGACCAAGGATCTGGTGCCTAAGGTGGCTGAAAGCAAAGAATTAACTTTGCCCGAGCCTGAGTCGTTTGAACCTCGTCGAGGCACGAGGATAAGGACTAAGAAATCGTTCGGTCCTGATTTCCAGACCTTTCTGGTTGAAGGATCAAGGGACGAAGTTGGATTTCAATACTCGTATAGTTATCATGTTGATGATGAGCCTAAAACATACGAGGAAGTCTTGAAATCGCAAGATGTTGCATTTTGGAAAGAAGCCATCAATGATGAGATGGATTCCATTATGGGAAACAACACTTGGGTGCTTGCTGATTTACCTAACGGTTGTAAACCATTAGGATGCAAGTGGATCTTTAAGAAAAAGATGAAAGTCGATGGTTCAATTGACAAGTATAAAGCCCGATTAGTCATTCAAGGCTTTAGGCAAAAGGAAGGTATTGATTACTTCGATACCTATGCTCCTGTTGCGCGAATAACTACGATTAGATTATTGATAGCCTTGGCTGCAATACATAATCTAGTGATCCATCAAATGGATGTAAAAACAGCATTCCTTAACGGTGAGTTAGAGGAGGAAATTTACATGAAACAACCCGAAGGGTTCGTTATGCCTGGTAATGAGCATAAGGTATGTAAACTTGTTAAATCCTTGTATGGATTAAAACAAGCACCTAAGCAGTGGCATCGGAAATTTGATGAAATAATTTTATCGAATGGTTTTAAGTTAAACCAATCGGATAAATGTGTGTATAGCAAATTCGATGACTTTGGTAAAGGAGTCATTATTTGTCTATATGTTGATGATATGCTTATCTTTGGTACTGACCAAAGACAAGTGGATTTGACTAAGTCATTTTTATCATCAAACTTCGATATGAAGGATATGGGGGAGGCGGATGTGATTTTAGGAATTAAAATCATTCGTGAAAACAATGCCATTACTTTAACTCAATCTCATTACATTGAGAAAGTGTTAAAGAAATTCCATTGTGATGACTATTCTACGGTCAGTACTCCATATGATTCGAGTGTAAAACTCATGCCCAATATGGGTGTTGCTGTGTCCCAGTTGGAATACTCCAAGGTAATTGGGTGCCTTATGTATGCTATGACTAGCACAAGGCCAGACATTGCATTTGCGGTAGGCAAACTAAGTAGATACACAAGTAATCCTAGCACGCATCATTGGCAGGCTGTTAGGCGTGTATTAAAATACTTAAAGGGAACCAAAGACTTTGGTTTGACATATGTCGGATATCCTTCGGTAATAGAAGGGTATTCTGATGCGAGTTGGATAACCAATATAGAGGATCATTCCTCTACTTCTGGTTGGGTTTTCCTACTCGGAGGCGGTGCTATAAGTTGGGCTTCAAAGAAGCAAACTTGTATTACGAGTTCCACTATGGAATCGGAATTTATAGCACTTGCGGCAGCTGGTAAAGAAGCTGAATGGTTAAGGAATTTGGTTTATGAAATTCCTTTGTGGCCAAAGCCTATTTCGGCGTTTTCAATTCATTGTGACAGTGCAGCCACTTTGGCTAAGGCATATAGTCATGTTTATAATGGCAAGTCAAGACACTTGGGCGTTAGACATAGCGCGATCCGTGAGCTGATCACTCAAGGAGTAATCTCTATAGATTTTGTGAGATCACAACATAATCTTGCTGATCATTTGACCAAGGGATTAGCAAAAGACTTGGTAGTAAAGTCGGTGATTGGGATGGGTCTGAAGCCTCTTTGAATCTTCAAATATGGGATACCAAATTCATTTCTAATTGTATTAGAACCAGAATTCAATTGGGAAGCCTATATTTGAGATTGAAACACATGGAAATTATCCCAAAGGTATGTGTTTGAACCTGCATGTTAAGGTTGAAGTTAATTCTTAATGAATCATTTGATAAAGTGCATTTTGCAGGTGCACGAAGAAATGATTCACCTATATGAGTGGGAAGTGTGGCAGCTTCAAGAGTCGTGGCTAAGCTCTATATACACTCAAGAATGGATGGGATACAAGGCCTAATTTTGTATCGGAAATCATTATAGAATGTATTTGGAATTATGTGTGTATTATCTTTTATGTATTCAGATGGGTTGAAGAGTTCAATCTTTTAAGACACTCTGATTCTCGAATATATAAGTTGTATATAACACTAAGATGAAAATTCAATCTTCAAGACATTTTCATTTTATGCATAATTCTGGCTGTTATTGTTAACATAAGTGATTCAAGGATTACACTTAAATGGGGGAGGAATGTTGATGATTTAAGTGAAATCATTGTCCATTTAATGTAATTGGATTCATACAAAGTTTCGGTAATGATCCTAAAGCACTACAATATGATTTAGGCGAAGTGCGGAGTGCACGGTTGTATAAAAGTGATAACGGATCATTGTTTGGTTAAGTGAATGTTGGTGTTGATTTATTGTGTGTAAATTAGCATGAAATATATGTTAATTTCATGGTTTGCATGGTTGTAATATGCAGCCACGAAATTGCATGCATGGCACCTAAAGAAAGTGATTTCGAAGAGGTGTGACCATTCTTAAAGGGTGCAACTCTTCCCAAAGGGTGCAGCCCTTCATGAAAGGGTATTTTCACTATCCAAAGGGGTGTTTCAACACCTATATAAGGGTGTTGAAAATCAGATTCTAAGACCCACGAAAATTAAGAGCTTTGTGTTAACGAAGTATAGCGAATAAACATTCTATAGTATACTTGTTTCTACGCCAAAGAACAAGTGCGGTATTGTCTTATCCTAGAAGAAGTTTCGTGATACCTTGGCTGTTATAGGGTCGAAATATTCTTTAAGGAAAACGTGTAAACGTGATTCAATATTTTCCAAAGCCTCCACATTCAGAAACACACAAAAGAAACAACACTTTTTATATGTGATATCAGTGGCTAATTTGTTTACTTTATATATAAGAGTATGTGTTGATATGGTTTTCAATTTTAAGACATCACTTCTTGATATGGTTTACGCGGGCTGGAGTGATGGGCTGAGCGGGCCAATGGGTTGGGTCGGGTGGTTCTATGTGGTGGGTTGGGTCATGGGTTGACCGGGCCGAGTTATATTCAGCCCGAGACCTGGGCGGGCTTGTGCGGGCTGGGTTGAACCCGCACTGCTGTGCACCTCGAGGTTCATGCTTGGTCACTTGAAGACTCTGATGTCCGATCAATACCATCTGATCAAGGGTGCCGAAGATGAGCTGAAGCATCTGAAATCGGAACTGGAAATGATGAATGCTTTCTTGGAAGAATCTGCCAGCAAGCTGAAGAAGGGACCACTCTTCAGAAAATTCGAAAACCAGATAAGGGACGCTGTGTATGAAGCCGAGGACACCGTCGACTCTTGCATCCTACAAAATCAGTCGATGATGAATAAAAATACTTTTCAAAAGTACAACCCCATACAATACAGCTTGGCCAACGAGGTGAAGTCACTCAGAGAAAATGTAATCCAGCCTATATTCAGTCAGTCCATGAAAGACTTTGCCACTCTCCCCATTGCCGGCGAATCTGATACGGCGAAAACACACGATGCTGAAAACAGAAAGGTATGGAGTGTTGGGTTTGGTGGAGTCAAACCAAACCAAGAGAAAGTCGACGAACCGACGAAGCCACGACGAAAACGAGCGCGAATGGAGAGTTTCTCAAAACTCAGGAACTGGCACCTTCATGCCAGAATGTGCCATTCTTCCAAAACTTCAGAGGCAGTAGCACGTTCGTGCCAAAACTGGCACGTTCGTGCCACTTCCAGGATGCTTTGGGCCAACTCGTTTTTGGGCTTTTTTGGGGGGCTTTTTAAGGCCTTTTTTGGGCTTTGACTAGGTCTTGACCATACTACTATATATACTTCCTCCCCCTTCCCTTGTGAACTATCCAAAACCATTTGTAGCCACCATTATAGAGAGAGAAATATAAGAAGAGGGTTAGAGTTAGATTTTTGGGAGAAAAATCTTGTAAGCTCTTGGAAGCTCTCGTTTATATTTCGGTGTATCTCGTTGGGTGGGCTAGAGTGTGAGGGTCCTAGAGAGAGTCGTGAGAGTTAGAATTCGAGAGAGAATTCTTGTAAAGCTCGGTGTAACGATTCGGTTTATCTAGTGAAGAAATCGTGGCGGCCAAAGTGGATGTAGCCTATTTAAAGGTGAACCACTATAATTCTCGGTGTCGTGTTTATTTGCTTTCTCGTTTCGTATTGTGTTGATTGCTTCGATTGTGAGATATCTCCTATATTGCTTGAATATGTATATTGTGTATGCTTGTGGTGCATCGGGGATATATATGTATTGCTTGTGATTGGTTGTCGTTGTTGGTTGGTCGGGAATTTGGAACACTCGGGTTGAGTGGATTCCCGACAACGGTTGGACGTCGGTTGTTCTCGGGGGACCGTTAGTAGAGTACGGGGTGGATTCGGTTGGAGATCGATAGGAGTTTCCGTCACGCATTGGGCGTGTCCGATCGATCGGGGATCGACGAGTCAAGGGAAAATTCCTCGTGCTCTAGGAGCGGGTCCCGGTGGTCCGACGTGTAGTCGGTGGTCTCGTTGACGTAAAGCACCGCCCGCCTTCCTCGGTAGTGTACATCGATCCCAACATGGAGGAGAAACAAATTATTTTTAGTTTTTCATTTCTCTTAATTGGCAACCTGTCTTGTAACTAATACTAAGAAAAATACATTATTTTAGATAAGTGTATTTTATATTGAAATTGGAAATTCCATGAGTATTGCAAGATATAATCAATGATATATAGCCATTTGTAGACTTGATAATTGATGACCAAACATAAGAGATGGAAGGGATTGTGGTGTATAGGTTCAAATTTTGGGAAGAGTACTTTTTTTTTTTTCTTCGTATTATAAGAAAAGATCCGACCCTCTCTCCCTGAGCAGTAGCTAGGTCGTCCCCGTGATAGACATCGAAGCTCTTAAAATCTTTGTCTTCTGTGTTTGTTTCGTTTGCTCGACTAATATTTATTGTGTATAAAATCCAATTATTGGCTGGTTTCTAAAACTGTATGACGTATTACATGCAGATTCCCATCTTAAAAGAAGAAAATGTAGTGGGTTTCGACGAGGAGGCCATAACTGTTATTAGATATCTTAACGAAGATTCGGACGAGCTTGAAGTTATATCCATCATCGGTATGCCTGGTCTGGGGAAGACCACTCTTGCATGGAAGATCTACCGCGATCAAAAGATCCAATATGAGTTCCTGGTTCGTATCTGGGTTTACGTCTCTCAAGAGTTCAACAAGAGGGACGTGTATCTCGACATTCTGAAACACTTCAACAAGCGAGACATATCCGCTGGGAAGACTGATCAGGAGTTAGCCCGAGAGGTCAAATCACATCTGGAGAACAAGAAATTCATATTGTTCATGGATGATGTGTGGACAGCTGAGAACTGGGGGGACATCGCAGAGGCCCTGCCCATGCGGCATAAATCTGGGAAAGTCCTCATAACAACTCGCAACAAGATTGTGGCTTGCAAAGCAAATCCCCTTAGGGATCCCCACGAGCTTCTTCAGCTAGAAATATTTCGTAAGGAAGACGTATGCCCTTCGGAGTTGGTAGAGCTTGGGAAAGATATAGCTAAGAAGTGTGGTGGACTGCCTCTTGCACTAGTGGTGATAGGAGGGGTTCTTGTTGACAAACTGCCGACGGTAGGAGTAAGAGAGAGGCGTTTAGAATGGGAGAAAGTGTCAGTGAGCGTGAGTTCGTATTTTTCTCAATATGATGATGACAAGGAGAAAAGTACGAAGAAGATTATCGAATTGAGTTATGATAAATTGCCATATGGCCTAAAAAGTTGTTTTCTCTACATGGGGATGTTTAAAGAAGATACTGAAATCCCGGCATGGAAATTGATCCGCTTGTGGATTGCAGAAGGATTCGTACTAAAAGATTCGTATCTGAGCTTTGAGGAAGTGGCAGAGGAAAATTTGAGAGATCTTATAAACAGGAACTTGGTTATGGTTGGGAAAACCAATGCCGAGGCCCAAGTTAAAACATGCCGTGTCCATGACATGATACGTGACTTCTGCAAAAACAAGGCTGCATTATTGGAACAGAATATGTTTCAAGAGGTGAAGAAAAACAGGGAAGGAAAATTCTATCCCGATATTCTTGAAATACACACGCACCGTCGACTCTGTATTCATTTAGATGTTGTGGAATTCCTCAAAAAAAAACCAAAGGGTCCGCGCACTCGCTCGTTTTTGTGTTTCTCCAAGGAGGTTTTCATCTTGCCACTAGAACACAACACCTCTATCTCCGATGCCTTCAATTTGCTCAGGGTTTTAGACGTGAATCCAATCAAATTCACACAATTCCCAATAAAGTTAACACAACTTATCCATTTGAGGTATATTGCACTGTCTGGTGATAACTTCAAGTCTATACCTGATGCCTTCTCCAAGCTCTGGAATCTCCAGACTATTAGAGTCGACACGAACGAGCGCACACTCGAAGTCAAGGGAGATATATGGAATATGAAGAACCTAAGGCATTTCAAGACAAAAGCAGCCATTTATCTTAAAAAGGGAGCCGAAGGTAAAGGCTCCGAAGGGAACCTTCAAACGATCAGTAGATTATCAGATCAAAGTTGCACGGAGGGCGTGTTTACCCGCGCCTCAAACCTAAACACCTTGGGTATTCGCGGCGATCTGTCTCGTCTTCTGAAATCCACGTGCTTGACAAATCTGTACCTCCTTCAAAAGCTGAAGCTACTGTATGACGTAGCCTCTGAAAAGCCAATGTGCGACCTTCCTCAAGTGGGCTGGTTCCCGCCAAATCTGAGGACCCTGACATTGTCGTCTACGTTTCTTGAATGGAAGCATATGCAGACACTGGGGATGCTTAAAAAGCTTGAGGTGCTCCAGTTGAAAGAGAATGCGTTCACGGGGAAATTATGGAACGCTGATCGTGGGGGATTCTGTTAGAAACCGCTTCATCTAAAAGCTCGAACTGTTAGAGAAGTTGGGCAACTAGACATTTATAGTGGGCCGAATATATTCTCCAATACTCCCCCTCACTTGTGGGCCGATTTCAACCTCAGGGGAAGACCCAACAAGTGGATAATTAATTCGGGTGGAGTCGCACATGGCGGGAGTCGAACCCAGGACCTGCCACAAGGCTAGGCTCTGATACCATGTTAGAAACCGCTTCATCTAAAAGCTCGAACTGTTAGAGAAGTTGGGCAACTAGACATTTATAGTGGGCCGAATATATTCTCCAATAGATTCTCTTCACTCGAGTTCTTGCACATAGGGCGCACGGACTTAGAGTCTTGGACTGCCTCGGGTGATACTCCTTTTCCGAGTCTCAAATGCCTTGTGCTTAAGAACTGCGAGCAACTCAAGGAAATCCCACTTGTGCTGGGGGAAAGCCTTGAGGTGTTGGACATTGAATGTGTCGATAAGGCTACGGTTGAATGTGCCAAAAAAATCGAGGAGCAGGCAAAACTACGCATGAGAGGAGTAAAGCAGGGTAGGGGGTTTAAACTCATAATTTCGCCTGGGGACTTACAAAAGATGACCGCATGATCGAACTGAAACTCAACTCCTGCATGCAGTGAACGGGTACGTGTTGTCGTGCTCTTTTTCTCTCTCGCTACGTATGTGTGTGTGTGTAGCCCTTATCGTGTACTTGATTTTTCAGGATCGTTGGAGTACAGTTTTTCTTGATTCTGGTGGAGTGTTTTTTTTCTTGTTCCTTCTTTTTTTTTTTTTGTTATTTGTCGTCACGTATTATTTGATGACTGCTTTAAAGGTTGTGCTTATGACGTTGGAGCAACAATTTTTACAAATTGATTCGGTTTCATCACAAACTTCACTCAACTCGTATTTTTGTACATATTTCGTCAAAACTCAAATCCCCTCGTTCAATTTGAAGGTTGGATCCGGCTATGATTTGTGCCCAGTTTCATTTTTTGAGTGACATTCGGAAAGACAAGGATAAAATAAAAATAAAATTACAGTATGAGAGTTTCAATTGTCTTCAACTTTATCAATCTGCACATAAACATTAGTATGTACTTTCTGCGTTTTCAAACTTTAATCGATTTCTTAAGTAGTGTGTAATATTTAATCATTAAACTCTTCCTAATATATCAATTGTTACTTGATTTTTCGTGCAACTAATATTAATATACTACTAATCGATGTCGGTCTCTCACAAGTAAAAAAGACAAAACCCCCTCTTAATTATTCTATAGGAGAACTAGTCAAAATTCAACTCAGCTAGCTATTCTTGTTAGGGCTGTAAACGGATCGGATCGGATAATGATCTCTCCATATTTTTAATCATATTTTTTTGGTGGAAACGGAGCGGAACGGATAATGACCGGATGCGGATACAAATGCGGATTATATCGGATTACGGATTCGGATCGAAAACGGAGCGGATTCGAACCAAATACGAATAAATATTATCGGATAGATAAAATTATATTTTTATTTATTTTCGCTAATATAAAAAGGGGCATTCACAAAAAATGAAGTTCTAAGTGTTTCAAGTTTTAAGTGTTTAAATATATATAAATACTAATCTTTAGTTTAATTGTAAAAAAGTGAAAACTCCCGAAATTATCCTTTTTCTTTGTGTTTTTCAACAATTAACAACGATCTACTAAATCAAACATTTATTTCTCACATCCGATTCTAAAATAGTCTATCGTATCCAATCCTACAAAATTGAAAATCGTATCATCATCCTGTTCAAGAACTCGCAGTCAGTTGGTGTAGTGCTTCAGAATCATAGAATCCGCACTCAAGAAATTCTTGATATCGCCGGTTCGAAACAGATCCAGGCGGTAGATTTGTGAACCCACAAACAAGAAAGTGTATCGTCTGGTAGGTTTTCGGGAATTGATCTTTGCAGAATAGGTTTAATCTGTGTTTAATTTTGAATAATTACATCTTGTATTTCTCATACGAGAATCTACCTATAATTCCTTATGAAGATTATTTATTTTGACAAACGGTGATTTAATTGTTTTTTTAATTGTTTGATGTTAGTTCCCGTGCAAGTTTTGATAAGTTTTATACACACCGAGGCAAACCCTAATCGTTCATCTTCAATTTCTCGTCCATAATCGAGACACTACCAACAAAACACACAACATGGCAAGTTGAAGCATTGAAACGCAAATATCTATGCGATCGTGTTCACCCAGAAAACCTCAAGAATCTCTATACAATCGTGCCCTCAGATCTAGTTTCCAATCAGATGAAATTCAAGATTTTTTCAATATTGTCGCAATTCTTCTGCTACAAGATAGTTTTTTGTTTTTATCTGCGAAGAAAATCGATCGGCATCACAATGTACCCACCACCGCGACTCTGGAATATGAGGTAATTTCAAAAATCTTGAAACTTTCATAGATGATGAGATTTTTTATGTATTATTTGATATTTTGTGTTAATGTAATTCGCATAAAGTGATATCTCATTCATATACAAAATCCGTGTATTTGGGTTGATTTTATTATAGTTTATGCTTCTTAGTGTGTGGGTTTCGAATTAATTTGTGCATTTTTTGATGCCTTGTGTGACCTTTGTCTGTGTAATGACTGTGACTCAAAATCACATAAGTATATATGGGTGATTGTACAGTTGGATTGCTTCCCACATTTTTATTTTTATTAGTTCATTTGTTTAGATATAATCCTACTTCAAAACTTAGTATAACTAAATATTGAATCATGTCTGCATATATGGCTTGTTTGTTGTAGGTAGTGATAAGCCCCTAACAACGTCAACCTCTTTGACGATATTATTGCCATTTAGAAGAAGGTCTCCTCGAAAAAGAGAAGACTCCTCGCAGGGACCTGATATTCTGACTTGATTAAATGCGGTGTCATGAAAAAAAATGTTCCCAAACGATCGCGATCGCGTCGGATCTGAAGAAGATGCCGAGAGTCACCGGTAAGGATTTGGTCCTCGACGCGGTATGCGCGGTCTTCTTGGAAGAGATCGAGGCTGAACAAGCAACCATGATCATCCCGTGGTGTAACCACATGTTTCATCTTGCGTGCGCCGATTCGTGGCTCTCGAAAAACTTGATTTGCACTATGTTCAATTCTAGTTTATATACTAGACTTTTATTGTAACAAAGACTATAAAATGTACAATATGCGCTCTTACATAACTAGAAATGAAACTAATAAAAATTAGTAATTTAATTACACAAAATAAGGAACAAAACAAGCAAAAAATTGGTAATTTTATTGCATAAAATTAAGAACGAAACTACCAAAAAATTAGTTACACAAAACTAATAACGAAATTAGCAAAAAAATTATAATTTTATTTTACAAAAATTTGAATGAAACTATAAGATCGAAACTAGCAAAAAACTTACGTCGAAACTAACAAACAACTAGTAATTATGTTATACAAAACTAGAAACGCCGAAACTAGCAAAAAATTGAAAATTAAATTAAATAAAACTAAGAACGAAACTATAAGAACAAAACTAACAAAATACTGATACTTATACCACACAAAATATAAACGAAACTAGCACAAAATTGATTAATGATACTACACAAAAATAGAAACGAAACTAGTTGAAAACTGATAATATTAATCGATGCAAGCATACATACATTAACGTCAGACTGCTTATAAGCGATTAGCTGATCGTTGCTTATGTACATTGCTTGCAGCTTTAGTGTCGTACCACACTTTAACAAAAGTGTTTCCAGGTGAGGTTTCTAACCCCAAACTTTATTGAATAAATCAGTGATATGGGAAAACAAAACAAGACGAATCTTTGTCTTTCTATACAAATTAAGTAGGGTGGGACCGAGTCTTGGATTGTTCCTATCCTCAGGCCGAGTTATAATATAGATTGTTCTTTTAGGGACTTTGTTTGTCGCAAGGATCGTGCGCGGCGCCCTAATCACGCCCTGCATTTCCTCCAGCGAGACCAGGATATGTGGCTCGTGTTGTGCTTCACCATAACGCCGCTCTCCGCGCCACCGTCAGCAGGTAGTCCTTCCGCCACGCGAGCACCACCACCGGCGAAAAGAAATATCACAACCTCATTGATGCTGACCTTCCCATATATCCATCCGCCAATGAATCCTTGCTCGTCACACCTGGGGCCTGGGGTGTCGGCGACGACAAGGTACCGCACGAAAAAATCGATTCTTGAGAATGTCTAGTTTCCGTTCCTTTGAACAAATCACAATATTAAAAAAATAATACTTAATGTAGTTAGAAGATTATTAGTATCTTGTCCAAACTAAACGAGATTCTAAAAAGTTTTGTTTATTAAATTAGATATAATTAACAATAAATAAAGTTTATTAAGGACATTTTGAATTTTAAAAAAATACTTAAATTATCATTATTACACTTATAAGTAACTTAAATTGGAATAAAAAATAATATAATTTACTTAACTTACAATAAGTCAAATCTATACTATTTTTTAATAATATCAATAACCATACTATATTTTTTAATAATATCAATAACCATAAATAAATTAAAAAAAGAATAAAAAAATAATTGTATGCGGAAATGAAACCATATTTTTTATTTTTCATATTTATATATGAGCAAATAAACTCTTCAAAAATAATTTTTTTATTATTTAAGATATAATGAATTAAAATGTTTTTTATACTTAATTAATTTGTAGTATTTATTACTTATTCTAGTTTAGGAAGATACGGAATGACAGGAATGACATGAGATGATGTGAATACACTTGATTGACTAGAGTTATTTTATATAGAATGACAATTATTAAGTTAATGGGCTAATAGGATAGTGGGCCAACTTTTTGGGCTAATTATAATCGGATAATTCGTATTAAAAAAATCGGATAATCCTCGTAAAATGTCGGATAATCCGCTTCCGTCGGATAATAGCAATACCATATCCACTACCATATCCGTCGGATATCCGCACAGAAAATATCCGTATCCTCATCCGTATCCGCCGGATTCATAGAATCGCATACCATATCCTTAAAAACGGTTACGGGTGCGAATTCGGAGCGGAAATTATCCGTACCATTTACACCCCTAGTTCTTGTTGATGAGAATAATAAGTCATCAACACCCACATTCACTTCTATAGTCAAGATCGATCTATCGATTGATCGGAAAAATGGAGGAGGCGGCGTTGAACATCTTGTTTGAGAACATGAAGATTGTAATGTCCGATCATTGCAACCTCATCTCCGGAGCCGAAAACGAGTGGAATCAGCTGAAATCTGAGGTGGAAATGATGGAAGCTTTCCTGGAAGAATCTGCCAACAAGCGTGTGAAGGGACAACTCTTTAAGAAATACAGACAGAAGATAAGGGAAGCTGTGTACGAGGCCAAAAAAATCCTGTGCGATTGCATCGAAGAATATCAAAAGTCGAAGAGCAAAAGCAGCAATACTCTTCGAAAGATGTTGGACCCCAAGCGACAGAGCTTGGCCACCCAGGTGAAGATCATCAGAGAAACTGTAATCCAGCCTTTATTTAACGACCCCAAGAAAGACTTTGCCACTCTCCTAATTGCCGACGAATCCGATTCGACCAACACAACCGATGCTGGGAATCGAAAGGTACAATAAATTGGTTATAGCTTTCATTTGCAACCTCACTTGTACAACTAGAAATGAAGTAGTATCCATGAGTGCCTAATCTTGTTAGGGTATAGTTGTACTAGTAGCATAGATGGAACATATTTATACGAGTCAATCCCAGCTCAAAACGATGGGTGGAGGTTGTGCATTGACGGGTCACGAGATGTTCTGATAGAAACCAGAAACAGAGAGAAGAAACAAAGAGCAGAATAAAAGAAACAATCAAACACGAACACCAGTTCGGTTTTCCCAATAGCCTCCAGGCTCCAATTCAATTCAATAATTCGATAACCCTAATTAACAAACGCTGGACATTATATTCTAAATCCCTATCAAAATAAGGAAATAAACCTAACCCTAAATACTCAATAATAATAAAAGAGACCTAAATACTCCTTAAAGCCCAAACATAATAATAATAATGAAAGTGACATAAATAATTAATTAACTAAATCTGCTTGGTATCAACTCCATCCCTCTTCAAATCAACCTTGTCCCCAAGGTTGAAAAACGTCTTCCTTTTTCTTGAGTTCTTCTTGGCCGGTGGGTGATGGAGTTATATTCTAAATGTCTAGTTTAGTGACAATATGGAACTCCTTATCTGTGTTTTATTATCTATTAATCAAACTGTCGGCATTTTGTCTTTTATGAACTTTATGCAATAGTCCTAGATATATACGTTGTAGACAGTATGGCGTGAGGAGACACGCGGAAGATCATACTGTCGGTTACTCGTATACTATCGAACAGTAACTCACGACTTAGATGGACAGGGACAATCCATCGGTACGTCGTTGTGTGACTGGTAGATAGTCGGTCTTGACTATCATGTTACACTCGTACACTTGGTGTATTGAGCAGGACCACGGGAGGGCGTTCGATTTATACTAATCGAAGTAATCGAACTAGACCTCAGATATTACGGATATACGAATTCCTAATCCCTATATAATTATAGGTGCGTGTGTCCAATTCTCGGTTCTTTAACTTACCAATGAGTGAGACTAATTGATTAGCCGAGATCCTCGGTAAATTGAGAATCGTAATTGTACGCACGGCATTCTATAGATTATAGACCGGAAACCGTGTCCCGTTTATCGGGTTGATTACGTCCCCGAGATGAGCTCATAAAGTTTATCATGTAAACCCTGCAGGTGGATTTGTTCCACATGATAATAAGGATGAGTGGTACTAGTCTCGGATAATAAGAAACGAATTAATTTAATTATTAGTAATTAAATAAATTCGTGGACGTTCGATATCTTAAACACGGGGAAAGTCGTATATGTAATTTCGGCGGAAATATTATTGTTGAAATAATATTAAATTTATTTCGGGAATTCAATTATAATTTTATAGTGGAATTAATTATAATTAAAATTGAATTTAATTAAAGGTTTTCTTTTAAGGATACCGGTTTAATTAAATTGCAATTTAGCCCGGGATTTATTTACCTAAGGGGTCCCTACATTCCGCAGCTTTTTATTTTTCTGAGAAAAATTATTGCGTTAGCGCAATTAAGTTTTTCTCTGCTAAAATAATATAGTATAGCGCAAATATTTTTCTCTCATCAGAGAAAAGAAATATAACGCTGGTAGAAAAGGAGAACGCAGAAAATGATACCCAACGGATCGTTGCCCACACTGTTGGAGTTGTGTACTTAATGTCTAGATTTAAGTAACGGAGACTCACGATCCATTGCCACTAATCTATTTAATTAAATAAACAATTATTTGCGTTTAATTATTTATAATTAAATATATGCAAATCATAGTCCTGGATTTTATACGTTGTAGTTAGTATGGTGCAAGCATGGGCGCACAGAAGATCATACTATCGGTTACTCGTAATTAATCGAACAGTAGCTCACGACCTAGATGGACACGGACCAATCCATCGGTATAGTCGTTGTGTGAGAGAGAAAATAATTTATCTTAATTATTTTATCACACTTGTACACTTGGTGTATTGAGCGGATCGTTGAGATTCATCGATTAGGATTGCCGGCGATAATCGATTCGAGTCTCAGTGTATTTTATTCTTAATCCCCGATATTATTGCGGGTGTGTATATTTAATATAAGTGACTTTGATTTACCAAAGGAATTAACCGATTTAATTATTGGGTTGATTACCGGTTAAGTTGGGTCACTATATTTCATATATGACATGCCGTGAATAATTGACCGGACAGTGTATCCCGGAAGGGTTGATAATATCCCCGAGATGAGTTCATAAGGAATTATTATGTAAACCCTGCAGGTGGATTCGTTCCGCATAATAATTAAGGTTGAATGGTACTAGTCTCGGATATAAGAGATGAATAAATTAATTAGCAATAAATTAATTTTATTCATGGATATTTATATCTTAAATACACGGAATAAATAATACTACCGGAGAAATATTATTTGATATAATATGGTTTAATATTGGGAGTGCAATTAATTTTATATAGTGGAAAATAGAATTAATTAATATTAATGGATTAATAGATTTGGGCTTGGGCTCAATTTAATCATTAATATTGGAAGCCCAATATTCCACCTCCTTAAGATCCCCTACGTAGCCTATAAAAGCACTACATGGTCTTCTCTATTCTCATAACTTGAAGATCACAATTCTAGAGAGAAAAGTAGAGAGGGAGATCCATGGAGTTCGGAAGATCGTCGCCCACCCGACGTTCGAGCTAGTGCAAGGAATACGTGGGAAGGTCTCAAGGTCTTCAACGATCTCGTTTCTCCGTACAACGAGAACAAAGGTAAAATCGTGAAAACCCCCTCGATGATTTTACATCTTAATTATCGTGAAAATATCGTGAACCAAGATCCGAGGGACGAACCCCATAAGTGAGATTGAACCGGGCGGTGGTGGTCGAACCACCGGACCGCCGGCGGCTCATGGATTCTCGCCCAAAGGGGCTGCCGGGCGTGAGCCTCGGCTGGAGCCGAGGGCTCGATCGAGGTGGACTCGATCCCCCCGGACGGCATCGCCGCGAGCTGCGGGAGTTCCCGCAGCGGGCACGCGGGCGATGCGGATCGCATCCGGGGCGTGCCTAGCGGGCTGCTGGGAGCAGCCCGTGCGTTCGTACGGGGACCCCATCCCCGTGAGCAGCGAGTCGAGGACTCGCTGCGGGGCTGCTACGAGCAGCCCCAACGGTTGCTACGAGTAACCGCGAGCCCCACGCGGGGGCTCGGCTGGACGCACGCGGGGTTTCCCGCGTGTGGTGTTCGGTCGTGCACTGGGTCACGTGGTGTGTTCGTGGTTTCCGACTCGCGGGGGACTTCGGCTAGGGGCGGGCTGCGTGTCTTCGGGCGAGTAGTCTCCAAAGGTCGGACTTCTGCGGATGAGTCGGTATTCGTGGTTTCTCCGGCGATCGGGATTTCGATTGGGTTGTCGGTTCCGCAAATTTTTGACAATCCGGATATCCGATCTCCGAAGGATTTCGGTCGGAATTAATTAGATAATTAATTTTAATTAATTTATTAATTCCGGGATATCGATTTCCAACAATTGGTATCAGAGCGTTGGTTTTTCGTTCACGGTATTTTTCGATAAATTGTTCTACCTTGCAGGGTTTCCGACTATTATGGCTAGATTTAATTGTTTTAATTAATGTCATAATATTGTTCTTGATTATTAAACTCTCGGACATGTCGAGATTCGTTTTATGTGTGGTGAATGCTTGTAATAGTAAAAATTCGGGGGTTGACCGAATTTAGGTTTATTATTATGTTCTACTTTTTCCGGAAAATGTATAGGGTCGATTTCATGTATAGAATCGATACCGGATAATGTAATTTTAATTCTTGTAATTTATTTACGTTGGATCGATGCCGAAACGACCGCCGGAGAAGACGTGTGACGAAGAAGACGAAGAGGACAAAATCCGGGGGGGTCGATCATCCCCATGATCGATCCCCATGAGGATCGATCGACCCCGGGCTGACCTAGGGCTCTCGGCCACGCCGGCCACCAAGGGAGGTGGCGCGTGGGCCTAGGCCGGCGGTGGATGGTGGTAGTCGATGGTGGGGGTGGTGTGGGGTCTCCCAACCCATGCTACTCCTACCAAGATCCTACTTTCCTATTTGATTCGGTTTTCCTATTTGAGTGTTCTTATTTTTAGGAACTCTCATGGAATAGGAAAAGAATTAATTTGGAATTAATTTATTTTTCCAATTTAATTATTCCTTTATGGAATTTGTAATGGATTAGGAAAATAATTAATTTGGAAAGTTTTGAAAGTCCTTAATTAATTTTTCCTATTTAAATATTCCTTTATGGAATTTTTAATAGATTAGGAAAGGAATTAATTTGGAAGGATTAGGAGTCCTAATTTATTTTATTTCCTTATTCTATTATAGAAGTCTTCTAGAATATTCCGAGTTTGACTTGGATGGGATTCTAGAGATTTAATAGAATTAGATAGGAAAATAAAAATAAAAATAAATAAAAATATTAATAATATTTAATTTTATTTTTGATATATTCGATTGACTTAATTTTCGAATTAAGTAACTTTTGGATTAATTAAAAATAAATAGATTTAAATATTGAGATTAATATTCTCGTCACATGGAGCATTCAAGAACGAAGACTGAAGACTAGAAGATGCGTACGGGGATGCGATAAAGCCATAATAGTCGGAAAATAATATTCTAGTATTATTTTGACTATGTGATAATATTCTATGTGCTTTATTACATGTATGCATGCTTATGTGTATTTAATTATGCATTAGATAGCGTATCCCTTTATTGTAAAAAGCTAAGTGGGAGAGGGTATGGAAACATATCCATGGTCTCCATTGCTGTTCTCTTGGTGACTTTTATGGACTTTTGAAGTTCGTATAGAAAAGTCATTGGAGGAGAATTCTTGTAATTCCTTTTACGAGAAACATTGATTAAGTTTATCAAACAATGCCTAATTTGTCTTTCTGAAACTGATTTCAAGTCGACTCATTCTCACCCCGGGGAGTGGAATGGAGCCAAAGCCACTTGGTCATGTCGAGGACACAAATTAGAGACCTTCGTACCATCCTTTTGAAGGTGGATCGATTGTCTGCTCGGCTCCCTCATTTATGAGAGATAGGGTCGTTCGCATGGTGAATCACTGGTTAGAAACTTCGAGTTTCACTTATGATTCTCCGCGTCTTGATTTACAAGATTGAATGATTCATGTAATTGGGAGTCAATTGTAAAAGTCTTTTGGTGTAGTAAACGTCCACACTATCGTGGCTTGCTGCATTGAATGGGATTTTGGAACGATTGATGTAGACAGTTATAGAAGGGAGTAAAGGAGCGTATGTTAACGTAAACGTCCACACTATCGTGGCTTGCGGTGAATATGCGTGTCCCAAGCAATCTTCTTAGATACTGAGTAATGGTTTACACTTAGGTACGCTTCTTAGTATTCTTCCCATCGAAGTAACGCTAATGATGATGTACGACCGAAGGAAATCTAATTGCTAAATCATTTGGATAGGTAAACGTCCACACTATCGTGGCTTGCCATATCTGATGGGATTTTAGATGCGATTAGTGGTTTAATGATATTATTTGAGGGAGATAATATCGGAGATTAAATCGATTGTTTGTTGTTATATGTGCTCATAGATTAGGATATGGCTTTGAACCCACTTTATGTGATACGTAAGGATTTTAAACTCATTGGTCCCTGAATGTAATGATTGGAATAGAGATCTAGACATTACCCAAACTGTTGAAGAGAACAAGTTTGTACTCAGTGAGCTTTGTCCTCCCGAACCTACAAATGTCTTAACTGATGAGGAAAGGACTGATTTTGATATCATGTTCAAACTCGAGGAGATGTTTAGACATGGTGTAGAGGCTAGACAAGAGGCGATGAGGATACTCATAAAGGCCAGTCGAATCGAGGAAACGCTTAAACACGTTTTTGAGATGATCGACCTTTTAGACGAGTTGAGACGGAAATCGCAAGCTCTTGTAGCTAATGCCAAAGGTTTCGAGCCTAAAGGCAAAATCGGGGGAAAGGAAAAGCAAGCAAAGAAACCCAGTGGTCCTAAGTTGCTTAGACCACGAGATGGGACGAGAAAGCCATGAGGCAAGTATTCTCGATGCAAACAGTCTGGGTACTGGAAGTCTGATTATCCTCTCAAAGAAAGTACGAAATTTTCTTTAGTCGTAAAACATAGTCAGTGGTATTATCTACCAGAACCTGGTGTGTAGATATGGAACCACTGACGGTATGTACATTTTAAATGCAAGGGTTCCAGGAAACCCGACGACTTAGAAAAGAAGAAATCGTAGTCTACATGGGCAATGCTGTAGAGGAGGCAACAGTTGCAGTGGAGGACATTTTATAGGATATTGCTTTTATGTACCTTTCAAATTAGAAAGAACTTTGTTCTGGATTTCTAATAAATGGATATTTTATTTCTTTTAATCATTTGATGGTTATAAGAAGAAATAATGATATTATCTATTTTGGTACATTAGCTAGCAATATATAAATGATGAATTCTGAGTCCACCACGGTGCAACGAACCGTAGTATGAAACTCGTTTTACTAATAAGATATTTCTTTATCAATTATACTTGTGGATTCTTATGCTGAGTCATGTTTATTCAAATAAGAAGTTCAAAGGTCGAAAATTGATATTTTAATCAATTAAGTTGAAGGAGTGGACCTTCCGACCTAAGAATCTAATTTGGAAGATAATATGACTAAGCAATCCTTTTGGATATAAGATATAAGATCCGGACAAGTATAAGAATTGATTGACTCTGATGTATGCAGACCTATGCCTACTCAGACAATAAGGTACGAGTACTTCATTTGATGATTACTCGAGAAATGGATTAGAATACCTGATGTGCCACAAAAGCAAGTGTTTTGACAAGTCAATGGATACAAAGCTATTGTGGGGAACAACATGGTATATCCATTGAAAGCCTGCGATCTAATCGCGGAGGCAAGTGCCTGTCTGAGGAATGCATGGCATACTGATCAGAGATTGGGATTTGATCCCAAATGACTACACCATACACTCTTGTGTAGAAATGGTGTGTCGGAAATAAGAAGTGGAACTCTTATAGAAATAGTAAAAGCATGAGTTATACGGAACTACCTGTGTTCTATGGATATGTCTGGAAACAACGGCGCATTCAAATGCGGTTGTAGAATATCCTAGAAGAACAAAAGATGTGTGTTCAATAGTTCTATGAACCAGAAGGACGTTATAAGTTCTAACGCCCGGTTCTTAGAGGAAGACTATTAGATGAACCACAAGACCAAAGTGACGTAATACTTTGAAATAAGAGAGAAAGATTAAGACTTAGAACCAGCCGAACCGAGTAGCGGTACACCACTGACTGCACCTACTGTTATCACTGTTTATACACCGGAACGCCATTGTAGTGGGAGGTTGTGGGACAACAGGAGATATTCATAAGACTAGGAGAGTCTTCGGACTCTGGACCTAGTATACATGAAATAGATCCCTAGATCTACATGAAGGCCGTACTAGATCTAAATGTGCCTTCTTGGAGAGCAATAAGGATTATTGCTAAGAGGCGAGATCATTTAGAGTACAAGCTTAGTTGATCCATTTATGGATTGAAACAAAGCATTGAGTTCGTGGTACTTGCAAATTGATGAGATAGTCCATTTTATGGATTCATCAAAAGCATAGACGAATCGTGTGTATGGGAAACGTGATGGAAACAAGGTGGTGTTTCTCGGAGGTTTTATGTAGATAACATTTTATCATTGGCAACAATGTAAAGATGTTGTCAGACATAAAATGATGGTTGTCTAGAAAAATCGATATATGAGATAAAGAAGAAGTTAGAGCATGTTCTTAAGATCTAGGATCTCAAGAAAAGAACATTGTACTTCTCCTGGACATCTTACATATATATGATTATGGTTCGTTTTAACATGCAAGATTCCGAGAAAGGTTCGTTACCTTTCAGAAACGGAATGCATCTATCTAAGGATATGTGTTTTGGAACACAAAAGGAGATAGAAGCAATGAAAGCAGTTTCCTACACTTTGAGTGTGGAAAGCTTAATAAATGCAATGTTGAAAACAAGAACCTGATATCGGCTATGCGGTGAGCATAGTGGGAGGATATCAAGGTAATCCTGGAAAAGAATATTCGACTGCTGTAAAAGTACTTTCGAAGTACTATCCTAGACTACGAAGCAGACGAGTTTTTTTCCTTTGGATTACATTCTCTTAGATTTCTAATCGAATGAGGACCAATGTAAGTCGATATCAGGCTATGTGTTTCACTATTGAAGGAGAAGGAGTTTTAACATGGAAGAGTGATAAGCACGATGCTTTTCGGACTCTGCCATGGGTAACCAAATAGCGGCCTCAGAGGCAGCGGAAGTTTTGGTATAACTCCGGGATGATCTCTGGGACTTAGATGTGATTCTAAATTTGCCAAAGGCTATGTAAATAGCGGTGCAATGGCAAATGGTAAGAAATCACTAGTCCATAAGTGTAAGATAACACATAGTGCAAGTACCACCTGATACGAGTCATCGTCAAGGGAGACGACGCTGTAGTCACCAAGATAACTTCAGAGCGGCAACCTAGATTGCTCATTCACATAGTACTTCTTGGAAGTACACTTTAAGCACGTGATGAGTATGGGAGTCGGGAGTTTGGAGGAAATGACTAGACCTTAGTACAAGTGGGAGATTGTTGGAGTTGTGTACTTAATGTCTAGATTTAAGTAACGGAGACTCACGATCCATTGCCACTAATCTATTTAATTAAATAAACAATTATTTGCGTTTAATTATTTATAATTAAATATATGCAAATCATAGTCCTGGATTTTATACGTTGTAGTTAGTATGGTGCAAGCATGGGCGCACAGAAGATCATACTATCGGTTACTCGTATTTAATCGAACAGTAGCTCACGACCTAGATGGACACGGACCAATCCATCGGTATAGTCGTTGTGTGAGAGAGAAAATAATTTATCTTAATTATTTTATCACACTTGTACACTTGGTGTATTGAGCGGATCGTTGAGATTCATCGATTAGGATTGCCGGCGATAATCGATTCGAGTCTCAGTGTATTTTATTCTTAATCCCCGATATTATTGCGGGTGTGTATATTTAATATAAGTGACTTTGATTTACCAAAGGAATTAACCGATTTAATTATTGGGTTGATTACCGGTTAAGTTGGGTCACTATATTTCATATATGACATGCCGTGAATAATTGACCGGACAGTGTATCCCGGAAGGGTTGATAATATCCCCGAGATGAGTTCATAAGGAATTATTATGTAAACCCTGCAGGTGGATTCGTTCCGCATAATAATTAAGGTTGAATGGTACTAGTCTCGGATATAAGAGATGAATAAATTAATTAGCAATAAATTAATTTTATTCATGGATATTTATATCTTAAATACACGGAATAAATAATACTACCGGAGAAATATTATTTGATATAATATGGTTTAATATTGGGAGTGCAATTAATTTTATATAGTGGAAAATAGAATTAATTAATATTAATGGATTAATAGATTTGGGCTTGGGCTCAATTTAATCATTAATATTGGAAGCCCAATATTCCACCTCCTTATGATCCCCTACGTAGCCTATAAAAGCACTACATGGTCTTCTCTATTCTCATAACTTGAAGATCACAATTCTAGAGAGAGAAAGTAGAGAGGGAGATCCATGGAGTTCGGAAGATCGTCGCCCACCCGACGTTCGAGCTAGTGCAAGGAATACGTGGGAAGGTCTCAAGGTCTTCAACGATCTCGTTTCTCCGTACAACGAGAACAAAGGTAAAATCGTGAAAACCCCCTCGATGATTTTACATCTTAATTATCGTGAAAATATCGTGAACCAAGATCCGAGGGACGAACCCCATAAGTGAGATTGAACCGGGCGGTGGTGGTCGAACCACCGGACCGCCGGCGGCTCATGGATTCTCGCCCAAAGGGGCTGCCGGGCGTGAGCCTCGGCTGGAGCCGAGGGCTCGATCGAGGTGGACTCGATCCCCCCGGACGGCATCGCCGCGAGCTGCGGGAGTTCCCGCAGCGGGCACGCGGGCGATGCGGATCGCATCCGGGGCGTGCCTAGCGGGCTGCTGGGAGCAGCCCGTGCGTTCGTACGGGGACCCCATCCCCGTGAGCAGCGAGTCGAGGACTCGCTGCGGGGCTGCTACGAGCAGCCCCAGCGGTTGCTACGAGTAACCGCGAGCCCCACGCGGGGGCTCGGCTGGACGCACGCGGGGTTTCCCGCGTGTGGTGTTTGGTCGTGCCCTGGGTCACGTGGTGTGTTCGTGGTTTCCGACTCGCGGGGGACTTCGGCTGGGGGCGGGCTGCGTGTCTTCGGGCGCGTAGTCTCCAAAGGTCGGACTTCTGCGGATGAGTCGGTATTCGTGGTTTCTCCGGCGATCGGGATTTCGATTGGGTTGTCGGTTCCGCAAATTTTTGACAATCCGGATATCCGATCTCCGAAGGATTTCGGTCAGAATTAATTAGATAATTAATTTTAATTAATTTATTAATTCCGGGATATCGATTTCCAACACACACAACGGTTGGAGTCAAGGGAAGAGGCATACACTAGCAATCGCTAAGGTCTCAACAATCGACCGAGAAGTTATGAGATCGGTTTTAATTCCGCATTTATTCGATCTCATTTATTCGTTGATCATACTTTGAACGTAGATCGGGTTCCGGGGTTGTGGGTTGTATTCCTCGACTACTGGGGGTTCTAGGACCTTCGGATCGGTAGTCGGATGAGGAAAAACGACCCGGAAACGAGCCCGGAACAGCAACGTCGCGTTGCTGTTCGCGGACAAACGGCGGTCGCCAGAAAGCAAACGGCGGTCGCCGTTTGCAGCTTCTCCAGCGACCGCTGGACTGCATACAACGGGCGCTGTTTGAGTGCAGTCCAGTCCCGGTTCGCGCGATTGTCCTTCGGGGCGATGGCTGGGCGTGAATCGGGTCAAGGGCTGTCGTGCGAACGAAGTAGCGACACCGGGGGTCGACTGGGAGCGTTCGGATGTTCGAGCAATCGAACGAACGCCTCCCGGGTAGTCGATTTCCAACAATTGGTATCAGAGCAAGGTTTGTACGTTCTTTGTATTGTTTGCAAGTTTTTTTTTGCAGGATAACCCGATTATTATGGTCATGTTTGTATGTACTGTATGTTGTGGTTTGTTAAACTCTCGGGGTTGTCGAGATCTTTTTTTTTTTTTTTTAATCGTTGCTTGGATGTAATAGTTAAAACGACGGGTTGAGTCGTTTAGGTTTTATTTTCGTTTTTCGTTTATCCGGGTGTATAGGATCGATCAACCTGTATAGGATCAATGCCAGAAGTAGTTAGTTTACATATGTAATGTTACTGCTGCTTGGTGAATCGAGAGGAGATCGAAGGACGGACGAACGAGGGTCGAGAAGTCGAACCCGCAGCCTGCTGTGCACAAACGGCGCCCGCTGGAGGGCAAACTGTTGGAATTCGATATCCCGGGTTATTAAAATTTGCGGAAAAACAATAACCCGATCAAAGACCTTCGCCGGAGATCACACGAACACCGACTCGCGCGCCGGAGCTCGACCGAGGAGACCACGTACCCGAAGGCACGCGGCTGCCCCCCAGCCGAACCCCCGCGAGCGGGGTTCACGCGATCGCCCGATCGCGTCTCACGCGATCGATGGGTGGGGCTGCTCCCAGCAGCCCCCGCGGCGAGTCCGGCGACTCGCCGCCGCTTGGAGGCTCCCCCACCGTCGAGGTGGGGAGGGGACGGCACCAGCCCGCCCCCAGCGATCGATCCTTGTGATCGATCGCAAGCCCTCGGCCCAGCCGAGGGTCGCTCCTCCTCACGCCGCGAAACCCTAGGCGGCGATCCCACGCGGTCCGGTGGCTTCGCCACCACCGCGTGATCGTTCGTCTAATCCGGGTTCGACTTTCGGATCTTCGTTCTACGGTATTTTCAATAAATCCAAAATCAAATAATATCAAGGATGTTTAGATATTATACCTTCGATTCGTTGTTCGGAGAAACGAAATCAAACACTTTTGAATCTTCCCACGTATTCCTTGCACTTCGTTCGAACGTCGGGTGGGCGACGATCTATCGAACTCCTATGGATCTCCTTCAACTCTCTAGAACTATCAAACAATGATATTCTTGTCTTATGATTTATGAAGGCCATGTAGTGCTTTTATAGGCTACGTAGGGGATCTAAAGGAGGTGGAATATTGGGCATCCAATATTGATGATTAAATTGAGCCTAGTCCAAATCCATTAATCCTTATCAATATTAATTTTATTTATTTTCCACTATATAAATAAAATTGCACTCCCAATATTTACCCATATTATATCGAATAATATTTCTCCGGTTAGTATTATTTATTCCGTGTATTTAAGATTTAAATATCCATGAATAAAATTTATTTATTGCTTAATAAATTTATTCATCTCTTATATTCGAGAATAGTACCACTCAACCTTATTTATTATGCGGGAACAAATCCACTCGCGAGGTTTACATAATAAATCCTTATGAGCTCATCTCGGGGATATTATCAACCCTTCCGGGATACACTGTCCCTTCAAGAATTCACGGCATGTCATATATAAAATACAGTGACCCAACTTAACCGGTAATTAACCCAATAATTAAATCGGTTAATTCCTTTGGAAAATCAAAGTCACTTATATTAAATATACACACCCGCAATTGTTTCGGGGATTAAGAATAAAATACTCCGAGACATAAATCAATTATCACAGAGCAATCCTAATTGATAAGTCTCAAGCGATCCGCTCAATACACCAAGTGTACAAGTGTGATAAAATAATTAAGACAAATTATTTTCTCTCTCACACAACGACTATACCGATAGATTGGTCCGTGTCTATCTAGGTCGTGAGCAACTGTTTGATTAAATACGAGTAACCGATAGTATGATCTTCTGTGTGGGCCCGACACACCATACTAACTACAACGTATAAAATCCAGGACTATAATTTGCATTTATTTAATTAACAATAATTAAAAGCAAATGAATGTTCATTATTAATAGGTAAATGAAAGTGTACATAGAGTTCAGAATACTCAAATCTAGACATTAAGTATACTACTCCATCACAAACGCCGGTCGCCGTTTGCAGCTCCTCCTGCGACCGCTGATCGTCTTACAGCGGGCGCTGTTTGAGGTTTGGCAGCAGCGCCGCGGGGGTTCGACGGACATCACGGAACGCTCGTCTTTGCCCGGGATGATACTCCAGTGGGAGGGGTTCGTCTCTTGGCACTTAGACGAGTCGGTGATGGACCGAGACCGAGACGAGCAACGAGACGAAGATCCGAGAAGACGTGCATGGAAGATATTTAAAGGCCATAAGACGTGCATGAAAGTGTACATAGAGTTCAGAATACTCAAATATAGACAATAAGTATACTACTCCATCAATCTCCCACTTATACTAAGGTCTAGTCTTATCTTCCAAACTTCTGACTCCCAAACCCTCCAAGTGCTTGAAATATACTTCCTTAGGAAGTATCTTGGTGAAAGGGTCCGCTAGGTTGTCCTCCGAAGCTATCTTGGTGACTACTGCATCGCCCCTCTTGACGATGTCTCGAATCAGGTGGTACTTGCGCTCTATGTGTTTCGTAGCACTATGGGACCGTGGTTCCTTACTGTTTGCCACTGCACCGCTATTGTCACAATAAATTGTCATAGCCTTGGGCAAACTCGGAATCACATCTAAGTCCTGGAGGAAATTAAGGAACCACACTGACTCTTTCGCTGCCTCTGAGGCTGCAACATATTCAGCTTCCATGGTAGAGTCTGAAATGCACTTTTGCTTAACACTCTTCCATGATACGGCTCCACCTCCCAAAGTGTACACATAGCCTGATGTCGACTTACGCCGATCCTTATCAGCTTGCATACATTAAGCTTCCCACAGCCGAAGCGTAGGGAACCACTTTCATTTCATCTTTCTCCTTTTGTGTCTGAGGACACATCTCCTTAGAAAGATAAGTTCCTTTACTGAAAGGTAGATCACCCTTCTTGGAATCTTGCATGTTAAAACGAGCTAGAATCGTGTTTATGTAAGATTGCTGGGAAAGATACAATGTTCTATTCCGGCGATCCCTTATAACTTTGATCCCTAGAACATGTCCAACTTCTCCCAAATCTTTCATATCGAATTGTCTAGACAACCAACCCTTTATGTCTGATAACATCTTTACACTGTTGCCAATGAGAAGTATGTCGTCTACATAAAGCACGAGAAACACCACCTTCTTTCCATCACGCTTCCAATACACGCACGATTCGTCCATGCTTTGAATGAATCCAAAAGATTGGACTACTTCATCAAACCGCAGGTTCCACGATCTCGAGGCTTGTTTCAATCCATAAATGGATCGATTAAGCTTGCACACTAGATGATCTCGCCCCTTAGCAATGAATCCTTCTGGCTGTTTCATATAAATCGTCTCGTCAAAACTTCCATTCAGGAAAGCTGTCTTGACATCCATCTGCCACACCTCATAATCCATATGAGCTGCTATGGATAAGAGAATCCGGATTGACTTTATCTTGGCTACCGGCGAGAAGGTCTCCTCATAATCGATTCCCTCTTTCTGAGTATATCCTTTCGCAACAAGCCGAGCTTTAAAGGTTTCAACCTTTCCGTCAGATCCTCTCTTTCTCTTGTAGACCCGTTTACACCCAATTGGCTTTACGCCGCTTGGTGGTTCTACAAGATCCCAGACTTTATTTGAATCCATAGATTCAATTTCGGATTTCATCGCTTTCTTCCAAGAAGGCGCATCTATATCTTGTACCGCTTCATCATAGGTCCAGGGATCGACTTCATGAACTCCGGGTGCCGATTCCAAAGACTCACCCAGTCCAATCCATCTGTCCCGTTGTTTAACAACCCTCCCACTACGACGGCGTTCCGGTGTATCAACAGTGACAGTATTAGGTGCAGGTTCTAGTGGTGTATCTATACTCGGTTCGGCTGTGTCCAGGTCTTCCTCGTTACCTCTCAACTCATCAAGCGTTATGTCACTTTTGGGCTTGTGGTCCATGATATAGTCTTCCTCTAAGAACCGAGCGTTAGTACTTATAACGATCTTCTGGTCCGTAGGACTATAGAACATGCCACCTTTAGTTCCTTTCGGGTATCCTACAAACAATCGTATTTCTGATCTAGGTTCTAACTTATCGGCGCCTTGTCGCAACACATGTGCTGGACATCCCCAGATCCGAATGTGTTTCAAGTTAGGCTTACGCCCACTCCACAACTCCATGGGTGTAGTTGGTACCGTTTTGGTTGGAACCCTATTCAGAATGTACGCCGCTGTTTCCAAGGCATGTCCCCAGAACATAACAGGTAAATCCGAGTAACTCATCATCGATCGCACCATCTCCATAAGAGTCCTATTCCTTCTTTCTGACACACCATTCTGCTGAGGAGTATATGGTGAGGTCAGTTGGGATTCAATCCCATTCTCTGCCAAGTATGCCTTGAATTCTCCAGACAGGTATTCGCCTCCGCGATCAGATCGCAGGCATTTTATGGATTTACCACGAAGGTTCTCCACAAGAGCCTTGAATTCCTTGAACTTGTCAAAAGAATCACTCTTGTGGCGCATCAGGTATACATATCCATACCTTGAGTAATCATCAGTAAAAGTGATGAAGTACTCGTACCCTCCCCTTGCCTGAGTAGACATAGGTCCGCATACATCAGAGTGAATCAAATCCAATACTTGTTCAGCTCTACGTCCTTTACCAGAAAAAGAACGCTTGGTCATTTTACCCTCCAAACAGGATTCGCAAGTTGGAAGGTCCTCTCCTTCAACACCACTGATGAGACCATCAGCTTTCAACCTTTGAATTCTATTCGAATTAATATGACCTAGCCTTAGATGCCACAAGTATAATTGATTCATTTTAGAAGGTTCCTTTCTCTTATTGGTGTTCGTAGATGTGTTATTACTCTCGGTTAGTTGCATCGTGTTAGACTCAGGATTTAGAACATACAAATCGTCTATCAATGTACCAGAACAGACAATCTCTCTATTTCTTCTTATGACCACAGAGTGATCAAAAGAAACAGAATATCCATTCAGAATTAACTTAGAAACTGAAATTAAATTCTTTCTAAAATTCGGTACATAAAGACAATTTTGTAAAACTAAAATCCTATCACTACTAAAGTGTAAGTGAACGTCTCCCACTGCAACAGCCGCCACCTTCGCGGCATTGCCCACGTAGACCACGATTTCTCCCTCTCTAAGTCTCCGGGTTTCCTGGAACCCCTGCAATGAATTGCAGACATGGTCAGTGGCCCCCGTATCTACACACCAGGTGCTGGTAGATATCACCGCTGACAATGTTTCAGTGACTAAGGAAAATTTCGTACCTTTGATGAGAGGACAATCAGACCTTCAGTGCCCAAACTGCTTGCATCGAAAGCATCTGCCCAAGGGCTTGCCTCTCCCAATCCGTGGTTTTAAACCACTGGGCTCTTTGCACGCTTTTCCTTTAGCCTTACCACAAAAGCTTGTGATGCCCTTAACTTACGCACAAACTCCGCTTTCGCCGAATCCTTTTTAAGGGACTCATTGAGAGAGGATTCTGTGAGTATGTTAATCACCTCTTGTCCGGCTTCCACGCTATGTCTCAACATCATCCTGAGGTCATCTTTAATGTCCTCATCAGTTGGGACAACAGTGGATTCGGAAAGCTCAACAGTCTGAACAATGTCCAGATTTCGTTCCCAATCATTACTATATGGAACCGGTGAGTTTTCATCCTTAAGTATATCACAAAGTGGGGTCACAGTCATTCTTAACCTATAAGCACATAAAATAAACAAACAATTTAATACCGATATTATCTCCCTCAAATAATATCATTAAATCACTAATCACATCTAAAATCCCATCAGGTAAGGCAAGCCACGTGGTGTGGACGTTTATGATGGAGTTGTATACTAAATGTCTAGTTTAGTGCAAATACGGAACTCCTTATCTATACCTTAATTCGATATATGATTCAAGCATAATTGCATTTAATGCAATAGTCCTTGATGTATACGTTGTAGACAGTATGGCGTGAGGAGACACGCGGAAGATCATACTGTCGGTTACTCGTATACTATCGAACAGTAGCTCATGACTTAGATGGACAGGGACAATCCATCGGTACGTCGTAGTGTGACTGGTAGATAGTCGGTCTTGACTATCATGTTACACTCGTACACTTGGTGTATTGAGCAGGACCACGGGAGGGCGTTCGATTTATACTAATCGCAGTAATCGAACTAGACCTCAGATATTACGGATATACGAATTCCTAATCCCTATATAGTTATAGGTGCGTGTGTCCAATTCTCGGTTCTTTAACTTGCCAATGAGTGAGACTAATTGATTAGTCGAGATCCTCGGTAAATTGGGAATCGTAATTGTACGCACGGCATGCTATAGATTATAGACAGGAAACCGTGTCCCGTTTATTGGGTTGATTATGTCCCCGAGATGAGCTCATAAAGTTTATCATGTAAACCCTGCAGGTGGATTCGTTCCACATGATAATAAGGATGAGTGGTACTAGTCTCAGATAATAAGAAACGAATTAATTTAATTATTAGTAATTAAATAAATTCGTGGACGTTCGATATCTTAAACACGGGGAAAGTCGTATATGTAATTTCGGCGGAAATATTATTGGTAAAATAATATAGATTAATTAATTGGGAATTCAATTATAATTTTATAGTGGAATTAATTATAATTAAAATTGGATTTAATTAAAGGTTTTCTTTTAAGGATGTTGGAAATCGATATCCCGGGCTATTAAAATTTGCGGAAAATAATAACCCGAACGAAATCCTCCATCGCCGGAATAATTGGATTCCCGACTCATCCGCAGGAGTCCGACCTTTGGAGACTACGCGCCCGAAGACACGCAGCCCGCCCCCAGCCGATTTTCTCCCGCGAGCCGAATCCATGAACGCGAACCATCTTACGTCGACGGAACTCGACTTGAGCATCACCGCCGCGGGATGAAACCCCGCGGCTAGAAAACCCTAGCCGAGCCCCCCGCCGCGAGGGGGCTCGCGATCGCACGCCGCGATCGCCGGGGCTGCCCAGCAGCCCCCGGTGGTGAGTCCGGCGACTCACCACCGCCGCCTGAGGAGGGGCGGTCAGCCCCCAGCTGACCCGCCGCGGCTTTCCCCGCGATCGACCTCGCGGTCGATCGCCTGCCCCGGCTTCAGCCGGGGCTCCTCCCGTGCGCGCGCCGCCGGGCGATGAGAGGCCAGGGGGTTCACTCCGCCGTGGCACCAGCCCACGGCTGAACCCCCAGCGATCGACTTCACGTCGATCGCATGCCCCGGCGTCCAGCCGGGGCTCCTTCTCACCCGCGCGCCGGCGGTCGAAGCCCTAGGGCTCGACCGCCACCCTCGACTCGATTCGAGGGTTTCCCGATCTTCGCCGGGGATCTCGAATCCCCATCCCCGAAGTTCGTACGTTTATCCGGATCGTGTGTTCATGTACATGCTGTTGGAAATCGATATCCCGGAATTAATAAATTAATTAAAATTATTTATCCAATTAATTCCGACCGAAATCCTTTGGAGATCGAATATCCGGAGTTGTAAAAATTGCGGAACCGACAACCCGATCGAAATCCCGGTTGCCGGAACCCCACCACGAACCTCCACGGGGATAGAACCCAACCGAAACCCTAACCGCGGGGATAGCCCGCGGCTGTCCGGTCGAGCCCCCGTGTGGGGCTCGCGGCTGTTCGTAGCAGCCATAGGGGGCTGCCCAGCCATGCCCTAGGTGATCGCACATCCGCCACGATCAAAATCGTGGCATGCGATCACCACAGCCCGCCACCGCGCGAGCGGTGGCCCAGCCGCGCGAGCGGCGATCAGCCCGCGCAAGCGGCGATCGCGCCGTGCAAGCGGCGCTGAGCAATCGTACGGGCTGCTCCCAGCAGCCCGCTGGTCGTCCCCGGACGAGGCTCGCATCGCACGCGAGTCCGCTGCGGGAGAACCCGCAGCTCGCGTCGAGCCCATCCGGACGATCGAGCACGCGCTCGATCGAGTCTCGGCGTCCAGCCGAGGCTCGCCCCTCTCGACCCTCTCTTGCTCGAGCCGTTGAGCCGCCGGCGGTCCGGTGATCTTCGATCACCACCGCCCGGTTCAACCTCGACAAAGGTCACGTTCTCGGATCTTGCGTTCACGTTATTTTCACGATAATAATTTAAAATCATCGAAGGGGGTTCAACGATTTTACCTTTGTTCTCGTTGTACGGAGAAACGAGATCTATGAAGACCTTGAGACCTTCCCACGTATTCCTTGCACTAGCTCGAACGTCGGGTGAGCGACGATCTTCCGAACTCCATGGATCTCCCTCTCTACTTTCTCTCTCTAGAATTGTGTTCTTCAAGTTATGAGAATAGAGAAGACCATGTAGTGCTTTTATAGGCTACGTAGGGGATCTTAAGGAGGTGGAATATTGGGCTTCCAATATTAATGATTAAATTGAGCCCAAGCCCAAATCTATTAATCCATTAATATTAATTAATTCTATTTTCCACTATATAAAATTAATTGCACTCCCAATATTAAACCATATTATATCAAATAATATTTCTCCGGTAGTATTATTTATTCCGTGTATTTAAGATATAAATATCCATGAATAAAATTAATTTATTGCTAATTAATTTATTCATCTCTTATATCCGAGACTAGTACCATTCAACCTTAATTATTATGCGGAACGAATCCACCTGCAGGGTTTACATAATAATTCCTTATGAACTCATCTCGGGGATATTATCAACCTTTACGGGATACACTTTCCCGTCAAGTATTCACGGCATGTCATATATAAAATACAGTGACCCAACTTAACCGGTAATTAACCAAATAATTAAATCGGTTAATTCCTTTGGTAAATCAAAGTCACTTATATTAAATATACACACCCGCAATAGTATCGGGGATTAAGAATAAAATACACTGAGACTTAAATCGATTATCGCCGGCAATCCTAATCGATAAATCTCAAGCAGATCCGCTCAATACACCAAGTGTACAAGTGTGATAAAATAATTAAGATAAATTATTTTCTCTCTCACACAACGACTATACCGATGGATTGGTCCGTGTCCATCTAGGTCGTGAGCAACTGTTCGATTAAATACGATTAACCGATAGTATGATCTTCTGTGCGCCCATGCTTGCACCATACTAACTACAACGTATAAAATCCAGGACTATGATTTGCATATATTTAATTATAAATAATTAAACGCAAATAATTGTTTATTTAATTAAATAGATTAGTGGCAATGGATCGTGAGTCTCCGTTACTTAAATCTAGACATTAAGTACACAACTCCAACAATCTCCCACTTGTACTAAGGTCTAGTCATTTCCTCCAAACTCCCGACTCCCATACTCATCACGTGCTTAAGTTGTACTTCCAAGAAGTACTATGTGAATGAGCAATCTAGGTTGCCGCTCTGAAGTTATCTTGGTGACTACAGCGTCGTCTCCCTTGACGATGACTCGTATCAGGTGGTACTTGCACTATGTGTTATCTTACACTTATGGACTAGTGATTTCTTACCATTTGCCATTGCACCACTATTTACATAGCCTTTGGCAAATTTAGAATCACATCTAAGTCCCAGAGATTATCCCGGAGTTATACCAAAACTTCCGCTGCCTCTGAGGCTGCTATTTGGTTACCCATGGCAGAGTCCGAAAAGCATCGTGCTTATCACTCTTCCATGTTAAAACTCCTTCTCCTTCAATAGTGAAACACATAGCCTGGTATCGACTTACACTGATCCTCATTCGATTAGAAATCTAAGAGAATGTAATCCAAAGGAAATGTTCGTCTGCTTCGTAGTCTAGAACAGTACTTCGAAAGTACTTTTACAGCAGTCGAATATTCCTTTCCAGGATTACCTTGATATCCTCCCACTATGCCAACCGCATAGCCGATATCAGGTTCTTGTTTTCAACAATGCATTTATTAAGCTTTCCACACTCAAAGTGTAGGAAACTGCTTTCATTGCTTCTATCTCCTTTTGTGTTCCAAAACACATATCCTTAGATAGATGCATTCCCTCTCTGAAAGGTAACGAACCTTTCTCGGAATCTTGCATGTTAAAACGAACCATAATCGTACAAGATATCTAGAGAAGTACAATGTTCTTTTCTTGAGATCCTAGATCTTAAGAACATGCTCTAACTTCTTCTTCATCTCATATATCGATTTTTCTAGACAACCATCATTTTATGTCTGACAACATCTTTACATTGTTGCCAATGATAAAATGTTATCTACATAAAACCTCCGAGAAACACCACCTTGTTTCCATTACGTTTCCCATACACTCGATTCGTCTATGCTTTGATGAATCCATAAAATGGATTATCTCATCAATTTGCAAGTACCACGAACTCAATGCTTTGTTCCAATCCATAAATGGATCAACTAAGCTTGTACTCTAAATGATCTTGCCTCTTAGCAATAATCTTTATTGCTCTCCAAGAAGGCACATTTAGATCTAGTACGGCCTTCATGTAGATCCAGGGATCGATTTCATGTATACTAGGTCCAGAGTCCGAAGACTCTCCTAGTCTTATGAATATCTCCGGTTGTCCCACAACCTCCCACTACAATGGCGTTCCGGTGTATAAACAGTGATAACAGTAGGTGCAGTTAGTGGTGTACCGCTACTCGGTTCGGCTGGTTCTAAGTCTTAATCTTTCTCTCTCATTTCAAAGTATTACGTCACTTTGGGCTTGTGGTTCATCTAATAGTCTTCCTCTAAGAACCGGGCGTTAGAACTTATAACGTCCTTCTGGTTCATAGAACTATTGAACACACATCTTTTGTTCTTCTAGGATATTCTACAACCGCATTTGAATGCGCCGTTGTTTCCAGACATATCCATAGAACACAGGTAGTTCCGTATAACTCATGCTTTTACTATTTCTATAAGAGTTCCACTTCTTATTTCCGACACACCATTTCTACACAAGAGTGTATGGTGTAGTCATTTGGGATCAAATCCCAATCTCTGATCAGTATGCCATGCATTCCTCAGACAGGCACTTGCCTCCGCGATCAAATCGCAGGCTACAAATGGATATACCTTGATGGTTCTCCACAATAGCTTTGTGTCCATTGACTTGTCAAAACACTTGCTTTTGTGGCACATCAGGTATTCTAATCCATTTCTCGAGTAATCATCAAATGAAGTACTCGTACCTTATTGTCTGAGTAGACATAGGTCTGCATACATCAGAGTCAATCAATTCTTATACTTGTCCGGATCTTATATCCATAAAGGATTGCTTAGTCATATTATCTTCCAAATTAGATTCTTAGGTCGGAAGGTCCACTCCTTCTCCTTAATTGATCAAAATATCAATTTTCGACCCTTGAACTTCTTATTTGAATAAACATGACTCAGCATAAGAATCCACAAGTATAATTGATAAAGAAATCTCTTATTAGTAAAATGAGTTTCATACTACGGTTCGTTGCATCATGGTGGACTCAGGATTCATCATTTATATATTGCTAGCTAATGTACCAGAATAGATAATATCATTATTTCTTCTTATAACCATCAAATGATTAAAAGAAATAAAATATCCTTTTATTAGAAATCCAGAACAAAGTTCTTTCTAATATGAAAGGTACATAAAAGCAATAACCCAAAATGAAATCCTAAAATGTCCTCTATTGCAACTGCTGTCTCCTCTACAGCATTGCCCATGTAGACTACGATTTCTTCTTTTCCAAGTCGTCGGGTTTCCTGGAACCCTTGCATTTAAAATGCACATACTGTCAGTGGTTCCATATCTACACACCAGGTTCCGGTAGATAATACCACTGACTATGTTTTACGACTAAAGAAAATTTCGTACATTCTTTGAGAGGATAATCAGACTTCCAGTACCCAGACTGTTTGCATCGAGAACACTTGCCTCTTGGATTTCTCGTCCCATCTCGTGGTCCAAGAAACTTAGGACCACTGGGTTTCTTTGTTTGCTTTTCCTTTCCCCCGATTTTGCCCATAGGCTCAAAACCTTTGGCATTAGCTACAAGAGCTTGCGATTTCCGTCTCAACTCGTCTAAAAGGTCGATCATCTCAAAAACGTGTTTAAGCGTTTCCTCGAATCGAATGGCCTTTATGAGTATCCTCATCGCCTCTTGTCTAGTCTCTACACCATGTCTAAACATCTCCTTGAGTTTGAACATGATATCAAAATCAGTCCTTTCCTCATCAGTTAAGACATTTGTAGGCTCGGGAGGACAAAGCTCACTGAGTGCAAACTTGTACTCTTCAACAGTTTGGGTAATGTCTAGATCTCTATTCCAATCATTACATTCAGGGACCAATGAGTTTAAAAATCCTTACGTATCACATAAAGTGGGTTCAAAGCCATATCCTAATCTATGAGCACATATAACAACAAACAATCGATTTAATCTCCGATATTATCTCCCTCAAATAATATCATTAAACCACTAATCGCATCTAAAATCCCATCAGATATGGCAAGCCACGATAGTGTGGACGTTTACCTATCCAAATGATTTAGCAATTAGATTTCCTTCGGTCGTACACCATCATTAGCGTTACTTCGATGGGAAGAATACTAAGAAGCGTACCTAAGTGTAAACCATTACTCAGTATCTAAGAAGATTGTTTGGGACACGTATATTCACCGCAAGCCACGATAGTGTGGACGTTTACGTTAACATACGCTCCTTTACTCCCTTCTATAACTATCTACATCAATCGTTCCAAAATCCCATTCAATGCAGCAAGCCACGATAGTGTGGACGTTTACTACACCAAAAGACTTTTACAATTGACTCCCAATTACATGAATCATTCAATCTTGTAAATCAAGACGCGGAGAATCATAAGTGAAACTCGAAGTTTTTAACCAGTGATTCACCATGCGAACGACCCTATCTCTCATAAATGAGGGAGCCGAGCAGACAATCGATCCACCTTCAAAAGGATGGTACGAAGGTCTCTAATTTGTGTCCTCGACATGACCAAGTGGCTTTGGCTCCATTCCACTCCCCGGGGTGAGAATGAGTCGACTTGAAATCAGTTTCAGAAAGACAAATTAGGCATTGTTTGATAAACTTAATCAATGTTTCTCGTAAAAGGAATTACAAGAATTCTCCTCCAATGACTTGTCTATACGAACTTCAAAAGTCCATAAAAGTCATCAAGAGAACAGCAATGGAGACCATGGATATGTTTCCATACCCTCTCCCACTTAGCTTTTTACAATAAAGGGATACGCTATCTAATGCATAATTAAATACACATAAGCATGCATACATGTAATAAAGCACATAGAATATTATCACATAGTCAAAATAATACTAGAATATTATTTTCCGACTATTATGGCTTTATGGCATCCCCGTACGCATCTTCTAGTCTTTAGTCTTCATTCTTGAATGCTCCATGTGACGAAAATATTAATCCTAATATTTAAATCTATTTATTTTCAATTAATCCAAAAGTTACTTAATTCGAAAATTAAGTCAATCGAATATATCAAAAATAAAATTAAATATTATTAATATTTTTATTTATTTTTATTTTCCTATCTAATTCTATTAAACCTCTAGAATCCCATCCAAGTCAAACTCGGAATATTCTAGAAGACTTCTATAATAGAATAAGGAAATAAAATAAATTTGGACTCTTCTACTTTCCATAATTAATTAATTTCCATCTATTGAAAATTCCCAAGAATAGGAATAATCAAATAGGAAATAAATTAATTCCAATTTAATTCTTTTCCTATTCCATGAGAGTTCCTAAAAATTAAGGACACTCAAATAGGAAAACCGAATTAATTTGGAAAGTCGGATTATGGTAGGAGTAGCGCGGGTTGGGAGTCCCCGCACCACCCCCACCGTTGACCGCCGCCGCCCCCAGCCCACGCGCCACCACCACCGGTGGCCGGCGTGGCCGGAAGCTCCCGCGGACAGCCCCTACGCCGGCGGGTCGATCGATCCTCATGGGGATCGATCATGGGGATGATCGACCCCTCGTCCCCTCGTCTTCTTCGTCACATCTTCTTCGTCTTCCGGCGATCGTTTCGGCATCGATCCAACGTAATTAAAATTACAAGAATTAAATTTACATTATCCGGTATCGATTCTATACATGAAATCGACCCTACACATTTTCCGGAAAAAGTAGAACGTAATAATAAATCCTAAATTCGGTCAACCCCCGAATTTTTACTATTACAAGCATTCACCACACATAAAACGAATCTCGACATGTCCGAGAGTTTAATAATCAAGAACAATATTATGACATTAATTAAAACAATTAAATCTAGCCATAATAGTCGGAAACCCTGCAAGGTAGAACAATTTATCGAAAAATACCGTGAACGAAAAACCAACGCTCTGATACCAATTGTTGGAAATCGATATCCCGGAATTAATAAATTAATTAAAATTAATTATCCAATTAATTCCGACCGAAATCCTTTGGAGATCGAATATCCGGAGTTGTAAAAATTGCGGAACCAACAACCCAATCGAAATCCCGGTTGCCGGAACCCCACCACGAACCTCCACGGGGATAGAACCCAACCGAAACCCTAACCGCGGGGATAGCCCGCGGCTGTCCGGTCGAGCCCCCGTGTGGGGCTCGCGGCTGTTCGTAGCAGCCATAGGGGGCTGCCCAGCCATGCCCTAGGTGATCGCACATCCGCCACGATCAAAATCGTGGCATGCGATCACCACAGCCCGCCACCGCGCGAGCGGTGGCCCAGCCGCGCGAGCGGCGATCAGCCCGCGCAAGCGGCGATCGCGCCGTGCAAGCGGCGCTGAGCAATCGTACGGGCTGCTCCCAGCAGCCCGCTGGTCGTCCCCGGACGAGGCTCGCATCGCACGCGAGTCCGCTGCGGGAGAACCCGCAGCTCGCGTCGAGCCCATCCGGACGATCGAGCACGCGCTCGATCGAGTCTCGGCGTCCAGCCGAGGCTCGCCCCTCTCGACCCTCTCTTGCTCGAGCCGTTGAGCCGCCGGCGGTCCGGTGATCTTCGATCACCACCGCCCGGTTCAACCTCGACAAAGGTCACGTTCTCGGATCTTGCGTTCACGTTATTTTCACGATAATAATTTAAAATCATCGAAGGGGGTTCAACGATTTTACCTTTGTTCTCGTTGTACGGAGAAACGAGATCTATGAAGACCTTGAGACCTTCCCACGTATTCCTTGCACTAGCTCGAACGTCGGGTGAGCGACGATCTTCCGAACTCCATGGATCTCCCTCTCTACTTTCTCTCTCTAGAATTGTGTTCTTCAAGTTATGAGAATAGAGAAGACCATGTAGTGCTTTTATAGGCTACGTAGGGGATCTTAAGGAGGTGGAATATTGGGCTTCCAATATTAATGATTAAATTGAGCCCAAGCCCAAATCTATTAATCCATTAATATTAATTAATTCTATTTTCCACTATATAAAATTAATTGCACTCCCAATATTAAACCATATTATATCAAATAATATTTCTCCGGTAGTATTATTTATTCCGTATATTTAAGATATAAATATCCATGAATAAAATTAATTTATTGCTAATTAATTTATTCATCTCTTATATCCGAGACTAGTACCATTCAACCTTAATTATTATGCGGAACGAATCCACCTGCAGGGTTTACATAATAATTCCTTATGAACTCATCTCGGGGATATTATCAACCCTTACGGGATACACTTTCCCGTCAAGTATTCACGGCATGTCATATATAAAATACAGTGACCCAACTTAACCGGTAATTAACCAAATAATTAAATCGGTTAATTCCTTTGGTAAATCAAAGTCACTTATATTAAATATACACACCCGCAATAGTATCGGGGATTAAGAATAAAATACACTGAGACTTAAATCGATTATCGCCGGCAATCCTAATCGATAAATCTCAAGCAGATCCGCTCAATACACCAAGTGTACAAGTGTGATAAAATAATTAAGATAAATTATTTTCTCTCTCACACAACGACTATACCGATGGATTGGTCCGTGTCCATCTAGGTCGTGAGCAACTGTTCGATTAAATACGATTAACCGATAGTATGATCTTCTGTGCGCCCATGCTTGCACCATACTAACTACAACGTATAAAATCCAGGACTATGATTTGCATATATTTAATTATAAATAATTAAACGCAAATAATTGTTTATTTAATTAAATAGATTAGTGGCAATGGATCGTGAGTCTCCGTTACTTAAATCTAGACATTAAGTACACAACTCCAACAATCTCCCACTTGTACTAAGGTCTAGTCATTTCCTCCAAACTCCCGACTCCCATACTCATCACGTGCTTAAGTTGTACTTCCAAGAAGTACTATGTGAATGAGCAATCTAGGTTGCCGCTCTGAAGTTATCTTGGTGACTACAGCGTCGTCTCCCTTGACGATGACTCGTATCAGGTGGTACTTGCACTATGTGTTATCTTACACTTATGGACTAGTGATTACAGATTGAACTCACTGTTTTGTTTACACTTATCTTACAATTTTTTAATGTAATAAAATTATTGAACTCACTGTTTTGTTTTTATTTTCTGATCACAGATTGCACCACCAAGGAAAAGATCAATTGCAGAAACTGAAGTGATGCAAGAGAGTCACATCACTACTGATATTGGCACACAACAAAGTCAGATCACAACTGCACCTGAAAGAGTCCCTGGTCCAACTATGCATGAACAATTGATGATTGGAATTGGCAGAGGAAAGGGCATAAGCAGGGGAAGGGGAAAAAGCAGTGGAAGGGGAAGAGGAAGAAGAGGCAGGGGCAACTTTTGATTGTTCTGTCTTGTTGCATTTTTATATGAATGCCAATGGCATCTTTTGTATATGGTTCTTGGATTAAGTAGTACTTGGAGCCTTTAAGTGACATTGTGGATTAAGTAGTACTTGGGGTCTTTTTATGACAATGTGGTTTCCTGTTTCAGTGACAATGT
The DNA here is from genome assembly GCA_954870475.1 of Euphrasia confusa. Classification (NCBI taxonomy): domain Eukaryota; kingdom Viridiplantae; phylum Streptophyta; class Magnoliopsida; order Lamiales; family Orobanchaceae; genus Euphrasia; species Euphrasia confusa. The sequence goes on from OX940967.1 coordinate 16,492,344, forward strand.
GGTCTTTTTGATTAAGTAGTACTTGGGGTCTTTTGATTCAGTGTTGTTTCAGTGACAATGTTTCATCTTTTGTGCATGGTTCATGTTTATATTCTATGAAAAAAGCAACAGTTGAATTGGAAGAGAAAGTTCATTATGATTCAAAGCCAAATCCATACACTGATTTTTTTAAACAAATCCAAATCCATACACTTCACTCATTCACTCATTCATACACTACATAAACTGAGTCTCCTCAAAAGAAAAAATAAACAAGCAAATGACCAATTCCAGCAAACATGAGAATTGTATAAACCCTACGAACCAAATTTCTATTTTTCTCCAGAATACACTGATTGTTCTCTTCCAATTTCTTCAACTCAAGCTTCAACAATGCATTTTCGGCCGCAAGCTCATCATTCACACTGCCTTCAACCTTCATATTACTTTCCTGTTCATTCAATCGTCTCAACAAGCCCGGGATAATTTGTTTGGCTCTCTCACACATAGATGGGTCAATCCACCTAAAAAAATTACAATGTCCAACATTCTACAAAATATACCAGCTGATTATTAGAATTTGGGAAAAAAAACAAAAAAAAAAAAACAAACAAAAAAAAGCATTTTGCAAACCGGGTAATTCCCGCAACCGAGAAATCGACGCCCAGGATTTTCATTCTTCCACGAGGTTGCACTCATAGCTATCTTCGAGCAATAACAGAACTTTGAATTATGTCTTCCACTTGACTGAGACATTGGGAGAGAGAAATAGAGAAATCGATTATTTGAGAATAGAGAACGAAGTAGACGAGATTTTTTGTTGATTCAGTGCGATATAGGATTAGGGTTCTTGGATAATTGGGGAGAAATTGGGTAGAAATCTTAAATTAGGGTTCTTCTGATTTGGGAATTAGGGATAGAAACGAATTTGTGTTTTTTTGTTTTTGTCATTCACCGGCTGAACCCGTTAATCCCTTTTAAAATAGATTTTTGATTTCTTTTTTTATTTATTAATTGTCTTATGCTGACGTGGCATTTTTGTATTTTTTTTTTCTGAAAATGGTTTACAGGAGCGAATGAGGAGATGACGCGTGTCCAAGCAAATCGGCGATCGTATCTCCGCCTGCCAAGTCATCAGTTGACCGGTCAAAATTGAAGATTCCGGCCAAAAAGGACTAAATTGGACACAATTTCGAGCTATATGGGACTAAATTGAAAATGTGTAACTACATGGGACTAAATCGAAAATGGCCCAACTATATGGGACCAAGAAAAAAATTCTCCCTATTAAATATACACACCCGCAATAGTATCGGGGATTAAGAATAAAATACACTGAGACTTAAATCGATTATCGCCGGCAATCCTAATCGATAAATCTCAAGCAGATCCGCTCAATACACCAAGTGTACAAGTGTGATAAAATAATTAAGATAAATTATTTTCTCTCTCACACAACGACTATACCGATGGATTGGTCCGTGTCCATCTAGGTCGTGAGCAACTGTTCGATTAAATACGATTAACCGATAGTATGATCTTCTGTGCGCCCATGCTTGCACCATACTAACTACAACGTATAAAATCCAGGACTATGATTTGCATATATTTAATTATAAATAATTAAACGCAAATAATTGTTTATTTAATTAAATAGATTAGTGGCAATGGATCGTGAGTCTCCGTTACTTAAATCTAGACATTAAGTACACAACTCCAACATATGCTACAATTAATTCACACAAAATCATAAAAGAGGGTTTATGATTTACTACCTTCGATTCGTTGTACGGAGAAACGAATTAAACACGTTGATGACCTTGCGATCTTCCCACGTATTCCTTGCACCTTGTCCGAACGTCGTGTGGGCGACGATCTATCGAACACCTTATGGATCTCCCTCACTCTCCAAGACTTTTAAGTTGGCGTAACTTAGGTTCTCTTAGTTATGAAAAGTGAAGACCATGTAGTGCTTATATAGGCTACGTAGGGGATCAAAAGGAGAATAAATATTGGGCTTCCAATATTGAAAATTAAATTGGGTCCAACCCAAATCCATTAATTCTTATCAATATTAATTTTATTTATTTTCCACTATATAAATAAAATTGCACTCCCAATATTATTCCATATTATATCAAATAATATTTCTCCAACTTAGTATTATTTATTCCGTGTATTTAAGATTTAAATATCCATGAATAAATTTATTTATTGCTCAATAAATATTATTCATTTCTTATATCCGAGAATAGTACCGTTCAACTTTAATTATTATGCGGATTAAATCCACCTGCAGGGTTTACATAATAATTCCTTATGAACTCATCTCGGGGATATTATCAACCCTTACGGGATACACTTTCCCGTCAAATATTCACGGCATGTCGTATAAAAAAATATAGTGGCCCAACTTAACCGGTAATTAACCCAATAATTAAATCGGTTAATTCCTTTGGTAAATCAAAGTCACTTATATTAAATATACACACCCGCAATAATATCGGGGTTTAAGAATAAAATACTCTGAGATTTAAATTGATTATCTAAGGCAATCCTAATCAATAAATCTCAAGCGATCCGCCCAATACACCAAGTGTACAAGTGTGATAAAATAATTAAGATAAATTATTTTCTCTCTCACACAAAGACTTTACCGATGGATTGGTCCGTGTCCATCTAGGTCGTGAGCAACTGTTCGATTAAATACGAGTAACCGATAGTATGATCTTCTGTACGCCCATGCGCACCATACTAACTACAACGTATAAAATCTAGGACTATATTTTGCATAACTAATTAATAATAATTAATTGCAAATAATTGTTCATTAATTAAATAGGTTAAATGCCATGACAGGGAGTTTACCGGTACTTAAATCTAGACATTAAGTACACAACTCCAACAATCTCCCACTTGTACTAAGGTCTAGTCATTTCCTCCAAACTCCCGACTCCCATACTCATCACGTGCTTAAGTTATACTTCCCAGAAGTATTATGTGAGTGAGCAATCTAGGTTGCCGATCTGAAGTTATCTTGGTGACTACTGCGTCGTCTCCCTGACGATGATTCGTATCAGGTGGTACTGCCTCTATGTGTTATCATCACCTTTTGAACTTATGACTTCTTCCAGTTCTCCATGCACCGCTATATATATAGCCTTTGGTGAACCAAGAATCATATCCAAGTTCAGAGGTTATCCCGGAACCTAACCAAAACTTCCGCTGCCTCTGAGGCTGCTATTCGGTTTATGATAGAGTCCGAGAAGCTTATCACTCTTTCTTCCTTAGGTTCCACCTCTTCTAAAAGTGAACACATAGCCTGATATCGACTTACACTGGTCCTTCTCTGATTTTTGGATCTGAGAAACTGTAATCTAAGAAGACTTCATATTGCTAGTAATCCAGTACTTAAAAGTACTTTTACAGCATTCGAATATATCTTATCCAGATTACTTTGATATCCTCCCACTACACAAACCGCATAGTTGATATCAGGTTCTTGTTCTATAACACCGCATTCACAAAGCCCCTTTACACTCGAAGTGTAAGAATCTGCTTTGTTTATATCTATCTCCTTCATGTGCTCAAGACACATACTTTAGATAGATGCATTCTGTTCTCGAAAGGCAATAACCTTTCTCAGAATTGTGCATGTTTAAAACAAACCATAATCGTATAAGATATCTAAAGAGAAGTGCAAGTGTTCTTATCTAGAGATCGAAAGATTTCTAAGAACATGATACAATTTCATCTTAATCTTATATCTCGATTTATTTAGACAACCTCTATTTTATGTCTGACAACGCTTTTACATTGTTGCCAATGATGAAGTGTTATCTACACAAAAATTCCGAGAAACACCACTTTGTTTCCATTACGTCTCCAATACACCAATCATGTCTATGCTTCTTGATGAATCCATAAAATGGACTACCTCATCAATTTGCAAGTTCCACAAGTTTCAGCTTTAAACTTGTACCTCTAAATGATCTTGCCCCTTTAACAATAATAAATTATTGCTATCCAAGTAGGCACATTTAGTTTAGTACTGCCTCCTATGCAGAACTAGGGATCGATTTCATGTCTACTAGATCCAGAGTTAAAACTCCTCCAGTCTTATGAACATCTCTGGTCGCTTAACAACCTCCCACTGCAATGGCGTTCCGGTGTATAACAGTAATAACATTAGGTGCAGTTAGTGGCATGCTACTCGGTTAGGCTGGTTCTCAGCCTTCTCTTTCCTCATTATAAGGTACCTTGTCCGTTAGGGCATTGTAGTTCATCTAATAGTCTTCCTCTAAGAACTGGGCGAAGACACCCTTCTGGTTCGTAGTACTATTGAACATACAATTACTTGTTCTTCTAGGATATTCTACAATTACATCGAATGTGTCATTGTATCCAGGAATATCCACAGAACATAGGTTGTTCCGAATAGACTTGTCCTCTTACTATTAGAATTCCATTTCTTATTCCTGACACACCATGTCTACACATCAGTGTATGGTGCAGTCGTTTGAGACTTATTCTCTTTGATTTATGCTATGTGTTTTTTTAGATAAGTGACAGCCTCCGCGAACGAGTCGCAGGCTTCTAATGGATATACTTTGAAGGTTCCCCATAATGGCTTTGTGTTGAAAACACTCCGCTTTTATGGCACATCAAGTATTCTAATCCATCTTCGAGTATTCTGTAAAGAACGACTCGTACTTCTCTAATTACACATATGTCTGCATATATCATCTTTGATCATTCTTAATACTTGTCCGAATTCCATCCTTTATCCAGAAAGGTTGACTTAGTTGTGTCATCTTTCAAGATCGATTCTTAGGTCGGGAGGTCCATTCCTCCAACTATAATTGATCGAATCAATTTCGACCTTTTGAATCCCTTTTGAATAGATACTACCAAGTTAAAGAATTCACAAGTATAATGATTGATAAAGAAATACATCTAATAAGTAAAACAAGTTCATATATAACGATTTGTTGCATCGTGGTAGACTAAGGATTCATCATTCATATATTGCTATCTAATGTACCAGAATAGATATCGCTATTATTTCTTATCCAAACCATCAGATGATTAAAGAAATAAAATATCCATTAATAATAGAAATCCAGAACAAAAGTTCTTTCTAAATGAAAGGTACAAAGCAATAAACTTGAAATGAAATCCTATAACTATCAAAAGATAAACGTCTTCCACTGCAACCGCTGCTTCCTTAACAGCTCTGCCCATGAGGACTCGAACTCTTCTTATCTAAGTCGCCGGGTTTTCTGGAACCCCTGCATTTAGAATGCACATACCGTCAGTGGTTCCATATCTACACACCAGAATTCTGGTAGATAATACCGCTGACTATGTTTTACGACTAAAGAAAAATTCATACCTTTGAGAGGACAAGATGTAGACCCCCAGTACTCAGACTGCTTTCCTTGGGGATGTTTGCCAGAAGGCTTCTTTATCCCACCCTTTGGTCCAAGTCCCTTAGGACCACCGGACCCCCTTGTCTTCTTCTCCTTTCCCTTGCCTTTAGGTCCGAAACCTTTGGCTTTGGCTATAAGAGCTTGCGATTGTTTCAACTCGTCCAAAAGATCCATCATCTCAAAAACATGATCAAGTGTTTCATCGAAGTAACAGATCTTTACGAGTATCCTCATCGCCTCTTTTCTAGCCTCCCCATCATGTCCAAACAGCAACTTGAGTTTGAGCATGACATCATGATTAATGGCTAGTGAACGAGCACTCTCCCATTTTTCAAAGTCAAAAATCTCATCCTCAGTTGAGTTAATGGTGAGTCCAGGAGGACAAGTTTCACTGAGTACGTCTTTGTACTCTTTTGCAGTCTGAGCAATGTCTAACTCTTCTTTCCATTCAACACAGTGTGGAACCAGTGCGTCAAATTCCTCAAGTATCATCTCAAGTGGATTCATAGACATTTTCTAAACCTATAAGCACATTTAAACAAACAATTAATTTAATATCCGACGTTATCTCCCTGGAATAACATCATTAAATCACTAATCACATCTAAAATCCCATCAGGTAAGGCAAGCCACGTGGTGTGGACGTTTACCCACCCAAATGATTTAGTAATTAGATTTTCTTTGGCCATACATCAATTATAGCGTAACTTCGTGGGGAAGAATACTATAACGCGTATCTAAGTGTAAACCATTACTCAGTACTAAAGTAAATCGTTTGGAATTGCTACATCACCGCAAGCCACGTGGTGTGGACGTTTACGATAATTTCACAACTCTTCACAATCACTTATAACTGTCTACATCAATTAATCCAAAATCCGTTAGCATAGCAAGCCACGTGGTGTGGACGTTTACTACACTAAGAGACTTTTATAATTGACTCCCAATTATAAGATCCATTAGATTTTGTAAATCAAGACTCGGAGAATCATAAGTGAAACTCGAAGTTTCTAACCAGTGATTCACCATGCGAGCGACCCTATCTCTCATAAATGAGGGAGCCGAGCAGACAATCGACCCATCTATCAAAGAATGGCACGAAGGTCTCTAATTTGTGTCATCCACATGACCAAGTGGCTTTGGCTCCATTCCACTCCCCGGGGTGAGAATGAGTCGACTTGAAGTCAGTTTCAGAAGGACAAATTAGGCATTGTTTGATAAACTCGATCAATGTTTCATGTAAAAGGAATTACAAGAATTCTCCTCCAATGACTCGTCTATACGAACTTCGAAAGTCCATAAGAGTCACCAAGAGAACAGTAATGGAGACCATGGGAATGTTTCCATCCCCTCTCCCACTCAGCTTTTTATAATAAAGGGATACGCTATCTAGTGCATAAAATAAACACATATAGCATGCATGAAAGCAATAAAACACATAGATCACATAGTCAAAATAATGCTAGAGAAATTATTTTCCCGACTATCATGGCTTTATCTTCATATGCATCCTCTAGTCTTCAGTCTTCGTTTCTTGAATGCTCCATGTGACGAGAATATTAATTTCCAATATTTAAATCTATTTATTTTCAATTAATCCAAAAGTTACTTAATTCAAAATTAAGTCAATTGAATATATCAAAAATAAAATTAAATATTATTAATATTTTTATTTATTTATTTTCCTATCTAATTCTATTAAATCTCTAGAATAATCTATCCAAGTTAAACTCGGAATATTCTAGAAGACTCCTATAATAGAATAAGGAAATAAATAAATTAGGACTCACTACTTTCCAAATTTATTTTTATTCCTAATCCATGAATATTCCCATGAGTAGGAATAATCAAATAGGAAAGAAATAAATAAATTTAGTACTAAATTAATTAAATTTCTAATCTATGAATGATTCCATGAAGGAAATAAATCAATAAAAATAAAATTAATTTAAATTAATTCTTTTCCTAATCCATGAGAGTTTCCTAAAAGGAAAATACTCAAATAGGAAAACCGAATCAATTAGGAAAGTTGGATTATGGTAGGAGTAGTACGGGTTGGGAGTCCCCGTACCACCCCCACCGTCGACCGCCGCCCGGGAGGAGCACCGCCGCCGCCCCCAGCCCACGCGCCACCACCACCGGTGGCCGGCGTGGCCGGGAGCTCCCATGTGGGCGATCGATCCATGGGGTCGATCATGGGGATGATCGGCCCCTTCGTCCATGGTCTTCTTCGTCACACCTTCTTCGTCTTCCGGCGATCGTCTCAACATCGAACCAACGCAATAAAATTACAAGAATTAAATTACAATATCCGGTATCGATTCTATACATGAATTCGACCCTATACATTTTCCGGAAAATAAAGCGCGTAATAATAAATCCTAAATTCGGTCAACCCCCGAATTTTTTACTATTACAAACATTCAACCACACAAAACGAATCTCGACATGTCCGAGAGTTTAATAATCATGATAATTAATTAATAAACAAAATTAATTAATATCCAACCATGATAGCTGGAAATCCTGCAAGGTAGAACAATAATCGAGCATATACATGAACACGAAACCAAACGCTCTGATACCAATTGTTGGAAATCGATATCCCGGGCTATTAAAATTTGCGGAAAATAATAACCCGAACGAAATCCTCCATCGCCGGAATAATTGGATTCCCGACTCATCCGCAGGAGTCCGACCTTTGGAGACTACGCGCCCGAAGACACGCAGCCCGCCCCCTGCCGATTTTCTCCCGCGAGCCGAATCCATGAACGCGAACCATCTTACGTCGACGGAACTCGACTTGAGCATCACCGCCGCGGGATGAAACCCCGCGGCTAGAAAACCCTAGCCGAGCCCCCCGCCGCGAGGGGGCTCGCGATCGCACGCCGCGATCGCCGGGGCTGCCCAGCAGCCCCCGGTGGTGAGTCCGGCGACTCACCACCGCCGCCTGAGGAGGGGCGGTCAGCCCCCAGCTGACCCGCCGCGGCTCTAGCCGCGGCTTTCCTCGCGATCGACCTCGCGGTCGATCGCCTGCCCCGGCTTCAGCCGGGGCTCCTCCCGTGCGCGCGCCGCCGGGCGATGAGAGGCCAGGGGGTTCACTCCGCCGTGGCACCAGCCCACGGCCGAACCCCCAGCGATCGACTTCACGTCGATCGCATGCCCCGGCGTCCAGCCGGGGCTCCTTCTCACCCGCGCGCCGGCGGTCGAAGCCCTAGGGCTCGACCGCCACCCTCGACTCGATTCGAGGGTTTCCCGATCTTCGCCGGGGATCTCGAATCCCCATCCCCGAAGTTCGTACGTTTATCCGGATCGTGTGTTCATGTACATGCTACAATTAATTCACACAAAATCATAAAAGAGGGTTTATGATTTATTACCTTCGATTCGTTGTACGGAGAAACGAATTAAACACGTTGATGACCTTGCGATCTTCCCACGTATTCCTTGCACCTTGTCCGAACGTCGTGTGGGCGACGATCTATCGAACACCTTATGGATCTCCCTCACTCTCCAAGACTTTTAAGTTGGCGTAACTTAGGTTCTCTTAGTTATGAAAAGTGAAGACCATGTAGTGCTTATATAGGCTACGTAGGGGATCAAAAGGAGAATAAATATTGGGTTTCCAATATTGAAAATTAAATTGGGTCCAACCCAAATCCATTAATTCTTATCAATATTAATTTTATTTATTTTCCACTATATAAATAAAATTGCACTCCCAATATTATTCCATATTATATCAAATAATATTTCTCCAACTTAGTATTATTTATTCCGTGTATTTAAGATTTAAATATCCATGAATAAATTTATTTATTGCTCAATAAATATTATTCATTTCTTATATCCGAGAATAGTACCGTTCAACTTTAATTATTATGCGGATTAAATCCACCTGCAGGGTTTACATAATAATTCCTTATGAACTCATCTCGGGGATATTATCAACCCTTACGGGATACACTTTCCCGTCAAATATTCACGGCATGTCGTATAAAAAAATATAGTGGCCCAACTTAACCGGTAATTAACCCAATAATTAAATCGGTTAATTCCTTTGGTAAATCAAAGTCACTTATATTAAATATACACACCCGCAATAATATCGGGGTTTAAGAATAAAATACTCTGAGATTTAAATTGATTATCTAAGGAAATCCTAATCAATAAATCTCAAGCGATCCGCCCAATACACCAAGTGTACAAGTGTGATAAAATAATTAAGATAAATTATTTTCTCTCTCACACAACGACTTTACCGATGGATTGGTCCGTGTCCATCTAGGTCGTGAGCAACTGTTCGATTAAATACGAGTAACCGATAGTATGATCTTCTGTACGCCCATGCGCACCATACTAACTACAACGTATAAAATCTAGGACTATATTTTGCATAACTAATTAATAATAATTAATTGCAAATAATTGTTCATTAATTAAATAGGTTAAATGCCATGACAGGGAGTTTACCGGTACTTAAATCTAGACATTAAGTACACAACTCCAACAAAGGACACCGGTTTAATTAAATTACAATTTAGCCTAATTAATTAATTGTCCTAAGGTCCCTAGGGTGGCCTATATATACCCCTCAATCTCTCTTCTCTTAACCTACGAAACGCCGCTATAATTAATTCTGTGGAGAAATTATTTTGTTAGCGCAATTATTTTCTTCTCTGCTTAATTAATTTAGATTAGTGCAGTGTTTTTATTTCTGTAGAAATTAATTTGCTAGCGCAAATATATTTCTGGAGACAGAATAATTATTTCTGTAGAAATTAATTTGCTAGCGCAAATATATTTCTGGAGACAGAATAATTAAAACGTGAAAAAGAGGGTTTGAGAGAGAAGAAGAAGAGAAGACTCCGGTGGACCGTTGCCCACACAGCGTCCGGCGTCGAGGGCTAGGATACACACTAGAAGATCTCAGGGTGTTCGCCTATTCGGCTTCTCCGAATCACGCATCAAAGGTATAAGAAATCGAAACCCTATTTCCGCATTATTTCGATTCTTTTCGTACGTAATCATACAACGAACCTCCGATCGAGTTCCGGGATCGTGGTTGGTGTTCCTAGATCACTGTGGAGTCGCTGACTTCAAGAGCGGTGGTCGGAATCGGAAAAACCAACCGGAAACGAGCCTGGAACAGCAGCGTCGCGCTGCTGTTCGCGACGACTGTCGGCCGACATGTATAGCTGTCGGCCGACATTGGCTTGTCGGACGACACCTTCTGGTGTCGGACGACAGAGAGGCCAGAAGCCTCTCGTTTTGCGCGGTCGTGCCTCGGGTGCGATGGCTGGGCGTTAGACGGGTCAGGGCCTTCGTCATGGACACAGTAGGCACGCTGGAGGTCGACTGGGCTTGTCCGGATGTTCGAGTAGTCGAACGGACATGTCCCGGGTAGTCGATTTCCAACAATTGGTATCAGAGCCGGTTTATCGGTTTGTTGTATTGTTCGTACGTTTTGTGATGCAGGATGAACCCGATTATTATGGCCAATTTTGTGATGGATGTTGTGCTTTAATTTTGTGGTTTGATTAAACTCTCGGGCTTGTCGAGATTGTTTTGTTTTTGGAATAACGTTGCTTGTTTGTAATAGATAAAAACGACGGGTTGAGTCGTTAGGTTTATTTATTTATTTCGTCGTTTCCGGGCATGTATAGGGTCGATCACCTTGTATAGGATCGATGCCGGATTTAGTAGATTTATTCTTGTAATTTTTCTTACTAATTTTGGTGGATCGAGACGAGACCAAAACCCGGAGAAACGAGGATCGAGGAGGTCGAACCGGCAACGGGCAGCCATCGAACACACCCCGTGTTCGCGACGGGCAACAGCGGGGCTGGGGTTCGTTCGACCCCACGGACGACTCAACGAGGCTCGAGACGAGGCTCCAGTGGGAGGAGTTCGTCTCTTGACCCTCGAGCGAGTCGGTGGTGGACCGAGATCGAGACGAGCAACGAGATGAAGTTCCAAGAGACGTGCATTGGAGAATACTTAAGGCCATAATAATCGGGGCCACGTTAATTGCTTTTTATGTGATTTACGTGCCTTTTATTATGCTTAATTATTTTATGCATGTTATCCCTCAATCGTAAAATACTAAGTGGGAGAGGGATTGGAAACAATCCCGCGGTCTCCATTCTCTGTTTTGAATGTGATGTGTATTGACTTACAAGTTGGCTTTAGTGTCATCCTCCCTATCGGATAAAGTCGATACACGGATATCACTGGATCAAAATTCGAATTCAATTCCACTTATAAAAATCGAACAATTATATTTTTCAAAAGCAAGTGCCTAATCTGTTTTTCAAAGACTAAGTTCAACTCGACTCATTCTCACCCCGGGGAGTGGAATGGAGCCAAAGCGCTTGCTTATGTCGATGACACAGATTAGAGACATTCGAGTCATTCGATGACTAGATCGATTGTCTGGTTGGCTCCCTCACCTAGTGAGAGATAGGGCTCAATTGCATGATTGATCGCTGGTTAGAAACTTCGAGTTTCACTTACGAGATATCAAGCTTTGAATAATAAAATTGTGGTATTTAATAAATGTAAGAGTCAATTAACAAAGTTGTTTGTTTTAGTAAACGTCCACACTATCGTGGTTTGCTAAATGGAAACGGTACTTTGGGTTAATTGAGACTCTATGACATTTAAATAAATGGGATTCAATTAATAAAGTTGTTTGTTTTAGTAAACGTCCACACTAACGTGGCTTGCTAGATGGAAACGGAACTTTAGGATTAATTGAGGCTCGACAGTTATAGAAAGTCGTGGAGGACCGCATGTCAACGTAAACGTCCACATGAACGTGGCTTGCGGTGGGCATGTAGTTCCCGAGCGGTGGACTTAGTACTGAGAAATGGTATACACTTAGGTACGCTTTATAGTATCCTCCCCATCGGAGTCACTGCTATAATGATGTACGACCGAAGTAAAAATCCAATTATAAAATCGTTTGGATTAGTATACGTCCACAAGAACGTGGCATGCTAGTCTGATGGGATTTTGGAAATGATTGGTAGTTTAATGATATTATTTGAGGGAAATGATATCGAATTAAACTAATTGTTTGTTTTATATGGTATTATTCCCATTAAAAGTCAACAAACTCACTGAACCTGTTTTGTATGGATTAAAGAAGAAACTTGGACATTGTCCTAACTGCAGAGGAGTACAATTATGTACTCCAAGTCAATTGACCTGCTGAACCAAATGATGTTTCCACTACTGAGGAAAGGAAGCTCATAGAAATGGATCAAGGCTCTGAGATGACGCGGAGCTGCATTATGGCTTTCATGTCAAAATATGCTGCGACATCGGGATCAAGCCATGACCATTACCTATGATATGATGCTTAACCTCAAGAAACTTTTTGGTTATCAGGACAGGACAGCCGGGCAAAATGCAATGAGGCAACTCATGACGGCCATCGCATCCGAAGGAACGCCCGTGGGGAATCACGTTCTTAGGATGATGTGCTATCTGAATGAGATAGAGATTCTAGGATCAGTTATCGATGGGGTAACCCAAGTCGATATTGTGCTCCAGTCTCTGCCGAGAAGTTTTGAGCAGTTCCGCCTAAACTATAACATGAATAAGGGGTCTTACTCATTGGCGAAACTCCTGATTGAACTTCAAGCGGCTGAGGGAATCTTTAAGGGCTCTCAAGCACTTGTGGTTGAGAAATTGGCTCTTCCTAGGCCTCCAGGCGGCAAAAGGAAGAAGAAGCAAATACGGAAACCCAGTGGGCCTAATATATCTGGACCACGGAATGGGACAAGCAAGCCCAAGGGGCAAGTGCTTCCGTTGTAAGCAGTCTGGATACTGGGAGTTTTAATTGTCCTCTCAAGCAACAAGAAGTTATAACCTACATGGGCAATACTGTTAAGGTAACAGCCGTTGCAGTGGGAGATGTTAAATGTTTTAACGGTAGGATTTTAGTTCTAACAAATTGTCTTTATGTGCTGGCATTTAGAAAGAAATTTCATTTCGGATTTCTAAATTGGCTTAGAATGGATATTCCGTTTCTTTGGATGGTTTCATACCTATCAGAGTAGGAAACGGGGATATTATCTATTCTGTTACATTGATAGACAATTTAATACTAAATCCGTGTTCTTCCACGATGCAACACACCGGAGCTAATGACACATTGTCAAAACCCAATAAGAGTAAAGATCCTTCTAGGATGAATCAAATGTACTTATGGAATCTTAGGCTAGATCATTTTAACTTGAGTACGATTCAAAGGGTGAAAGCTGATGGACTACTCAGCTAGGTTGAAGGAAAGGACTTTCCAACCTTCGAATCATACTTGGAAGTTTGAATGACCAGGCAACCCTTTACGGTTAAAGGGCATAGATCCAAGAAAGTACTAGAGTTTATTCGCTATGATGTATGTGAACCTCTTTAAGGAGTTCAAGGCATACTGATCAGAAAATGGGATTAAACCCCGACAGACTACACCATTTATGCCTCGGCAAAATAATGTGTTGTAAAGAAGGAATAGGACTCTTATAGATATGGGAAAGTAGACAATGAGTTATTCGGAGTTACCTAATTCGTTTTTGGGATATGGCTTGGAAACAGCGGCGTTTATCCTGAACTTGATTCCTTTGGAAACTTGTACAGATATTCGGCTGTTTATAGGATACCCTAAGAAAACGAATTGAGATATGTAATATAGTCCAAAGGACCAGATGTTCGTTGATTGCATCAATATTCGGTTCTTAGACATGGACTATATATATATGCAAGATCACAAGCCCAAGAGTAGAGTAATACTTAATGTGCTTAGAGGGACTGATCAAGACTTAGAACCAGCCTAACTGAGTAGTTCACTACTATAATCTTTAGTCACTAAAGATACACCGGAGCGTCGTCGTAGTGGGAGGGTTGTTAGACAACCCAACAGGCTCATGTTTATAGGTGAGTCTTCGGACTTGTTACCTGGAGAACATGAAGCCGAACCCTGGATCTATGACGAGACGCTGAAAGATCAAGATGCTCAGTCTTGGCAAAAGTCGATCCGGATTCTTTTGTCTTTACATGGAAGATGGGAGTCAAGACAGATTTCCTAAATCGAAGTCTTGACGGGGCCATCTGTGTGGGACAGCCAGAGGGATTCATCGAAAAGAGCCAGGAGCATTCGGTAAGCAAGCTTAATCAATCTTAGGATTGAAGGAAGCTTTAAGATCTTGGACACATGCGGACCTATGAGAAAATCCATTTCATGGATTCATTCAAGGCATGTTTAGGTCCTGTGTGTAATAAAGATGTGACATAAAAGATGTGGTGTTTTCTCATTATTTATGTAGACGACATCCTTCTAAATTGGCAACAATATGAAGGATGTTGTCGGACATGAAGGGATGGTTGTCCGAGTAATTCAATGTAAGAGACTTAGGAGAAGTCGAGAATGTTCTTGGGATCAAAGTTACAAATGATCGCCAGAAAAGAACATAGAACTTATCTCGAGTCTCATACATAAATACAATTCTTACTCGTTGCAGCATACAGAATTCCAAGAAATGTCTTCACCTTTTAGATATGGAATTCCTCTATCTAAAGTTTTGTGTCCGACACAATAAAGGAGATAGATGAAGATTAAGCAGTTCCCTACACCTTAATGGTGGGAAGCTTAATGTATGTAATGCTATGCATGAGACTGATATCTACTATGCCGTGGGCATGATGGTAAGATATCATAGTAATCCTGGAAAGGATCACTCGACTGATGTAAAGAACATGATTAGGCTCCTGCAGAGGACCAGGAATTATGTTCTGAGTTACAAAGCAGTCAAGTTGTTTCCTTTGGATTACATAGAATTGGATTTCCAAATCAAACAGGGACAGTCGAAAGTCGAAGTCAGGCTATGTGTTCTCACTGTGAAGTGGAGCAGTCACATGGAAGAATGTAAAGCAGCGATGCATTACGGACTCTACCATGGAAACTGAAAGGATAACGGCCTGTGAGGCAGTTAAAAGGTCAGTATGGCTCCAGAACTTCCTAAGGGACTTATATGTGGTTTCTAGTTCACCCAAAGCTATTTTGAATAGCGGTATTGGAAAACTTGAAATGCCACGAGTCCACAGTGGGAGATAACATGTAGAGCGCAAGTACCACCTGATTAGAGAGATCGTCTAGTAAGACGATGTAGTTGTCACCTAGATAGCATCGAGAGGATTACCTGGTAAAACCCGTTCACAGAGGCACTTCCAGCGAAAGCGTTGGGTAGGCGTGATGAGGTTATGGGAATCTGATGTTTGGGAGAGGGCGACTAGACTTTTAGTATAAGTGGGAGATTGATGGAGTTGTATTCTAAATGTCTAGTTTAGTGCAAATACGGAACTCCTTATCTATACCTTAATTCGATATATGATTCAAGCATAATTGCATTTAATGCAATAGTCCTTGATGTATACGTTGTAGACAGTATGGCGTGAGGAGACACGCGGAAGATCATACTGTCGGTTACTCGTATACTATCGAACAGTAGCTCATGACTTAGATGGACAGGGACAATCCATCGGTACGTCGTAGTGTGACTGGTAGATAGTCGGTCTTGACTATCATGTTACACTCGTACACTTGGTGTATTGAGCAGGACCACGGGAGGGCGTTCGATTTATACTAATCGCAGTAATCGAACTAGACCTCAGATATTACGGATATACGAATTCCTAATCCCTATATAGTTATAGGTGCGTGTGTCCAATTCTCGGTTCTTTAACTTGCCAATGAGTGAGACTAATTGATTAGTCGAGATCCTCGGTAAATTGGGAATCGTAATTGTACGCACGGCATGCTATAGATTATAGACAGGAAACCGTGTCCCGTTTATTGGGTTGATTACGTCCCCGAGATGAGCTCATAAAGTTTATCATGTAAACCCTGCAGGTGGATTCGTTCCACATGATAATAAGGATGAGTGGTACTAGTCTCGGATAATAAGAAACGAATTAATTTAATTATTAGTAATTAAATAAATTCGTGGACGTTCGATATCTTAAACACGGGGAAAGTCGTATATGTAATTTCGGCGGAAATATTATTGGTAAAATAATATAGATTAATTAATTGGGAATTCAATTATAATTTTATAGTGGAATTAATTATAATTAAAATTGGATTTAATTAAAGGTTTTCTTTTAAGGACACCGGTTTAATTAAATTACAATTTAGCCTAATTAATTAATTGTCCTAAGGTCCCTAGGGTGGCCTATATATACCCCTCAATCTCTCTTCTCTTAACCTACGAAACGCCGCTATAATTAATTCTGTGGAGAAATTATTTTGTTAGCGCAATTATTTTCTTCTCTGCTTAATTAATTTAGATTAGCGCAGTGTTTTTATTTCTGTAGAAATTAATTTGCTAGCGCAAATATATTTCTGGAGACAGAATAATTATTTCTGTAGAAATTAATTTGCTAGCGCAAATATATTTCTGGAGACAGAATAATTAAAACGTGAAAAAGAGGGTTTGAGAGAGAAGAAGAAGAGAAGACTCCGGTGGATCGTTGCCCACACAGCGTCCGGCGTCGAGGGCTAGGATACACACTAGAAGATCTCAAGGTGTTCGCCTATTCCGCTTTTCCGAATCACGCATCAAAGGTATAAGAAATCGAAACCCTATTTCCGCATTATTTCGATTCTTTTCGTACGTAATCATACAACGAACCTCCGATCGAGTTCCGGGATCGTGGTTGGTGTTCCTAGATCACTGTGGAGTCGCTGACTTCAAGAGCGGTGGTCGGAATCGGAAAAACCAACCGGAAACGAGCCTGGAACAGCAGCGTCGCGCTGCTGTTCGCGACGACTGTCGGCCGACATGTATAGCTGTCGGCCGACATTGGCTTGTCGGACGACACCTTCTGGTGTCGGACGACAGAGAGGCCAGAAGCCTCTCGTTTTGCGCGGTCGTGCCTCGGGTGCGATGGCTGGGCGTTAGACGGGTCAGGGCCTTCGTCATGGACACAGTAGGCACGCTGGAGGTCGACTGGGCTTGTCCGGATGTTCGAGTAGTCGAACGGACATGTCCCGGGTAGTCGATTTCCAACAGTTTACCCTCCCAAATGATTTAGCAATTAGATTTTCTTTGGTCATACATCACTTATAGCGTAACCTCGTGGGGAGGAATACTATAATGCGTATCTAAGTGTAAACCATTACTCAGCACCAAAGTAAATTGTTTGGAATTGCTACATCACCGCAAGCCACGTGGTGTGGACGTTTACGACAACTTCACAACTCTTCACAATTACTTACAACTGTCTACATCAATTAATCCAAAATCCGTCAGCATAGCAAGCCACGTGGTGTGGACGTTTACTACACCAAGAGATTTTTATAATTGACTCCCAATTACTTGATCCATTCAATCTTGTAAATAAAGACATGGAAAATCATAAGTGAAACTCGAAGTTTCTAACCAGTGATTCACCATGCGAACAACCCTATCTCTCATAAATGAGGGAGCCGAGCAGACAATCGATCCATCTATCAAAGAATGGTACGAAGGTCTCTAATTTGTGTCTTCTACATGACCAAGTGGCTCTGGCTCCATTCCACTCCCCGGGGTGAGAATGAGTCGACTTGAAATCAGCTTTGGAAAGACAAATTAGGCATTGTTTGACAAACTTAATCAATGTTTCTCGTAAGAGGAATTACAAGAACTCTCCTCCAATAACTTATCTATATAAACTTCAAAAGTTTATAAAAGTCACCAAGAGAGCAGCAATGGAGACCATGGGTATGTTTCCATACCCTCTCCCACTTAGCTTTTTACAATAAAGGGATACACTATCTAGTGCATAAAGTAAACACATATAGCATGCATACATGTAATAAAGCACATAGTATTATCACATAATCAAAATAATACTAGAATATTATTTTCTGACTATTATGGCTTTATCACATCTCCGTACGCATCTTCTAGTCTTCAGTCTTCGTTTCTTGAATGCTCCATGTGACGAGAATATTAATATCCAATATTTAAATCTATTTATTTTCAATTAATCCAAAAGTTACTTAATTCGAAAATTAAGTCAATCGAATATATCGAAAATAAAATTAAATATTACTAATATTTTTATTTATTTTTATTTTCTTTTCTACTCCATTAAATCTCGAGAATAATCTATCCAAGACCCACTTGGAATATTCTAGAAGATTTCCATAATGGAATAAGGAAATAAAATAAATTAGGACTCTTCTACTTTCCATAATTAATTAATTTCCATCTAATGAAAATTCCAAGAATGAGAATAATCAAATAGGAAATTAATTAATAAATTAATTAGACTCCTAATCCATGAATATTTCCATAATAGAAATAAAACAATAGGAATCCTAATTAATTCCAAATTGATTTTTTTCCTTATCCATGAGAGTTTCAAAAAAATATGAGTACTCAAAAAAGGAAAAATCCGAATCAAATTAGGAAAGTGGATCTTCGGGAGGACACGAAAACCCTAGGGCTCCCGCGCGCCCCCTTTCGACCGCACGCCTACCGAGGCTCACGCGCCGCCGCCGCCCGGCCCACGCGCCACCTCCACTGGTGGTCGGCGTGGCCGGGGCTCTCGCGGAAAGCCCGCTCTCGGCCGTGGGTCGATCGATCCCCTAGGGATCGATCATGGGGATTGATCGATCCCCGGTCCTTCGTCTTCTCGTCACTTCGTCTTCTCCGGCGGTCTTCGATTCATCGATCCAATCGCAAAATAAATTACATAATCTAAATTACAATTCCGGTATCGATTCTATACATGAAATCGACCCTATACAATTTCCGGAAAAACATAGAACGTAATAATAAATCCTAAATTCGGTCAACCCCCGAATCTTTACTATTACAAGCATTCACCACCAAAAACGAATCTCGACATGTCCGAGAGTTTAATAAAACCAACAATCATGACAAAATAAATTAAACGAGTAATTAATCAAGCCATAATATTCGGAACCCTGCAAGGTAGAACAATTTTATCGAAAATACCGCGAACGTAAACCACGCTCTGATACCAATTGTTGGAATTCGATATCCCGGGTTATTAAAATTTGCGGAAAAACAATAACCCGATCAAAGACCTTCGCCGGAGATCACACGAACACCGACTCGCGCGCCGGAGCTCGACCGAGGAGACCACGTACCCGAAGGCACGCGGCTGCCCCCCAGCCGAACCCCCGCGAGCGGGGTTCACGCGATCGCCCGATCGTGTCTCACGCGATCGATGGGTGGGGCTGCTCCCAGCAGCCCCCGCGGCGAGTCCGGCGACTCGCCGCCGCTTGGAGGCTCCCCCACCGTCGAGGTGGGGAGGGGACGGCACCAGCCCGCCCCCAGCGATCGATCCTTGTGATCGATCGCAAGCCCTCGGCCCAGCCGAGGGTCGCTCCTCCTCACGCCGCGAAACCCTAGGCGGCGATCCCACGCGGTCCGGTGGCTTCGCCACCACCGCGTGATCGTTCGTCTAATCCGGGTTCGACTTTCGGATCTTCGTTCTACGGTATTTTCAATAAATCCAAAATCAAATAATATCAAGGATGTTTAGATATTATACCTTCGATTCGTTGTTCGGAGAAACGAAATCAAACACCTTGGAATCTTCCCACGTATTCCTTGCACTTCGTTCGAACGTCGGGTGGGCGACGATCTATCGAACTCCTATGGATCTCCTTCAACTCTCTAGAACTATCAAATAATGATATTCTTGTCTTATGATTTATGAAGGCCATGTAGTGCTTTTATAGGCTACGTAGGGGATCTAAAGGAGGTGGAATATTGGGCTTCCAATATTGATGATCAAAGACCTTCGCCGGAGATCACACGAACACCGACTCGCGCGCCGGAGCTCGACCGAGGAGACCACGTACCCGAAGGCACGCGGCTGCCCCCCAGCCGAACCCCCGCGAGCGGGGTTCACGCGATCGCCCGATCGTGTCTCACGCGATCGATGGGTGGGGCTGCTCCCAGCAGCCCCCGCGGCGAGTCCGGCGACTCGCCGCCGCTTGGAGGCTCCCCCACCGTCGAGGTGGGGAGGGGACGGCACCAGCCCGCCCCCAGCGATCGATCCTTGTGATCGATCGCAAGCCCTCGGCCCAGCCGAGGGTCGCTCCTCCTCACGCCGCGAAACCCTAGGCGGCGATCCCACGCGGTCCGGTGGCTTCGCCACCACCGCGTGATCGTTCGTCTAATCCGGGTTCGACTTTCGGATCTTCGTTCTACGGTATTTTCAATAAATCCAAAATCAAATAATATCAAGGATGTTTAGATATTATACCTTCGATTCGTTGTTCGGAGAAACGAAATCAAACACCTTGGAATCTTCCCACGTATTCCTTGCACTTCGTTCGAACGTCGGGTGGGCGACGATCTATCGAACTCCTATGGATCTCCTTCAACTCTCTAGAACTATCAAATAATGATATTCTTGTCTTATGATTTATGAAGGCCATGTAGTGCTTTTATAGGCTACGTAGGGGATCTAAAGGAGGTGGAATATTGGGCTTCCAATATTGATGATTAAATTGAGCCTAGCCCAAATCCATTAATCCTTATCAATATTAATTTTATTTATTTTCCACTATATAAATAAAATTGCACTCCCAATATTTACCCATATTATATCGAATAATATTTCTCCGGTTAGTATTATTTATTCCGTGTATTTAAGATTTAAATATCCATGAATAAAATTTATTTATTGCTTGATAAATTTATTCATCTCTTATATCCGAGAATAGTACCACTCAACCTTATTTATTATGCGGGAAAAAATCCACTCGCGAGGTTTACATAATAAATCCTTATGAGCTCATCTCGGGGATATTATCAACCCTTCCGGGATACACTGTCCCTTCAAGAATTCACGGCATGTCATATATAAAATACAGTGACCCAACTTAACCGGTAATTAACCCAATAATTAAATCGGTTAATTCCTTTGGAAAATCAAAGTCACTTATATTAAATATACACACCCGCAATTGTTTCGGGGATTAAGAATAAAATACTCCGAGACTTAAATCAATTATCACAGAGCAATCCTAATTGATAAGTCTCAAGCGATCCGCTCAATACACCAAGTGTACAAGTGTGATAAAATAATTAAGACAAATTATTTTCTCTCTCACACAACGACTATACCGATAGATTGGTCCGTGTCTATCTAGGTCGTGAGCAACTGTTTGATTAAATACGAGTAACCGATAGTATGATCTTCTGTGTGGGCCCGACACACCATACTAACTACAACGTATAAAATCCAGGACTATAATTTGCATTTATTTAATTAACATTAATTAAAAGCAAATGAATGTTCATTATTAATAGGTAAATGAAAGTGTACATAGAGTTAAATCTTGGATTTTATTTAGAATAGAATTAAATATGGAGATCAATGGATTTTAATAATATTGATTTTATTTAATTTAAGTATTTTATTTAAAATCATTATATTAATTCAAAATTTATTTTGGATTGGAAAATCTTGGATTTTATTTAAAATAGAATTAAATATGGAGATCAATGGATTTTAATAATATTGATTTTATTTAATTTAAGTATTTTATTTAAAATCATTAGATTAATTCAAAATTTATTTTGGATTGGAAAATCTTGGATTTTATTTAAAATAGAATTAAATATGGAAATCAATGGAATTGATTTTATTTAATTGGAGTATTTCATTTAAAATCATTAGATTGATTCAAATTTATTTGAATTGGAATCTTGGATTTTATTTAAAATAAATTAAATATGAGAATCAAAGAATTTTTCCGTCACTCGACAAAGTATTCAAGACGTAGAATGAAGACTCAAGGAAAGCATGCTGGAATTCATCAAGGTACGAATAGTCGAGAAATAATTTTACTTGAGTAATTATTTGATTATTTGTGAACGTACTTGCATGAAATGTATGTTTGTTATT
Organism: Euphrasia confusa; assembly: GCA_954870475.1. Lineage (NCBI taxonomy): Eukaryota > Viridiplantae > Streptophyta > Magnoliopsida > Lamiales > Orobanchaceae > Euphrasia > Euphrasia confusa. The sequence continues at coordinate 16,514,696 of OX940967.1, forward strand.
ATGCTTATGTGTATTTAATTATGCATTAGATAGCGTATCCCTTTGTTATAAAAAGCTAAGTGGGAGAGGGAATGGAAACATTGCCATGGTCTCCATTGCTGTTCTCTTGGTGACTTTTATGGACTTTTGAAGTTCGTATAGACAAGTCATTTGAGGAGAATTCTTGTAATTCCTTTTACAAGATACATTGATTAAGTTTATCAAACAATGCCTAATTTGTCTTTCCAAAACTGATTTCAAGTCGACTCATTCTCACCCCGGGGAGTGGAATGGAGCCAAAGCCACTTGGTCATGTCGAGGACACAAATTAGAGACTTTCGTGTCATTTGATGACTAGATCGATTGTCTGCTTGGCTCCCTCATTTAATGAGAGATAGGGTTGTTCGCATGGTGAATCACTGGTTAGAAACTTCGAGTTTCACTTATGATTCTCCGAGTCTTGATTTACGAAAATCAAATGGATCAAGTAATTGGGAGTCACTTATAAAAATCTTTTTGGTGTAGTAAACGTCCACACGAACGTGGCTTGCTATACTGAATGGGATTTTGGATTAAGTGATGTAGACAGTTATAGAGGGGAGTAAAGGAGCGTATGTTAACGTAAACGTCCACACTAACGTGGCTTGCGGTGAATATGCGTGTCCCAAACAATCTTCTTAGTACTGAGTAATGGTTTACACTTAGATACGCGTTATAGTATTCCTCCCAACGAGGTTACGCTGTAAGTGATGTATGACCGAAGCAAATCTAATTGCTAAATCATTTGGGTGGGTAAACGTCCACACGAACGTGGCTTGCCTTACCTGATGGGATTTTAGATGTGATTAGTGGTTTAATGATATTATTTGAGGGAGATAATATCGGAGATTAAATCGATTGTTTGTTGTTATATGTGCTCATAGATTAGGAAATGGCCTTGAACCCACTTTATGTGATACGTAAGGATTTTAACTCACTGGTCCCTAAATGTAATGATTGGAATAGAGATCTAGACATTACCCAAACTGTTAAAGAGTACTAGTTAGTACTCAGTAAGCTTTGTCCTCCCGAGCCTATTGACATGGGCGGCCACACAAGAAGCGATGAGGATACTCATAAAGGCCAGTCCTTCGAGGATTGACCTTTTAGACGAGTTGAGACGGAAATCGCAAGCTCTTGTAGCCAATGCCAAAGGTTTCGAACCTAAAGGCATGAATCGGGGGAAAGGACAAGAAAGCAAAGAAACCCAGTGGTTCCTTTTGGACCACGAGATGGGACGAGGAAGCCAATAGGCAAGTGTTCTCGATGCAAACAGTCTGGGTACTGGAAGTCTGATTATCCTCTCAAAGAAAGTACGAAATCTTCTTTAGTCGTGAAACATAGTCCGTGGTATTATCTACGGGAACCTGGTGTGTAGATATGGAACCACTGACAGTATGTGCATTTTAAATGCAAGGGTTCCAGGAAACCCGACGACTTAGAAAAGAAGAAATCGTAGTCTACATGGGCAATGCTGTGGAGGAGGCAGCAGTTGCAGTGGAGGAAATTTTATAGGATTTCATTTTGAGTTATTGCTTATATGTACCCTTCATATTAGAAAGAACTTTGTTCTGGATTTCTTATGAATGGATATTTTATTTCTTTTAATCATTTGATGGTTATAAGAAGAAATAATGATATTATCTATTTTGGTACATTAGCTAGCAATATATAAATGATGAATCCTGAGTCCACCACGATGCAACGAACCGTTTTATATATAACTCGTTTTACTAATAAGAGATTTCTTTAATTAATCATTTATACTTGTGGATTCTTATGCTAAGTCATATTTATTCAAATGAGAAGTTCAAAGGTCGAAAATTGATTGTAAGATCAATTAAGTTGAAGGAGTGGACCTTCCGACCTAAGAATCTAATTTGGAAGATAATACGACTAAGCAATCCTTTATGGATATAAGATATAAGATCCGGACAAGTATTAGAATTGATTGACTCTGATTTATGATCAGAGATTGGGATTGGATCCCAAGTGACTACACCATACAGTCCTCTGTAAGATTGGTGTGTCGGAAATAAGAAATGGAACTCTTATAGAAATAGTAAAAGCACGAGTTAAACGGAACTACCTATGTTCTATGGATATGTCTTGGAAACAACGGCGCATTCAAATGTGGTTGTAGAATATCCTGGAAGAACAAAAGATGTGTGTTCGATAGTACTATGAACCAGAAGGACGTTATAAGTTCTAACGCCCGGTTCTTAGAGGAAGACTATTAGATGAACCACAAAGCCCAAAATGACATGATACTTTTGTAAAGAGAGAAAACGATTAAGACTTAGAACCAGCCGAACCGAGTAGCGGTACACCACTAACTGCACCTACTGTTATCACTGTTAATACACTGGAATGCCGTTGTAGTGGGAGGTTGTTTAACAACCGGAGATATTCATGAGACTAGGTGAGTCTTCGGACTCTGGACCTAGCATACATGAAATCGATCCCTAGATCTACATGGAGGCAGTACTAGATCTAAATGTGCCTTCTTGGATAGCAATGGAATCCTAGGGATTATTGCTAAGAGGCAAGATCATTTAGAGTACAAGCTTAGTTGATCCATTTATGGATTGGAACAAAGCATTGAGTTCGTGGTACTTGCAAATTGATGAGATAGTCCATTTTATGGATTCATCAAAGCATAGACGAATCGTGTGTATTGGAAACGTGATGGAACAAGGTGGTGTTTCTCGGGTTTTATGAAGATAACATTTTATCATTGGTAACAATGTAAAGATGTTGTCAGAAATAAAATGATGGTTGTCTAGATGAATCAATATGAAAGATATAGGAAGAAGTTGGACATGTTCTTGAGATCTTGGATCTCTATGATAGAACATTATACTTCTCCTGGATATCTTTCATAGATATGATTATGGTTCGTTTTAACATGGAAGAAGCGGTTTCCTACACTTTGATTGTGGAAAGCTTAATGCAATGTTGAAAACGAGAACCTGATATCTGCTATGCAGCTAGTATAGTGGGAGGATATCAAGGTAATCCTGGAAAGGAATGCTCGACTGCTGTAATGAACATTTTAAGTACTTTTGAAGTACTGGTAACTATGTTCTGGATTACGGAGCAGACAAGTTTTCCCTTTGGATTACATTCTCTTAGATTTCTAATCGAATAAGGACCGGTGTAAGTCGATATCAGGCTATGTGTTTCACTGTTAAAGGAGGAGGAGCTTTAACATGGAAGAGTGATAAGCTCGATGCTTTTCGGACTCTGCCATGGGTAACCAAGAATAGCGGCCTCAGAGGCAGCGGAAGTTCTGGTGAAACTCCGGGATAATCTCTGGGACTTAGATGTGATTCTTAATTTGCCAAAGGCTATGTAAATAGCGGTGCAATGGCAAATGGTAAGAAATCACAAGTCCATAAGTGTAAGATAACACATAGTGCAAGTACCACCTGATACGAGTCATCGTCGAGGGAGACGACGCTGTAGTCACCAAGATAACTTCAGAGCGGCAACCTAGATTGCTCATTCACATAGTACTTCTTGGAAGTACAACTTAAGCACGTGATGAGTATGGGAGTCGGGAGTTTGGAGGAAATGACTAGACCTTAGTACAAGTGGGAGATTGTTGGAGTTGTGTACTTAATGTCTAGATTTAAGTAACGGAAACTCACGATCCATTGCCACTAATCTATTTAATTAAATAAAAAATTATTTGCATTTAATTATTTATAATTAAATATATGCAAATTATAGTCCTGGATTCTATACGTTGTAGTTAGTATGGTGTGTCGGGCCCACACAGAAGATCATACTATCGGTTACTCGTATTTAATCGAACAGTTGCTCACGACCTAGATGGATACGGACCAATCCATCGGTATAGTCGTTGTGTGAGAGAGAAAATAATCTGTCTTGATTATTTTATCACACTTGTACACTTGGTGTATTGAGCGGATCGTTTGAGATTTATCGATTAGTATTGTCGGCGATAATCGATTTAAGTCTCAGTGTATTTTATTCTTAATCCCCGATACTATTGCGGGTGTGTATATTTAATATAAGTGACTTTGATTTTCCAAAGGAATTGACCGGTTTAATTACTGGGTCAATTACCGGTTAAGTTGGGTCGCTATATTTTATATATGACATGCCGTGAATACTTGACGGGAAAGTGTATCCCGTAAGGGTTGATAATATCCCCGAGATGAGTTCATAAGGAATTATTATGTAAACCCTGCAGGTGGATTTGTTCCGCATAATAATTAAGGTTGAATGGTACTAGTCTCGGATATAAGAGATGAATAAATTAATTAGCAATAAATTAATTTTATTCATGGATATTTATATCTTAAATACACGGAATAAATAATACTACCGGAGAAATATTATTTGATATAATATGGTTTAATATTGGGAGTGCAATTAATTTATATAGTGGAAAATAAATTAATTAATAATAGTAAGGATTAATAGATTTGGGCTTGGGCTCAATTTAATCACTATTATTGGAAGCCCAATATTCCACCTCCTTAAGATCCCCTACGTAGCCTATAAAAGCACTACATGGTCTTCTCTATTCTCATAACTTGAAGATCACAATTCTAGAGAGAGAAAGGAGAGAAGGAGATCCATAGTGTTCGGAGGATCGTCGCCCACCCGACGTTCGAACAAGTGCAAGGAATACGTGGGAAGATCTCAAGGTCATCATAAGATCTCGTTTCTCCGCACAACGAATCAAAAGGTGAATTAAATATTTCCGCTATTTAATTCTTATTGAAATCAATTATCGAAAAACAAGATCCAAAGATCGAACCCCGGATTAGACGAACGATCACGCGGTGGTGGTGAAACCACCGGACCGCGGGATCGCCCGCCTAGGGTTTCGAAGGGGGCGTGAGGATCGACCCTCGGCTGGAGCCGAGGGCACGCGATCGATCACTCGGATCGATCGCGGAGGGCACGGGCTGGTGCCGTCCCTCCCCACCGTGAAGGTGGCTGACCTCCAGGCGGCGGCGAGTCGCCGGACTCGCCGCGGGGGCTGTTGGGCAGCCCCACCCCAATCGATCGGTTGCGATCGATGATCGCATGGAGCCCCGCGTGCGGGGGCTCGGGCTGGGCGTGCGCGCGGCTTCGGCCGTGTCGTGCGTTCGGCTCGTGCTCCGGCTCGTACGTGGTGTTCGTGTAATCTCCGGCGAAGGGTTTGATCGGGTTATTGGTTTCCGCAAATTTAAATAACCCGGGATATCGAATTCCAACATAGCATGCCGTGCGTACAATTACGATTCCCAATTTACCGAGAATCTCGACTAATCATTTAGTCTCACTCAATGGCTAGTCAAAAAACCGAGAATTGGACACACGCACCTATAATTATATAGGGATTAAGAATTCGTATATCCGTAATATCTGAGGTCTAGTTCGATTACTGCGATTAGTATAAATCGAACGCCCTCCCGTGGTCCTGCTCAATACACCAAGTGTACGAGTGTAACATGATAGTCAAGACCGACTATCTACCAGTCACACTATGACGTACCGATGGATTGTCCCTGTCCATCTAAGTCGTGAGCTACTGTTCGATAGTATACGAGTAACCGACAGTATGATCTTCCGCGTGTCTCCTCACGCCATACTGTCTACAACGTATACATCAAGGACTATTGCATTAAATGCAATCATGTTTGAATCATATCTCGAACTAAGGTATAGATAAGGAGTTCCGTATTTGCACTAAACTAGACATTTAGAATACAACTCCATCAATCTCCCACTTATACTAAAAGTCTAGTCGCCCTCTCCCAAACATCAGATTCCCATAACCTCATCACGCCTACCCAACGCTTTCGCTGGAAGTGCCTCTGTGAACGGGTTTTACCAGGCAATCCTCTCGATGCTATCTAGGTGACAACTGCATCGTCTTACTAGACGATCTCTCGAATCAGGTGGTACTTGCGCTCTACATGTTATCTCCCACTGTGGACTCGTGGCAATTCAAGTTTTCCAATACCGCTATTCAAAATAGCTTTGGGTGAACTAGAAACCACATCTAAGTCCCTTAGGAAGTTCTGGAGCCATACTGACCTTTTAACTGCCTCACGGGCCGTTATCCTTTCAGTTTCCATGGTAGAGTCCGTAATGCATCGCTGCTTTACATTCTTCCATGTGACTGCTCCACTTCACAGTGAGAACACATAGCCTGACTTCGACTTTCGACTGTCCCTGTTTGATTTGGAAATCCAATTCTATGTAATCCAAAGGAAATAACTTGACTGCTTTGTAACTCAGAACATAATTCCTGGTCCTCTGCAGGAGCCTAATCATGTTCTTTACATCAGTCGAGTGATCCTTTCCAGGATTACTATGATATCTTACCACCATGCCCACGGCATAGTAGATATCAGTCTCATGCATAGCATTACATACATTAAGCTTCCCACCATTAAGGTGTAGGGAACTGCTTAATCTTCATCTATCTCCTTTATTGTGTCGGACACAAAACTTTAGATAGATGAATTCCATATCTAAAAGGTGAAGACCTTTCTTGGAATTCTGTATGCTGCAACGAGTAAGAATTGTATTTATGTATGAGACTCGAGATAAGTTCTATGTTCTTTTCTGGCGATCATTTGTAACTTTGATCCCAAGAACATTCTCGACTTCTCCTAAGTCTCTTACATTGAATTACTCGGAAAACCATCCCTTCATGTCCGACAACATCCTTCATATTGTTGCCAATTTAGAAGGATGTCGTCTACATAAATAATGAGAAAACACCACATCTTTTCTGTCACATCTTTATTACACACAGGACCTAAACATGCCTTGAATGAATCCATGAAATGGATTTTCTCATAGGTCCGCATGTGTCCAAGATCTTAAAGCTTCCTTCAATCCTAAGATTGATTAAGCTTGCTTACCGAATGCTCCTGGCTCTTTTCGATGAATCCCTCTGGCTGTCCCACACAGATGGCCCCGTCAAGACTTCGATTTAGGAAATCTGTCTTGACTCCCATCTTCCATGTAAAGACAAAAGAATCCGGATCGACTTTTGCCAAGACTGAGCATCTTGATCTTTCAGCGTCTCGTCATAGATCCAGGGTTCGGCTTCATGTTCTCCAGGTAACAAGTCCGAAGACTCACCTATAAACATGAGCCTGTTGGGTTGTCTAACAACCCTCCCACTACGACGACGCTCCGGTGTATCTTTAGTGACTAAAGATTATAGTAGTGAACTACTCAGTTAGGCTGGTTCTAAGTCTTGATCAGTCACTCTAAGCACATTAAGTATTACTCTACTCTTGGGCTTGTGATCTTGCATATATATATAGTCCATGTCTAAGAACCGAACATTGATGCAATCAACGAACATCTGGTCCTTTGGACTATATTACATATCTCAATTCGTTTTCTTAGGGTATCCTATAAACAGCCGAATATCTGTACAAGTTTCCAAAGGAATCAAGTTCAGGATAAACGCCGCTGTTTCCAAGCCATATCCCAAAAACGAATTAGGTAACTCCGAATAACTCATTGTCTACTTTCCCATATCTATAAGAGTCCTATTCCTTCTTTACAACACATTATTTTGCCGAGGCATAAATGGTGTAGTCTGTCGGGGTTTAATCCCATTTTCTGATAAGTATGCCTTACTCCTTAAAGAGGTCTGCATATATCAGAGCGAATCAACTCTAGTACTTTCTTGGATCTATGCCCTTTAACCGTAAAGGGTTGCCTGGTCATTTAAACTTCCAAGTATGATTCGAAGGTTGGAAAGTCCTTTCCTTCAACCTAGCTGAGTAGTCCATCAGCTTTCACCCTTTGAATCGTACTCAAGTTAAAATGATCTAGCCTAAGATTCCATAAGTACATTTGATTCATCCTAGAAGGATCTTTACTCTTATTGGGTTTTGACAATGTGTTATTAGCTCCAGTGTGTTACATCGTGGAAGAACACGGATTTAGTATTAAATTGTCTATCAATGTAACAGAATAGATAATATCCCCGTTTCCTACTCTGATAGGTATGAAACCATCCAAAGAAACGGAATATCCATTCTAAGCCAATTTAGAAATCCGAAATGAAATTTCTTTCTAAATGCCGGCACATAAAGACAATTTGTTAGAACTAAAATCCTACCGTTAAAACATTTAACATCTCCCACTGCAACGGCTGTTACCTTAACAGTATTGCCCATGTAGGTTATAACTTCTTGTTGCTTGAGAGGACAATTAAAACTCCCAGTATCCAGACTGCTTACAACGGAAGCACTTGCCCCTTGGGCTTGCTTGTCCCATTCCGTGGTCCAGATATATTAGGCCCACTGGGTTTCCGTATTTGCTTCTTCTTCCTTTTGCCGCCCGGAGGCCTAGGAAGAGCCAATTTCTCAACCACAAGTGCTTGAGAGCCCTTAAAGATTCCCTCAGCCGCTTGAAGTTCAATCAGGAGTTCCGCCAATGAGTAAGACCCCTTATTCATGTTATAGTTCAGGCGGAACTGCTCAAAACTTCTCGGCAGAGACTGGAGCACAATATCGACTTGGGTTACCCCATCGATAACTGATCCTAGAATCTCTATCTCATTCAGATAGCACATCATCCTAAGAACGTGATTCCCCACGGGCGTTCCTTCGGATGCGATGGCCGTCATGAGTTGCCTCATTGCATTTTGCCCGGCTGTCCTGTCCTGATAACCAAAAAGTTTCTTGAGGTTAAGCATCATATCATAGGTAATGGTCATGGCTTGATCCCGATGTCGCAGCATATTTTGACATGAAAGCCATAATGCAGCTCCACGTCATCTCAGAGCCTTGATCCATTTCTATGAGCTTCCTTTCCTCAGTAGTGGAAACATCATTTGGTTCAGCAGGTCAATTGACTTGGAGTACATAATTGTACTCCTCTGCAATTAGGACAATGTCCAAGTTTCTTCTTTAATCCATACAAAACAGGTTCAGTGAGTTTGTTGACTTTTAATGGGAATAATACCATATAAAACAAACAATTAGTTTAATTCGATATCATTTCCCTCAAATAATATCATTAAACTACCAATCATTTCCAAAATCCCATCAGACTAGCATGCCACGTTCTTGTGGACGTATACTAATCCAAACGATTTTATAATTGGATTTTTACTTCGGTCGTACATCATTATAGCAGTGACTCCGATGGGGAGGATACTATAAAGCGTACCTAAGTGTATACCATTTCTCAGTACTAAGTCCACCGCTCGGGAACTACATGCCCACCGCAAGCCACGTTCATGTGGACGTTTACGTTGACATGCGGTCCTCCACGACTTTCTATAACTGTCGAGCCTCAATTAATCCTAAAGTTCCGTTTCCATCTAGCAAGCCACGTTAGTGTGGACGTTTACTAAAACAAACAACTTTATTAATTGAATCCCATTTATTTAAATGTCATAGAGTCTCAATTAACCCAAAGTACCGTTTCCATTTAGCAAGCCACGATAGTGTGGACGTTTACTAAAACAAACAACTTTGTTAATTGACTCTTACATTTATTAAATACCACAATTTTATTATTCAAAGCTTGATATCTCGTAAGTGAAACTCGAAGTTTCTAACCAGCGATCAATCATGCAATTGAGCCCTATCTCTCACTAGGTGAGGGAGCCAACCAGACAATCGATCTAGTCATCGAATGACTCGAATGTCTCTAATCTGTGTCATCGACATAAGCAAGCGCTTTGGCTCCATTCCACTCCCCGGGGTGAGAATGAGTCGAGTTGAACTTAGTCTTTGAAAAACAGATTAGGGACTTGCTTTTGAAAAATATAATTGTTCGATTTTTATAAGTGGAATTGAATTCGAATTTTGATCCAGTGATATCCGTGTATCGACTTTATCCGATAGGGAGGATGACACTAAAGCCAACTCGTAAGTCAATACACATCACATTCAAAACAGAGAATGGAGACCGCGGGATTGTTTCCAATCCCTCTCCCACTTAGTATTTTACGATTGAGGGATAACATGCATAAAATAATTAAGCATAATAAAAGGCACGTAAATCACATAAAAAGCAATTAACGTGGCCCCGATTATTATGGCCTTAAGTATTCTCCAATGCACGTCTCTTGGAACTTCATCTCGTTGCTCGTCTCGATCTCGGTCCACCACCGACTCGCTCGAGGGTCAAGAGACGAACTCCTCCCACTGGAGCCTCGTCTCGAGCCTCGTTGAGTCGTCCGTGGGGTCGAACGAACCCCAGCCCCGCTGCTGCCCGTCGCGAACACGGGGTGTGTTCGATGGCTGCCCGTTGCCGGTTCGCCCTCCTCGATCCTCGTTTCTCCGGGTTTTGGTCTCGTCTCGATCCACCAAAATTAGTAAGAAAAATTACAAGAATAAATCTACTAAATCCGGCATCGATCCTATACAAGGTGATCGACCCTATACATGCCCGGAAACGACGAAATAAATAAATAAACCTAACGACTCAACCCGTCGTTTTTATCTATTACAAACAAGCAACGTTATTCCAAAAACAAAACAATCTCGACAAGCCCGAGAGTTTAATCAAACCACAAAATTAAAGCACAACATCCATCACAACATTGGCCATAATAATCGGGTTCATCCTGCATCACAAAACGTACGAACAATACAACAAACCGATAAACCGGCTCTGATACCAATTGTTGGAAATCGACTACCCGGGACATGTCCGTTCGACTACTCGAACATCCGGACAAGCCCAGTCGACCTCCAGCGTGCCTACTGTGTTCATGACGAAGACCCTGACCCGTCTAACGCCCATCCATCGCACCCGAGGCACGACCGCGCAAAACGAGAGGCTTCTGGCCTCTCTGTCGTCCGACACCAGAAGGTGTCGTCCGACAAGCCAATGTCGGCCGACAGCTATACATGTCGGCCGACAGTCGTCGCGAACAGCAGCGCGACGCTGCTGTTCCAGGCTCGTTTCCGGTTGGTTTTTCCGATTCCGACCACCGCTCTTGAAGTCAGCGACTCCACAGTGATCTAGGAACACCAACCACGATCCCGGAACTCGATCGGAGGTTCGTTGTATGATTACGTACGAAAAGAATCGAAATAATGCGAAAATAGGGTTTCGATTTCTTATACCTTTGATGCGTGATTCGGAGAAGCCGAATAGGCGAACACCCTGAGATCTTCTAGTGTGTATCCTAGCCCTCGACGCCGGACGTTGTGTGGGCAACGATCCACCGGAGTCTTCTCTTCTTCTTCTCTCTCAAACCCTCTTTTTCACGTTTTAATTATTCTGTCTCCAGAAATATATTTGCGCTAGCAAATTAATTTCTACAGAAATATATTTGCGCTAGCAAATTAATTTCTACAGAAATAATTATTCTGTCTCCAGAAATATATTTGCGCTAGCAAATTAATTTCTACAGAAATAATTATTCTGTCTCTAGAAATATATTTGCGCTAGCAAATTAATTTCTACAGAAATAATTATTCTGTCTCCAGAAATATATTTGCGCTAGCAAATTAATTTCTACAGAAATAAAAACACTGCGCTAATCTAAATTAATTAAGCAGAGAAGAAAATAATTGCGCTAACAAAATAATTTCTCCACAGAATTAATTATAGCGGCGTTTCGTAGGTTAAGAGAAGAGAGATTGAGGGGTATATATAGGCCACACTAGGGACCTTAGGACAATTAATTAATTAGGCTAAATTGTAATTTAATTAAACCGGTGTCCTTAAAAGAAAACCTTTAATTAAATCCAATTTTAATTATAATTAATTCCACTATAAAATTATAATTGAATTCCCAATTAATTAATCTATATTATTTTACCAATAATATTTCCGCCGAAATTACATATACGACTTTCCCCGTGTTTAAGATATCGAACGTCCACGAATTTATTTAATTACTAACAATTAAATTAATTCGTTTCTTATTATCCGAGACTAGTACCACTCATCCTTATTATCATGTGGAACGAATCCACCTGCAGGGTTTACATGATAAACTTTATGAGCTCATCTCGGGGACGTCATCAACCCGATAAACGGGACACGGTTTCCTGTCTATAATCTATAGCATGCCGTGCGTACAATTACGATTCCCAATTTACCGAAAATCTCGACTAATCATTTAGTCTCACTCATTGGCTAGTCAAAAAACCGAGAATTGGACACACGCACCTATAATTATATAGGGATTAAGAATTCGTATATCCGTAATATCTGAGGTCTAGTTCGATTACTGCGATTAGTATAAATCGAACGCCCTCCCGTGGTCCTGCTCAATACACCAAGTGTACGAGTGTAACATGATAGTCAAGACCGACTATCTACCAGTCACACTATGACGTACCGATGGATTGTCCCTGTCCATCTAAGTCGTGAGCTACTGTTCGATAGTATACGAGTAACCGACAGTATGATCTTCCGCGTGTCTCCTCACGCCATACTGTCTACAACGTATACATCAAGGACTATTGCATTAAATGCAATCATGTTTGAATCATATCTCGAACTAAGGTATAGATAAGGAGTTCCGTATTTGCACTAAACTAGACATTTAGAATACAACTCCATCAGTATAATGATTGACAAGAGAAATACATCTAATAAGTAAAACATAACGGTTTGTTGCATCGTGGTAGACTAAGGATTCATCATTCACATATATTGCTATCTAATGTACCAGAATAGATATCACCATTATTTCTTATCCAAACCATCAGATGATTAAAGAAATAAAATATCCATTAATAATAAAGAAAACCAGAACAAAAGTTCTTTTTCAAAATAAAGGGGTACATAAAGCAATAACTGAAATGAAATCCTAAAACATAAATGTCTTCCACTGCAACCGCTGCTACCCCAACAGCTTCGCCCATGTAGACTCGAACTCTTCTTCTCTAAGTCGCCGGGTTTTCTGGAACCCCTGCATTTAAATAATGCACATACCGTCAGTGGTTCCATATCTACACACCAGAATTCTGGTAGATAATACCGCTGACTATGTTTTTACGACTAAAGAAAAATTCGTACCTCTGAGAGGACATTCAGACTTCCAGTGTCCAGACTTGTTGCATCGGAAGCACTTGCCCTTTGGCTTACTAGCCCCCACTCGTGGTGTTGGAAATCGATATCCCGGAATTAATAAATTAATTAAAATTAATTATCTAATTAATTCCGACCGAAATCCTTCGGAGATCGGATATCCGGATTGTCAAAAATTTGCGGAACCGACAACCCAATCGAAATCCCGATCGCCGGAGAAACCACGAATACCGACTCATCCGCAGAAGTCCGACCTTTGGAGACTACGCGCCCGAAGACACGCAGCCCGCCCCCAGCCGAAGTCCCCCGCGAGTCGTAAACCACGAACACACCACGTGACCCAGGGCACGACCGAACACCACACGCGGGAAACCCCGCGTGCGTCCAGCCGAGCCCCCGCGTGGGGCTCGCGGTTACTCGTAGCAACCGCTGGGGCTGCTCGTAGCAGCCCCGCAGCGAGTCCTCGACTCGCTGCTCACGGGGATGGGGTCCCCGTACGAACGCACGGGCTGCTCCCAGCAGCCCGCTAGGCACGCCCCGGATGCGATCCGCATCGCCCGCGTGCCCGATGCGGGAACTCCCGCAGCTCGCGGCGATGCCGTCCGGGGGGATCGAGTCCACCTCGATCGAGCCCTCGGCTCCAGCCGAGGCTCACGCCCGGCAGCCCCTTTGGGCGAGAATCCATGTGTTGGGGTTGTGTACTTAATGTCTAGATTTAAGTACCGGTAAACTCCCCGTCATGGCATTTAACCTATTTAATTAATAAACAATTATTATTAATTAATTATGCAAAATATAGTCCTGGATTTTATACGTTGTAGTTAGTATGGTGTGTCTGGCCCGCACAGAAGATCATACTATCGGTTACTCGTATTTAATCGAACAGTTGCTCACGACCTAGATGGACACGGACCAATCCATCGGTATAGTCGTCGTGTGAGAGAGAAGATGATTTGTCTTGATTATCTTATCACACTTGTACACTTGGTGTATTGAGCGGATCGATTGAGACTCATCAATTAGGATTGCTCGGCGATAATTGGTTTGAGACTCGGAGTATTTTATTCTTAATCCCTAAAATAATTGCGGGTGTGTATATTTAATATTAGTGACTTTGATTTTCCAAAGGAATTAACCGATTTAATTATTGGGTTAATTGCCGGTTGAGTTGGGTCTATATATTTTATGTATGGCATGCCGTGAATTCTTGAAGGGACAGTGTATCCCGTAAGGGTTGATAATATCCCCGAGATGAGTTCATAAGGAATTATTATGTAAACCCTGCAGGTGGATTTAATCCGCATAATAATTAAAGTTGAACGGTACTATTCTCGGATATAAGAAATGAATAATATTTATTGAGCAATAAATAAATTTATTCATGGATATTTAAATCTTAAATACACGGAATAAATAATGCTAAGATGGAGAAATATTATTTGATATAATATGGAATAATATTGGGAGTGCAATTTTATTTATATAGTGGAAAATAAATAAAATTAATATTGATAAGAATTAATGGATTTGGGTTGGACCCAATTTAATTTTCAATATTGGAAGCCCAATATTTATTCTCCTTATGATCCCCTACGTAGCCTATAAAAGCACTACATGGTCTTCACTTTTCACAACCTAAGTTACGCCAACTAAAAAGTCTTGGAGAGTGAGGAAGATCCATAAGGTGTTCGATAGATCGTCGCCCACACGACGTTCGGACAAGGTGCAAGGAATACGTGGGAAGATCGCAAGGTCATCAACGCGTAAATTCGTTTCTCCGTACAACGAATCGAAGGTAAAATCATAAACCCTCTTTTATGATTTTTGTGTGAATTAATTGTAGCATGTACATGAACACACGATCCGGTAAACGTACGAACTTCGGGGACGGGGATTCGAGATCCCCGGCGAAGATCGAAAGGGGCGGCCGAAACCTAGGGTTTCGACCGCCGGTAACCGCGCCAAGGAGGAGCCCCGGCTGGACGCCGGGGCACGCGATCGACCAAGGGTCGATCGCTGGGGAAGCTGCCGTGGGCTGGAGCCACGGCAGATGGCCTCCCCGACCTCCCTGGACGGCGGCGTGCGCACGGGGAAGCTCCGGCCGAAGCCGGAGCGGGCGATCGACCGAAGTCGATCGCGGAGGGCAGCCGCGGGCTGGTGCCGCGGCTGGGGGCCCTCCACCCCGTGATGTGGTGGCGGTGAGTCGCCGGACTCACCGCCGGCGGGTGCTGATCGGATCAGCCCCGCGGGGATGCCGTGCATCCCCGGCGATCGCCATGCACGGCGATCGCGAACCCTAGCGGGGTTCGGCTAGGGTTTCTAGCCGCGGGTTCATCCCGCGGCGGTGTTACTCTCGTCGAGCCCGGTTCGTTGGTGTTCGCGTTCATGGATCCGACTCGTGGGAGAAAATCGGCTGGGGGCGGGCTGCGTGTCTTCGGGCGCGTAGTCTCCAAAGGTCGGACTCCTGCGGATGAGTCGGGGATCCAATATCCGGTGATGAAGGATTTCGGTCGGGCTATCGGTTCCGCATAAATTTTAATAGCCCGGGATATCGATTTCCAACACCATGAGCCGCCGGCGGTCCGGTGGTTCGACCACCACCGCCCGGTTCAATCTCACTTATGGGGTTCGTCCCTCGGATCTTGGTTCACGATAATTAAGATGTAAAATCATCGAGGGGGTTTTCACGATTTTACCTTTGTTCTCGTTGTACGGAGAAACAAGATCGTTGAAGACCTTGAGACCTTCCCACGTATTCCTTGCACTAGCTCGAACGTCGGGTGGGCGACGATCTTCCGAACTCCATGGATCTCCCTCTCTACTTTCTCTCTCTAGAATTGTGATCTTCAAGTTTTGAGAATAGAGAAGACCATGTAGTGCTTTTATAGGCTACGTAGGGGATCTTAAGGAGGTGGAATATTGGGCTTCCAATATTAATGATTAAATTGAGCCCAAGCCCAAATCTATTAATCCATTAATATTAATTAATTCTATTTTCCACTATATAAAATTAATTGCACTCCCAATATTAAACCATATTATATCAAATAATATTTCTCCGGTAGTATTATTTATTCCGTGTATTTAAGATATAAATATCCATGAATAAAATTAATTTATTGCTAATTAATTTATTCATCTCTTATATCCGAGACTAGTACCATTCAACCTTAATTATTATGCGGAACGAATCCACCTGCAGGGTTTACATAATAATTCCTTATGAACTCATCTCGGGGATATTATCAACCCTTCCGGGATACACTGTCCGGTCAATTATTCACGGCATGTCATATATGAAATATAGTGACCCACCTTAACCGGTAATCAACCCAATAATTAAATCGGTTAATTCCTTTGGTAAATCAAAGTCACTTATATTAAATATACACGCAGCCCGAAGACACGCAGCCCGCCCCAAACCGAAGTCCCCCGCGAGTCGGAAACCACGAACGCGAACCACCTCACGAGCCGGGGCCCGACCGAACGCCCAGCGAGGCCCGAAGGCCGCGTGCGCCAGCCGAGCCCCCGCGAGGGGCTCGCGATCGTCTACGGACGATCGCTGGGATGCGCGAGGCATCCCCGGGGCTGCTCGTAGCAGCCCCGCAGCGAGTCAGGTGACTCGCTGCCCGCGAGGGCATCGCCCTCGCATGACCCGCTGCGGGCGAACCCGTAGCTCATGCGAGGCGGCTACGGGTGACCCCACAGCAGCCCGCGATCGATCCTCGCGATCGATCGCATCCCTCGGCTCCAGCCGAGGGTTCTCGCGGCACGCGCCTCCGACGACGGCGGCTGGGGTCCGCCACGGCACCAGCCCGTGGCACCCCGGCGATCGACCGAAGTCGATCGCATGCCCCGGCGTCCAGCCGGGGCTCGTCCTTCGTCGCGCGTTGCGGCGGTCCGAACCCTAGGGTTCGACCGCCTCCTTCGATCCTCGCCGGGGATCTCGAATCCCCGTCCCCGAGGTTCGTCGTTTTCCCGGATCGTGCGTTCATGTATATATCACAATTATTCAACGCACAAATAATCAAAGAAGGGGGTTCTCGATTATTACCTTGATTCGTTGTACGGAGAAACGAATCGTTGATGACCTCGTGATCTTCCCGCGTATTCCTTGCACTTCCGTTCGAACGTCGGGTGGGCGACGAGCTATCGAACTCTTATGGATCTTCCTCACTCTCAAGACTTTATGATTTCCGTAGGTTAAAATCAAGTTCAGTTGTGAAAAGTGAAGACCATGTAGTGCTTATATAGGCTACGTAGGGGATCATAAGGAGAATAAATATTGGGCTTCAATATTGAAAATTAAATTGGGTCCAACCCAAATCTATTAATTCTTATCAATATTAATTTTATTTATTTTCCACTATATAAATAAAATTGCACTCCCAATATTATTCCATATTATATCAAATAATATTTCTCCAATTAGTATTATTTATTCCGTGTATTTAAGATTTAAATATCCATGAATAAATTTATTTATTGCTCAATAAATAATATTCATCTCTTATATCCGAGACTAGTACCGTTCAACCTTTATTATTGTGCGGAACGAATCCACTCATGAGGTTTACACAATAATTCCTTATGAACTCATCTCGGGGATATTATCAACCCTTCCGGGATACACTTTCCCGTCAAGCATTCACGGCATGTCATATATAAAATATAGCGACCCAATTTTACCGGTAATTAACCCAATAATTAAATCGGTTAATTCCTTTGGAAAATCAAAGTCTCTAATATTAAATATACACACCCGCAATAATATCAGGGATTAAGAATAAAATACTCCGAGATTTAAATTGATTATCTTAGGCAATCCTAATCAATAAATCTCAAGCTGATCCGCCCAATACACCAAGTGTACAAGTGTGATAAAATAATTAAGACAAATTATTTTCTCTCTCACACAACGACTATACCGATGGATTGGTCCGTGTCCATCTAGGTCGTGAGCAACTGTTTGATTAAATACGAGTAACCGATAGTATGATCTTCTGTGTGGGCCCGACACACCATACTAACTACAACGTATAAAATCCAGGACTATATTTTGCATAATTAATTAATAATAATTAATTGCAAATAATTGTTTATTAATTAAATAGGTTAAATGCTATGACCGGGAGTTTACCGATACTTAAATCTAGACATTAAGTACACAACTCCAACAATCTCCCACTTGTACTAAGGTCTAGTCATTTCCTCCAAACTCCCGACTCCCATACTCATCACGTGCTTAATTTATACTTCCCAGAAGTATTATGTGAATGAGCAATCTAGGTTGCCGCTCTGAAGTTTGCTGGGATTCGATGTACCGGGTTATCAAAAATTGCGGAACCGATAACCCGACCGAAAACCCGTCGCCGGAATTCGCACGAACACCAACTCATCCACAGGAGTCCGACCTTTGGAGACAACGCGCCCGAAGACACGCAGCCCGCCCCCAGCCGATTTTCTCCCGCGAGTCGGAAATTACGAACGCGTACACCACACGAAGAACCGGGCTCGACGAGAGTATCGCCGCGGGATGAACCCGCGGCTAAACCCTAGTCGAACCCCATCGCGGGGTTCGCGATCGCCGTGCATGGCGATCGCCGGGGATGCGAGGCATCCCCGCGGGGCTGATCCGATCAGCACCCGCCGGCGGTGAGTCCGGCGACTCACCGCCACCACCACACGGGGTGGAGGGCCCCCAGCCGCGGCACCAGCCCGCGGCTGCCCTCCGCGATCGAGCTGGGCTCGATCGCTCGCTCCGGCTTCGGCCGGAGCTCTCCCCGCGCGCGCCTGCCGCCGTCGAGGGGTGGGGATCCGCCACGGCACCAGCCCGTGGCATCCCCAGCGATCGACTGCCGTCGATCGCTTGCCCCGGCGTCCAGCCGGGGCTCCCTTCGATGCGCGGTACCGGCGGTCGAACCCTAGGGTTCGGCCGCCCCTCTCGATTCCGACGGGGATCGAGCGATCCCCGTATCCCGGTTTCGACGCTTTCCCGGATCGTCTTGTTCATGTACACATCACGATTAAAACAATCACAAATCATAAAAGGGGGTTTATGATTATTACCTCGAATCGTTGTACGGAGAAACGAATTCGGTTGATGACCTTGTGACCTTCCCGCGTATTCCTTGCACCTCGTCCGAACGTCGTGTGGGCGACGATCTATCGAACTCTATGGATCCTCCTCACTCTCAAGATTTTATGATTGGCGTAGGTCAATTAATTCTCTCTTGAAAGTGAAGACCATGTAGTGCTTATATAGGCTACGTAGGGGATCATAAGGAGAATAAATATTGGGCTTCAATATTGAAAATTAAATTGGGTCCAACCCAAATCCATTAATTCTTATCAATATTAATTTTATTTATTTTCCACTATATAAATAAAATTGCACTCCCAATATTATTCCATATTATATCAAATAATATTTCTCCATCTTAGTATTATTTATTCCGTGTATTTAAGATTTTAATATCCATGAATAAATTTATTTATTGCTCAATAAATAATATTCATATCTTATATCCGAGACTAGTACCGTTCAACCTTTATTATTGTGCGGAACGAATCCACTCATGAGGTTTACACAATAATTCCTTATGAACTCATCTCGGGGATATTATCAACCCTTCCGGGATACACTTTCCCGTCAAGTATTCACGGCATGTCATATATAAAATATAGCGACCCAACTTTACCGGTAATTAACCCAATAATTAAATCGGTTAATTCCTTTGGAAAATCAAAGCCTCTAGTATTAAATATACACACCCGCAATAATATCGGGGATTAAGAATAAAATACTCCGAGATTTAAATTGATTATCCAAGGCAATCCTAATCAATAAATCTCAAGTTGATCCGCCCAATACACCAAGGGTACAAGTGTGATAAAATAATTAAGATAAATTATTTTGTCTCTCACACAACGACTATACCGATGGATTGGTCCGTGTCCATCTAGGTCGTGAGCAACTGTTCGATTAAATACGAGTAACCGATAGTATGATCTTCTGTGTGCCCATGCCCCACCATACTAACTACAACGTATAAAATCCAGGACTATATTTTGCATAATTAATAATTAAATGCAAATAATTGTTTATTAAATAAATAGGTTAAATGCTATGACCGGGAGTTTACCGGTACTTAAATCTAGACATTAAGTACACAACTCCAACAATCTCCCACTTGTACTAAGGTCTAGTCATTTCCTCCAAACTCCCGACTCCCATACTCATCACGTGCTTAAGTTATACTTTCCAGAAGTATTATGTGAATGAGCAATCTAGGTTGCCGATCTGAAGTTATCTTGGTGACTACAGCGTCGTCCCTCTGACGATGACTCGTATCAGGTGGTACTGGCTCTATGTGTTATCATCACTTTTCGAACTTATGACTTCTTCCGGTTCTCCATGCACCGCTATGTACATAGCCTTTTGGTGAACCAAGAATCATATCCAAGTTCAGAGGTCATTCCGGAACCTAACCAAAACTTCCGCTGCCTCTGAGGCTGCTATTCGGTTTATGATAAAGTCCGAGAAGCATCACGCTCATCACTCTTTCATCCTTAGGTTCCACCTCTTCTAAAAATGAACACATAGCCTGATATCGACTTACACTGGTCTTTCTCCGATTCTTTGATCTGAGAAACTGTAATCTAAGAAGATTTCGTTTTGCCAGTAATCACGTACTTCCAAGTACCTTACAGCATTCGAATATTTCTTATCCAGATTACTTTGATATCCTCCCACTACGCTAACCGCATAGTTGATATCAGGTCCTTGTTTTTCAACATTGCATCCACAAAGCTCTCCACACTCGAAGTGTAGGAAACCGCTTTGTCTATATCTATCTCCTTTATGTGTTCAAGACACATACCTTAGATAGATGTATTCTGATCTCGAAAGGCAATAACCTTTCTCAGAATTGTGCATGTTTAAAACAAACCATAATCGTATAAGATATCTTAAGAGAAGTGCAAGTGTTCTTATCTAGAGATCGAAAGATTTCTAAGAACATGATACAATTTCATCTTAATCTTATATCTCGATTTATTTAGACAACCTCTATTTTATGTTTGACAACACTTTTACATTGTTTCCAACGATGAAGTGTTATCTACACAAAATTCCGAGAAACACCACCCTTGTTTCCATTACGTCTCTAACACACTTTTCTCGCAAATCTATGCAGATCTAAGGATCGATTTCATGTATACTAGATCCAGAGTTCAAAACTCCTCCAGTCTTATGAACATCTCCGGTTGCTTAACAACCTCCCACTGCAATGGCGTTCCGGTGCATAACAGTAATAACATTAGGTGCAGTTAGTGGTGTACCGCTACTCGGTCAGGCTGGTTCTCAGTCTTTCCTTTCCTCATTTTAAAGTACTTTGTCAGTTAGGGCATTGTAGTTCATCTAATAGTCTTCCTCTAAGAACCGGGCGAGGATACCCATCTGGTTCGTAGTACTATTGAACATACAATTACTTGCTCTTCTAGGATTATTCTTCAACCACATAGAATGTGCCGTTGTATCCAGAAATATCCATAGAACGCAGGTAGTTCCGAACAAACTTGTCTTTTTACTATTAGAATCTCATCTCTTATTTCTGACACACCATGTCTACACATCAGTGTATGGTGTAGTCCCTTGAGACTTAATCTCAATCTTTGATTTATGCTATGTGTTATTCAGATAGGTGATAGCCTTCGCGAACAAGTCGCAGGCTTTCAATGGATATACTTGGAAAGATCCCCATAATGGCTTTGTGTTGAAAACACTCTGCTTTTATGGCATAACAAGTAGTCTATTCCATCTTCGAGAACGACTCGTACCTTCTCTAATCACATATACCGCATCAATCATTAATCATTTTCTATACTTGTCCGAATTCCATCCTTTATCCAGAAAGGTTAACTCAGATGTATCATCTATCAAGATCGATTCTTAGGTCGGGAGGTCCATTCCTCCAACTATAATTGATCGAATCAATTTCGACCTTTTGAATCCCTTTTGAATAGATACTACCAAGTACAAGAATTCACAAGTATAATGATTAACAAGAGAAATACATCTAATAAGTAAAACAAGTTATACACTACGGTTTGTTGCATCGTGGTAGACTAAGGATTCATCATTCACATATTGCTATCTAATGTACCATAATAGATATCACCATTATTTCTTATCCAAACCATCAAATGATTAAAGAAATAAAATATCCATTAATAATAAAGAAAACCAGAACGAAGTTCTTTTTCAAAATAAAGGGGTACATAAGCAATAACTGAAATGAAAACTTAAAACAGATAAATGTCTTCCACTGCAACCGCTGCTACCCCAACAGCTTCGCCCATGTAGACTCGAATTCTTCTTCTCTAAGTCGCCGGGTTTTCTGGAACCCCTGCATTTAAAGAAATGCACATACCGTCAGTGGTTCCATATCTACACACCAGAATTCTGGTAGATAATACCGCTGACTATGTTTTTACGACTAAAGAAAAATTCGTACCTCTAAGAGGACATTCAGACTTCCAGTGTCCAGACTTCTTGCATCGGAAGCACAAGCCCTTTGGCTTACTAGCCCCCACTCGTGGTCCATTCCTCTTGGCACCACTGGGTTTTATGGCTTGCTTCCTTTTCTTGCCCCTACCTCCAATAGCTTTCAAGCTTTTGGGCCTGGTAGTTACAAGCGCTTGAGACTTGCCCTTCTTGTAGATCCCCTCTGCCGCCTTCAGTTCAGTCAGGAGTTGCGCAAGAGTATAAGATAGTTTACCCATATTATAGCTCATACGAAACTGCTCAAAACTAGGGGTCAGAGACTGGAGTATGATGTCGACTTGTGTCTCACCATCAATCATAGCTCCTAGGACCTCCAATTCATTCAACAGACTCATCATCTTGAGAACGTGCTCCTCGACAGGCGTTCCTTCAGACTGAGTAGTTGACATGAGGACTCTCATGGCATCTTGCCTAGCCGCACGGTCATGATGCCCAAACATCTCCTTGAGGTTAAATAACATATCCTCGGCAGTGTCCATTGACTGATGCTGGGTTTGGAGCACATTTGACATAGAAGCCAAAATATAGCACCTAGCCATTTCATCAGCCTTTTTCCACTTCCGAAATGCTTCTTTTTCCTCATCAGTTGAGGCGGCCGTGGGCTCAGCAGGGCATTGCTCATAGAGTACAAACTTGTACTCTTCAGCAGTCAGGACAATGTCCAAATTTCTCTTCCAATCAATGTAATTGGGACCAGTGAGTTTTTGTTCCTTGAGTATCATAGAAAGTGGATTCATAGGTATTCTCTAAACCTATAAGCACATGTAAACAAACAATCAATTTAATGTCCGACATTATCTCCCTCAAATAACATCATTAAATTACTAATTGCGTCTAAAATCCCATCAGGTAAAGCAAGCCACGTGGTGTGGACGTTTACCCACCCAAATGATTTAGCAATTAGTTTTTCTTCGGTCATACATCAATCATAGCGTAACTTCGTGGGGAAGAATACTATGACGCGTATCTAAGTGTAAACCATTACTCAGCACTAAAGTACATCGCTTGGAATTGCTACGTCACCGCAAGCCACGTGGTGTGGACGTTTACGACAATTTCACAACTCTTCACAATTACTTATAACTGTCTACATCAATTAATCCAAAATCCGTCGGCATAGCAAGCCACGTGGTGTGGACGTTTACTACACCAAGAGATCTTTATAATTGACTCCCAATTACAAGATCCATTCGATTTCGTAAATCAAGACTTGGAGAATCATAAGTGAAACTCGAAGTTTCTAACCAGTGATTCACCATGCGAGCGACCCTATCTCTCATAAATGAGGGAGCCGAGCAGACAAACGACCCACCTATCAAAGAATGGCACGAAAGTCTCTAATTTGTGTCATCCACATGACCAAGTGGCTCTGGCTCCATTCCACTCCCCGGGGTGAGAATGAGTCGACTTGAAGTCAGTTTCAGAAAGACAAATTAGGCATTGTTTGATAAACTCAATCAATGTTTCTTGTAAGAGGAATTACAAGAATTCTCCTCCAATGACTTGTCTATATGAACTTCGAAAGTCCATAAAAGTCACCAAGAGAACAGTGATGGAGACCATGGGAATGTTTCCATCCCCTCTCCCACTTAGCTTTTTACGATAAAGGGATATGCTATCTAGTGCATAAAAATAAACACATATAGCATGCATGAAAGCAATAAAGCACATAGGTCACATAGTCAAAATAATGCTAGAGAATTATTTTCCCGACTATCATGGCTTTATCTTCATATGCATCCTCTAGTCTTCAGTTTTCGTTTCTTGAATGCTCCATGTGACGAGAATATTAATTTCTAATATTTAAATCTATTTATTTTCAATTAATCCAAAAGTTACTTAATTCGAAAATTAAGTCAATTGAATATATCAAAATAAAATTAAATATTATTAATATTTTTATTTATTTATTTTCCTCTCTAGTTCTCATTAAATCTTTAGAATAATCTATCCAAATAAAATTTGGAATATTCTAGAAGACATCTATAATAGAACAAGGAAATAAAATAAATAGGGACTTACTACTTTCCAAATTTATTTTTATTCCTAATCCATGAATATTCCCATGAGTAGGAATAATCAAATAGGAAAAATAAATTTAGTACTAAATTAATTAAATTTCTAATCTATGATTAATTCCATGAAGGAAATAAATCAATAGAAATAAAATTAATTTAAATTAATTCTTTTCTTTTTCCTAATACATGAGATTTTCCTAAAAGGAAAGTACTCAAATAGGAAACCCGAATTAATTGGGAAAGTAGATCTTGGTAGGAATAGCATGAGATTGGGAGACCCCATGCTATCCCCACCGTCGACCTCCACCGCCCGGGACCACCACCGCCGCCGCCCCCAGCCCACGCGCCACCACCACCGGTGGCCGGCGTGGCCGGAAGCCCTAGCGGGCAACCCCTTCGATGGGGTCGATCGATCCTCATGGGGATCGATCATGGGGATGATGGATTCCCCGGATTTTTCGTCCTCTTCGTCTTCGTCACACGTCTTCGTCTTCCGGCGATCGTCTCAACATCGAACCAACGTAATAAAATTACAAGAATTAAATTACACTATCCGGTATCGATTCTATACATGAAATCGACCCTATACATTTTCCGGAAAAATAAAGTACGTAATAATAAATCCTAAATTCGGTCAACCCCCGAATTTTTACTATTACAACATTCAACCACACAAAAACGAATCTCGACATGTCCGAGAGTTTAATAATCATGATAATTAATTAAAAAACAATTAATTAAATCCAACCATGATAGCCGGAAATCCTGCAAGGTAGAACAATAATCGAACATGTACATGAACACGAAACCAAACGCTCTGATACCAATTGCTGGGATTCGATGTCCCGGGTTATCAAAAATTGCGGAACCGATAACCCGACCGAAAACCCGTCGCCGGAATTCGCACGAACACCAACTCATCCACAGGAGTCCGACCTTTGGAGACTACGCGCCCGAAGACACGCAGCCCGCCCCCAGCCGATTTTCTCCCGCGAGTCGGAAATTACGAACGCGTACACCACACGAAGAACCGGGCTCGACGAGAGTATCGCCGCGGGATGAACCCGCGGCTAAACCCTAGCCGAACCCCATCGCGGGGTTCGCGATCGCCGTGCATGGCGATCGCCGGGGATGCGAGGCATCCCCGCGGGGCTGATCCGATCAGCACCCGCCGGCGGTGAGTCCGGCGACTCACCGCCACCACCACACGGGGTGGAGGGCCCCCAGCCGCGGCACCAGCCCGCGGCTGCCCTCCGCGATCGAGCTGGGCTCGATCGCTCGCTCCGGCTTCGGCCGGAGCTCTCCCCGCGCGCGCCTGCCGCCGTCGAGGGGTGGGGATCCGCCACGGCACCAGCCCGTGGCATCCCCAGCGATCGACTGCCGTCGATCGCTTGCCCCGGCGTCCAGCCGGGGCTCCCTTCGATGCGCGGTACCGGCGGTCGAACCCTAGGATTCGGCCGCCCCTCTCGATTCCGACGGGGATCGAGCGATCCCCGTATCCCGGTTTCGACGCTTTCCCGGATCGTCTTGTTCATGTACACATCACGATTAAAACAATCACAAATCATAAAAGGGGGTTTATGATTATTACCTCGAATCGTTGTACGGAGAAACGAATTCGGTTGATGACCTTGTGACCTTCCCGCGTATTCCTTGCACCTCGTCCGAACGTCGTGTGGGCGACGATCTATCGAACTCTATGGATCCTCCTCACTCTCAAGATTTTATGATTGGCGTAGGTCAATTAATTCTCTCTTGAAAGTGAAGACCATGTAGTGCTTATATAGGCTACGTAGGGGATCATAAGGAGAATAAATATTGGGCTTCAATATTGAAAATTAAATTGGGTGCAACCCAAATCCATTAATTCTTATCAATATTAATTTTATTTATTTTCCACTATATAAATAAAATTGCACTCCCAATATTATTCCATATTATATCAAATAATATTTCTCCATCTTAGTATTATTTATTCCGTGTATTTAAGATTTAAATATCCATGAATAAATTTATTTATTGCTCAATAAATAATATTCATATCTTATATCCGAGACTAGTACCGTTCAACCTTTATTATTGTGCGGAACGAATCCACTCATGAGGTTTACACAATAATTCCTTATGAACTCATCTCGGGAATATTATCAACCCTTCCGGGATACACTTTCCCGTCAAGTATTCACGGCATGTCATATATAAAATATAGCGACCCAACTTTACCGGTAATTAACCCAATAATTAAATCGGTTAATTCCTTTGGAAAATCAAAGCCTCTAGTATTAAATATACACACCCGCAATAATATCGGGGATTAAGAATAAAATACTCCGAGATTTAAATTGATTATCCAAGGCAATCCTAATCAATAAATCTCAAGCTGATCCGCCCAATACACCAAGTGTACAAGTGTGATAAAATAATTAAGATAAATTATTTTGTCTCTCACACAACGACTATACCGATGGATTGGTCCGTGTCCATCTAGGTCGTGAGCAACTGTTCGATTAAATACGAGTAACCGATAGTATGATCTTCTGTGTGCCCATGCCCCACCATACTAACTACAACGTATAAAATCCAGGACTATATTTTGCATAATTAATAATTAAATGCAAATAATTGTTTATTAAATAAATAGGTTAAATGCTATGACCGGGAGTTTACCGGTACTTAAATCTAGACATTAAGTACACAACTCCAACAATCTCCCACTTGTACTAAGGTCTAGTCATTTCCTCCAAACTCCCGACTCCCATACTCATCACGTGCTTAAGTTATACTTTCCAGAAGTATTATGTGAATGAGCAATCTAGGTTGCCGATCTGAAGTTATCTTGGTGACTACAGCGTCGTCCCTCTGACGATGACTCGTATCAGGTGGTACTGGCTCTATGTGTTATCATCACTTTTCGAACTTATGACTTCTTCCGGTTCTCCATGCACCGCTATGTACATAGCCTTTTGGTGAACCAAGAATCATATCCAAGTTCAGAGGTCATTCCGGAACCTAACCAAAACTTCCGCTGCCTCTGAGGCTGCTATTCGGTTTATGATAAAGTCCGAGAAGCATCACGCTCATCACTCTTTCATCCTTAGGTTCCACCTCTTCTAAAAATGAACACATAGCCTGATATCGACTTACACTGGTCTTTCTCCGATTCTTTGATCTGAGAAACTGTAATCTAAGAAGATTTCTTTTTGCCAGTAATCCAGTACTTCCAAGTACTTTACAGCATTCGAATATTTCTTATCTAGATTACTTTGATATCCTCCCACTACGCTAACCGCATAGTTGATATCAGGTCCTTGTTTTTCAACATTGCATCCACAAAGCTCTCCACACTCGAAGTGTAGGAAACCGCTTTGTCTATATCTATCTCCTTTATGTGTTCAAGACACATACCTTAGATAGATGTATTCTGATCTCGAAAGGCAATAACCTTTCTCATAATTGTGCATGTTTAAAACAAACCATAATCGTATAAGATATCTTAAGAGAAGTGCAAGTGTTCTTATCTAGAGATCGAAAGATTTCTAAGAACATGATACAATTTCATCTTAATCTTATATCTCGATTTATTTAGACAACCTCTATTTTATGTTTGACAACACTTTTACATTGTTTCCAACGATGAAGTGTTATCTACACAAAATTCCGAGAAACACCACCCTTGTTTCCATTACGTCTCTAACACACCCTTCCTTGCCTTTTGATGAATCCATAGAATGGACTATCTCATCAATTCGCAAGTTCCTATGCAGAACTAGGGATCGATTTCATGTATACTAGATCCAGAGTTCAAAAACTCCTCCAGTCTTATGAACATCTCCGGTTGGTTAACAACCTCCCACTGCAATGGCGTTCCGGTGTATAACAGTAATAACATTAGGTGCAGTTAGTGGTGTACTGCTACTCGGTCAGGCTGGTTCTCAGTCTCTCCTTTCCTCATTTTAAAGTACTTTGTCAGTTAGGGCATTGTAGTTCATCTAATAGTATTCCTCTAAGAACCGGGCGAGGACACCCATCTGGTTCGCAGTACTATTGAACTTACAATTACTTGTTCTTCTAGGATATTCTACAACCACATTGAATGTGACGTTGTATCCAGAGATATCCATAGAACATAGGTAGTTCCAAACAAACTTGTCCTTTTACTATTAGAATCCCATTTCTTATTCCTGACACACCATGTCTACACTTCAGTGTATGGTGCAGTCGTTTGAGATTTAATCTCAATCTTTGATTTATGCTATGTGTTATTTAGATAGGTGATAGCCTCCGCGAACAAGTCGCAGACTCCTAATGGATATACTTTGAAGGATCCCCATAATAGCTTTGTGTTGAAAACACTCCGCCTTTATGGCACATCAAGTATTCTAATCCATCTTCGAGTATTCTTGAAAGAATGACTCGTGCCTTTCTAATCACACATACCGCATTAATCACAAATCATTTTCTATACTTGTCCGAATTCCATCCTTTATCCAGAAAGGTTAACTTAGTTGTATCATCTTTCAAGATCGATTCTTAGGTCGGGAGGTCCATTCCTCCAACTATAATTGATCAAATCAATTTCGACCTTTTGAATCCCTTTTGAATAGATACTACCAAGTTCAAGAATTCACAAGTATAATGATTGATAAAGAAATACATCTAATAAGTAAAACAAGTTATACATAACGGTTTGTTGCATCGTGGTAGACTAAGGATTCATTATTCATGTATTGCTATCTAATGTACCAGAATAGATATCACCATTATTTCTTATCCAAACCATAAATGATTAAAGAAATAAAATATCCATTAATAAAGAAAACCAGAACGAAGTTCTTTTTCAAAATAAAGGGGTACATAAGCAATAATTGAAATGAAAACTTAAAATAGATAAATGTCTTCCACTGCAACCGCTGCTACCCCAACAGCTTTGCCCATGTAGACTTGAACTCTTCTTCTCTAAGTCGCCGGGTTTTCTGGAACCCCTGCATTTAAAGAAATGCACATACCGTCAGTGGTTCCATATCTACACACCAGAATTCTGGTAGATAATACCGCTGACTGTGTTTTTACGACTAAAGAAAAATTCGTACCTCTGAGAGGACATTCAGACTTCCAGTGTCCAGACTTCTTGCATCGGAAGCACAAGCCCTTTGGCTTACTAGCCCCAACTCGTGGTCCATTCCTCTTGGCACCACTGGGTTTTATGGCTTGCTTCCTTTTCTTGCCCCTACCTCCAATAGCTTTCAAGCTTTTGGACTTGTTAGCCACAAGCGCTTGAGACTTGCCCTTCTTGTAGATCCCCTCTGCCGCCTTCAGTTCAGTCAGGAGTTGCGCAAGAGTATAAGATAGTTTACCCATATTATAGCTCATACGAAACTGCTCAAACTTAGGGGTCAGAGACTGGAGTGTGATGTCGACTTGCGTCTCATCATCAATGGAAGCTCCTAGGACCTCAAGTTCATTCAACAAACTCATCATCTTAAGAACGTGCTCCCCAACGGGCGTTCCTTCAGACTGAGTAGTCGACATAAGGACTCTCATGGCTTCTTGCCTTGCCGCACGATCCTGCTCCCCAAACATCTCCTTGAGGTTAGTCATCATATCCCGGGCAGTGTCCATCGGCTCATGTTGGGTTTGGAGTACATTTGACATGGAAGCCAAAATATAGCACCTAGCCATTTCATCAGCCTTTTTCCACTTCCGATATGTTGCCTTTTCCTCATCAGTCGAGGCAGCCGTGGGCTCAGCAGGGCATTTATCAGAGAGTACAAACTTGTACTCTTCAGCAGTCAGGACAATGTCCAAATTTCTCTTCCAATCAATATAATTGGGACCAGTGAGTTTATGTTCCTTGAGTATCACAGAAAGTGGATTCACAGCTATTCTCTAAACCTATAAGCACATGTAAACAAACAATCAATTTAATGTCCGATATTATCTCCCTCAAATAATATCATTAAATCACTAATTGCGTCTAAAATCCCATCAGGTAAGGCAAGCCACGTTCATGTGGACGTTTACCCACCCAAATGATTTAGCAATTAGATTTGCTTCGGTCGTACATCATTATAGCGTTACTTCGTTGGGAAGAATACTATAAAGCGTACCTAAGTGTAAACCACCACTCAGTACTAAGGCAAATCGTTTAGAATTGTTATGTCACCGCAAGCCACGTTCGTGTGGACGTTTACGATAACTCGCAATCCCTCACAATCTCCTATAACTGTCTACATCAATTATTCTAAAATCCCTTTCAGTATAGCAAGCCACGTTCGTGTGGACGTTTACTACACCAAATAGATTTATATAATTGAAATCCAATTACTTGATTCATTTGATTTCGTAAATCAAGGCTCGGAGAATCATAAGTGAAACTCGAAGTTTCTAACCAGTGGTTCACCATGCGAGCGACCCTATCTCTCATAAATGAGGGAGCCGAGCAGACAATCGATCCATCTATCAAAGAATGGTACGGAGGTCTCTAATTTGTGTCTTCTACATGACCAAGTGGCTCTGGCTCCATTCCACTCCCCGGGGTGAGAATGAGTCGACTTGAAATCAGTTTCGGAAAGACAAATTAGGCATTGTTTGATAAACTTAATCAATGTTTCTTGTAAAAGGAATTACAAGAATTCTCCTCCAATGACTTGTCTATATGAACTTCGAAAGTCCATAAAAGTCACCAAGAGAACAGTGATGGAGACCATGGGAATGTTTCCATCCCCTCTCCCACTTAGCTTTTTACAATAAAGGGATACGCTATCTAGTGCATAAAATAAACACATATAGCATGCATGAAAACAATAAAGCACATAGATCACATAGTCAAAATAATGCTAGAGAATTATTTTTTCCCGACTATCATGGCTTTATCTTCATATGCATCCTCTAGTCTTCAGTCTTCGTTTCTTGAATGCTCCATGTGACGAGAATATTAATTTCCAATATTTAAATCTATTTATTTTCAATTAATCCAAAAGTTACTTAATTCGAAAATTAAGTCAATTGAATATATCAAAAATAAAATTAAATATTATTAATATTTTTATTTATTTATTTTCCTATCTAGTTCTATTAAATCTCTAGAATAATCTATCCAAGCAAAATTGGAATATTCTAGAAGACATCTATAATAGAACAAGGCAATAAAATAAATTAGGACTCACTACTTTCCAAATTTATTTTTATTCCTAATCCATGAATATTCCCATGAGTAGGAATAATCAAATAGGAAAAATAGATTTAGTACTAAATTAATTTAAATTTCCAATCTATGAATAATTCCATAAAGGAAATAAATCAATAGAAATAAAATTAATTTAAATTAATTCTTTTCCTAATCCATGAGAGTTTCCAAAAAAAAGGGAACGCTCAAAATAGGAAAAATCCGAATTAATTAGGAAAGTAAATTTCCGGGCGTGGACAGCATGGGGTGGGAGTCCCCACGCCACCCTCGACCCACACCTAGGAGGCGGCCGGCCACCTATACCGGCGGCTCCTCCATGTGAGGGTCGATCGACCCTTATGGATTGACCATGGGGTTGGTCGATCCGAGCCCTAGCTCCCTCTCGTCATCTCGTCTTCTCCGGCGGTCTCGATTCATCGATCCAATCGCAAAAATAAATTACAATAATCTAAATTACAATTCCGGTATCGATTCTATACATGAAATCGACCCTATACATTTTCCGGAAAATAAAGAGCGTAATAATAAATCCTAAATTCGGTCAACCCCCGAATTTTTACTATTACAACATTCAACCACACAAAAACGAATCTCGACATGTCCGAGAGTTTAATAATCATGATAATAAAATTAACAATAATTAAATTAACCATGATAGCCGGAAATCCTGCAAGGTAGAACAATAATCGAATACATACATGAACACGAAAACAAACGCTCTTATACCAGTTGTTGGGATTCGATGTCCCGGGTTATCAAAATTGCGGAACCGATAACCCGATCAAAAACCCTCGATCACCGAAGATTGGATCCCCGACTCATCCGCAGGAGTCCGACCTTTGGAGACTACGCGCCCGAAGACACGCAGCCCGCCCCCAACTGATTTTCTCCCGCGAGCCGGATCCACGAACGCGAACCACCTCACGAGCCGGGGCCCGACCGAACGCCCAGCGAAGCCCGAAGGCTGCGTGCGCCCAGCCGAGCCCCCGCGAGGGGCTCGCGATCGTCCTCGACGATCACTGGGGATGCGCGAGGCATCCCCGGGGCTGCTCGTAGCAGCCCCGCAGCGAGTCGCGATGACTCGCTGCCCGCGAGGGGTCAGCCCCGTGCGCGTCTGCTACGGGAACACCCGTAGCACGCACGAGGCAGCTGCGGGTCATCCCCGCAGCGACCCGCGATCGAGCTCACGGGCTCGATCGCCCCTCGGCTCCAGCCGAGGGCTTCGCGCCACGCGCGTCCGACGAGGGGGCTGGGGTCCGCCACGGCACCAGCCCGTGGCACCCCGGGGATCGACCGAAGTCGATCCCATGCCCCGGCGTCCAGCCGGGGCTCGTCCCTTGTCGCGCGTCCGACGGTCCGAACCCTAGGGTTCGACCGCCGCGTTCGATCCTCGCCGGGGATCTCGAATCCCCGTCCCCGAGGTTCGTCGTTTTCCCGGATCGTGCGTTCATGTATATATCACAATTATTCAACGCACAAATAATCAAAGAAAGGGGTTCTCGATTATTACCTTGATTCGTTGTACGGAGAAACGAATCGTTGATGACCTCGTGATCTTCCCGCGTATTCCTTGCACTTCCGTTCGAACGTCGGGTGGGCGACGAGCTATCGAACTCTTATGGATCTTCCTCACTCTCAAGACTTTATGATTTCCGTAGGTTAAAATCAAGTTCAGTTGTGAAAAGTGAAGACCATGTAGTGCTTATATAGGCTACGTAGGGGATCATAAGGAGAATAAATATTGGGCTTCAATATTGAAAATTAAATTGGGTCCAACCCAAATCTATTAATTCTTATCAATATTAATTTTATTTATTTTCCACTATATAAATAAAATTGCACTCCCAATATTATTCCATATTATATCAAATAATATTTCTCCAATTAGTATTATTTATTCCGTGTATTTAAGATTTAAATATCCATGAATAAATTTATTTATTGCTCAATAAATAATATTCATCTCTTATATCCGAGACTAGTACCGTTCAACCTTTATTATTGTGCGGAACAAATCCACTCATGAGGTTTACACAATAATTCCTTATGAACTCATCTCGGGGATATTATCAACCCTTCCGGGATACACTTTCCCGTCAAGCATTCACGGCATGTCATATATAAAATATAGCGACCCAATTTTACCGGTAATTAACCCAATAATTAAATCGGTTAATTCCTTTGGAAAATCAAAGTCTCTAATATTAAATATACACACCCGCAATAATATCAGGGATTAAGAATAAAATACTCCGAGATTTAAATTGATTATCTTAGGCAATCCTAATCAATAAATCTCAAGCTGATCCGCCCAATACACCAAGTGTACAAGTGTGATAAAATAATTAAGACAAATTATTTTCTCTCTCACACAACGACTATACCGATGGATTGGTCCGTGTCCATCTAGGTCGTGAGCAACTGTTTGATTAAATACGAGTAACCGATAGTATGATCTTCTGTGTGGGCCCGACACACCATACTAACTACAACGTATAAAATCCAGGACTATATTTTGCATAATTAATTAATAATAATTAATTGCAAATAATTATTTATTAATTAAATAGGTTAAATGCTATGACCGGGAGTTTACCGATACTTAAATCTAGACATTAAGTACACAACTCCAACAGCAATAATATCGGGGATTAAGAATAAAATACACTGAGACTCGAATCGATTATCGCCGGCAATCCTAATCGATGAATCTCAACGATCCGCTCAATACACCAAGTGTACAAGTGTGATAAAATAATTAAGATAAATTATTTTCTCTCTCACACAACGACTATACCGATGGATTGGGCCGTGTCCATCTAGGTCGTGAGCTACTGTTCGATTAAATACGAGTAACCGATAGTATGATCTTCTGTGCGCCCATGCTTGCACCATACTAACTACAACGTATAAAATCCAGGACTATGATTTGCATATATTTAATTATAAATAATTCACTATGGGAAAATGTCACATAGACACCAGTTCATAGACACCAGACAGCTTTGAGAACGGTGTTAAAACTGTTTATAACACCGGTCACGAAAAAAATGGAGGTTAAAATATTTTTAACGCCGGGTTTTGTACAAATTGGTGTTAAATATTCCATTTCAAATTTTAATTTTCATTTATAATATCGTTTTTTCTTTCAACCGGTGTTAATAGTATTATAATTTTTTTAATTTTTAAAAAAATTATAAGTTTCTTTAACACCGATTCTATTAGCCATGACAGATGTTAAAAAAAAAACTTAAAATATACTACTACGATTTATACTCCTCTTTCAGCTCCTTCCCCATCCAAACAATTACTCATTCAGTCATTCTTCTTTCCTCTGTGTAGCGTCTAATTAAACTGCTCTCTCTAAAACTCAATTCATCTTTTCCACCAGCACACAATTATGTCAAAGGATGAGGTCGATGAGGTCTAAAAATTTCGACATCGTAACAGCATCTCCGAACCTTAAATTGAAGACGACAACACCAAACCCTAGCACTCGGAAGCTCAGATCCAGCAAAGAGAACACTCCGCCGACGTCTGCATTAGATCTGAACTCGACAGCGTCGTCTCCTTCGTTCGTTCCAAAGTAGGGTTTCTGGATTTATCTCGGTAAAGCTCTGCAAATTGGTTTCTCGATTTATCTCTCAGGTGAATTTAGTTAAGGGTGAATTTAGGGTTATTGTCAGTTGGAGAAGGTATCGTCTCTTTCTTTTTTCTGATTTCGCCACGACTGTTTTTTTATTTTCGTTTTGTGTTTCGGCTATAATGCATAGAATATCTTCTGAATTTTGAGTTTGTGTGTTTAATTTGGATTCTGAAAATTCAGCTCTAAATTGTGTGGGGTTGATTATGGAATGTAATTATTGATGTCATTGTATACTGCAGCTGGTAACGTTGTTTGCTCATGGGGAAGGGGAGAAGATGGGCAGTTGGGCCACGGCGATGCCGAATACCGGTTTTTCCCTACTCAGCTGAGTGCATTGGATGATCAAGATATAGTTTTTGTTTCTTGTGGAGCTGATCACGCGATTGCATATTCCGAATCAAAATTTCAAGTATACAGCTGGGGATGGTAAGTCCTAGTGTAAATTTTGTTTTACTATTTATGATGGGATTTTATTAACTCGTTAGACTATTATATACAATCATTCTGAAGGGGGAATATGAGGAGGTTAGGACATGGCCACATGGGAACTCTAGTGACTTGTTTTCTCCTCAACCAATCAAGGCTTTACAAGGTTTGCAGATTAAGCAAATTGCTTGCGGGGACAGCCATTGTTTGGCAGTTACTATGGAAAGCGAGGTTCAAAGGTTAGTCCACTGAGCCCTTAACTAGTTTTATAGTATTAAAAGTTAACTTGAAAATGCATAATGAATATGAACATAACTTTGCTTTGATTTCATTGTGTTTTTCTAATTAATGCTTTAAAGTAAATTTGAGAATTATAGTGATGGAACAGCTCCTGCCGGAGATCACGACGTACAGAGAACGAGAAGAATTCTGATTTTTTCCTTCCACGGCTTGGTAGGTACAACTTCATTTATATTAATTTTGAGATCAGTTTGAGTGATGAAATGGTTCCCCCCATACAGCAATTTAGGGAGATTGAGACTTGCGTAGTATGTTCCGCAGCTAATATGTTTCAGGTTAGAGATAATGGTTCAAAATTTCTGATTCTGGCATGCTCTATATTTTCTGTTTTCGGGGAGGATTTCGCTGTTGACTACCCAAAGGTGAGCTTAGTATTCTATTACATGAACATTTCAGTTTCTATTGTTACTATTTAACCTGCTAATAATTATGTCGAAATGTTTTCTGAATGAAGTAGAAAACAGGAGGGTTTAGTGGGGACTGGGGAGGCATATATGTGAGCTTGCAATCTCTGTTGTGATTGTGTTTTTGTTTCTTTGTAAATTCAAATTATTTAGATTACGTGCAATGGTTTATACTTTATAGTTACAAATCTGATGCAGAGTTCATTAGTGTTTCCTTCTAACTGGGTTAGTATTAAGATGTAAAGTTCTGAATTGTTCTTGAAGGCCTCATTTAAGAATATTTCCCTATAGATTTTGAAATTCTCCTGTGCGAGCTTCATACATTGGTTTTTGCTAGAGTCAGTACAGTATCTCATCTTATAATTGCAGCTCCTATTGGATATTTTGGTTTCAGTACTGGCATTTGCGTTCGCAATGTGTATTACAAGTTTCCTTTAGGTGGTTGATTTTATTTATTTAAATAATTTAGTGTGCTTTCTATATTGCTAAATCCAGGTTAGCCTTTCCCCGCAAGACAATGAAATGGCACGATTAACTTAATCACAGAATGATAGTCGACAGAATTAGGGAGGATGACCCGTCACAAATCTAGTATAGGTTAATGTTTTATACTTAATGTTTTGTATAGACAAGTTTATAGAATATTGTTGTTTGACAATTGTAAGGATTTGGAGATTTGGGTATTTTGAATATTGTATTTGAATTCTAATATAATTTTAATTATTGGTAATTCATAAAATTATATATATTTTATTTTAATTATTATCAACGACATCTGTTCTAGAGTTTAAAACTGATGTTAAAAACAATCATAGACACCGATCTTAGAGTTTAAAACTGATTTAAAAAATTATTATAGACACCGGTCATATATGAAACAGACCGGTGTTATTACTTTTTACACCGGTTTATTTTGCTAGTTTTCATGGAACTGACCGATGTCTTTAATAATATAGACACCGGTCCAGGTCACAAAACCCGGTGTTATAAATTATATTTAACACCGGTCGATGACTGATGTTAAAA
Organism: Euphrasia confusa; assembly: GCA_954870475.1. Taxonomy (NCBI): domain Eukaryota; kingdom Viridiplantae; phylum Streptophyta; class Magnoliopsida; order Lamiales; family Orobanchaceae; genus Euphrasia; species Euphrasia confusa. The sequence goes on from OX940967.1 coordinate 16,552,296, forward strand.
CATAGTTGATCTTTAACACCACGCACAATAACACCAGACAATTTTTTTTTTAACACCGGTCAATGCCCGGTGTCTATGAGACATTTTCCCATAAATAATTGTTTATTTAATTAAATAGATTAGTGGCAATGGATCGTGAGTCTCCGTTACTTAAATCTAGACATTAAGTACACAACTCCTGTTGGAATTCGATATCCCGGGTTATTTAAATTTGCGGAAATCAATAACCCGATCAAACCCTTCGCCGGAGATCATGCGAGCATCACCACGCGAGCCGGGATACGACCGAACGCACAGCGGTGCCCGAAGGCACGCGCACGCCCAGCCGCACCCCCGCGGGTGCGTGCTCACGATCGCACGCGATCGCTTTGAGCGATCGGCTGGGGTGGGGCTGCCCAGCAGCCCCCGCGGCGAGTCCGGCGACTCGCCGCCGCCTGGAGGTCAGCCACCTTCACGGTGGGGAGGGGCGGCACCAGCCCGCGCCCTCCGCGATCGATCCAAGATCGATCGCATCCCCTCGGCTCCAGCCGAGGGTTCGACCCTCTCGCCCCTTTCGAAACCCTAGGCGGGCGATCCCGCGGTCCGGTGGTTTCACCACCACCGCTTGATCGTTCGTCTAATCCGGGGTTCGATCTTTGGATCTTGTTTTTCCGATAATTGATTTCAATAAACTAGAATTAAATTGCGGAAATTTAATTCACCTTTCGATTCGTTGTGCGGAGAAACGAGATCTTATGATGACCTTGAGATCTTCCCACGTATTCCTTGCACTTGTTCGAACGTCGGGTGGGCGACGATCCTCCGAACACTATGGATCTCCTTCTCTCCTTTCTCTCTCTAGAATTGTGATCTTCAAGTTATGAGAATAGAGAAGACCATGTAGTGCTTTTATAGGCTACGTAGGGGATCTTAAGGAGGTGGAATATTGGGCTTCCAATATTAATGATTAAATTGAGCCCAAACCCAAATCTATTAATCCATTAATATTAATTAATTCTATTTTCCACTATATAAAATTAATTGCACTCCCAATATTAAACCATATTATATCAAATAATATTTCTCCGGTAGTATTTATTTATTCCGTGTATTTAAGATATAAATATCCATGAATAAAATTAATTTATTGCTAATTAATTTATTTATCTCTTATATCCGAGACTAGTACCATTCAACCTTAATTATTATGCGGAACAAATCCACCTGCAGGGTTTACATAATAATTCTTTATGAACTCATCTCGGGGATATTATCAACCCTTCCGGGATACACTTTCCCGTCAAGTATTCACGGCATGTCATATATAAAATATAGTGACCCAACTTAACCGGTAATTAACCCAATAATTAAATCGGTTAATTCCTTTGGTAAATCAAAGTCACTTATATTAAATATACACACCCGCAATAGTTTCGGGGATTAAGAATAAAATACACTGAGACTCGAATCGATTATCGCCGGCAATCCCAATCGATGAATCTCAACGATCCGCTCAATACACCAAGTGTACAAGTGTGATAAAATAATTAAGATAAATTATTTTCTCTCTCACACAACGACTATACCGATGGATTGGTCCGTGTCCATCTAGGTCGTGAGCAACTGTTTGATTAAATACGAGTAACCGATAGTATGATCTTCTGTGTGCCCATGCAACACCATACTAACTACAACGTATAAAATCCAGGACTATGATTTGCATATATTTAATTATAAATAATTAAACGCAAATAATTGTTTATTTAATTAAATAGATTAATGGCAATGGATCGTGAGTTTCCGTTACTTAAATCTAGACATTAAGTACACAACTCCAACAATCTCCCACTTGTACTAAGGTCTAGTCATTTCCTCCAAACTCCCGACTCCCATACTCATCACGTGCTTAAGTTGTACTTCCAAGAAGTACTATGTGAATGAGCAATCTAGGTTGCCGCTCTGAAGTTATCTTGGTGACTACAGCGTCGTCTCCCTCGACGATGACTCGTATCAGGTGGTACTTGCACTATGTGTCATCTTACACTTACGGACTTGTGATCTTACCATTTGCCATTGCACCGCTATTTACATAGCCTTTGGCAAATTAAGAATCACATCTAAGTCCCAGAGATTATCCCGGAGCTATACCATACTTCCGCTGCCTCTGAGGCCGCTTATTTGGTTACCCATGGCAGAGTCCGAAAAGCATCGTGCTTATCACTCTTCCATGTTAAAAATCCTTCTCCTTTAATAGTGAAACACATAGCCTGATATCGACTTACACCGGTCCTCATTCGATTAGAAATCTAAGAGAATGTAATCCAAAGGAAATGTTTGTCTGCTCCGTAATCTAGAACATAGTTTCCAGTACTTCGAAAGTACTTAAAATGTTCATTACAGCAGTCAAGTATTCCTTTCCAGGATTACCTTGATATCCTCCCACTATGCTAACCGCATAGCCGATATCAGGTTCTTGTTTTCAACAATGCATTTATTATTGCTTCTATCTCCTTTTGTGTTCCAAAACACATATCCTTAGATAGATGCATTCCATCTCTGAAAGGTAACGAACCTTTCTCGGAATCTTGCATGTTAAAACGAACCATAATCGTATAAGATATCTAGAGAAGTACAATGTTCTTTTCTTGAGATCCTAGATCTTAAGAACATGCTCTAACTTCTTCTTTATCTTATATATCGATTTTTCTAGACAACCATCATTTTATGTCTGACAACATCTTTACATTGTTGCCAATGATAAAATGTTATCTACATAAAACCCGAGAAACACCACCTTGTTTTCCATCACGTTTCCAATACACACAATTCGTCTATGCTTTTGATGAATCCATAAAATGGACTATCTCATCAATTTGCAAGTACCACGAACTCAACGCTTTGTTCCAATCCATAAATGGATCAACTAAGCTTGTACTCTAAATGATCTTGCCTCTTAGCAATAATCCTTATTGCTTTCCAAGAAGGCACATTTAGATCTAGTACCGCCTTCATGTAGATTCAGGGATTGATTTCATGTATACTAGGTCCAGAGTTCAAAACTCTCCCAGTCTTATGAATATCTCCGGTTGTCAAACAACCTCCCACTACAATGGCATTCCGGTGTATAACAGTAATAACAGTAGGTGCAGTTAGTGGTGTATCGCTACTCGGTTCGGCTGGTTCTAAGTCTTAATCGTTTTCTCTCTCTTCAGAAGTATCATGTCATTTTGGGCTTGTGGTTCATTTAATAGTCTTCCTCTAAGAACCGGGCGTTAGAACTTATAACGTCCTTCTGGTTCATAGTACTATCGAACACACACCTTTTGTTCTTCTAGGATATTCTACAACCACATTTGAATGTGCCGTTGTTTCCAAGACATATCCATAGAACATAGGTAGTTCCGTTTAACTCATGCTTTTACTATTTCTATAAGAGTTCCATTTCATATTTCCGACACACCAATCCTACAGAAGACTGTATGGTGTAGTCACTTGGGATCCAATCCCAAGCTCTGATCATAAATCAGAGTTAATCAATTCTAATACTTGTCCGGATCTTATAACTTATATCCATAAAGGATTGCTTAGTCGTATTATCTTCCAAATTAGATTCTTAGGTCGGAAGGTCCACTCCTTCAACTTAATTGATCTTACAATCAATTTTCGACCTTTGAACTTCTTATTTGAATAAATATGACTTAGCATAAGATTCCACAAGTATAAATGATTTAATAAAGAAACATCTTATTAGTAAAACGAGTTATGTATAACGGTTCGTTGCATCGTGGTGGACTTAGAATTCATCATTTATATATTGCTAGCTAATGTACCAAAATAGATAATATCATTATTTCTTCTTATAACCATCAAATGATTAATAGAAATAAAATATCCATTCATTAGAAATTCAGAACAAAGTTCTTTCTAATATGAAAGGTACATAAAAGCAATAACTCAAAATGAAATCCTATAATGTCCTCCACTGCAACTGCTGCCTCCTCCACAGCATTGCCCATGTAGACTACGATTTCTTCTTTTCTAAGTCGTCAGGTTTCCTGGAACCCTTGCATTTAAAATGCACATACCGTCAGTGGTTCCATATCTACACACCAGGTTCCGGCAGATAATACCACTGACTATGTTTTACGACTAAAGAAGATTTCGTACTTTCTTTGAGAGGATAATCAGACTTCCAGTACCCAGACTGTTTGCAACGAGAATTCTTGCCTCATGGCTTTCTCGTCCCATCTCGTGGTCCAAAAGGAACCACTGGGTTTCTTTGCTTTCTTGTCCTTTCCCCCGATTCATGCCTTTAGGTTCGAAACCTTTGGCATTGGCTACAAGAGCTTGCGATTTCCGTCTCAACTCGTCTAAAAGGTCAATCATCTTAAAAACGTTTTTAAGCGTTTCCTCGAAGTGACTGGCCTTTATGAGTATCCTCATCGCTTCTTGTTTAGCCGCCTATGTCAATAGGCTCGGGAGGACAAAGCTCACTGAGTACAAACTTGTACTCTTCAACAGTCTGGGCAATGTCCAGATCTCTATTCCAATCAATACATTCAGGGACCAATGAGTTTAAAATCCTTACGTATCACATAAAGTGGGTTCAAAGCCATATCCTAATCTATGAGCACATATAACAACAAACAATCGATTTAATCTCCGATATTATCTCCCTCAAATAATATCATCAAACCACTAATCACATCTAAAATCCCATCAGGTAAGGCAAGCCACGTGGTGTGGACGTTTACCCACCCAAATGATTTAGCAATTAGATTTGCTTCGGTCATACATCACTTATAGCGGAACCTCGTGGGGAGGAATACTATAATGCGTATCTAAGTGTAAACCATTACTCAGTACCAAAGTAAATTACTTGGAATTGCTACATCACCGCAAGCCACGTGGTGTGGACGTTTACGATAACTTCACAACTCTTCATAATTACTCACAACTGTCTACATCAATTAATCCAAAGTCCGTCAGTATAGCAAGCCACGTGGTGTGGACGTTTACTACACTAAGAGACTTTTATAATTGACTCCCAATTACTTGATCCATTTAATCTTGTAAATCAAGACGTGGAGAATCATAAGTGAAACTCGAAGTTTCTAACCAGTGATTCACCATGCGAACAACCCTATCTCTCATAAATGAGGGAGCCGAGCAGACAATCGACCCATCTATCAAAGAATGGCACGAAGGTCTCTAATTTGTGTCCTCTACATGACCAAGTGGCTTTGGCTCCATTCCACTCCCCGGGGTGAGAATGAGTCGACTTGAAATCAGCTTTGGAAAGACAAATTAGGCATTGTTTGATAAACTTAATTAATGTTTCTCGTAAAAGGAATTACAAGAATTCTCCTCCAATGACTTATCTATATGAACTTCAGAAGTCCATAAAAGTCACCAAGAGAACAGCAATGGAGACCATGGCAATGTTTCCATTCCCTCTCCCACTTAGCTTTTTACAATAAAGGGATACGCTATCTAATGCATAATTAAATACACATAAGCATAATAACAAACATACATTTCATGCAAGTACGTACACAAATAATCAAATAATTGCTCAAGTAAAAATTATTTCTCGACTATTCGTACCTTGATGAATTCCAGCATGCTTTCCTTGAGTCTTCATTCTACGTCTTGAATACTTTGTCGAGTGACGGAAAAATTCTTTGATTCTCATATTTAATTTATTTTAAATAAAATCCAAGATTTCAATCCAAAATAAATTTTGAATTAATCTAATGATTTTAAATAAAATACTCCAATTAAATAAAATCAATATTATTAAAATCCATTGATTTTCCATATTTAATTCTATTCTAAATAAAATCCAAGATTATCCAATCCAAAATAAATTTTGAATTAATCTAATGATTTTAAATAAAATACTTAAATTAAATAAAATCAATATTATTAAAATCCATTGATTTTCCATATTTAATTCTATTCTAAGTAAAATCCAAGATTATCCAATCCAAAATAAATTTTGAATTAATCTAATGATTTTAAATAAAATACTTAAATTAAATAAAATCAATATTTTAATAATTTCTCAATCCTATTTAAATTAGATCTCAAGAATCCTAATCAAAATCGAATTTTGATTCTTCTCAAAACTTCTAATCCAAGTAGGTATATGATATCTAGAGAAACTAGGATTTTCTTTCCTAATTTAACTCTCCATCTAATTCCATTATTTAATTCCATAATTAAGAAATCTAATCCAAATAGAATTTGAATTAATTCCAAAATTAAATTAAATAAAATTAGAAAGATTAAATTATTTCCGGAAAGATCGGATTTACCGGGACGAACCAAAAAACGAGACCCGCTCGAATCAACTAGGTTCGTGCCCCAATCGAACCATGCACAGGTAATGTGCATCAACAATTAACCCCATGCATGTGGACATGCATATCAACGTGTGCACTAGGCCATGCATCAAGAATGAATTTCATTCAACAAGCCATTCACACGTACAGCATCGTGAATTAAAATTCATGTCGCACCAAGAATGAATTATTCACTCAGCGGGAGCTTCTTCGATCGATCGTCTTGCCGACGCCCGCGTGGACTTCGCCGGAGCAAGCCTGACGACGCCCCGCCATCGACAAGCCGCTGCCCCGAGCAGCTCACGTCCAGCCGCTCCGAACCTTGGCGCACCAGCAGCCCGCTCAAAGGCATACCAGCAGCCCGCTCAAAGCGTGCCCAGCCGGACATTCACCGGATCAGCCGCGACTCACCGGACATCCGTCGACTTCCGGCGAACCATCCCACGATGGTGAACGCCAAGTCGACGAGCCCATGTGCCCAGCCGCTGCCTCCAGTTTCTTCCCCGGCAGCCCGCCCGATCGCGAAGCCGTCCGCGAAGCCGCCAACGCAACCACCGAACGCAGCCGCCGGCTGCCGGCGAACCACCACCACTGGTGGCACACGCCGGCATGCCCAGCTACGTCTAAGTCACGCCCAGCAGCCCGCACAGCCCCTTCGAGCCCAGCATGCCGCGGTCGATCGATCTAGGTTCGATTCGTCCGAAAAAACCCTCTTTCGATTTAATAATTAATTTCTCCGACAAACGCAATTCATACGAGAGAGAAAATCAAGTACGTAGAACAATATAGCACAATAATTTAACAATTTAAATTAATCTATTGCTATAAACAACGACAATCGATTATCGAAACAATTAACGAAAAAACATAACCGTACGCTCTGATACCAATTGTTGGAATTCGATATCCCGGGTTATTTAAATTTGCGGAAACCAATAACCCGATCAAACCCTTCGCCGGAGATCATGCGAGCATCACCACGCGAGCCGGGATACGACCGAACGCACAGCGGTGCCCGAAGGCACGCGCACGCCCAGCCGCACCCCTGCGGGTGCGTGCTCACGATCGCACGCGATCGCTTTGAGCGATCGGCTGGGGTGGGGCTGCCCAGCAGCCCCCGCGGCGAGTCCGGCGACTCGCCGCCGCCTGGAGGTCAGCCACCTTCACGGTGGGGAGGGGCGGCACCAGCCCGCGCCCTCCGCGATCGATCCAAGATCGATCGCATCCCCTCGGCTCCAGCCGAGGGTTCGACCCTCTCGCCCCTTTCGAAACCCTAGGCGGGCGATCCCGCGGTCCGGTGGTTTCACCACCACCGCTTGATCGTTCGTCTAATCCGGGGTTCGATCTTTGGATCTTGTTTTTCCGATAATTGATTTCAATAAACTAGAATTAAATTGCGGAAATTTAATTCACCTTTCGATTCGTTGTGCGGAGAAACGAGATCTTATGATGACCTTGAGATCTTCCCACGTATTCCTTGGACTTGTTCGAACGTCTGTGGGCGACGATCCTCCGAACACTATGGATCTCCTTCTCTCCTTTCTCTCTCTAGAATTGTGATCTTCAAGTTATGAGAATAGAGAAGACCATGTAGTGCTTTTATAGGCTACGTAGGGGATCTTAAGGAGGTGGAATATTGGGCTTCCAATATTAATGATTAAATTGAGCCCAAGCCCAAATCTATTAATCCATTAATATTAATTAATTCTATTTTCCACTATATAAAATTAATTGCACTCCCAATATTAAACCATATTATATCAAATAATATTTCTCCGGTAGTATTTATTTATTCCGTGTATTTAAGATATAAATATCCATGAATAAAATTAATTTATTGCTAATTAATTTATTCATCTCTTATATCCGAGACTAGTACCATTCAACCTTAATTATTATGCGGAACAAATCCACCTGCAGGGTTTACATAATAATTCCTTATGAACTCATCTCGGGGATATTATCAACCCTTCCGGGATACACTTTCCCGTCAAGTATTCACGGCATGTCATGTATAAAATATAGTGACCCAACTTAACCGGTAATTAACCCAATAATTAAATCGGTTAATTCCTTTGGTAAATCAAAGTCACTTATATTAAATATACACACCCGCAATAGTTTCGGGGATTAAGAATAAAATACACTGAGACTCGAATCGATTATCGCCGGCAATCCTAATCGATGAATCTCAACGATCCGCTCAATACACCAAGTGTACAAGTGTGATAAAATAATTAAGATAAATTATTTTCTCTCTCACACAACGACTATACCGATGGATTGGTCCGTGTCCATCTAGGTCGTGAGCAACTGTTTGATTAAATACGAGTAACCGATAGTATGATCTTCTGTGTGCCCATGCAACACCATACTAACTACAACGTATAAAATCCAGGACTATGATTTGCATATATTTAATTATAAATAATTAAACGCAAATAATTGTTTATTTAATTAAATAGATTAATGGCAATGGATCGTGAGTTTCCGTTACTTAAATCTAGACATTAAGTACACAACTCCAACAACTCCAACACGTGGTCCATTCCTCTTGGCACCACTGGGTTTCATGGCTTGCTTCCTTTTCTTGCCCCTACCTCCAATAGCTTTCAAGCTTTTGGACTTGGTAGCCACAAGCGCTTGAGACTTGCCCTTCTTGTAGATCCCCTCTGCCGCCTTCAGTTCAGTCAGGAGTTGCGCAAGGCTATAAGATAGTTTACCCATATTATAGCTCATACGAAACTGCTCAAACTTAGGGGTCAGAGACTGGAGTATGATGTCGACTTGCGTCTCATCATCAATAGAAGCTCCTAGGACCTCAAGTTCATTCAACAAACTCATCATCTTAAGAACGTGCTCCCCAACGGGCGTTCCTTCAGACTGAGTAGTCGACATGAGGACTCTCATGGCTTCTTGCCTCGCCGCACGATCCTGCTCCCCAAACATCTCCTTGAGGTTAGTCATCATATCCCGGGCAGTGTCCATCGGCTCATGTTGGGTTTGGAGTACATTTGACATGGAAGCCAAAATATAGCACCTAGCCATTTCATCAGCCTTTTTCCACTTCCGATATGTTGCCTTTTCCTCATCAGTTGAGGCAGCCGTGGGCTCAGCAGGGCATTTATCAGAGAGTACAAACTTGTACTCTTCAGCAGTCAGGACAATGTCCAAATTTCTCTTCCAATCAAAATAATTGGGACCAGTGAGTTTATGTTCCTTGAGTATCATAGAAAGTGGATTCATAGCTATTCTCTAAACCTATAAGCACATGTAAACAAACAATCAATTTAATGTACGATATTATCTCCCTCAAATAATATCATTAAATTACTAATTGCGTCTAAAATCCCATCAGGTAAGGCAAGCCACGTTCGTGTGGACGTTTACCCACCCAAATGATTTAGCAATTAGGTTTGCTTCGGTCGTACATCATTATAGCGTTACTTCGTTGGGAAGAATACTATAAAGCGTACCCAAGTGTAAACCATCACTCAGTACTAAGGTGAATCGTTTAGAATTATCATGTCACCGCAAGCCACGTTCGTGTGGACGTTTACGATAACTCGCAATCCCTCACAATCTCCTATAACTGTCTACATCAATTATTCTAAAATCCCATTCAGTATAGCAAGCCACGTTCGTGTGGACGTTTACTACACCAAGAGATTTATATAATTGAAATCCAATTACTTGACCAATTTGATGTTGTAAATCAAGACGCGGAGAATTATAAGTGAAACTCGAAGTTTCTAACCAGTGATTCACCATGCGAACGACCCTATCTCTCATAAATGAGGGAGCCGAGCAGACAATCGATCCATCTATCAAAGAATGGTACGAAGGTCTCTAATTTGTGTCATCCACATAACCAAGTGGCTCTGGCTCCATTCCACTCCCCGGGGTGAGAATGAGTCGACTTGAAGTCAGTTTCAGAAAGACAAATCAGGCATTGTTTGATAAACTTGATCAATGTTTCTTGTAAGAGGAATTACAAGAATTCTCCTCCAATGACTCGTCTATATGAACTTGGAAGTCCATAAGAGTCACCAAGAGAACAGCAATGGAGACCATGGGAATGTTTCCATCCCCTCTCCCACTTAGCTTTTTACAATAAAGGGATACGCTATCTAGTGCATAAAGTAAACACATATAGCATGCATATAAGCAATAAAGCACATAGATCACATAGTCAAAATAATGCTAGAGAAATTATTTTTCCCGACTATCATGGCTTTATCTTCATATGCATCTTCTAGTCTTCAGTCTTCGTTTCTTGAATGCTCCATGTGACGAGAATATTAATCTCCAATATTTAAATCTATTTATTTTCAATTAATCCAAAAGTTACTTAATTCGAAAATTAAGTCAATTGAATATATCAAAAATAAAATTAAATACTATTAATATTTTTATTTATTTATTTTCCTATCTAGTTCTATTAAATCTCTAGAATAATCTATCCAAGTAAAAATTGGAATATTCTAGAAGACATCTATAATAGAACAAGGAAATAAAATAAATTAGGACTCACTACTTTCCAAATTTATTTTTATTCCTAATCCATGAATATTCCCATGAGTAGAAATAATCAAATAGGAAAAATAAATTTAGTACTAAATTAATTAAATTCCTAATCTTTGAATAATTCCATGAAGGAAATAAATCAATAGGAATAAAATTAATTCCAATTAATTCTTTTCCTAATCCATGAGAGTTTCCAAAAGGAGAACACTCAAATAGGAAAAATCCGAATTAATTAGGAAAGTAATATCTTGGTAGGAATAGCATGGGATTGGGAGATCCCACGCCATCCCCACCGTCGACCTCCACCGCCCGGGACCACCACCACCGCCGCCCCCAGCCCACGCGCCACCACCACCGGTGGCCGGCGTGGCCGGAAGCCCTAGCGGGCAGCCCCCGGGATGGGGTCGATCGATCCTCATGGGGATCGATCATGGGGTTGATCGACCCCCCCGATTTTTCGTCCTCTTCGTCTTCGTCACACGTCTTCGTCTTCCGGCGATCGTCTCATCATCGAACCAACGTAAATAAATTACAAAATTTAAATTACACTATCCGGTATCGATTTTATACATGAAATCGACCCTATACATTTTCCGGAAAATAAAGAACGTAATAATAAATCCTAATTTCGGTCAACCCCCGAATTTTTACTATTACAAACATTCAACCACACAAAAACGAATCTCGACATGTCCGAGAGTTTAATAAATAATCATGATAATTAATTAAGCAATAATTAAATCAACCATGATAGCCGGAAATCCTGCAAGGTAGAACAATAATCGAATATATACATGAACACGAAACCAAACTCTCTGATACCAGTTGCTGGGATTCGATGTCCCGGGCTATCAAAAATTGCGGAACCGATAACCCGATCAAAAACCCTAGATCGCCGGAGATTGCGGACACCGACTCATCCGCAGGAGTCCGACCTTTGGAGACTACGCGCTCGAAGACACGCAGCCCGCCCCCAGCCGAAGTCCCCCGCGAGTCGGAAACCACGAACGCGAACCACCTCACGAGCCGGGGCCCGACCGAACGCCCAGCGAGGCCCGAAGGCCGCGTGCGCCAGCCGAGCCCCCGCGAGGGGCTCGCGATCGTCTACGGACGATCGCTGGGATGCGCGAGGCATCCCCGGGGCTGCTCGTAGCACCTCCGACGACGGCGGCTGGGGTCCGCCACGGCACCAGCCCGTGGCACCCCGGCGATCGACCGAAGTCGATCGCATGCCCCGGCGTCCAGCCGGGGCTCGTCCTTCGTCGCGCGTTGCGGCGGTCCGAACCCTAGGGTTCGACCGCCTCCTTCGATCCTCGCCGGGGATCTCGAATCCCCGTCCCTGAGGTTCGTCGTTTTCCCGGATCGTGCGTTCATGTATACATCACAATTAAACAAGCACATAATCAAAGAGGGGGTTCTCGATTATATTACCTCGATTCGTTGTACGGAGAAACGAATCCAATTGACGACCTTGTGATCTTCCTACGTATTCCTCGCACCTCGTTCGAACGTCGTGTGGGCGACGATCTATCGAACTCCTATGGATCTCCTTCACTCTCCAAGACTTTATGATTGGCGTAGTTCAATTATTATGTGTTATGAAAAGTGAAGACCATGTAGTGCTTATATAGGCTACGTAGGGGATCATAAGGAAACTAAATATTGGGCTTCTAAATATTGAAGATTAAATTGGCTCCAAACCAAATCCATTAATCCTTATCAATATTAAATTTTATTTATTTTCCACTATATAAATAAAATTGCACTCCCAATATTAATCCATATTATATCAAATAATATTTCTCCGATTAGTATTATTTATTCCGTGTATTTAAGATTTAAATATCCATGAATAAATTTATTTATTGCTCAATAAATAATATTCATCTCTTATATCCGAGACTAGTACCGTTCAACCTTTATTATTGTGCGGAACGAATCCACTCATGAGGTTTACACAATAATTCCTTATGAACTCATCTCGGGGATATTATCAACCCTTCCGGGATACACTTTCCCGTCAAGTATTCACGGCATGTCATATATAAAATATAGCGACCCAATTTTACCGATAATTAACCCAATAATCAAATCGGTTAATTCCTTTGGAAAATCAAAGTCTCTAATATTAAATATACACACCCGCAATAATATCGGGGATTAAGAATAAAATACTCTGAGATTTAAATTGATTATCCAAGGCAATCCTAATCAATAAATCTCAAGCGATCCGCCCAATACACCAAGTGTACAAGTGTGATAAAATAATCAAGATAAATTATTTTCTCTCTCACACAACGACTATACCGATGGATTGGTCCGTGTCCATCTAGGTCGTGAGCAACTGTTCGATTAAATACGAGTAACCGATAGTATGATCTTCTGTGTGGGCCCGACACACCATACTAACTACAACGTATAAAATCCAGGACTATATTTTGCATAATTAATTAATAATAATTAAATGCAAATAATTGTTTATTAATTAAATAGGTTAAATGCTATGACCGGGAGTTTACCGATACTTAAATCTAGACATTAAGTACACAACTCCAACAGTCTGGACATTGGAAGTCTAATTGTCCTCTCAGACAAGGAGGTATGAACTTTTCCTTAGTCACTGAAACATGTTTAGCGGTGTTATCCACCGGTACCTGGTGTGTGGATACAGGAGCCACTGATCATGTCTGCAATTCTTTGCAGGGGTTCCAGGAAACCCGGCGGCTTAGAGAGGGAGAGATCACCATCTACATGGGCAACGCTACGAAAGTGGCGGCGGTTGCAGTGGGAGATGTTCAATTATCTTTTAATAATAATGTTTTGGTATTGAATAATTGTCTTTATGTACCAAATTTTAGAAAGAACCTTGTTTCGGTTTCTAAGTTGGTTTTGAATGGATATTCAGTTTCTTTTGATAATTCTGTTATTGTAAAAAAGAATGGTGATTATATCTGTTCTGGTACATTGATAGGCAACTTATATATACTGAATCCTAATTATCCCACGATGCAACGAGTAGAGTCGTATAACACATCTAGTACCAATAAGAGAAAGGAGCCTTCTAGGATGAATCAAAAGTACTTATGGCATCTTAGGCTAGGTCATATTAACTTGGGCAGGATTCAAAGGTTGATAACTGATGGAATACTCAGTGATGTGAAAGATGAGGACTTTCCAACCTGCGAATCATGCCTGGAAGGAAAAATGACCAAGCGACCCTTTAGTGATAAGGGGTATAGATCCAAGGAAGTACTGGATTGATTCACTCTGATTTGTGCGGGCCTTTATCTGTCCAAGCGAGAGGAGGTTACGAATATTTTGTAACCTTCACTGATGATTACTCAAGGTATGGTTTTATATACCTGATGCGCCGCAAGAGCGAGTGCTCTGACAAGTTCAAGGAGTACAAAGATCTTGTGGAGAACCTTCATGGTAAAACCATAAAGACTCTACGATCTGATCGTGGAGGAGAGTACCTCTCGGGAGAGTTTAAGGCGTACTTATTAGAGAATGGGATTGACTCCCAGATGACTGCACCATACACGCCCCAGCAGAATGGTGTAGCAGAAAGAAGGAATAAGACTCTTATGGAAATGGTAAGATCTATGATGAGTTACTCAGAACTACCAGTTTCGTTCTGGGGATATGCCTTAGAAACAACGGCTTATATCCTGAACTCAGTTCCTTCTAAATCAGTCCCTAAGACGCCCTCGGAATTGTGGACCGGGCGTAAGCCAAACTTGAAACACATTCGGATCTGGGGTTGTCCAGCACATGTGCTGAAGCACGGGGTTGATAAGTTGGAGACACGTTCAGATATTCGGTTGTTTATAGGATATCCTAGAGGAACGAAAGGTGGTCTATTTTATAGTCCTAAGGACCAGAAGATCGTTGTTAGCACCAACGCTCGGTTCTTGGAAGAGGATTATATAATGGACCACAAGCCCAAAAGTGAGATAATACTTAACGAACTGAGAGGGGACGATCAATGCTTAGATCCAACCCAACCGGGTGTTACGCCACCACAGTCTGCAGCCGTAGTTACTGAGGTTACACCGGAGCGTCGTCGTAGTGGGAGGGTTGTTCGACAACCCGACAGGTTCATGTTTATAGGTGAGTCTTCGGACTTGTTACCTGGAGAACATGAAGCCGATCCCTGGACCTACGACGAGGCGCTTAAAGATCAAGATGCTCAGTCTTGGCAAAAGGCGATGAAATCTGAGATGGAATCTGATGGAGTAGTATACTTAATGTCTAGATTTGAGTATTCTGAACTCTATGTACACTTTCATTTACCTATTAATAATGAACATTCATTTGCTTTTAATTATTGTTAATTAAATAAATGCAAATAATAGTCCTGGATTTTATACGTTGTAGTTAGTATGGTGTGTCAGGCCCACACAGAAGATCATACTATCGGTTACTCGTATTTAATCAAACAGTTGCTCACGACCTAGATAGACATGGACCAATCTATCGGTATAGTCGTTGTGTGAGAGAGAAAATAATTTGTCTTAATTATTTTATCACACTTGTACACTTGGTGTATTGAGCGGATCGCTTGAGACTTATCAATTAGGATTGCTCTGTGATAATTGATTTAAGTCTCGGAGTATTTTATTCTTAATCCCCGAAACAATTGCGGGTGTGTATATTTAATATAAGTGACTTTGATTTTCCAAAGGAATTAACCGATTTAATTATTGGGTTAATTACCGGTTAAGTTGGGTCACTGTATTTTATATATGACATGCCGTGAATTCTTGAAGGGACAGTGTATCCCGGAAGGGTTGATAATATCCCCGAGATGAGCTCATAAGGATTTATTATGTAAACCTCGCGAGTGGATTTGTTCCCGCATAATAAATAAGGTTGAGTGGTACTATTCTCGGATATAAGAGATGAATAAATTTATTAAGCAATAAATAAATTTTATTCATGGATATTTAAATCTTAAATACACGGAATAAATAATACTAACCGGAGAAATATTATTCGATATAATATAGGTAAATATTGGGAGTGCAATTTTATTTATATAGTGGAAAATAAATAAAATTAATATTGATAAGGATTAATGGATTTGAGCTAGGCTCAATTTAATCATCAATATTGGAAGCCCAATATTCCACCTCCTTTAGATCCCCTACGTAGCCTATAAAAGCACTACATGGCCTTCATAAATCATAAGACAAGAATATCATTATTTGATAGTTCTAGAGAGTTGAAGGAGATCCATAGGAGTTCGATAGATCGTCGCCCACCCGACGTTCGAACGAAGTGCAAGGAATACATGGGAAGATTCAAAGGTGTTAGATTTCGTTTCTCCGAACAACGAATCGAAGGTATAATATCTAAACATCCTTGATATTATTTGATTTTGGATTTATTGAAAATACCGTAGAACGAAGATCCGAAATTCGAACCCGGATTAGACTGGTGGCGAAGCCACCGGACCGCGTGGGATCGCCGCCTAGGGTTTCGCGGCGTGAGGAGGAGCGACCCTCGGCTGGGCCGAGGGCTTGCGATCGATCACAAGGATCGATCGCTGGGGGCGGGCTGGTGCCGTCCCCTCCCCACCTCGACGGTGGGGGAGCCTCCAAGCGGCAGCGAGTCGCCGGACTCGCCGCGGGGGCTGCAAGGAGCAGCCCCACCCATCGATCGCGTGAGACACGATCGGGCGATCGCGTGAACCCCGCTTGCGGGGGTTCGGCTGGGGGGCAGCCGCGTGCCTTCGGGTACGTGGTCTCCTCGGTCGAGCTCCGGCGCGCGAGTCGGTGTTCGTGTGAACTCCGTTGAAGGTCTTTGATCGGGTTATTGTTTTTCCGCAAATTTTAATAACCCGGGATATCGAATTCCAACAATTGGTATCAGAGCGTGGTTTACGTTCGCGTTATTTTCGATAAAATTGTTCTACCTTGCAGGGTTCCGACTATTATGGCTTGATTAATTACTCGTTTAATTTATTTTGTCATGATTGTTGGTTTCATTAAACTCTCGGACATGTCGAGATTCGTTTTTGGTGGTGAATGCTTGTAATAGTAAAAATTCGGGGGTTGACCGAATTTAGGATTTATTATTACGTTCTATGTTTTTCCGGAAATTGTATAGGGTCGATTTCATGTATAGAATCGATACCGGAATTGTAATTTAGATTATGTAATTTATTTTGCGATTGGATCGATGAATCGAAGACCGCCGGAGAAGACGAAGTGACGAGAAGACGAAGGACCGGGGATCGATCAATCCCCATGATCGATCCCTAGGGGATCGATCGACCCACGACCGAGAGCGGGCTGTCCGCGGGAGCCCCGGCCACGCCGGCTGTTGGAGTTGTGTACTTAATGTCTAGATTTAAGTAACGGAAACTCACGATCCATTGCCATAAATCTATTTAATTAAATAAACAATTATTTGCGTTTAATTATTTATAATTAAATATATGCAAATTATAGTCCTGGATTCTATACGTTGTAGTTAGTATGGTGTGTCGGGCCCACACAGAAGATCATACTATCGGTTACTCGTATTTAATCGAACAGTTGCTCACGACCTAGATGGACACGGACCAATCCATCGGTATAGTCGTTGTATGAGGGAGAAAATAATTTGTCTTGATTATTTTATCATACTTGTACAGTTGGTGTATTGGGCGGATCGCTTGAGATTTATCGATTAGGATTTCCTTGGATAATCGATTTAAATCTCAGAGTATTTTATTCTTAATCCCCGATACTATTGCGGGTGTGTATATTTAATATAAGTGACTTTGATTTTCCAAAGGAATTGACCGGTTTAATTACTGGGTCAATTACCGGTTAAGTTGGGTCACTATATTTTATATATGACATGCCGTGAATACTTGACGGGAAAGTGTATCCCGGAAGGGTTGATAATATCCCCGAGATGAGTTCATAAGGAATTATTATGTAAACCCTGCAGGTGGATTTGTTCCGCATAATAATTAAGGTTGAATGGTACTAGTCTCGGATATAAGAGATGAATAAATTAATTAGCAATAAATTAATTTTATTCATGGATATTTATATCTTAAATACACGGAATAAATAATACTACCGGAGAAATATTATTTGATATAATATGGTTTAATATTGGGAGTGCAATTAATTTTATATAGTGGAAAATAGAATTAATTAATATTAATGGATTAATAGATTTGGGCTTGGGCTCAATTTAATCATTAATATTGGAAGCCCAATATTCCACCTCCTTAAGATCCCCTACGTAGCCTATAAAAGCACTACATGGTCTTCTCTATTCTCATAACTTGAAGATCACAATTCTAGAGAGAGAAAGTAGAGAGGGAGATCCATGGAGTTCGGAGGATCGTCGCCCACCCGACGTTCGAGCTAGTGCAAGGAATACGTGGGAAGATCTCAAGGTCATCAATTGAGTTCTTCGTTTTTCCGAACAACGAGAACGAGGTAAAATCGTAAAACCCTCTTTATGATTTTAATCGTTTATATTATCGTAAAAATACCGTAGAACAAGATCCGAGGTTCGGGATCCTCACCGGGGTCGAGCTGGGTGGTGGTGATCGAAGATCACCGGACCACCGCGGCTAGAGCGACCCGACGGCGACGAATCGCGTGTAGGGCTTGACTGCCCAGGCAAGCGGCCGCCTGGGGGGTCAAGCGGCCGCCTGGTATGCCCAGGCAGCGGGCTGCGGGTTTTTCCCGCAGCGGATCCGCGAGCCACGCGAGTCGTGCACGGGGGCCATGCGAGCTGACCCGTGCACGGGGTCAATCATCTCAAAAACGCTTAAACACGTTTTTGAGATGATTGACCTTTTAGACGAGTTGAGACGGAAATCGCAAGCTCTTGTAGCCAATGCCAAAGGTTTCGAACCTAAAGGCAAAATCGGGGGAAAGGAAAAGCAAGCAAAGAAACCCAGTGGTCATAAGTTACATGGACCACGAGATGGGACGAGAAATCCATGAGGCAAGTGTTCTCGATGGAAACAGTCTGGGTACTGGAAGTCTGATTATCCTCTCAAAGAAAGTACGAAATCTTCTTTAGTCGTAAAACATAGTCAGTGGTATTATCTACCGGAACCTGGTGTGTAGATATGGAACCACTGACGGTATGTGCATTTTAAATGCAAGGGTTCCAGGAAACCCGACGACTTGGAAAAGAAGAAATCGTAGTCTACATGGGCAATGCTGTGGAGGAGGCAGCTGTTGCAGTGGAGGACATTATTATAGGATTTCATTTTGAGTTATTGCTTTTATGTACCTTTCGTTTTAGAAAGAGCTTTGTTCTGGATTTCTAATGAATGGATATTTTATTTCTTTTAATCATTTGATGGTTATAAGAAGAAATAAAGATATTATCTATTCTGGTACATTAGCTAGCAATATATAAATGATGAATCCTGAGTCCACCACGGTGCAACGAACCGTAGTATAAAACTCGTTTTACTAATAAGAGATTTCTTTATTAAATCGATTATAATTGTGGATTCTTATGCTAAATCATGTTTATTCAAATAAGAAGTTCAAAGGTCGAAAATTGATATTTGATCAATTAAGTTGAAGGAGTGGACCTTTCGACCTAAGAATCTAATTTGGAAGATAACATGACTAAGCAATCCTTTATGGATATAAGATATAAGATCCGGACAAGTATAAGAATTGATTGACTCTGATGTATGCAGACCTTTGTTTACTCAGACAATAAGGTACGAGTACTTCATTTTATGATTACTCGAAAGAATGGATTAGCATACCTGATGTGCCACAAAAGCAAGTGTTTTGACAAGTCAATGGACACAAAGCTATTGTGGGGAACCATCATGGTATATCCATTGAAAGCCTGCGATCTAATCGCGGAGGCAAGTGCCTGTCTGAGGAATGCATGGCATACTGATCAGAGATTGGGATTTGATCCCAAATGACTACACCATACACTCTTATGTAGAAATGGTGTGTCGCAAATAAGAAGTGGAACTCTTATAGAAATAGTAAAAGCATGAGTTATACGGAACTACCTATGTTCTATGGGTATGTCTGGAAACAACGGCGCATTCAATGCGGTTGTAGAAAATCCTGGAAGAACAAAAGTTGTGTGTTCAATAGTACTATGAACCAGAAGGACGTTAGTTCTAACGCCTGGTTCTTAGAGGAAGACTATTAGATGAACCACAAGCCCAAAGTGACGCAATACTTTGAATGAGAGAAAACGATAAGGACTGAGAACCAGCCGAACCGAGTAGCGGTACACCACTAACTGCACCTACTGTTATTACTGTTTATACACCGGAATGCCATTGTAGTGGGAGGTTGTTTGACAACCGGAGATATTCATAAGACTAGGAGAGTTTTGAACTCTGGACCTAGTATACATGAAATCAATCCCTGGATCTACATGAGGGCAGTACTGTTGGAAATCGATATCCCGGGCTATTAAAATTTATGCGGAATCGATAGCCCGACCGAAATCCTTCATCGCCGGAGATTGGATCCCCGACTCATCCGCAGGAGTCCGACCTTTGGAGACTACGCGCCCGAAGACACGCAGCCCGCCCCCAGCCGATTTTCTCCCACGAGTCGGATCCATGAACGCGAACACCAACGAACCGGGCTCGACGAGAGTAACACCGCCGCGGGATGAACCCGCGGCTAGAAACCCTAGCCGAACCCCGCTAGGGTTCGCGATCGCCGTGCATGGCGATCGCCGGGGATGCACGGCATCCCCGCGGGGCTGATCCGATCAGCACCCGCCGGCGGTGAGTCCGGCGACTCACCGCCACCACATCACGGGGTGGAGGGCCCCCAGCCGCGGCACCAGCCCGCGGCTGCCCTCCGCGATCGACTTCGGTCGATTGCCCGCTCCGGCTTCGGCCGGAGCTTCCCCGTGCGCACGCCGCCGTCCAGGGAGGTCGGGGAGGCCATCTGCCGTGGCTCCAGCCCACGGCAGCTTCCCCAGCGATCGACCCTTGGTCGATCGCGTGCCCCGGCGTCCAGCCGGGGCTCCTCCTTGGCGCGGTTACCGGCGGTCGAAACCCTAGGTTTCGGCCGCCCCTTTCGATCTTCGCCGGGGATCTCGAATCCCCGTCCCCGAAGTTCGTACGTTTACCGGATCGTGTGTTCATGTACATGCTACAATTAATTCACACAAAAATCATAAAAGAGGGTTTATGATTTTACCTTCGATTCGTTGTACGGAGAAACGAATTTACGCGTTGATGACCTTGCGATCTTCCCACGTATTCCTTGCACCTTGTCCGAACGTCGTGTGGGCGACGATATATCGAACACCTTATGGATCTTCCTCACTCTCCAAGACTTTTTAGTTGGCGTAACTTAGGTTGTGAAAAGTGAAGACCATGTAGTGCTTTTATAGGCTACGTAGGGGATCATAAGGAGAATAAATATTGGGCTTCCAATATTGAAAATTAAATTGGGTCCAACCCAAATCCATTAATTCTTATCAATATTAATTTTATTTATTTTCCACTATATAAATAAAATTGCACTCCCAATATTATTCCATATTATATCAAATAATATTTCTCCATCTTAGCATAATTTATTCCGTGTATTTAAGATTTAAATATCCATGAATAAATTTATTTATTGCTCAATAAATATTATTCATTTCTTATATCCGAGAATAGTACCGTTCAACTTTAATTATTATGCGGATTAAATCCACCTGCAGGGTTTACATAATAATTCCTTATGAACTCATCTCGGGGATATTATCAACCCTTACGGGATACACTGTCCCTTCAAGAATTCACGGCATGCCATACATAAAATATAGTGACCCAACTCAACCGGCAATTAACCCAATAATTAAATCGGTTAATTCCTTTGGAAAATCAAAGTCACTAATATTAAATATACACACCCGCAATTATTTTAGGGATTAAGAATAAAATACTCCGAGTCTCAAACCAATTATCGCCGAGCAATCCTAATTGATGAGTCTCAATCGATCCGCTCAATACACCAAGTGTACAAGTGTGATAAGATAATCAAGACAAATCATCTTCTCTCTCACACGACGACTATACCGATGGATTGGTCCGTGTCCATCTAGGTCGTGAGCAACTGTTCGATTAAATACGAGTAACCGATAGTATGATCTTCTGTGCGGGCCAGACACACCATACTAACTACAACGTATAAAATCCAGGACTATATTTTGCATAATTAATTAATAATAATTAATTGTAAATAATTGTTTATTAATTAAATAGGTTAAATGCCATGACGGGGAGTTTACCGGTACTTAAATCTAGACATTAAGTACACAACCCCAACAATCTCCCACTTGTACTAAGGTCTAGTCATTTCCTCCAAACTCCCGACTCCCATACTCATCACGTGCTTAAGTTACACTTCCCAAAAGTATTATGTGAATGAGCAATCTAGGTCGCCGATCTGAAGTTATCTTGGTGACTACTGCGTCGTCTCTCTGACGATGACTCGTATCAGGTGGTACTGGCTCTATGTGTTATCATCACCTTTTTGAACTTATGACTTCTTCCAGTTCTCCATGCACCGCTATGTACATAGCCTTTGGTGAACCAAGAATCATATCCAAGTTCAGAGGTCATTCCGGAACCTAACCAAAACTTCCGCTGCCTCTGAGGCTGCTATTCGGTTTATGATAGAGTCCGAGAAGCTTCACGCTTATCACTCTTTCTTCCTTAGGTTCCACCTCTTCTAAAAAGTGAACACATAGCCTGATATCGACTTACACTGGTCCTTCTCTGATTTTTGATCTGAGAAACTGTAATCTAAGAAGATTTCGTTTTTGCCAGTAATCCAGTACTTCCAAGTACTTTACAGCATTCGAATATTTCTTATCCAGATTACTTTGATATCCTCCCACTACGCTAACCACATAGTTGATATCAGGTTCTTGTTTTTCAACATTGCATCCACAAAGCTCTCCACACTCGAAGTGTAGGAAACCGCTTTGTCTATATCTATCTCCTTTATGTGTGCAAGACACATACCTTAGATAGATGCATTCTGTTCTCGAAAGGCAATAACCTTTCTCAGAATTGTGCATGTTTAAAACAAACCATAATCGTATAAGATATCTTAAGAGAAGTGCAAGTGTTCTTATCTAGAGATCGAAAGATTTCTAAGAACATGATACAATTTCATCTTAATCTTATATCTCGATTTATTTAGACAACCTCTATTTTATGTCTGACAACGCTTTTACATTGTTACCAACGATAAAGTGTTATCTACATAAAATTCCGAGAAACACCACCTTGTTTCCATTACGTCTCTAATACACCAATCTTGTCTATGCTTCTTGATGAATCCATAAAATGGACTACCTCATCAATTTGCAAGTTCCACAAGTTTCAGCTTTGTGATAATCCAAAATGGATTTACTAAGCTTGTACCTCTAAATGATCTTGCCTCTTTAACAATAATAAATTATTGCTATCCAAGTAGGCACATTTAGATTAGTACTGCCTCCTATGCAGAACTAGGGATCGATTTCATGTCAACTAGATCCAGAGTTAAAACTCCTCCAGTCTTATGAACATCTCTGGTCGCTTAACAACCTCCCACTGCAATGGCGTTCCGGTGTATAACAGTAATAACATTAGGTGCAGTTAGTGGTGTACTACTACTCGGTTAGGCTGGTTCTCAGTCTTCTCTTTCCTCTTTATAAAGTACTTTGTCAGTTAGGGCATTGTAGTTCATCTAATAGTCTTCTCTAAGAACCGGGCGAAGACACCCTTCTGGTTCGTAGTACTATTGAACATACAATTACTTGTTCTTCTAGGATATTCTACAATTACATCGAGTGCGTAATTGTATCCAGATATATCCATAGAACATAGGTAGTTCCGAATAAACTTGTCCTTTTACTATTAGAATTCCATTTCTTATTCCTGACACACCATGTCTACACATCAGTGTATGGTGCAGTCGTTTGAGACTTAATCTCAATCCTTGATTTATGCTGTGTGTTATTTAGATAGGTGACAGCCTCCGCGAACGAGTCGCAGGCTTCTAATGGATATACTTTGAAGGTTCCCCATAATGGCTTTGTGTTGAAAACACTCCGCTTTTATGGCACATCAAGTATTCTAATCCATCCTCGAGTATTCTTTAAGGAACGACTCGTACTTCTCTAATTACACATATGTCTGCATATATCATCTTCGATCATTCTTAATACTTGTCCGAATTCCATCCTTTATCCAGAAAGGTAGACTTAGTTGTATCATCTTTCAAGATCGATTCTTAGGTCGGGAGGTCCATTCCTCCAACAATAATTGATCGAATCAATTTCGACCTTTTGAATCCCTTTTGAATAGATACTACCAAGTTAAAGAATTCACAAGTATAATGATTGATAAAGAAATACATCTAATAAGTAAAACAAGTTCATATCTATCGGTTTG
Source organism: Euphrasia confusa (assembly GCA_954870475.1). Taxonomy (NCBI): domain Eukaryota; kingdom Viridiplantae; phylum Streptophyta; class Magnoliopsida; order Lamiales; family Orobanchaceae; genus Euphrasia; species Euphrasia confusa. The sequence goes on from OX940967.1 coordinate 16,576,563, forward strand.
TTGCATCGTGGTGGACTAAGGATTCATCATTCATATATTGCTATCTAATGTACCAGAATAGATATCGCCATTATTTCTTATCTAAACCATCAAATGATTAAAGAAATAAAATATCCATTAATAATAGAAATCCAGAACAAAAGGTTCTTTCTAAAAGGTACAAAGCAATAAACTTGAAATGAAATCCTATAACTATCAAAAAGATAAACGTCTTCCACTGCAACCGTTGCTTCTTCAACAGCTTCGCCCATGTGGACTCGAACTCTTCTTATCTAAGTCGCTGGGTTTTCTGGAACCCCTGCATTTAGAATGCACATACCGTCAGTGGTTCCATATCTACACACCAGAATTCTGGTAGATAATACCGCTGACTATGTTTTACGACTAAAGAAAAATTCGTACCTTTGAGAGGACAAGATGTAGACCCCCAGTACTCAGACTGCTTCCCTTGGGGATTTTTGCCAGAAGGCTTCTTTATCCCACCCTTTGGTCCAAGTCCCTTAGGACCACCGGACCCACTTGTCTTCTTCTCCTTTCCTTTGCCTTTAGGTCAGAAACCTTTGGCTTTGGCTATAAGAGCTTGCGATTGTTTCAACTCTTCCAAAAGATCCATTATCTAAAAAACATGGTCAAGTGTTTCATCGAAGTAACAGATCTTTACGAGTATCCTCATCGCCTCTTTTCTAGCCTCCCCATCATGTCCAAACAGCAACTTGAGTTTGAGCATGACATCATGATTAATGGCTAGTGAACGAGCACTCTCCCATTTTTCAAAGTCAAAAATCTCATCCTCAGTCGAGTTAATGGTGAGTCCAGGAGGGCAAGTTTCACTGAGTACGTCTTTGTACTCCTTTGCAGTCTGAGCAATGTCTAACTCTTCTTTCCATTCAACACAGTGTGGAACCAGTGCGTCAAATTCCTCAAGTATCATCTCAAGTGGACTCATAGACATTTTCTAAACCTATAAGCACATTTAAACAAACAATTAATTTAATATCCGACATTATTTCCCTGGAATAATATCATTAAATCACTAATCACATCTAAAATCCCATCAGGTAAGGCAAGCCACGTTCGTGTGGACGTTTACCCACCCAAATGATTTAGCAATTAGATTTGCTTTGGTCGTACATCATTATAGCGTTACTTCGTTGGGAAGAATACTATAAAGCGTACCTAAGTGTAAACCATTACTCAGTACTAAGGTGAATCGTTTAGAATTGTTATGTCACCGCAAGCCACGTTCGTGTGGACGTTTACGATAACTCGCAATCCCTCACAATTTCCTATAACTGTCTACATCAATTATTCTAAAATCCCATTCAGTATAGCAAGCCACGTTCGTGTGGACGTTTACCATACCAAAAAGATTTATATAATTGAAATCCAATTATTTGATCCATATGATCTCGTAAATCAAGACGCGGAGAATCATAAGTGAAACTCGAAGTTTCTAACCAGTGATTCACCATGCGAACGACCCTATCTCTCATAAATGAGGGAGCCGAGCAGACAATCGATCCATCTATCAAAGAATGGCACGAAGGTCTCTAATTTGTGTCATCCACATGACCAAGTGGCTTTGGCTCCATTCCACTCCCCGGGGTGAGAATGAGTCGACTTGAAATCAGTTTCAGAAAGACAAATTAGGCATTGTTTGATAAACTTGATCAATGTTTCTTATAAAAGGAATTATAAGAATTCTCCTCCAATGACTCGTCTATACGAACTTCGAAAGTCCATAAGAGTAACCAAGAGAACAGTAATGGAGACCATGGGAATGTTTCCATCCCCTCTCCCACTTAGCTTTTATAACAAAGGGATACGCTATCTAGTGCATAAAATAAACACATATAGCATGCATGAAAACAATAAAGCACATAGATCACATAGTCAAAATAATGCTAGAGAAATTATTTTCCCGACTATCATGGCTTTATCTTCATATGCATCCTCTAGTCTTCAGTCTTCGTTTCTTGAATGCTCCATGTGACGAGAATATTAATCTCCAATATTTAAATCCATTTATTTTCAATTAATCCAAAAGTTACTTAATTCAAAATTAAGTCAATTGAATATATCAAAAATAAAATTAAATATTATTAATATTTTTATTTATTTATTTTCCTATCTAATTCTATTAAATCTCTAGAATAATCTATCCAAGTTAAACTCAGAATATTCTAGAAGATTCCTATAATAGAATAAGGAAATAAATAAATTAGGACTCACTACTTTCCAAATTTATTTTTATTCCTAATCCATGAATATTCCCATGAGTAGGAATAATCAAATAGGAAAAATAAATAAATTTAGTACTAAATTAATTAAATTTCTAATCTATGAATATTTCAATGAAGGAAATAAATCAATAGAAATAAAATTAATTTAAATTAATTCTTTTCCTAATGCATGAGAATTTCCTAAAAGGAAAGTACTCAAATAGGAAACCTGAATTAATTAGGAAAGTTGGATTATGGTAGGAGTAGCACGGGTTGGGAGTAACCGCACCACCCCCACCGTCGACCGTCGCCCGGGAGGAGCACCGCCGCCGCCCCCAGCCCACGCGCCACCACCACCGGTGGCCGGCGTGGCCGGGAGCTCCCACGGACAGCCCTCATGTGGGCGATAGATCCATGGGGTCGATCATGGGGATGATCGGCCCCTTCGTCCATCGTCTTCTTCGTCACACCTTCTTCGTCTTCCGGCGATCGTCTCAACATCGAACCAACGTAATTAAAATTACAAGAATTAAATTACACTATCCGGTATCGATTCTATACATGAAATCGACCCTATACATTTTCCGGAAAATAAAGAACGTAATAATAAATCCTAAATTCGGTCAACCCCCGAATTTTTACTATTACAAACATTCAACCACACAAAACGAATCTCGACATGTCCGAGAGTTTAATAATCATGATAATTAATAAAAAAAAATTAATTAAATCCAACCATGATAGCCGGAAATCCTGCAAGGTAGATCAATAATCGAGCATATACATGAACACGAAACCAAACGCTCTGATACCAGTTGTTGGAAATCGATATCCCGGGCTATTAAAATTTATGCGGAACCGATAGCCCGACCGAAATCCTTCATCGCCGGAGATTGGATCCCCGACTCATCCGCAGGAGTCCGACCTTTGGAGACTACGCGCCCGAAGACACGCAGCCCGCCCCCAGCCGATTTTCTCCCACGAGTCGGATCCATGAACGCGAACACCAACGAACCGGGCTCGACGAGAGTAACACCGCCGCGGGATGAACCCGCGGCTAGAAACCCTAGCCGAACCCCGCTAGGGTTCGCGATCGCCGTGCATGGCGATCGCCGGGGATGCACGGCATCCCCGCGGGGCTGATCCGATCAGCACCCGCCGGCGGTGAGTCCGGCGACTCACCGCCACCACATCACGGGGATCTCGAATCCCCGTCCCCGAAGTTCGTACGTTTACCGGATCGTGTGTTCATGTACATGCTACAATTAATTCACACAAAAATCATAAAAGAGGGTTTATGATTTTACCTTCGATTCGTTGTACGGAGAAACGAATTTACGCGTTGATGACCTTGCGATCTTCCCACGTATTCCTTGCACCTTGTCCGAACGTCGTGTGGGCGAGGATCTATCGAACACCTTATGGATCTTCCTCACTCTCCAAGACTTTTTAGTTGGCGTAACTTAGGTTGTGAAAAGTGAAGACCATGTAGTGCTTTTATAGGCTACGTAGGGGATCATAAGGAGAATAAATATTGGGCTTCCAATATTGAAAATTAAATTGGGTCCAACCTAAATCCATTAATTCTTATCAATATTAATTTTATTTATTTTCCACTATATAAATAAAATTGCACTCCCAATATTATTCCATATTATATCAAATAATATTTCTCCATCTTAGCATTATTTATTCCGTGTATTTAAGATTTAAATATCCATGAATAAATTTATTTATTGCTCAATAAATATTATTCATTTCTTATATCCGAGAATAGTACCGTTCAACTTTAATTATTATTTGGATTAAATCCACCTGCAGGGTTTACATAATAATTCCTTATGAACTCATCTCGGGGATATTATCAACCCTTACGGGATACACTGTCCCTTCAAGAATTCACGGCATGCCATACATAAAATATAGTGACCCAACTCAACCGGCAATTAACCCAATAATTAAATCGGTTAATTCCTTTGGAAAATCAAAGTCACTAATATTAAATATACACACCCGCAATTATTTTAGGGATTAAGAATAAAATACTCCGAGTCTCAAACCAATTATCGCCGAGCAATCCTAATTGATGAGTCTCAATCGATCCGCTCAATACACCAAGTGTACAAGTGTGATAAGATAATCAAGACAAATCATCTTCTCTCTCACACGACGACTATACCGATGGATTGGTCCGTGTCCATCTAGGTCGTGAGCAACTGTTCGATTAAATACGAGTAACCGATAGTATGATCTTCTGTGCGGGCCAGACACACCATACTAACTACAACGTATAAAATCCAGGACTATATTTTGCATAATTAATTAATAATAATTAATTGCAAATAATTGTTTATTAATTAAATAGGTTAAATGCCATGACGGGGAGTTTACCGGTACTTAAATCTAGACATTAAGTACACAAACCCAACAAGTACTAGATCTAAATGTGCCTTCTTGGAAAGCAATAAGGATTATTGCTAAGAGGCAAGATCATTTAGATTACAAGCTTAGTTGATCCATTTATGAATTGAAACAAAGCATTGAATTCGTGGTACTTGCAAATTGATGAGATAGTCCATTTTATGGATTCATCAAAGCATAGACGAATAGTGTGTATTGGAAACGTGATGGAAACAAGGTGGTGTTTCTCGGGTTTTATGTAGATAACATTTTATCATTGGCAACAATGTAAAGATGTTGTCAGACATAAAATGGTGGTTGTCTAGATGAATCAATATGAAAGATATAGGAAGAAGTTGGACATGTTCTTGAGATCTAGGATCTCTAGAAAAGAACATTGTACTTCTCCTGGACATCTTACATATAAATGATTATGGTTCGTTTAACATGCAAGATTCCGAGAAAGGTATGTTACCTTTCAGATACGGAATGCATCTATCTAAGGATATGTGTTTTGGAACACAAAAGGAGATAGAAGCAACAAAAGCGGTTTCCTACACTTCGAGTGTGGAAAGCTTGATAAATGCGATGTTGAAAACGAGAAACTGATATCTGCTATGCGGCTAGTATAGTGGGAGGATATCAAGGTAATCCTGGAAAGGAATACTCGACTGCTGTAATGAACATTTTAAGTACTTTCGAAGTACTGGAAACTATGTTCTGGATTACGGAGCAGACGAGCATTTCCTTTGGATTATACTCTCTTAGATTTCTAATCAAATAAGGACCGGTGTATGTCGATATCAGGCTATGTGTTTCACTATTGAAGGAGAAGGAGTTTTTAACATGGAAGAGTGATAAGCACGATGCTTTTCGGACTCTGCCATGGGTAACCAAATAGCGGCCTCAGAGGCAGCGGAAGTTTTGGTATAGCTCCGGGATAATCTCTAGGACTTAGAGGTGATTCTTAATTTGCCAAAGGCTATGTGAATAGCGGTGCGATGGCAAATGGTAAGAAATCACAAGTCCATAAGTGTAAGATAACACATAGAGCAAGTACCACCTGATACGAGTCATCGTCGAGGGAGACGACGCTGTAGTCACCAAGATAACTTCAGAGCGGCAACCTAGAGTGCTCATTCACATAGTACTTCTTGGAAGTACAACTTAAGCACGTGATGAGTATGGGAGTCGGGAGTTTGGAGGAAATGACTAGACCTTAGTACAAGTGGGAGATTGTTGGAGTTGTGTACTTAATGTCTAGATTTAAGTAACGGAAACTCACGATCCATTGCCATTAATCTATTTAATTAAATAAACAATTATTTGCGTTTAATTATTTATAATTAAATATATGCAAATTATAGTCCTGGATTCTATACGTTGTAGTTAGTATGGTGTGTCGGGCCCACACAGAAGATCATACTATCGGTTACTCGTATTTAATCGAACAGTTGCTCACGACCTAGATGGACACGGACCAATCCATCGGTATAGTCGTTGTATGAGGGAGAAAATAATTTGTCTTGATTATTTTATCATACTTGTACACTTGGTGTATTGGGCGGATCGCTTGAGATTTATCGATTAGGATTGCCTTGGATAATCGATTTAAATCTCAGAGTATTTTATTTTTAATCCCCGATACTTGTTGGAGTTGTGTACTTAATGTCTAGATTTAAGTAACGGAAACTCACGATCCATTGCCATTAATCTATTTAATTAAATAAACAATTATTTGCATTTAATTATTTATAATTAAATATATGCAAATCATAGTCCTGGATTTTATACGTTGTAGTTAGTATGGTGCAAGCATGGGCGCACAGAAGATCATACTATCGGTTACTCGTATTTAATCGAACAGTTGTTCACGACCTAGATGGACACGGACCAATCCATCGGTATAGTCGTTGTGTGAGAGAGAAAATAATTTATCTTAATTATTTTATCACACTTGTACACTTGGTGTATTGAGCGGATCTGCTTGAGATTTATCGATTAGGATTGCCGGCGATAATCGATTTAAGTCTCAGTGTATTTTATTCTTAATCCCCAATACTATTGCGGGTGTGTATATTTAATATAAGTGACTTTGATTTTCCAAAGGAATTGACCGGTTTAATTACTGGGTTAATTACCGGTTAAGTTGGGTCGCTATATTTTATATATGACATGCCGTGAATACTTGACGGGAAAGTGTATCCCGTAAGGGTTGATAATATCCCCGAGATGAGTTCATAAGGAATTATTATGTAAACCCTCCAGGTGGATTTGTTCCGCATAATAATTAAGGATGAATGGTACTAGTCTCGGATATAAGAGATGAATAAATTAATTAGCAATAAATTAATTTTATTCATGGATATTTATATCTTAAATACACGGAATAAATAATACTACCGGAGAAATATTATTTGATATAATATGGTTTAATATTGGGAGTGCAATTAATTTATATAGTGGAAAATAAATTAATTAATAATAGTAAGGATTAATAGATTTGGGCTTGGGCTCAATTTAATCACTATTATTGGAAGTCCAATATTCCACCTCCTTAAGATCCCCTACGTAGCCTATAAAAGCACTACATGGTCTTCACAATTCATTAACCTAAGATACGCCAATCATAAAGTTCTTGAAGAGTGGAGGAGATCCATGGAGTTCGGAAGATCGTCGCCCACCCGACGTTCGAGCTAGTGCAAGGAATACGTGGGAAGGTCTCAAGGTCTTCATAGATCTCGTTTCTCCGTACAACGAGAACAAAGGTAAAATCGTTGAAACCCCTTCGATGATTTTAATTAATTCGTATATGCATATGAACGAAGATCCGAGGGACGAACCCGGGGATGGGGTTTGACCGCGCGGTGGTGATCCGAGATCACCGGACCGCGGGCTGTCAAGCGACCCCATCGGGATCGAAGGCAACGAACCCTCGGCTGGACGCCGAGGGTGGCGATCGAAGCCCTAGGGCTCGATCGCCGGCAGCGCACAAAGGGACGAGCCCCGGCTGGAGCCGGGGCGTGCGATCGACATCGAAGTCGATCGCTGGGGCGCCGCGGGCTGGTGCCGCGGCTGTCCGCTGGGCGGACGCCCCTCCTCCGACGGTGTGGCGGTGAGTCGCCGGACTCACCGCCGGGGGGCTGCTACGAGCAGCCCCGGCGATCGCGTGCGATCGCGAGCCCCTCGCGGGGCTCGGCTAGGGTTTCGGCCGCGGGTTTATCCCGCGGCGGCGATACTCTTGTCGGGCCCGGTTCGCGTGGTGTTTCGCGGTGGTTTCCGGCGAAGGGATTTTGATCGGGGTTATGTTTCCGCAATTCCGTTAACCCCGGGATATCGATTTCCAACAATTGGTATCAGAGCGTTGGTTCTAGTTCATGTGTATATGCGATAAATTGTTCTACCTTGCAGGGTTTCCGACTATTATGGCTAGCGTTTAATTATTCGTTAATTATTGTCATAATTGTTTTAAACTCTCGGACATGTCGAGATTCGTTTTATGTGTGGTGAATGCTTGTAATAGTAAAAATTCGGGGGTTGACCGAATTTAGGTTTATTATTACGTTCTACTTTTTCCGGAAAATGTATAGGGTCGATTTCATGTATAGAATCGATACCGGATAATTGTATTTAAATTATGTAATTTATTATACGTTGGATCGATGCCGAAACGACCGCCGGAAGAGACGTGTGACGAAGGAGACGAAAGAGAGGAAGGACTCGGACCGGCCATCCCCATGGCCGATCCCATAGGATCGATCGACCCTTCATGGGGCTGCCCGCGGCCCTCTCGGCCATGAAGTCGCCGGCGACGGTGGCTGGCCGGCTGGGGGCGGCGGCGGCGGTGCTCCTTGGGGTGATTGATGGTGGTGGTAGGGTGCGGGGACTCCCAACCCGTGCTCTCCCGCCAAGATCGAACTTTCCTAAATTATTCGGTTTTCCTATTTTGAGTATTCTCAATTTTTTTTGGAACTCTCATGGAATAGGAAAAGAATAAATTTAGAATAAATTTATTTTCTTATTTGATTATTCCTAGTATGGGAATTTTCATGGATAAGAAAGGAATAAATTTAGAATTAATTTGGTCTTCCTAATTGATTATTCCTTTTGGAATATTCATGGATTAGGAAAAGAAACTAATTTGAAATTAATTTATTTTTCCTATTTTATTATTCCTTTATGGAATTTTAAATGGATTAAGAAATTAATTAATTCGGAAAGTTTTAAGAATCCTTAATTAATTTTTCCTATTTAATTGTTCCTTTATGGAATTTTTAATAGATTAGGAAAGAAATTAATTTGGAAGGATTAGGAGTCCTAATTTATTTTATTTTCTTATTCTATTATAGAAGTCTTCTAGAATGTTCCAAGTTTGACTTGGATAGGATTCTAAAGATTTAATAGAATTAGAAAGGAAAATAAAAATAAATAAAAATATTAATAATATTTAATTTTATTTTTGATATATTCGATTGACTTAATTTTCGAATTAAGTAACTTTTGGATTAATTGAAAATAAATAGATTTAAATATTGGGATTAATATTCTCGTCACATGGAGCATTCAAGAACGAAGACTGAAGACTAGAAGATGCGTACGGGGATGCGATAAAGCCATAATAGTCGGAAAATAATATTCTAGTATTATTTTGACTATGTGATAATATTCTATGTGCTTTATTTCATGTATGCATGCTTATGTGTATTTAATTATGCATTAGATAGCGTATCCCTTTATTGTAAAAAGCTAAGTGGGAGAGGGTATGGAAACATACCCATGGTCTCCATTGCTGCTCTCTTGGTGACTTTTATAAACTTTTGAAGTTTATATAGATAAGTCATTGGAGGAGAGTTCTTGTAATTCCTCTTACGAGAAACACTGATTAAGTTTATCAAACAATGCCTAATTTGTCTTTCCAAAGCTGATTTCAAGTCGACTCATTCTCACCCCGGGGAGTGGAATGGAGCCAAAGCCACTTGGTCATGTAGAGGACACAAATTAGAGACCTTCGTACCATTCTTTTATAGATGGATCGATTGTCTGCTCGGCTCCCTCATTTATGAGAGATAGGGTTGTTCGCATGGTGAATCACTGGTTAGAAACTTCGAGTTTCACTTATGATTCTCCGCGTCTTGATTTACAAGATCGAATGGATCAAGTAATTGGGAGTCAATTATAAAAGTCTCTTGGTGTAGTAAACGTCCACACCACGTGGCTTGCTATACTGACGGATTTTGGATTAATTGATGTAGACAGTTGTAAGAAATTGTGAAGAGTTGTGAAGTTGTCGTAAACGTCCACACCACGTGGCTTGCGGTGATGTAGCAATTCCAAACGATTTACTTTGGTACTGAGTAATGGTTTACACTTAGATACGCATTATAGTATTCCTCCCCACGAGGTTCCGCTATAAGTGATGTATGACCAAAGAAAATCTAATTGCTAAGTCGTTTGGGTGGGTAAACGTCCACACCACGTGGCTTGCCTTACCTGATGGGATTTTAGATGTGATTAGTGGTTTAATGATATTATTTGAGGTAGATAATATCGGAGATTAAATCGATTGTTTGTTGTTATATGTGCTCATAGATTATGGATGGCTTTGAACCCACTTTATGTGATTCTTGAGGAATTTAACTCATTGGTCCCTGAATGTATTGATTGGAATGGAGATCTGGACATTGCCCAGACTGTTAAAGAGTACAAGTTTGTACTCAAGAGAGCTTTGTTCTCCCGAGCCTACTAATGTCTTAACTGATGAGGAAAGAACTGATTTTATCATATTCAAACTCAAGGAGATGTTTAGACATGATGTAGAGACTAGACAAGAGGCGATGAGGATACTCATAAAGGCCAGTCGAATCGAGGAAACACTTAAACACGTTTTTGAGATGATTGACCTTTTGGACGAGTTGAGACGGAAATCGCAAGCTCTTGTAGCCAATGCCAAAGGTTTCGAACCTAAGGGCAAAAACCGGGGGATAGGAAAAGCAAGCAAAGAAACCCAGTGGTCCTAAGTTTCTTGGATCACGAGATGGGGCGAGAAAGCCAATAGGCTAGTGTTCTCGATGCAAACATTCTAGGTACTGGAAGTCTGATTATCCTCTCAAAGAAAGTACGAAATCTTCTTTAGTCATAAAACATAGTCAGTGGTATTATCTACCGGAACCTGGTGTGTAGATATGGAACCATTGACGGTATGTGCATTTTAAATGCAAGGGTTCCAGGAAACCCGACGACTTAGAAAAGAATAAATCGTAGTCTACATGGGCAATGCTGTTGAGGAAGCAGCTGTTGCAGTGGAGGACAATAATAGGATTTCATTTTGAGTTATTGCTTTTATGTACCTTTTAGAAAGAACTTTGTTCTGGATTTCTAATGAATGGATATTTTATTTCTTTTAATCATTTGATGGTTATAAGAAGAAATAAGGATATTATCTATTCTGGTACATTAGCTAGCAATATATAAATGATGAATCCTAAGTCCACCACGATGCAACGAACCGTAGTATAAAACTCGTTTTACTAATAAGAGATTTCTTTATTAAATCGATTATACTTGTGGATTCTTATGCTAAATCATGTTTATTCAAATAAGAAGTTCAAAGGTCGAAAATTGATATTTGATCAATTAAGTTGAAGGAGTGGACCTTCCGACCTAAGAATCTAATTTGGAAGATAACATGACTAAGCAATCCTTTATGGATATAAGATATAAGACCCGGACAAGTATAAGAATTGATTGACTCTGATGTATGCAGACCTTTGTTTACTCAGACAATAAGGTACGAGTACTTCATTTTATGATTACTCGAAAGAATGGATTAGCATACCTGATGTGCCACAAAAGCAAAGTGTTTTGACAAGTCAATGGACACAAAGCTATTGTGGGGAACCATCATGGTATATCCATTAAAGGCCTGCGATCTAATCGCGGAGGCAAATGCCTGTCTGAGGAATGCATGGCATACTGATCAGAGATTGGGATTTGATCCCAACTGACTACACCATACACTGTTGTGTAGAAATGGTGTGTCGGAAATAAGAAATGGAGCTCTTATAGAAAAAGTAAAAGCATGAGTTATACGGAACTACCTGTGTTCTATGGATATGTCTGGAAACAACGGCGCATTCAAATGCGGTTGTAGAATATCCTAGAAGAACAAAAGATGTGTGTTCAATAGTACTATGAACCAGAAGGACGTTATAAGTTCTAACGCCCGGTTCTTAGAGGAAGACTATTAGATGAACCACAAGCCCAAAGTGACGCAATACTTTGAAATGAGAGAGAGAGATTAAGACTTAGAACCAGCCGAACCGAGTAGCGGTACACCACAAACTGCACCTACTGTTATTACTGTTTATACACCGGAATGCCGTTGTAGTGGGAGGTTGTGATCAACTGGAGATATTCATAAGACTAGGAGAGTTTTCGGACTCTGGACCTAGTATACATGAAATCGATCCCTGGATCTACATGAAGGCAGTACTAGATCTAAATGTGCCTTTTTGGAAAGCAATAAGGTTTATTGCTAAGAGGCAAGATCATTTAGAGTACAAGCTTAGTTGATCCATTTATGGATTGGAACAAAGCATTGAGTTCGTGGTACTTGCAAGTTGATGAGATAGTCCATTTTATGGATTCATCAAAGCATAGACGAATAGTGTGTATTGGAAACGTGATGGAAACAAGGTGGTGTTTCTCGGGTTTTTATGTAGATAACATTTTATCATTGGCAACAATGTAAAGATGTAATCAGACATGAAATGATGGTTTTCTGGATAAATCATTATGAAAGATATAGGAAGAAGTTGTACTTCTCCTGGACATCTTACATATATATGATTATAGTTCGTTTTAACATGCAAGATTCCGAGAAAGGTTCGTTACCTTTCAGATACGGAATGCATCTATCTAAGGATATGTGTTTTGGAACACAAAAGGAGATAGAAGCAATTAAAGCGGTTTCCTACACTTTGAGTGTGGAAAGCTTAATAAATGCGATGTTAAAAACGAGAACCTGATATCTGCTATGCGGCTAGTATAGTGGGAGGATATCAAGGTAATCCTGGAAAGGAATACTCGACTGCTGTAATGAACATTTTAAGTACTTTCGAAGTACTGGAAACTACGTTCTGGATTACGGAGCAAACAAGCATTTCCTTTGGATTACATTCTCTTAGATTTCTAATCGAATGAGGACCAGTGTAAGTCGATATCAGGCTATGTGTTTCACTATTGAAGGAGAAGGAGTTTTAACATGGAAGAGTGATAAGCACGATGCTTTTCGGACTCTGCCATGAGTAACCAAATAGCGGCCTCAGAGGCAGCGGAAGTTTTGGTATAGCTCCGGGATAATCTCTGGGACTTATATGTGATTCTTAATTTGTCAAAGGCTATGTAAATAGCGGTGCGATGGCAAATAGTAAGAAATCACAAGTCCATAAGTGTAAGATAACACATAGAGCAAGTACCACCTGATACGAATCATCGTCAGGGAAGACGACGCTGTAGTCACCAAGATAACTTCAGAGCGGCAACCTAGATTGCTCATTCACATAGTACTTCTTGGAAGTACAACTTAAGCACGTGATGAGTATGGGAGTCGGAAGTTTGGAGGAAATGACTAGACCTTAGTACAAGTGGGAGATTGTTGGAGTTGTGTACTTAATGTCTAAATTTAAGTAACGGAAACTCACGATCCATTGCCATTAATCTATTTAATTAAATAAACAATTATTTGCATTTAATTATTTATAATTAAATATATGCAAATCATAGTCCTGGATTTTATACGTTGTAGTTAGTATGGTGCAAGCATGGGCGCACAGAAGATCATACTATCGGTTACTCGTATTTAATCGAACAGTTGCTCACGACCTAGATGGACACGGACCAATCCATCGGTATAGTCGTTGTGTGAGAGAGAAAATAATTTATCTTAATTATTTTATCACACTTGTACACTTGGTGTATTGAGCGGATCTGCTTGAGATTTATCGATTAGGATTGCCGGCGATAATCGATTTAAGTCTCAGTGTATTTTATTCTTAATCCCCGATACTATTGCGGGTGTGTATATTTAATATAAGTGACTTTGATTTTCCAAAGGAATTGACCGGTTTAATTACTGGGTTAATTACCGGTTAAGTTGGGTCGCTATATTTTATATATGACATGCCGTGAATACTTGACGGGAAAGTGTATCCCGTAAGGGTTGATAATATCCCCGAGATGAGTTCATAAGGAATTATTATGTAAACCCTGCAGGTGGATTTGTTCCGCATAATAATTAAGGATGAATGGTACTAGTCTCGGATATAAGAGATGAATAAATTAATTAGCAATAAATTAATTTTATTCATGGATATTTATATCTTAAATACACGAAATAAATAATACTACCGGAGAAATATTATTTGATATAATATGGTTTAATATTGGGAGTGCAATTAATTTATATAGTGGAAAATAAATTAATTAATATTGATAAGGATTAATGGACTTGAGCATTGGGCTCAATTTAATCTTCAATATTAGAAGCCCAATATTCCACCTCCTTAAGATCCCCTACGTAGCCTATAAAAGCACTACATGGTCTTCACAATTCATTAACCTAAGATACGCCAATCATAAAGTTCTTGAAGAGTGGAGGAGATCCATGGAGTTCGGAAGATCGTCGCCCACCCGACGTTCGAGCTAGTGCAAGGAATACGTGGGAAGGTCTCAAGGTCTTCATAGATCTCGTTTCTCCGTACAACGAGAACAAAGGTAAAATCGTTGAAACCCCTTCGATGATTTTAATTAATTCGTATATGCATATGAACGAAGATCCGAGGGACGAACCCGGGGATGGGGTTTGACCGCGCGGTGGTGATCCGAGATCACCGGACCGCGGGCTGTCAAGCGAGCCCCACCGGGATCGAAGGCAACGAACCCTCGGCTGGACGCCGAGGGTGGCGATCGAAGCCCTAGGGCTCGATCGCCGGCAGCGCACAAAGGGAGGAGCCCCGGCTGGAGCCGGGGCGTGCGATCGACATCGAAGTCGATCGCTGGGGCGCCGCGGGCTGGTGCCGCGGCTGTCCGCTGGGCGGACGCCCCTCCTCCGACGGTGTGGCGGTGAGTCGCCGGACTCACCGCCGGGGGGCTGCTACGAGCAGCCCCGGCGATCGCGTGCGATCGCGAGCCCCTCTCAGGGCTCGGCTAGGGTTTCGGCCGCGGGTTTATCCCGCGGCGGCGATACTCTTGTCGGGCCCGGTTCGCGTGGTGTTTCGCGGTGGTTTCCGGCGAAGGGATTTTGATCGGGGTTATGTTTCCGCAATTCCGTTAACCCCGGGATATCGATTTCCAACAATACTATTGCGGGTGTGTATATTTAATATAAGTGACTTTGATTTTCCAAAGGAATTGACCGGTTTAATTACTGGGTCAATTACTGGTTAAGTTGGGTCACTATATTTTATATATGACATGCCGTGAATACTTGACGGGAAAGTGTATCCCGGAAGGGTTGATAATATCCCCGAGATGAGTTCATAAGGAATTATTATGTAAACCCTGCAGGTGGATTTGTTCCGCATAATAATTAAGGTTGAATGGTACTAGTCTCGGATATAAGAGATGAATAAATTAATTAGCAATAAATTAATTTTATTCATGGATATTTATATCTTAAATACACGGAATAAATAATACTACCGGAGAAATATTATTTGATATAATATGGTTTAATATTGGGAGTGCAATTAATTTTATATAGTGGAAAATAGAATTAATTAATATTAATGGATTAATAGATTTGGGCTTGGGCTCAATTTAATCATTAATATTGGGGTTTTTCCCGCAGCGGATCCGCGAGCCACGCGAGTCGTGCACGGGGGCCATGCGAGCTGACCCGTAGCGCACGCCTGGAGGCGTGCCAAGGCCGGATCGAACAGCGGCGGCTCGGGCATGGCAAGCGGGTTGTACGCGTAGGGTTTTAGCAACCCTAGCGGGCTGCTACGAGCCCGCATCGCCCGCACGGAGACGCGATCGAGCGCGCGGGTTCTCCCGTGGATGTGCTCGATCGAGGCGCCTTCTCTCGTGGACAGCCGCGAGCCCCACGCGGGGGCTCGATCGAACAAGCCGCGGGCTATCCCCGCGGTTAGGGTTTTGGTCGGGCCGGCCTTTCCGGCAACCGGGATTTCGTTTGGAGTTGTCGTTCCGCAACCCCGGATATACATTCCCCGTGGTGGTTCGTGGCGGGTTTCCCGTGGTGGTTCGTGGCGGGTTTCCGGCAACCGGGATTTCGTTTGGAGTTGTCGTTCCGCAATTTGACAACCCCGGATATTCGATCTCCAAAGGATTTCGGTCGGAATTAATTAGATAATTTATTTATTTAAATTTATTAATTCCGGGATATCGATTTCCAACACCGGCCACCAGTGGAGGTGGCGCGTGGGCCGGGCGGCGGCGGCGCGTGAGCCTCGGTAGGCGTGCGGTCGAAAGGGGGCGCGCGGGAGCCCTAGGGTTTTCGTGTCCTCCCGAAGATCCACTTTCCTAATTTGATTCGGATTTTTCCTTTTTTGAGTACTCAAATTTTTTTGAAACTCTCATGGATAAGGAAAAAAATCAATTTGGAATTAATTAGGATTCCTATTGTTTTATTTCTATTATAGAAATATTCATGGATTAGGAGTCTAATTAATTTATTAATTTATTTCCTATTTGATTATTCCCATTCTTGGGAATTTTCATTAGATGGAAATTAATTAATTATGGAAAGTAGAAGAGTCCTAATTTATTTTATTTCCTTATTCCATTATGGAAATCTTCTAGAATATTCCAAGTGGGTCTTGGATAGATTATTCTAGAGATTTAATGGAGTAGAAAAGAAAATAAAAATAAATAAAAATATTAATAATATTTAATTTTATTTTCGATATATTCGATTGACTTAATTTTCGAATTAAGTAACTTTTGGATTAATTGAAAATAAATAGATTTAAATATTGGATATTAATATTCTCGTCACATGGAACATTCAAGAAACGAACACTGAAGACTAGAAGATGCGTACGGAGATGTGATAAAGCCATAATAGTCGGAAAATAATATTCTAGTATTATTTTGATTATGTGATAATACTATGTGCTTTATTACATGTATGCATGCTATATGTGTTTACTTTATGCACTAGATAGCGTGTCCCTTTATTGTAAAAAGCTAAGTGGGAGAGGGTATGGAAACATACCCATGGTCTCCATTGCTGCTCTCTTGGTGACTTTTATAAACTTTTGAAGTTTATATAGATAAGTTATTGGAGGAGAGTTCTTGTAATTCCTCTTACGAGAAACATTGATTAAGTTTGTCAAACAATGCCTAATTTGTCTTTCCAAAGCTGATTTCAAGTCGACTCATTCTCACCCCGGGGAGTGGAATGGAGCCAGAGCCACTTGGTCATGTAGAGGACACAAATTGGAGACCTTCGTACCATTCTTTGATAGATGGATCGATTGTCTGCTCGGCTCCCTCATTTATGAGAGATAGGGTTGTTCGCATGGTGAATCAATGGTTAGAAACTTCGAGTTTCACTTATGATTTTCCACGTCTTGATTTACAAGATTGAATGGATCAAGTAATTGGGAGTCAATTATAAAAATCTCTTGGTGTAGTAAACGTCCACACCACGTGGCTTGCTATGCTGGCGGATTTTGGATTAATTGATGTAGACAGTTGTAAGTAATTGTGAAGAGTTGTGAAGTTGTCGTAAACGTCCACACCACGTGGCTTGCGGTGATGTAGCAATTCCAAACAATTTACTTTGGTGCTGAGTAATGGTTTACACTTAGATACGCATTATAGTATTCCTCCCCACGAGGTTACGCTATAAGTGATGTATGACCAAAGAAAATCTAATTGCTAAATCATTTGGGTGGGTAAACGTCCACACCACGTGGCTTGCCTTACCTGATGGGATTTTAGATGTGATTAGTGATTTAATGATATTATTTGAGGGAGATAATATCGGTATTAAATTGTTTGTTTGTTTTATGTGCTTATAGGTTAAGAATTACTGTGACCCCACTTTGTGATATACTTAAGGATGAAAACTCACCGGTTCCATATAGTAATGATTGGGAACGAAATTTGGACATTGTTCAGACTGTTGAGCTTTCCGAATCCACTGTTGTCCCAACTGATGAGGACATTAAAGATGACCTCAGGATGATGTTGAGACATAGCATGGAAGCCGGACAAGAGGTGATTAACATACTCACAAAATCCTCTCTCAACGAGTCCCTTAAAAAGGATTCGGCGAAAGCGGAGTTTGTGCGTAAGTTAAGGGCATCACAAGCTTTTGTGGCAAGGCTAAAGGAAAAGCGTGCAAAGAAGCCCAGTGGTTTAAAACCACTGATTGGGAGAGGCAAGCCCTTGGGCAGATGCTTTCGATGCAAGCAGTTTGGGCACTGAAGGTCTGATTGTCCTCTCATCAAAGGTACGAAATTTTCCTTAGTCACTGAAACATTGTCAGCGGTGATATCTACCAGCACCTGGTGTGTAGATACGGGGGCCACTGACCATGTCTGCAATTCATTGCAGGGGTTCCAGGAAACCCGGAGACTTAGAGAGGGAGAAATCGTGGTCTACATGGGCAATGCCGCGAAGGTAGCGGCTGTTGCAGTGGGAGACGTTCACTTACACTTTAGTAGTGATAGGATTTTAGTTTTACAAAATTGTCTTTATGTACCGAATTTTAGAAAGAATTTAATTTCAGTTTCTAAGTTAATTCTGAATGGATATTCTGTTTCTTTTGATCACTCTGTGGTCATAAGAAGAAATAGAGAGATTATCTGTTCTGGTACATTGATAGACGATTTGTATGTTCTAAATCCTGAGTCTAACACGATGCAACTAACCGAGAGTAATAACACATCTACGAACACCAATAAGAGAAAGGAACCTTCTAAAATGAATCAATTATACTTGTGGCATCTAAGGCTAGGTCATATTAATTCGAATAGAATTCAAAGGTTGAAAGCTGATGGTCTCATCAGTGGTGTTGAAGGAGAGGACCTTCCAACCTGCGAATCCTGTTTGGAGGGTAAAATGACCAAGCGTTCTTTTTCTGGTAAAGGACGTAGAGCTGAACAAGTATTGGATTTGATTCACTCTGATGTATGCGGACCTATGTCTACTCAGGCAAGGGGAGGGTACGAGTACTTCATCACTTTTACTGATGATTACTCAAGGTATGGATATGTATACCTGATGCGCCACAAGAGTGATTCTTTTGACAAGTTCAAGGAATTCAAGGCTCTTGTGGAGAACCTTCGTGGTAAATCCATAAAATGCCTGCGATCTGATCGCGGAGGCGAGTACCTGTCTGGAGAATTCAAGGCATACTTGGCAGAGAATGGGATTGAATCCCAACTAACCTCACCATATACTCCTCAGCAGAATGGTGTGTCAGAAAGAAGGAATATGACTCTTATGGAGATGGTGCGATCGATGATGAGTTACTCGGATTTACCTGTCATGTTCTGGGGACATGCCTTGGAAACAGCGACGTACATTCTGAATAGGGTTCCGGCCAAAACGGTACCAACTACACCCATGGAGTTGTGGAGTGGGAGTAAGCCTAACTTGAAACACATTCGGATCTGGGGATGTCCATCACATGTGTTGCGACAAGGCGCCGATAAGTTAGAACCTAGATCAGAAATACGGTTGTTTGTAGGATACCCGAAAGGAACTAAAGGTGGCATGTTCTATAGTCCTACGGACCAGAAGATCGTTATAAGTACTACCGCTCGGTTCTTAGAGGAAGACTATATCATGGACCACAGCCCAAAAGTGACATAATGCTTGATGAGTTGAGAGGTAACGAGGAAGACCTGGACACAGCCGAACCGAGTATAGATACACCACTAGAACCTGCACCTAATACTGTCACTGTTGATACACCGGAACGCCGTCGTAGTGGGAGGGTTGTTAAACAACCGGACAGATGGATTGGACTGGGTGAGTCTTCGGACTCGGCACCCGGAGTTCATGAAGTCGATCCCTGGACCTATGATGAAGCGGTACAAGATATAGATGCGCCTTCTTGGAAGAAAGCGATGAAATCCGAAATTGAATCTATGGATTCAAATAAAGTCTGGGATCTTGTAGAACCACCAAGCGGCGTAAAGCCAATTGGGTGTAAATGGGTCTACAAGAGAAAGAGAGGATCTGACGGAAAGGTTGAAACCTTTAAAGCTCGGCTTGTTGCGAAAGGATATACTCAGAAAGAGGGAATCGATTATGAGGAGACCTTCTCGCCGGTAGCCAAGATAAAGTCAATCCGGATTCTCTTATCCATAGCAGCTCATATGGATTATGAGGTGTGGCAAATGGATGTCAAGACAGCTTTCCTGAATGGAAGTCTTGACGAGACGATTTATATGAAACAGCCAGAAGGATTCATTGCTAAGGGGCGAGATCATCTAGTGTGCAAGCTTAATCGATCCATTTATGGATTGAAACAAGCCTCGAGATCGTGGAACCTGCGGTTTGATGAAGTAGTCCAATCTTTTGGATTCATTCAAAGCATGGACGAATCGTGCGTGTATTTGAAGCGTGATGGAAAGAAGGTGGTGTTTCTCGTGCTTTATGTAGACGACATACTTCTCATTGGCAACAGTGTAAAGATGTTATCAGACATAAAGGGATGGTTTTCTAGACAATTCGATATGAATGATTCGGGAGAAGTTGGACATGTTCTAGGGATCAAAGTTATAAGGGATCGCCGGAATAGAACATTGTATCTTTCCCAGCAATCTTACATAAACACGATTCTAGCTCGTTTTAACATGCAAGATTCCAAGAAGGGTGATCTACCTTTCAGTAAAGGAACTTATCTTTCTAAGGAGATGTGTCCTCAGACACAAAAGGAGAAAGATGAAATGAAAGCGGTTCCCTACGCTTCGGCTGTGGGAAGCTTAATGTATGCAATGTTATGCACGAGGCCTGATATCTGTTATGCAGTTGGCATAGTAGCGAGATATCAGAGTAACCCTGGAAAGGCTCATTGGACTGCCGTAAAGAGCATTTTCAAGTATTTGCGAAATACTAAGGATTATGTTCTGAGATACGGAGCAGACAATCTGATTCCTTTGGGTTACACAGATTCGGATTTCCAAGCTGATAAGGACCGGCGTAAGTCGACATCAGGCTATGTGTACACTTTTGGAGGTGGAGCCGTATCATGGAAGAGTGTTAAGCAAAAGTGCATTTCAGACTCTACCATGGAAGCTGAATATGTTGCAGCCTCAGAGGCAGCGAAAGAGTCAGTGTGGTTCCTTAATTTCCTCCAGGACTTAGATGTGATTCCGAGTTTGCCCAAGGCTATGACAATTTATTGTGACAATAGCGGTGCAGTGGCAAACAGTAAGGAACCACGGTCCCATAGTGCTACGAAACACATAGAGCGCAAGTACCATCTGATTCGAGACATCGTCAAGAGGGGCGATGCAGTAGTCACCAAGATAGCTTCGGAGGACAACCTAGCGGACCCTTTCACCAAGATAGCTACGGAGGACAACCTAGCGGACCCTTTCACCAAGATACTTCCTAAGGAAGTATATTTCAAGCACTTGGAGGGTTTGGGAGTCAGAAGTTTGGAAGATAAGACTAGACCTTAGTATAAGTGGGAGATTGATGGAGTAGTATACTTAATGTCTAGATTTGAGTATTCTGAACTCTATGTACACTTTCATTTACCTATTAATAATGAACATTCATTTGCTTTTAATTATTGTTAATTAAATAAATGCAAATAATAGTCCTGGATTTTATACGTTGTAGTTAGTATGGTGTGTCGGGCCCACACAGAAGATCATACTATCGGTTACTCGTATTTAATCAAACAGTTGCTCACGACCTAGATAGACACGGACCAATCTATCGGTATAGTCGTTGTGTGAGAGAGAAAATAATTTGTCTTAATTATTTTATCACACTTGTACACTTGGTGTATTGAGCGGATCGCTTGAGACTTATCAATTAGGATTGCTCTGTGATAATTGATTTAAGTCTCGGAGTATTTTATTCTTAATCCCCGAAACAATTGCGGGTGTGTATATTTAATATAAGTGACTTTGATTTTCCAAAGGAATTAACCGATTTAATTATTGGGTTAATTACCGGTTAAGTTGGGTCACTGTATTTTATATATGACATGTCGTGAATTCTTGAAGGGACAGTGTATCCCGGAAGGGTTGATAATATCCCCGAGATGAGCTCATAAGGATTTATTATGTAAACCTCGCGAGTGGATTTGTTCCCGCATATTAAATAAGGTTGAGTGGTACTATTCTCGGATATAAGAGATGAATAAATTTATTAAGCAATAAATAAATTTTATTCATGGATATTTAAATCTTAAATACACGGAATAAATAATATTAACCGGAGAAATATTATTCGATATAATATGGGTAAATATTGGGAGTGCAATTTTATTTATATAGTGGAAAATAAATAAAATTAATATTGATAAGGATTAATGGATTTGGGCTAGGCTCAATTTAATCATCAATATTGGAAGCCCAATATTCCACCTCCTTTAGATCCCCTACGTAGCCTATAAAAGCACTACATGGCCTTCATAAATCATAAGACAAGAATATCATTATTTGATAGTTCTAGAGAGTTGAAGGAGATCCATAGGAGTTCGATAGATCGTCGCCCACCCGACGTTCGAACGAAGTGCAAGGAATACGTGGGAAGATTCAAAGGTGTTTGATTTCGTTTCTCCGAACAATGAATCGAAGGTATAATATCTAAACATCCTTGATATTATTTGATTTTGGATTTATTGAAAATACCGTAGAACGAAGATCCGAAAGTCGAACCCGGATTAGACGAACGATCATGCGGTGGTGGCGAAGCCACCGGACCGCGTGGGATCGCCGCCTAGGGTTTCGCGGCGTGAGGAGGAGCGACCCTCGGCTAGGCCGAGGGCTTGCGATCGATCACAAGGATCGATCGCTGGGGGCGGGCTGGTGCCGTCCCCTCCCCACCTCGACGGTGGGGGAGCCTCCAAGCGGCGGCGTTGTTGGAAATCGATATCCCGAAATTAATAAATTAATTAAAATTAATTATCTAATTAATTCCGACCGAAATCCTTTGGAGATCGAATATCCGGAATTGTCAAAATAGCGGAACGACAACTCCAATCGACTCCCGGAACACGTACATGACCATACGAAAAAGTTATACGAGGGTTACTCGGGAAAAACACGCGAGAACTCGCGTGAACCCACGAACCTCACAGCAGCCACGCGGGGTGACTCGCAGCAACCCGCAGCGAGTCGCCTGACTCGCTGCTGCTGGGACTTGCTGAGTCGCTGCTGAGTCGCTACGGGTCCGCTGCGGGAAAACCCGCAGCACCCAGCGAATCTCCCGTAGCAGCTCGCAGCAACCTGCAGCGAGTCGCCTGACTCGCTGCTGCTGGGCGCTACAGGTCGCTGCGGGAAAACCCGCAGCAGGCAGCTGATCGCTGCGGGAAAACCCGCAGCCGATCCGCGTATCGAGCCCTAGGCTCGATTTTTCCCCGCGCGATTTTCGTCCAGCCGAGCTGTCGAACCGCCGGCGGTCCGGTGGTCCAACCACCACCTGCCCGGTTCGACCTCGTCTAATGGGTCCGTTCCTTGGATCTTGGTTCAAGGTATTTTCACGATAATTAAACGATAAAATCATAAAGGGGGTTTTACGATTTACCTCGTTCTCGTTGTTCAGAAAAACGAAGAACTCAATTTGACGACCTTGAGATCTTCCCACGTATTCCTTGCACTAGCTCGAACGTCGGGTGGGCGACGATCTTCCGAACTCCATGGATCTCCCTCTCTACTTTCTCTCTCTAGAATTGTGATCTTCAAGTTATGAGAATAGAGAAGACCATGTAGTGCTTTTATAGGCTACGTAGGGGATCTTAAGGAGGTGGAATATTGGGCTTCCAATATTAATGATTAAATTGAGCCCAAGCCCAAATCTATTAATCCATTAATATTAATTAATTCTATTTTCCACTATATAAAATTAATTGCACTCCCAATATTAAACCATATTATATCAAATAATATTTCTCCGGTAGTATTATTTATTCCGTGTATTTAAGATATAAATATCCATGAATAAAATTAATTTATTGCTAATTAATTTATTCATCTCTTATATCCGAGACTAGTACCATTCAACCTTAATTATTATGCGGAACAAATCCACCTACAGGGTTTACATAATAATTCCTTATGAACTCATCTCGGGGATATTATCAACCCTTACGGGATACACTTTCCCGTCAAGTATTCACGGCATGTCATATATAAAATATAGCGACCCAACTTAACAGGTAATTGACCCAGTAATTAAACCGGTAAATTCCTTTGGAAAATCAAAGTCACTTATATTAAATATACACACCCGCAATAGTATCGGGGATTAAGAATAAAATACACTGAGATTTAAATCGATTATCCAAGGCAATCCTAATCGATAAATCTCAAGCGATCCGCTCAATACACCAAGTGTACAAGTGTGATAAAATAATTAAGACAAATTATTTTCTCTCTCACACAACGACTATACCGATGGATTGGTCCGTGTCCATCTAGGTCGTGAGCAACTGTTCGATTAAATACGAGTAACCGATAGTATGATCTTCTGTGTGGGCCCGACACACCATACTAACTACAACGTATAGAATCCATGACTATAATTTGCATATATTTAATTATAAATAATTAAACGCAAATAATTGTTTATTTAATTAAATAGATTAATGGCAATGGATCGGGAGTTTCCGTTACTTAAATCTAGACATTAAGTACACAACTCCAACAATCTCCCACTTGTACTAAGGTCTAGTCATTTCCTCCAAACTCCCGACTCCCATACTCATCACGTGCTTAAGTTGTACTTCCAAGAAGTACTATGTGAATGAGCACTCTAGGTTGTCGCTCTGAAGTTATCTTGGTGACTACAGCGTCGTCTCCCTCGACGATGACTCGTATCAGGTGGTACTTGCTCTATGTGTTATCTTACACTTATGGACTTGTGATTTCTTACCATTTGCCATCGCACCGCTATTCACATAGCCTTTGGCAAATTAAGAATCACCTCTAAGTTCCAGAGATTCCCGGAGCTATACCAAAACTTCCGCTGCCTCTGAGGCCGCTATTTGGTTACCCATGGCAGAGTCCGAAAAGCATCGTGCTTATCACTCTTCCATGTTAAAAAACTCCTTCTCCTTCAATAGTGAAACATATAGCCTGATATCGACTTACACTGGTCCTCATTCGATTAGAAATCTAAGAGAATGTAATCCAAAGGAAAAACTTGTCTGCTCCGTAATCCAGAACATAGTTTCCAGTACTTTGAAAGTACTTAAAATGTTCATTACAGCAGTCGAGTATTCCTTTCCAGGATTACCTTGATATCCTCCCACTATACTAACCGCATAACAGATATCAGGTTCTCGTTTTTCAACATCGCATTTATCAAGCTTTCCACACTCGAAGTGTAGGAAACCGCTTTCATTGCTTCTATCTCCTTTTGTGTTCCAAAACACATATCCTTAGATAGATGCATTCCGTATCTGAAAGGTAATATACCTCTCTCGGAATCTTGCATGTTAAAATGAACCATAATCGTATAAGATATCTAGAGAAGTACAATGTTCTTTTCTTGAGATCCTAGATCTTAAGAACATGTTCTAACTTCTTCTTTATCTCATATATCGATTTTTCTAGACAACCATCATTTTATGTCTGACAACATCTTTACATTGTTACCAATGATAAAATGTTATCTACATAAAACTTCCGAGAAACACCACCTTGTTTCCATCACGTTTCCTATACACACGATTCGTCAATGCCTTTTGATGAATCCATCAAATGGACTTTCTCATCAATGCGCAAGTTCCACGAACTTAATGCTTTGTTACAATCCATAGATGGATCAACTAAGCTTGTACTCTAAATGATCTTGCCTCTTAGCAATAATCCTTATTGCTTTCCAAGAAGGCACATTTAGATCTAGTACTGCCTTCATGTAGATCCAGGGATCGATTTCATGTATACTAGGTCCAGAGTCCGAAAACTCTCCTAGTCTTATGAATATCTCCAGTTGATCACAACCTCCCACTACAATGGCATTCCGGTGTATAAACAGTAATAACAGTAGGTGCAGTTAGTGGTGTACCGCTACTCGGTTCGGCTGGTTCTAAGTCTTAATCTCTCTCTCTCATTTCAAAGTATTACGTCACTTTGGGCTTGTGGTTCATCTAATAGTCTTCCTCTAAGAACCGGGCGTTAGAACTTATAACGTCCTTATGGTTCATAGTACTATTGAACACACATCTTTTGTTCTTCTAGGATATTCTACAACCGCACTTGAATGCGCCGTTGTTTCCAGACATATCCATAGAACACAGGTAGTTCCGTATAACTCATGCTTTTACTATTTCTATAAGAGTTCCATTTCTTATTTCCGACACACCATTTCTACACAACAGTGTATGGTGTAGTCAGTTGGGATCAAATCCCAATCTCTGATCAGTATGCCATGCATTTCTCAGACAGGCACTTGCCTCCGCGATCAAATCGCAGGCTACAAATGGATATAACTTGATGGTTCCCCACAATAGCTTTGTGTCCATTGACTTGTCAAAACACTTTGCTTTTGTGGCACATCAGGTATGCTAATCCATTTTTCGAGTAATCATAAAATGAAGTACTCGTATCTTATTGTCTGAGCAGACAAAGGTCTGCATACATCAGAGTCAATCAATTGTTATACTTGTCCGGATCTTATATCTTATATCCATAAAGGATTGCTTAGTCGTATTATCTTCCAAATTTGATTCTTAGGTCGGAAGGTCCACTCCTTCAACTTAATTGATCTTACGATCAATTTTCGACCTTTGAACTTCTTATTTGAATAAATATGACTTAGCATAAGAATCCACAAGTAAAATTGATTTAATAAAGAAATCTCTTATCAGTAAAACGAGTTATATATACTACGGTTCGTTGCATTGTGGTGGACTCAGGATTCATCATTTATATATTGCTAGCTAATGTACCAAAATAGATAATATCATTATTTCTTCTTATAACCATCAAATGATTAAAAGAAATAAAATATCCATTTATTAGAAATCCAGAACAAAGTTCTTTCTAATTTGAAAGGTACATAAAAGCAATAACTCAAAATGAAATCCTATATAATGTCCTCCACTGCAACAGCTGCCTCCTCTACAGCATTGCCCATGTAGACTACGATTTCTTCTTTTCTAAGTCGTTAGGTTTCCTGGAACCCTTGCATTAAATGCACATACCGTCAGTGGTTCCATATCTACACACCAGGTTCCGGTAGATAATACCACTGACTATGTTTTACGACTAAAGAAGATTTCGTACTTTCTTTGAGAGGATAATCAGACTTCCAATACCTAGACTGTTTGCTTCGAGAACACTAGCCTATTGGCTTTCTCGCCCCATCTCGTGATCCAAGAAAACTTAGGACCACTGGGTTTCTTTGCTTGCTTTTCCTATCCCCGGTTTTTGCCCTTAGGTTCGAAACCTTTGGCATTGGCTACAAGAGCTTGCGATTTCCGTCTCAACTCGTCTAAAAGGTCCATCATCTCAAAAACGTGTTTAAGCGTTTCCTTGAATCGACTGGCCTTTATGAGCATCCTCATCGCCTCTTGTCTAGCCGCCTATGTCATGTCTGTTGGAAATCGATATCCCGGAATTAATAAATTTAAATAAATAAATTATCTAATTAATTCCGACCGAAATCCTTCGAATATCCGGATTGTCTAAATTGCGGAACCGACAACCCAATCGAAAAAAAAGCCTTTCGCCGGAAACCACCGTGAACCACCGTACGCGAACCGAGGTTCAACCGAACACCCGCCGCGGGATAAACCCGCGGCTGTCCAGCCGAACCCCCCGCGTGGAGGGGGTTCGCGATCGCGTTTGCGATCGCTGGGATGCTTCGCGCATCCCCGGGGCTGCTCTTGGCAGCCCCCCGGCGGTGAGTCCGGCGACTCACCGCCATCGCCGGGAGGAGGGGGCGACTGCCGCGGCACCAGCCCGTGGCTGCCCCCAGCGATCGACCACCATGGTCGATCGCACGCCCCGGCTCCAGCCGGGGCCCCTACGCGCACGGCGATCGTGCCCTAGGGCCGATCGCCACCCTCGGCGTCCAGCCGAGGGTTTGTTGCTCTCGATCCCGGTGGGGCTCACTTGACCGCCCGCGGTCCGGTGATCTCGGATCACCACCGCGCGGTCAAACTCCATCCCCGGGTTCGTCCCTCGGATCTTGGTTCATGATATTTCTACGATAATTTAAACGATAAAATCATAAAGAGGGTTTTACGATTTACCTCGTTCTCGTTGTTCGGAAAAACGTAGAACTCAATTTGATGACCTTTGAGATCTTCCCACGTATTCCTTGCACTAGCCCGGACGTCGTGTGGGCGACGATCTACCGAACTCCATGGATCTTCCTCTCTACTTTCTCTCTCTCTCTAGAATTGTGTTCTTCAAGTTATTAGAATAGAGAAGACCATGTAGTGCTTTTATAGGCTACGTAGGGGATCTTAAGGAGGTGGAATATTGGGCTTCCAATAATAGTGATTAAATTGAGCCCACCAAGCCCAAATCTATTAATCCTTACTATTATTAATTAATTCTATTTTCCACTATATAAAATTAATTGCACTCCCAATATTAAACCATATTATATCAAATAATATTTCTCCGGTAGTATTATTTATTCCGTGTATTTAAGATATAAATATCCATGAATAAAATTAATTTATTGCTAATTAATTTATTCATCTCTTATATCCGAGACTAGTACCATTCAACCTTAATTATTATGCGGAACGAATCCACCTGCAGGGTTTACATAATAATTCCTTATGAACTCATCTCGGGGATATTATCAACCCTTACGGGATACACTTTCCCGTCAAGTATTCACGGCATGTCATATATAAAATATAGTGACCCAACTTAACCGGTAATTAACCCAATAATTAAATCGGTTAATTCCTTTGGTAAATCAAAGTCACTTATATTAAATATACACACCCGCAATAGTATCGGGGATTAAGAATAAAATACACTGAGACTCGAATCGATTATCGCCGGCAATCCTAATCGATGAATCTCAACGATCCGCTCAATACACCAAGTGTACAAGTGTGATAAAATAATTAAGATAAATTATTTTCTCTCTCACACAACGACTATAACGATGGATTGGTCCGTGTCCATCTAGGTCGTGAGCTACTGTTCGATTAAATACGAGTAACCGATAGTATGATCTTCTGTGCGCCCATGCTTGCACCATACTAACTACAACGTATAAAATCCAGGACTATGATTTGCATATATTTATTATAAATAATTAAATGCAAATAATTGTTTATTTAATTAAATAGATTAATGGCAATGGATCGTGAGTTTGCGTTACTTAAATCTAGACATTAAGTACACAACTCCAACAATATCCCACTTGTACTAAGGTCTAGTCATTTCCTCCAAACTCCCGACTCCCATACTCATCACGTGCTTAAGTTGTACTTCCAAGAAGTACTATGTGAATGAGCACTCTAGGTTGCCGCTCTGAAGTTATCTTGGTGACTACAGCGTCGTCTCCCTCGACGATGACTCGTATCAGGTGGTACTTGCACTATGTGTTATCTTACACTTATGGACTCGTGATTTCTTACCATTTGCCATCGCACCGCTATTCACATAGCCTTTGGCAAATTAAGAATCACATCTAAGTCCCAGAGATTATCCCGGAGTTATACCAAAACTTCCGCTGCCTCTGAGGCCGCTATTTGGTTACCCATGGCAGAGTCCGAAAAGCATCGTGCTTATCACTCTTCCATGTTAAAACTCCTTCTCCTTCAATAGTAAAACACATAGCCTGATATCGACTTACACCGGTCCTTATTTGATTAGAAATCTAAGAGAATGTAATCCAAAGGAAAACTCGTCTGCTTCGTAGTCTAGAACAGTACTTCGAAAGTACTTTTACGGCAGTCGAATATTCCTTTCCAGGATTACCTTGATATCCTCCCACTATGATCACCGCATAGCCGATATCAGGTTCTCGTTTTTCAACATTGCATTTATCAAGCTTTCCACACTCAAAGTGTAGGAAACCGCTTTCATTGCTTCTATCTCATTTTGTGTTCCAAAACACATATCCTTAGATAGATGCATTCCGTCTTTGAAAGGTAACGAACCTTTCTCGGAATCTTGCATGTTAAAACGAACCATAATCATATATATGTAAGATGTCCAGGAGAAGTACAATGTTCTTTTCTTGAGATCCTAGATCTTAAGAACATGCTCTAACTTCTTCTTCATCTCATATATCGATTTTTCTAGACAACCATCATTTTATGTCTGACAACATCTTTACATTGTTACCAACGATAAAATGCCATCTACATAAAACCTCCGAGAAACACCACTTTGTTTCCATCACGTTTCCCATACACATGATTCGTCTATGCTTTTGATGAATCCATAAAATGGACTATCTCATCAATTTGCAAGTACCACGAACTCAATGCTTTGTTTCAATCCATAAATGGATCAACTAAGCATGTACTCTAAATGATCTCGCCTCTTAGAAATAATCCTTATTGCTCTCCAAGAAGGCACATTTAGATCCAGTACGGCCTTCATGTAGATCTAGGGATTGATTTCATGTATACTAGGTGCAGAGTCCGAAGACTCTCCTAGTCTTATGAATATCTCCGGTTGTCCCACAACCTCCCACTACAATGGCGTTCCGGTGTATAAACAGTGATAATAGTAGGTGCAGTTAGTGGTGTACCGCTACTCGGTTCGGCTGGTTCTAAGTCTTAATCTTTCTCTCTCATTTCAAAGTATCATGTCACTTTGGGATTGTGGTTCATCATATAGTCTTTCTCTAAGAACCGGGCGTTAGAACTTATAACGTCCTTCTGGTTCATAGTACTATTGAGCACACATCTTTTGTTCTTCTAAGATATTCTACAACCGCATTTGAATGCGCTGTTGTTTCCAGACATATCCATAGAACATAGGTAGTTCCGTATAACTCATCTTTTACTTTCTCTATAAGAGTTCCATTTCTTATTTACGACACACCATTTCTACACAACAGTGCATGGTGTAGTCATTTGGGATCAAATCCCAATCTCTGATCAGTATGCCATGCATTCCTCAGATAGGTACTTGCCTCCGCGATCAAATCGCAGGCTACAAATGGATATACCTTGATGGCTCTCCACAATTGCTTAGTGTCCATTGACTTGTCAAAACACTTGCTTTTGTGGCACATCAGGTATTCTAATCCATTTCTCGAGTAATCATCAAATGAAGTACTCGTACCTTATTTTCTGAGTAGACATAGGTCTGCATACATCAGAGTCAATCAATTCTTATACTTGTCCGGATCTTATATCTTATATCCATAAAGGATTTCTTAGTTATGTTATCTTCCAAATTTGATTCTTAGGTCGGAAGGTCCACTCCTTCAACTTAATTGATCAAATATCAATTTTCGACCTTTGAACTTCTTATTTGAATAAACATGACTCAGCATAAGAATCCACAAGTATAATTGATAAATAAATCTCTTATTAGTAAAACGAGTTTCATACTACGGTTCGTTGCATCGTGGTGGACTCAGGATTCATATATATTGCTAGCTAATGTACCAGAATAGATAATATCATTATTTCTTCTTATAACCATCAAATGATTAAAAGAAATAAAATATCCATTCATTAGAAATCCAGAACATAGTTCTTTCTAATATGAAAGGTACATAAAAGCAATAACCCAAAATGAAATCCTATAAAATGTCCTCCACTGCAACTGCTGCCTCCTCCACAGCATTGCCCATGTAGACTACGATTTCTTCTCTTCCAAGTCGTCGGGTTTCCTGGAACCCTTGCATTTAAAATGCACATACCGTCAGTGGTTCCATATCTACACACCAGGTTCCGGTAGATAATACCACTGACTATGTTTTACGACTAAAGAAAATTTCGTACTTTCTTTTGAGAGGATAATCAGACTTCCAGTACCCAGACTGTTTGCATCGAGAATACTTACCTATTGGCTTTCTCGTCCCATCTCGTGGTCCAAAAAGAACCACTGGGTTTCTTTGCTTTCTTGTCCTTTCCCCCGATTCATGCCTTTAGGTTCGAAACCTCTGGCATTGGCTACAAGAGCTTGCGATTTCCGTCTCAACTCGTCTAAAAGGTCAATCATCTTAAAAACGTGTTTAAGCGTTTCCTCGAATCGACTGGCCTTTATAAGTATCCTCATCGCCTATTGTCTAGCCTCTACACCATGTCTAAACATCTCCTTGAGTTTGAACATGATATCAAAATCAGTCCTTTCCTCATCAGTTAAGACATTTGTAGGTTCGGGAGGACAAAGCTCACTGAGTACAAACTTGTACTCTTCAACAGTTTGGGTAATGTCTAGATCTCTTTTCCAATCATTACATTCAGGGACCAATGAGTTTAAAATCCTTACGTATCACATAAAGTGGGTTCAAAGCCATATCCTAATCTATGAGCACATATAACAACAAACAATCGATTTAATCTCCGATATTATCTCCCTCAAATAATATCATTAAACCACTAATCGCATCTAAAATCCCATCAGATATGGCAAGCCACGATAGTGTGGACGTTTACCTATCCAAATGATTTAGCAATTAGATTTCCTTCGGTCGTACATCATCATTAGCGTTACTTCGATGGGAAGAATACTAAGAAGCGTACCTAAGTGTAAACCATTACTCAGTATCTAAGAAGATTGTTTGGGACACGCATATTCACCGCAAGCCACGATAGTGTGGACGTTTACGTTAACATACGCTCCTTCACTCCCTTCTATAACTGTTTACATCAATCGTTCCAAAATCCCATTCAATGTAGCAAGCCACGATAGTGTGGACGTTTACTACACCAAAAGACTTTTACAATTGACTCCCAATTACTTGATTCATTTAATCTTGTAAATCAAGACGTGGAGAATCATAAGTGAAACTCAAAGTTTCTAACCAGTGATTCACCATGCGAACGACCCTATCTCTCATAAATGAGGGAGCCGAGCAGACAATCGATCCACCTTGAAAAGGATGGTACGAAGGTCTCTAATTTGTGTCCTCGACATGACCAAGTGGCTTTGGCTCCATTCCACTCCCCGGGGTGAGAATGAGTCGACTTGAAATCAGTTTTGGAAAGACAAATTAGGCATTGTTTGATAAACTTAATCAATGTTTCTCGTAAGAGGAATTACAAGAATTCTCCTCCAATGGCTTATCTATACGAACTTCAAAAGTCCATAAAAGTCACCTAGAGAACAGCAATGGAGACCATGGATATGTTTCGATACCCTCTCCCACTTAGCTTTTTACAATAAAGGGATACGCTATCTAATGCATAATTAAATACACATAAGCATGCATACATGTAATAAAGCACATAGAATATTATCACATAGTCAAAATAATACTAGAATATTATTTTCCGACTATTATGGCTTTATCGCATCCCCGTACGCATCTTCTAGTCTTCAGTCTTCGTTCTTGAATGCTCCATGTGACGAGAATATTAATTCCAATATTTAAATCTATTTATTTTCAATTAATCCAAAAGTTACTTAATTCGAAAATTAAGTCAATCGAATATATCAAAAATAAAATTAAATATTATTAATATTTTTATTTATTTTATTTTCCCTTTCTACTTCATTAAATCTCTAGAATAATCTATCCAAGACCCACTTGGAATATTCCAGAAGACTTCCATAATGAAATAAGGAAATAAAATAATTTAGGACTCCTAGTCCTTCCAAATTAATTCCTTTCCTAATCCATTTAAAATTCCATAAAGGAATAATTAAATAAGGAAAAATTAATTTAGGACTCCTAAACTTTCCAAATTAATTATTTTCCTAATCCATTAAAAATTCCATAAAGGAATAATTAAATAGGAAAAATAAATTAATTATAAATTTATTCCTTTTCCTAATCTATGAAAATTCCCAAGAATACGAATAATCAATAAGGAAAAATAAATTTATCTAGGAAAAATAATTCTTTTCCTAGTCCATTAAAAATTCCCAAAAATAGGAATAATTAAATTAGGAAAACCGAATTAAATTAGGAATAGGATCTTTACCGGGATTAACACGGAATGGGGATTTCCGGTCTATCCCCGAGCTCGGCCGAGGAGCACGCCACCACCGCCACCACCCAACCGGCGCGCCACCACCGCCGGTGACATCGCACGGCCGAGGGTGCGGTCGAGTGCCCCCCACGCGCTCGATCCATGGTTCGGCTATGGGGATAGTGGAACCGAGCCCTAACCCTCTCTTCGTCTCCTCCGTCACACTTTTCTGGTCGTCGTTTCGTCCTCGATCCAACGTAAAATAAATTACAAATTTATTTACAATTATCCGGTATCGATTCTATACATGAAATCGACCCTATACATTTTCCGGAAAAAGTATAACATAATAATAAACCTAAATTCGGTCAACCCCCGAATTTTTACCACACATAAAACGAATCTCGACATGTCCGAGAGTTTAATAATCAAGAACAATATTATGACATTAATTAAAACAATTAAATCTAGCCATAATAGTCGGAAACCCTGCAAGGTAGAACAATTTATCGAAAAATACCATGAACTAAAACCTCTCTCTGATACCAATTGTTGGAAATCGATATCCCGGAATTAATAAATTTAAATAAATAAATTATCTAATTAATTCCGACCGAAATCCTTCGAATATCCGGATTGTCTAAATTGCGGAACCGACAACCCAATCGAAAAAAAAGCCTTTCGCCGGAAACCACCGTGAACCACCGTACGCGAACCGAGGTTCGACCGAACACCCGCCGCGGGATAAACCCGCGGCTGTCCAGCCGAACCCCCCGCATGGAGGGGGTTCGCGATCGCGTTTGCGATCGCTGGGATGCTTCACGCATCCCCGGGGCTGCTCTTGGCAGCCCCCCGGCGGTGAGTCCGGCGACTCACCACCATCGCCGGGAGGAGGGGGCGACTGCCGCGGCACCAGCCCGTGGCTGCCCCCAGCGATCGACCACCATGGTCGATCGTACGCCCCGGCTCCAGCCGGGGCCCCTACGCGCACAGCGATCGTGCCCTAGGGCCGATCGCCACCCTCGGCGTCCAGCCGAGGGTTTGTTGCTCTCGATCCCGGTGGGGCTCGCTTGACCGCCCGCGGTCCGGTGATCTCGGATCACCACCGCGCGGTCAAACCCCATCCCCGGGTTCGTCCCTCGGATCTTGGTTCATGATATTTCTACGATAATTTAAACGATAAAATCATAAAGAGGGTTTTACGATTTACCTCGTTCTCGTTGTTCGGAAAAACGTAGAACTCAATTTGATGACCTTTGAGATCTTCCCACGTATTCCTTGCACTAGCCCGGACGTCGTGTGGGCGACGATCTACCGAACTCCATGGATCTTCCTCTCTACTTTCTCTCTCTCTCTAGAATTGTGTTCTTCAAGTTATTAGAATAGAGAAGACCATGTAGTGCTTTTATAGGCTACGTAGGGGATCTTAAGGAGGTGGAATATTGGGCTTCCAATAATAGTGATTAAATTGAGCCCACCAAGCCCAAATCTATTAATCCTTACTATTATTAATTAATTCTATTTTCCACTATATAGAATTAATTCACTCCCAATATTTAACCATATTATATCAAATAATATTTCTCCGGTAGTATTATTTATTCCGTGTATTTAAGATATAAATATCCATGAATAAAATTAATTTATTGCTAATTAATTTATTCATCTCTTATATCCGAGACTAGTACCATTCAACCTTAATTATTATGCGGAACAAATCCACCTGCAGGGTTTACATAATAATTCCTTATGAACTCATCTCGGGGATATTATCAACCCTTACGGGATACACTTTCCCGTCAAGTATTCACGGCATGTCATATATAAAATATAGTGACCCAACTTAACCGGTAATTAACCCAATAATTAAATCGGTTAATTCCTTTGGTAAATCAAAGTCACTTATATTAAATATACACACCCGCAATAGTATCGGGGATTAAGAATAAAATACAATGAGACTCGAATCGATTATCGCCGGCAATCCTAATCGATGAATCTCAACGATCCGCTCAATACACCAAGTGTACAAGTGTGATAAAATAATTAAGATAAATTATTTTCTCTCTCACACAACGACTATACCGATGGATTGGTCCGTGTCCATCTAGGTCGTGAGCTACTGTTCGATTAAATACGAGTAACCGATAGTATGATCTTCTGTGCGCCCATGCTTGCACCATACTAACTACAACGTATAAAATCCAGGACTATGATTTGCATATATTTAATTATAAATAATTAAATGCAAATAATTGTTTATTTAATTAAATAGATTAATGGCAATGGATCGTTAGTTTGCGTTACTTAAATCTAGACATTAAGTACACAACTCCAACAATGTCTAAACATCTCCTTGAGTTTGAACATGATAAAATCAGTTATTTCCTCAACAGTCGAGACATTAGTAGGTTCGGGAGAACAAAGCTCACTGAGTACAAACTTGTACTCTTTAACAGTCTAGGCAATGTCTAGATCTCTATTCCAATAAATACATTTAGGGACCAGTGAGTTAAATTCCTCAAGTATCACATAAAGTGGGTTCAAAGCCATCCATAATCTATGAGCACATATAACAACAAACAATCGATTTAATCTCCGATATTATCTCCCTTAAATAATATCATTAAACCACTAATCACATCTAAAATCCCATCAGGTAAAGCAAGCCACGTTCGTGTGGACGTTTACCCACCCAAATGATTTAGCAATTAGATTTGCTTCGGTCGTACATCGTTATAGCGTTACTTCGTTGGGAAGAATACTATAAAGCGTACCTAAGTGTAAACCATTACTCAGTACTGAGGTGAATCGTTCAGAATTGCTACGTCACCGCAAGCCACGTTCGTGTGGACGTTTACGATAACTCGCAATCCTTCACAATTCCCTATAACTGTCTACATCAATTAATCCAAGATCCCATTCAGCATAGCAAGCCACGTTCGTGTGAACGTTTACTACACCAAAAGATCTTTATAATTGACATCCAATTACTTGAATCATTTAATCTTGTAAATCAATACGCGGAGAATCATAAGTGAAACTCGAAGTTTCTAACCAGTGATTCACCATGCGAACAACCCTATCTCTCATTAGATGAGGGAGCCGAGCAGACAATCGATCCATCTATAAAAGAATGGTACGAAGGTCTCTAATTTGTGTCCTCTACATGACCAAGTGGCTTTGGCTCCATTCCACTCCCCGGGGTGAGAATGAGTCGACTTGAAATCAGCTTTGGAAAGACAAATTAGGCATTGTTTGATAAACTTAATCAATGTTTCTCGTAAGAGGAATTACAAGAACTCTCCTCCAATGACTTATCTATATAAACTTCAAAAGTTTATAAAAGTCACCAAGAGAGCAGCAATGGAGACCATGGGTATGTTTCCATACCCTCTCCCACTTAGCTTGCACCATGATCTCCTTTATGGAATTTTTTTTTGGATTAGGAAAATAATTAATTTGGAATGTTTTTTAAAGTCCTTAATTAATTTTTCCTATTTAATTATTCATTTATGGAATTTTTTAATAGATTAGGAAAGGAATTAATTTGGAAGAATTAGGAGTCCTAAATTATTTTATTTCCTTATTTCATTATGGAGATCTTCTAGAATATTCCAAGTGGGTCTTGGAATAGGATTCTAGAGATTTAATGAAGTTAGAGAGGAAAATAAAAAATTATAAATATATTAATAATATTTAATTTTATTTTTGATATATTCGATTGACTTAATTTTCGAATTAAGTAACTTTTGGATTAATTGAAAATAAATAGATTTAAATATTGGAATTAATATTCTTGTCACATGGAGCATTCAAGAACGAAGACTGAAGACTAGAAGATGCGTACGGAGATGGAATAAAGCCATGATAGTCAAAAAATAATAATCTAGTATTATTTTGATTATGTGATTATATTCTATGTGCTTTATTTCATGTATGCATGCTTATGTGTATTTAATTATGCATTAGATAGCGTATCCCTTATTGTAAAAAGCTAAGTGGGAGAGGGTATGGAAACATACCCATGGTCTCCATTGCTGCTCTCTTGGTGACTTTTATAAACTTTTGAAGTTTATATAGATAAGTTATTGGAGGAGAGTTCTTGTAATTCCTCTTACAAGAAACATTGATTAAGTTTATCAAACAATGCCTAATTTGTCTTTCCAAAGCTGATTTCAAGTCGACTCATTCTCACCCCGGGGAGTGAAATGGAGCCAAAGCCACTTGGTCATGTAGAGGACACAAATTAGAGACCTTCGTACCATTCTTTTATAGATGGATCGATTGTCTGCTCGGCTCCCTCATTAATGAGAGATAGGGTTGTTCGCATGGTGAATCACTGGTTAGAAACTTCGAGTTTCACTTATGATTCTCCGCGTCCTGATTTACAAAAATCGAATGGATCAAGTAATTGGGAGTCAATTATAAAAGTCTCTTGGTGTAGTAAACGTCCACACCACGTGGCTTGCTATACTAACGGATTTTGGATTAATTGATGTAGACAGTTATAAGGAATTGTGAAGAATTGTGAAATCATCGTAAACGTCCACACCACGTGGCTTGCGGTGATGTAGCAGTTCCAAATGATTTACTTTAGTACTGAGTAATGGTTTACACTTAGATACGCATTATAGTATTCTTCCCCACGAAGTTACGCTATAAGTGATGTATGACCGAAGCAAATCTAATTGCTAAATCGTTTGGATAGGTAAACGTCCACACCACGTGGCTTGCCATATCTGATGGGATTTTAGATGTGATTAGTGGTTTAATGATATTATTTGAGGGAGATAATATCGGAGATTAAATCAATTGTTTGTTGTTATATGTGCTCATAGATTATGGATGGCTTTGAACCCACTTTATGTGATACTTGAGGATTTTAAACTCATTGGTCCCTGAATGTAATGATTGGAATAGAGATCTAGACATTGTCCAGACTGTTGAAGAGTACAAGTTTGTACTCAGTGAGCTTTGTTCTCCCGAACCTACCAATGTCTTAACGGTGATGTTTAGACATGACGTAGTGGCTAACCAAGAGGCGATGAGGATACTCATAAAGGTCATTCATTCGAGGAAGCGCTTGAACACGTTTTTGAGATGATAAACCTTTTGGACGAGTTGAGACGGAAATCGCAAGCTCTTGTAGCCAATGCCAAAGGTTTCGAACCTAAGGGAAAAACCGGGGGATAGGAAAAGCAAGCAAAGAAACCCAGTGGTCCTAAGTTTCTTGGATCACGAGATGGGACGAGAAAGCCAATAGGCAAGAGTTCTCAATGCAAACAGTCTGGGTACTGGAAGTCTAATTATCCTCTCAAAGAAAACAGGAAATCTTCTTTAGTCGTAAAACATAGTCAGTGGTATTATCTACCGGAAACTGGTGTGTAGATATGGAACCACTGACGGTATGTGCATTTTAAATGCAAGGGTTCCAGGAAACCCGACGACTTGGAAAAGAAGAAATCGTAGTCTACATGGGCAATGCTGTGGAGGAGGCAGCTGTTGCAGTGGAGGACATTATTATAGGATTTCATTTTGAGTTATTGCTTTTATGTATCTTTCATTTTAGAAAGAACTTTGTTCTGGATTTCTAATAAATAGATATTTTATTTCTTTTAATCATTTGATGGTTATAAGAAGAAATAATGATATTATCTATTTTGGTATATTAGCTAGTGTTGTGCCATGAAAATCCGCCACCTACACGTGTCAATAAGACCGGTGCCACGTCGTCAAAGAAAGAGTCAAAGAAGACCAGTCAAAGCCAAAGCAAGAATTATTATCCAAAGAATACAAGAAATCGGACAGGAAAGATTGCACGGGAGAAGTGAGACTTTTTCCAGAGCAGGACTAAAAGAAGAGCTAAAGATGTACCAGGCGGTTACAGTAATTTCCCAGTGAAACAGCTGATGAATAACCAACAAAGATAGTGGGTTAGTTGGTCCACTACATGTTTGACACATGTCAAATGCATGCTAAATAGTTGTCAATAAAGCTAAATATGTGGCTGATAGGTGTCATAAGAATAGAAAAGCATCACATGCATGAATGCCTATAAATAGATGCTCTCCATATGTAAAAAAGGGAGAGAAAGAAAAGAGAGAGAAAACACTTGTAAAAGGAATTCACTTCCTAAAATGGCTACGGCCTAAATGCTCTATAAGAGAAATAAAGACCTGAAAAGGGGGCATTGATGCCTAGTGATCGTGTCATTTTCGTTATCGTTTCTATTAACCTTTATCTCTTATATTACCAAACATGCAAATTGTATTTCTTAAAATGTCTAAGTATGGATATATGAATGAAGAGGAGCTTCGAGCTTCCATTTCCATTACTTATGATTTCTGCATATAAACTCGATCTGTTTGTTTCTATATCATATCATATCAGTTTTTGTGTTGTTTGCTAACCCTCCGATACCAGCAAATATCACCGTCAAAGTGGATAGTTACCGACAAAGCATAAAACAACCCAAAACAGTTGGCGCTAGAAGGACGGAGCATCAAGAATCGAGTTGCAGAAAAGCTTCTAAGGAAACAATGGTTGATGAATAAAGACCACCAGATTCCACAGGAAAAGGGGAAGGCCACCATGCACCCATAGATCGAAAAAACGACATTAAGGTAAGACATGCAGCCCTTCATCCTCATTATAAATGCCAAGATAGGCATTCTCATGCATAGAGAGATCTATCATCGTTGATAACTTTGGTGCATGTACCTTTTTTATATTGAATACGCCGGAGAAAATCGATGATGCAATTTTATAGAAAATATAAAATCTAGTTAGACATGCAAATAATGCATGCACACCAAGACATGCAAATAATGCATGCACACCAAGACGACCGCCCGTGCGAGCCTTTGAGTGAGGCCCCGGGAAATTCCAGTGAGGCCTCGGGAAACTCTATTGAGGGCCCGGGAAAGTCCAGATACTTCCCGGTGCAGTACAACCAGGGCCCAGGGAAGTCTAGTTGCGTTCTTAGATCAGATCGCCGGCGAAGGCTTGATTTAGATCAGAACCAAAAAGGTGAATATATTGCCACTTCATCGGAAAGACGAAGTCGAGGCAACCAAAAACGACATGCACGGGCGCACATGGGGCGTTTCACCGGGAAGAGCTTCAGCAGCCCTAGGTGATAACCCGGTGATAGCAGATCTGTTCCACCGATTCTCGGATATAGAATATTGAGTGAGAGTCAGATCTTGCCTACACCGATCGGTTATCCAAGAGAGCCCCTGGACCTAAAGGTCGAGCATGCGTCCATGCAACCAAAAATTCAACTCATGCAAACCGAATTACGGACAGAGTTCAGCAAATATTGTGCAAATGGCCAGGGGGGTTTTGCAGTTGGCCGGGGTAAATCTACGGATGAATCCCGGGCAATTCTTAACTCCACCGGCAAAAATATATGCTACAATTTAAGCATTGGGCAGGCCATTTATGAAAGCCTTTGAGCCGGTGGCCTCGCCTTAATACTCTTGTATCAAATTACATACTGATCCCCACCGAGGCAGATTGCACGGTGTAGAGCGATCTTTTAATATACTGATCCCCACCGAGGCAGATTGCACGGCGTAGAGCGATCTTTTAAATATACTGATCCCCACCGAGGCAGATTGCACGGTGTAGAGCGATCTTTTAATATACAGATCCCCACCGGGGCAGATTGCACGGTGTAGAGCGATCTTTTAATATACTGATCCCCACCGGGGCGGATTGCACGGTGCAGGGCGATCTTTTAATTTGTAAGTTATGTTTGTTGTATTTCTCTTGTGATCGATATATCGAACTAACACAAAATGAAAATATCAAAATAAACATAAAGCTTAAATGCAATTTAACGCCGGACGAACACGGTGAAAAAGGAAACAAGAATTCCAAAAGACTTAAAGAAACAAGACCCCGAGCTTGGGGCCCGTAATATCAGTGAGCCCCCGAAGTCCAGGGCGACTACCCAGAACGGTCGGGGCAAGTAACCCTGATCGGACGGTGCAAGTACCCCTGACCGAACGGTGTAAGTACTCCTGAACGGACGGTACAACTAACCCCGATCGGACGGAGCAAGTACTCCTAATCGGCCAGGGCAAGTAACCCAGAAAGCCCAATCCTCTACCAATCGGTCGGGAAAAGGCTGGGGCCAATACCCGGGTGAAACATAAAGTTGTGATCGAGGCCTTTAAGAGCCAAACTAACATTTCTTGACAGGATACCATCAAATCCTGGTGCACCTAGGTGACGTTGAGCAAACTTCATTCTACACGGAGTAGATAGTTGGGTACATATTACAAATGCTTTGTGGATTCAAAAATATTGGTGCCACAAATCAAAGGTTAGTAAATACTACTTTTTGAAAATTACATTGGTAAAACTATAGAAGTTAACATTGCCAATATTATCGTAATAACTAAAAAAGAATATTATCATGTAAAAAAACCTAATTGAAATCTTTGAGATTCTTGAGCATTGAAATATGATATTAATTTCGAAATATGTAATTTTAGAATATAAAGGAATTTTCATAAATCTCACACATCATACACGTGAAAATACTATGTTTATAAAGGACAAACAAAATTTCCTTATCTATTAACGTGCTTGAAGAATCAAACATATTTTCTATGTGCTTTAAGTAAATTATTCTTATCGTGAATAAACATATTTCTTATTTCGAAATCTAATTGAGTCTTACATATTGCGAAGTATTTTATACAAAAGAAAATGTGCTTGCAAATAGCAACACAACTTATAAAAATTATCTATGGCTTGATTCCACGAAAATCTTCCACAAAACCTCTCGAGATGGGCAAGACATGATCTGCCCGGTATCCCAAAGAGATGATTCCTCCGGGGAGTGAGTTATCCTCCCCAGTACCCTTTTTGGACGGGCAAGACCTGATCTGCCCGGTATCCCAAAGAGATGATTCCTCCGGGGAGTGAGTTATCCTCCCCAGTACCCTTTTTGGACGGGCAAGACCTGATCTGCCCGGTATCCCAAAGAGATGATTCCTCCGGGGAGTGAGTTATCCTCCTCGGTACCCTTTTTGGACGGGCAAGACATGATCTGCCCGGTATCCCAAAGAGATGATTCTTACGGGGAGTGAGTTATCCTCCCCAGTACCCTTTTTGGACGGGCAAGACCTGATCTGCCCGGTATCCCAAAGAGATGATTCCTCCGGGGAGTGAGTTATCCTCCTCGGTACCCTTTTTGGACGGGTAAGACATGATCTGCCCGGTATCCCAAAGAGATGATTCTTATGGGGAGTGAGTTATCCTCCCCAGTACCCTTTTTGGACGGGCAAGACATGATCTGCCCGGTATCCCAAAGAGATGATTCCTCCGGGGAGTGAGTTATCCTCCTCGGTACCCTTTTTGGACGGGTAAGACATGATCTGCCCGGTATCCCAAAGAGATGATTCTTACGGGGAGTGAGTTATCCTCCCCAGTACCCTTTTTGGACGGGCAAGACATGATCTGCCCGGTATCCCAAAGAGATGATTCTTACGGGGAGTGAGTTATCCTCCCCAGTACCCTTTTTGGACGGGCAAGACATGATCTTCCCGGTATCCCAAAGAGATGATTCTTACGGGGAGTGAGTTATCCTCCCCAGTACCCTTTTTGGACGAGCAAGACCTGATCTGCCCGGTATCCCAAAGAGATGATTCCTTCGGGGAGTGAGTTATCCTCCCCAGTACCCTTTTTGGACGGGCAAGACCTGATCTGCCCGGTATCCCAA
The DNA here is from genome assembly GCA_954870475.1 of Euphrasia confusa. Taxonomy (NCBI): domain Eukaryota; kingdom Viridiplantae; phylum Streptophyta; class Magnoliopsida; order Lamiales; family Orobanchaceae; genus Euphrasia; species Euphrasia confusa. The sequence continues at coordinate 16,620,169 of OX940967.1, forward strand.
AGAGATGATTCCTCCGGGGAGTGAGTTATCCTCCTCGGTACCCTTTTTGGACGGGCAAGACATGATCTGCCCGGTATCCCAAAGAGATGATTCTTACGGGGAGTGAGTTATCCTCCCCAGTACCCTTTTTGGACGGGCAAAACCTGATCTGCCCGGTATCCCAAAGAGATGATTCCTCCGGGGAGTGAGTTATCCTCCTCGGTACCCTTTTTGGACGGGCAAGACATGATCTTCCCGGTATCCCAAAGAGATGATTCTTACGGGGAGTGAGTTATCCTCCCCAGTACCCTTTTTGGACGGGCAAGACATGATCTGCCCGGTATCCCAAAGAGATGATTCCTCCGGGGAGTGAGTTATCCTCCTCGGTACCCTTTTTGGACGGGCAAGACATGATCTGCCCGGTATCTCAAAGAGATGATTCTTACGGGGAGTGAGTTATCCTCCCCAGTACCCTTTTTGGACGGGCAAGACATGATCTGCCCGGTATCCCAAAGAGATGATTCTTACGGGGAGTGAGTTATCCTCCCCAGTACCCTTTTTGGACGGGCAAGACATGATCTGCCCGGTATCCCAAAGAGATGATTCCTCCGGGGAGTGAGTTATCCTCCTCCGACGCCTCTCGGAACGAGAAGACGTGTTATGCTTGGTGTTTTTAGAGATGATTCTTCCGGGGCTAGAGTTATCTTCCCCCGGCGCCTCTCGGGACGAGATGACATGTTCTGCACGGTACCTCGATGAATGATTCCTACGGGGTTTGAGTTATACTCTCCCGGAACTCTCGGGACCGGCACAACAAGCTCTACTCAATACCTTGGAGAGACGATTATATTGGAGTCTGATTTATCCTCCTTCGAAACCTCTTTAAACCGGCACGACGTGATCCACTCTGTTCCTTCAAGAGATGTTTTCGGAGTTAACTTCCTTCGAAGCCTCTCGGGACGGGCATGAGTTTTTCAGCCCGGTACCTTGACGAGTTGATGATTCCCAAAGCTTCATGTGCGTTAGCACCCTCTACTTAGAGTCGAAGGTTGGACATCCGAGGCTTTCCCTGAGCGAGGCACCAGACCTTCCCAGTGCGAAATCCATGGCTTCCAGATTCCTCAGTGTAAGTTATGTTTGTTGTATTTCTCTTGTGATCGATATATCGAACTAACACAAAATGAAAATATCAAAATAAACATAAAGCTTAAATGCAATTTAACGCCGGACGAACACGGTGAAAAAGGAAACAATAATTCCAAAAGACTTAAAGAAACAAGACCCCGAGCTTGGGGCCCGTAATATCAGTGAGCCCCCGAAGTCCAGGGCGACTACCCAAAACGGTCGGGGCAAGTAACCCTGATCGGACGGTGCAAGTACCCCTGACCGAACGGTGTAAGTACTCCTGAACGGACGGTACAACTAACCCCGATCGGACGGAGCAAGTACTCCTAATCGGCCGGGGCAAGTAACCCAGAAAGCCCAATCCTCTACCAATCGGTCGGGAAAAGGCTGGGGCCAATACCCGGGTGAAACATAAAGTTGTGATCGAGGCCTTTAAGAGCCAAACTAACATTTCTTGACAGGATACCATCAAATCCTGGTGCACCTAGGTGACGTTGAGCAAACTTCATTCTACACGGAGTAGATAGTTGGGTATATATTACAAATGCTTTGTGGATTCAAAAATATTGGTGCCACAAATCAAAGGTTAGTAAATACTACTTTTTGAAAATTACATTGGTAAAACTATAGAAGTTAACATTGCCAATATTATCGTAATAACTAAAAAAGAATATTATCATGTAAAAAAACCTAATTGAAATCTTTGAGATTCTTGAGCATTGAAATATGATATTAATTTCGAAATATGTAATTTTAGAATATAAAGGAATTTTCATAAATCTCACACATCATACACGTGAAAATACTATGTTTATAAAGGACAAACAAAATTTCCTTATCTATTAACGTGCTTGAAGAATCAAACATATTTTCTATGTGCTTTAAGTAAATTATTCTTATCGTGAATAAACATATTTCTTATTTCGAAATCTAATTGAGTCTTACATATTGCGAAGTATTTTATACAAAAGAAAATGTGCTTGCAAATAGCAACACAACTTATAAAAATTATCTATGGCTTGATTCCACGAAAATCTTCCACAAAACCTCTCGAGATGGGCAAGACATGATCTGCCCGGTATCCCAAAGAGATGATTCCTCCGGGGAGTGAGTTATCCTCCCCAGTACCCTTTTTGGACGGGCAAGACCTGATCTGCCCGGTATCCCAAAGAGATGATTCCTCCGGGGAGTGAGTTATCCTCCCCAGTACCCTTTTTGGACGGGCAAGACCTGATCTGCCCGGTATCCCAAAGAGATGATTCCTCCGGGGAGTGAGTTATCCTCCTCGGTACCCTTTTTGGACGGGCAAGACATTATCTGCCCGGTATCCCAAAGAGATGATTCTTACGGGGAGTGAGTTATCCTCCCCAGTACCCTTTTTGGACGGGCAAGACCTGATCTGCCCGGTATCCCAAAGAGATGATTCCTCCGGGGAGTGAGTTATCCTCCTCGGTACCCTTTTTGGACGGGTAAGACATGATCTGCCCGGTATCCCAAAGAGATGATTCGTACGGGGAGTGAGTTATCCTCCCCAGTACCCTTTTTGGACGGGCAAGACATGATCTGCCCGGTATCCCAAAGAGATGATTCCTCCGGGGAGTGAGTTATCCTCCTCGGTACCCTTTTTGGACGGGTAAGACATGATCTGCCCGGTATCCCAAAGAGATGATTCTTACGGGGAGTGAGTTATCCTCCCCAGTACCCTTTTTGGACGGGCAAGACATGATCTGCCCGGTATCCCAAAGAGATGATTCTTACGGGGAGTGAGTTATCCTCCCCAGTACCCTTTTTGGACGGGCAAGACATGATCTTCCCGGTATCCCAAAGAGATGATTCTTACGGGGAGTGAGTTATCCTCCCCAGTACCCTTTTTGGACGAGCAAGACCTGATCTGCCCGGTATCCCAAAGAGATGATTCCTTCGGGGAGTGAGTTATCCTCCCCAGTACCCTTTTTGGACGGGCAAGACCTGATCTGCCCGGTATCCCAAAGAGATGATTCCTCCGGGGAGTGAGTTATCCTCCTCGGTACCCTTTTTGGACGGGCAAGACATGATCTGCCCGGTATCCCAAAGAGATGATTCTTACGGGGAGTGAGTTATCCTCCCCAGTACCCTTTTTGGACGGGCAAAACCTGATCTGCCCGGTATCCCAAAGAGATGATTCCTCCGGGGAGTGAGTTATCCTCCTCGGTACCCTTTTTGGACGGGCAAGACATGATCTGCCCGGTATCCCAAAGAGATGATTCTTACGGGGAGTGAGTTATCCTCCCCAGTACCCTTTTTGGACGGGCAAGACATGATCTGCCCGGTATCCCAAAGAGATGATTCCTCCGGGGAGTGAGTTATCCTCCTCGGTACCCTTTTTGGACGGGCAAGACATGATCTGCCCGGTATCTCAAAGAGATGATTCTTACGGGGAGTGAGTTATCCTCCCCAGTACCCTTTTTGGACGGGCAAGACATGATCTGCCCGGTATCCCAAAGAGATGATTCTTACGGGGAGTGAGTTATCCTCCCCAGTACCCTTTTTGGACGGGCAAGACATGATCTGCCCGGTATCCCAAAGAGATGATTCCTCCGGGGAGTGAGTTATCCTCCTCCGACGCCTCTCGGAACGAGAAGACGTGTTATGCTTGGTGTTTTTAGAGATGATTCTTCCGGGGCTAGAGTTATCTTCCCCCGGCGCCTCTCGGGACGAGATGACATGTTCTGCACGGTACCTCGATGAATGATTCCTACGGGGTTTGAGTTATACTCTCCCGGAACTCTCGGGACCGGCACAACAAGCTCTACTCAATACCTTGGAGAGACGATTATATTGGAGTCTGATTTATCCTCCTACGAAACCTCTTTAAACCGGCACAACGTGATCCACTCTGTTCCTTCAAGAGATGTTTTCGGAGTTAACCTCCTTCGAAGCCTCTCGGGACGGGCATGAGTTTTTCAGCCCGGTACCTTGACGAGTTGATGATTCCCAAAGCTTCATGTGCGTTAGCACCCTCTACTTAGAGTCGAAGGTTGGACATCCGAGGCTTTCCCTGTGCGAGGCACCAGACCTTCCCAGTGCGAAATCCATGGCTTCCAGATTCCTCAGTACCCAGGAGAAATTAAAATCTCTTGGAAGAATAAAGGTTAAAATCTTACTTTAAACTTTATAGCCTTTTATGGCAAAATTCTTATGTTATATAAACAAAAACTTTATAGCCCTTTATGGCAAAATTCTTATGTTTTAATAAACGAAACCTTTAAGCCTACGAGCTAAAGTTATAAGAAACAACTTTTGTAAATCTTTAAAACCTACGAGATAAAGTTATTTTGATTTCCTGTAAGGATCAACTTATGTAAGCTTTTACCTTTGAAAAATATGCGTTTATGCAGTTTTTAAATAAAAAGTATTCCTATCCTTTAAAAAAGATTGGTTTTTATATCTTTTGTCTGTAAAACAGAAATATATTGCCCCAGGAAATCATATGAGTTTCCCGGTGCAATAAAAGTATTGAGTTATTCTTGAGAAAAGAAAGAATACTGAGGTTCGGTAGATACCCATGAGATCTATTGATCAGGGGCCGAACATTTCTTTCAGTGCACTGATTCAATAGAGTAAAAGAAACTCAAGAATCGCGCTGAGGAAAATACTGGTCCGAGAAAATCCTAAAAGGTAAAGTATTCATACTAAAACCACAGGATCGGTCAGTTCTGTTGAAAGGAGAGATTTGAAGAGAAAAAATGTTACTTAGAATCATAAAGATTCAGAGAGGTAACTAAATCTAAAAATCACTTTCCCAGAACAAAAGAACTCACAAAGAAACCCAACAAAGTTTAATAAAACTTGGGTGTGAGCCAAAATTATCTATTCACAAGAATTACGATTCACCAAGCAAGCCAAAACTGACTTGTAAAAGTGATAGATAATAAAGGGAAGATAAACCCTGAATAAAATGGTGATAGGGCCATAAGTAAGACCCAAAGGATAAATATCCAAAATAACTTACTAAGTTATTACACACCAGCAAAATATAAATACTTGTTCCAGGCAAAACTGCATGTAAAATCCAAAACAGGAATACCAAACATTGTCTTATGGCCTAAGCCCAGACCTAAAACAAAATATCCAAAATAAACATAATACACCGTTTCATCGGTATAAACTTAAACATTATACACCGTTTCATCGGTATAAACTTAAACATAAGACACCATTTCATCGGTGCAATCTTGAACATAAGACACCGTTTCATCGGTGCAATCTTAAACATAATACACCGCCTCGTCGGTATAATCTTAAACATAAGACACCGTTTCATCGGTGCAATCTTAAACATAAGACACCATTTCATCGGTGCAATCTTAAACATAAGACACCGTTTCATCGGTGCAAAGTTAAACATAATACACCGCCTCGTCGGTATAATCTTTAAACATAAGACACCGTTTCATCGGTGCAAAGTTAAACATAATACATCGCCTCGTCGGTATAATCTTAAACATAAGACACCGTTTCATCGGTGCAATCTTAAACATAAGACACCATTTCATCGGTGCAATCTTGATCATAAGACACCGTTTCATCGGTGCAAAGTTAAACATAATACACCGCCTCGTCGGTATAATCTTAAACATAATACACCGCCTCGTCGGTATAATATTAAACATAAGACACCGTTTCATCGGTGCAATCTTAAACATAAGACACCATTTCATCGGTGCAATCTTAAACATAAGACACCGTTTCATCGGTGCAAAGTTAAACATAATACACCGCCTCGTCGGTATAATCTTAAACATAAGACACCGTTTCATCGGTGCAATCTTAAACATAAGACACCATTTCATCGGTGCAATCTTTATCATAAGACACCGTTTCATCGGTGCAAAGTTAAACATAATACACCGCCTCGTCGGTATAATCTTAAACATAATACACCGCCTCGTCGGTATAATCTTAAACATAAGACACCGTTTCATCGGTGCAAAGTTAAACATAATACACCGCCTCGTCGGTATAATCTTAAACATAATACACCGTTTCATCGGTGCAATCTTAAACATAAGACACCATTTCATCGGTGCAATCTTAAACATAAGACACCGTTTCATCGGTGCAAAGTTAAACATAATACACCGCCTCGTCGGTATAATCCTTAAACATAAGACACCGTTTCATCGGTGCAAAGTTAAACATAATACACCGCCTCGTCGGTATAATCTTTAAACATAAGACACCGTTTCATCGGTGCAAAGTTAAACATAATACACCGCCTCGTCGGTATAATCTTAAACTTCAGACACCGTTTCATCGGTGCAATCTTAAACATAATACACCGCCTCGTCGGTATAATCTTTAAACATAAGACACCGTTTCATCGGTGCAATCTTAAACATAATACACCGCCTCGTCGGTATAATCTTTAAACATCAGACACCGTTTCATCGGTGCAATCTTAAACATAATACACCGCCTCGTTGGTATAATCTTTAAACATAAGACACCGTTTCATCGGTGCAATCTTAAACATAATACACCGCCTCGTCGGTGTAATCTTTAAACATCAGACACCGTTTCATCGGTGCAATCTTAAACATAATAACACCGTTTCATCGGTGCAATCTTAAACATAATACACCGCCTCGTCGGTGCAATCTTTAAACATCAGACACCGTTTCATCGGTGCAATCTTTAAACATCAGACACCGTTTCATCGGTGCAATCTTTAACATAATACACCGTTTCATCGGTGCAATCTTTAAACATCAGACACCGTTTCATCGGTGCAATCTTTAACATAATACACCGTTTCATCGGTGCAATCTGAATAATAAGACACCGTTTCATCGGTGCAAACTTAAACATAAAGAAACCTTCTCATTAATATGATCTTAAACATAAAGACATCGCCTCGGCGATGCAAATCTTTAAAAACCGCCTCGCCGGTTTATGATCTTAAAAAACAGAAATAGAAACTCCCCGTTGAGGAGTTGTATACCCAGGGGGCCATCCAAAGAAATGGCTCACAAGACCATAAAGCCTTGTATGCTACTTGGCACACTTAATCTTAACTTGCAATAGAGTCGAGGATCCAGTGGAAATTTGCCGACTGATTAGAACCGATTCAGACATCACAACATCAGAGGAGATGACCGAGCTCTTTATAAGAGTCCACACCATCTATACCCCCAGTGGGACGCCCTGGGTGGAGAAGATGTGAGACCTTGTGCGGAATGCGGGAGTGCAAATCACCCCGCCCCGAGTTCTTACGGAATCCTTTCCTCCTCTGGTTGGTGAGCTTGTCTTGAATATGCGTGTTCTAGAAAGAGTCGATGGTCCGATGAGATCGAGGCACCAAAACTCCCTGGTATTCTCAGACGTATCGCAATGTTTTTCTTTGAAAGAGCAATCTTTAAAAGACACCGTCTCGTCGGTGCAAGCTAAAAGACACCGTTTAGCCGGTGCAAAACTCAAATAAAGGAAACTCGTGGTGATTATACCTATCTCGACTATGAAAATAATTACAACAAAAGACCTAATAAGGCATGGAATGAACACCGTCTATAAGACATGATACATTAAATAAAACGCTTATAGGCGATTACATTGATACACGCCGGGGCATCCTAATTGGGGACCCGGGAAAATGTAAAATTTCCTCACAGGGGAAAAATGAGAAGAGACTCAAAAGTCAATCTTTATTCCCAAGGAGAATAAAAGATGAAAATACATCTATGAAAAATCCAAAAACTTTGGAACAGTTCTACTAATCACAGGGGATCTTTTAAAGACTCCCCAGATCTAACACCAGAGAAGGTGATTCCCTAATTTCGGAATTAGATGAGCAATCTTTCGAACAAATTCCAATATTAATATTATTTATTAAATAAGACCAATTTAATTGGCACCAATTTATTGACTCTGTGTGACAGAACTCGATATATCTATGTCCCAGGAGACTGATAAGATATTACCCGGGGAAATCCTGCAAATAAGTCCCCGAGAAATACAGAATCAAATTAACAAAAATTTCAGAAATCTAAAAAGGACTAAGTAAGTCCAATATATTATAGTAGAATCTAACAGGAAAAATATTCCAAGATTTTTATCTCATGCAGGTAAAAGACTCGAGACATATCTAATCGAGCAAACAAACAAAATCAACTTCCAACTTCAGGGAAATCGATGTTATAATCCATCGCTTTTCCTGGGGGCCTATGTTGTGCCATGAAAATCCGCCACCTACACGTGTCAATAAGACCGGTGCCACGTCGTCAAAGAAAGAGTCAAAGAAGACCAGTCAAAGCCAAAGCAAGAATTATTATCCAAAGAATACAAGAAATCGGACAGGAAAGATTGCACGGGAGAAGTGAGACTTTTTCCAGAGCAGGACTAAAAGAAGAGCTAAAGATGTACCAGGCGGTTACAGTAATTTCCCAGTGAAACAGCTGATGAATAACCAACAAAGATAGTGGGTTAGTTGGTCCACTACATGTTTGACACATGTCAAATGCATGCTAAATAGTTGTCAATAAAGCTAAATATGTGGCTGATAGGTGTCATAAGAATAGAAAAGCATCACATGCATGAATGCCTATAAATAGATGCTCTCCATATGTAAAAAAGGGAGAGAAAGAAAAGAGAGAGAAAACACTTGTAAAAGGAATTCACTTCCTAAAATGGCTACGGCCTAAATGCTCTATAAGAGAAATAAAGACCTGAAAAGGGGGCATTGATGCCTAGTGATCGTTTCATTTTCGTTATCGTTTCTATTAACCTTTATCTCTTATATTACCAAACATGCAAATTGTATTTCTTAAAATGTCTAAGTATGGATATATGAATGAAGAGGAGCTTCGAGCTTCCATTTCCATTACTTATGATTTCTGCATATAAACTCGATCTGTTTGTTTCTATATCATATCATATCAGTTTTTGTGTTGTTTGCTAACCCTCCGATACCAGCAAATATCACCGTCAAAGTGGATAGTTACCGACAAAGCATAAAACAACCAAAAACAGCTAGCAATATATAAATGATGAATCCTGAGTCCACCACGATGCAACGAACCGTAATGTAAAACTCGTTTTACTAATAAGAAATTTCTTTATCAATTATACTTGTGGATTCTTATGCTGAGTCATGTTTATTCAAATAAGAAATTCAAAGGTCGAAAATTGATATTTGATCAATGAAGTTAAAGGAGTGGACCTTCCGACCTAAGAATCTAATTTGGAAGATAATATGACTAAGCAATCCTTTATGGATATAAGATATAAAATCCGGACAAGTATAAGAATTGATTGACTCTGATGTATGCAGACCTATGTCTACTCAGACAATATGGTACGAGTATTTCATTTTATGATTACTCGAAAAATGGATTAGCATACCTGATGTGCCACAAAAGCAAAGTGTGTTGACTAGTCAATGGAAACAAAGCTGTTGTGGGGAACCATCAAGGTATATCCATTTGTAGCCTGCGATTTGATCGCGGAGGCAAGTGCCTGTCTGAGGAATGCATGGGATACTGATCAGAGATTGGGATTTGATCCTAAATGACTACACCATACACTCTTGTGTAGAAATGGTGTGTCGGAAATAAGAAATGGAACTCTTATAGAAATAGTAAAAGCATGAGTTATACGGTACTACCTAGGTTCTACGGAAATGTCTGGAAACAACGGCGCATTCAAATGCGGTTGTAGAATATCCTAGAAGAACAAAAGATGTGTGTTCAATAGTACTATGAACCAGAAGGACGTTATAAGTTCTAACGCCCGGTTCTTAGAGAAAGACTATTAGATGAACCACAAGCCCAAAGTGACGTAATACTTTGAATGAGAGAAAGGGATAAGGACTGGGAACCAGCCAAACCGAGTAGCGGTACACCACTAACTGCACCTACTGTTATTACTGTTTATACACCAGAATGCCGTTGTAGTGGGAGGTTGTATGACAACCGGAGATGTTCATAAGGCTAGGAGAGTTCTCAGACTCTGGACCTGGTATACATGAAATCGATCCCTGGATCTACATGAAGGCAGTACTAGATCTAAATGTGCCTTCTTGGAAAGCAATAAGGATTATTGCTAAGAGGCGAGATCATTTAGAGTACAAGCTTAGTTGATCTATTTATGGATTGAAACGAAGCTTGAGTTCGTGGAGCTTGCGCATTGATGAGATAGTCCATTTGATGGATTCATCAAAAGGCATTGACGAATCGTGTGTATGGGAAACGTGATGGAAACAAAGTGGTGTTTCTCGGAGGTTTTATGTAGATAACATTTTATCATTGGTAACAATGTAAAGATGTTGTCAGACATAAAATGGTGGTTGTCTAGAAGAATCAATATGAAAGATATAGGAAGAAGTTGGACATGTTCTTGAGATCTAGGATCTCTAGAAAAGAACATTGTACTTCTCCTGGACATCTTACATATAAATGATTATGGTTCGTTTTAACATGCAAGATTCCGAGAAAGGTATGTTACCTTTCAGATACGGAATGCATCTATCTAAGGATATGTGTTTTGGAACACAAAAGGAGATAGAAGCAATGAAAGCGGTTTCCTACACTTCAAGTGTGGAAAGCTTGATAAATGCGATGTTGAAAACGAGAACCTGATATATGCTATGCGGCTAGTATAGTGGGAGGATATCAAGGTAATCCTGGAAAGGAATACTCGACTGCTGTAATGAAAATTTTAAGTACTTTCGAAGTACTGGAAACTATGTTCTGGATTACGGAGCAGACAAGCTTTTCCTTTGGATTACATTCTCTTAGATTTCTAATCGAATGAGGACCGGTGTAAGTCGATATCAGGCTATGTGTTTCACTATTGAAGGAGAAGGAGTTTTTAACATGGAAGAGTTATAAGCACGATGCTTTTCGGACTCTACCATGGGTAACCAAATAGCGGCCTCAGAGGCAGCGGAAGTTTTGGTATAGCTCCGGGAATCTCTGGGACTTAGAGGTGATTCTTAATTTGCCAAAGGCTATGTGAATAGCGGTGCGATGGCAAATGGTAAGAAATCACAAGTCCATAAGTGTAAGATAACACATAGAGCAAGTACCACCTGATACGAGTCATCGTCGAGGGAGACGACGCTGTAGTCACCAAGATAACTTCAGAGCGGCAACCTTGAGTGCTCATTCACATAGTACTTCTTGGAAGTACAACTTAAGCACGTGATGAGTATGGGAGTCGGAAGTTTGGAGGAAATGACTAGACCTTAGTACAAGTGGGAGATTGTTGGAGTTGTGTACTTAATGTCTAGATTTAAGTAACGTAAACTCCCGATCTATTGCCATTAATCTATTTAATTAAATAAACAATTATTTGCATTTAATTATTTATAATTAAATATATGCAAATTATAGTCCTGGATTCTATACGTTGTAGTTAGTATGGTGTGTCGAGCCCACACAGAAGATCATACTATCGATTACTCGTATTTAATCGAACAGTTGCTCACGACCTAGATGGACACGGACCAATCCATCGGTATAGTCGTTGTGTGAGAGAGAAAATAATTTGTCTTAATTATTTTATCACACTTGTACACTTGGTGTATTGAGCGGATCGCTTGAGACTTATCAATTAGGATTGCCTTTGATAATTGATTCAAGTCTCAGAGTATTTTATTCTTAATCCCCGATACTATTGCGGGTGTGTATATTTAATATAAGTGACTTTGATTTTCCAAAGGAATTGACCGATTTAATTATTGGGTCAATTACCGGTTAAGTTGGGTCACTATATTTTATATATGGCATGCCGTGAATACTTGACGGGAAAGTGTATCCCGTAAAGGTTGATAATATCCCCGAGATGAGTTCATAAGGAATTATTATGTAAACTCTGCAGGTGGATTTGTTCCGCATAATAATTAAGGTTGAATGGTACTAGTCTCGGATATAAGAGATGAATAAATTAATTAGCAATAAATTAATTTTATTCATGGATATTTATATTTTAAATACACGGAATAAATAATACTACCGGAGAAATATTATTTGATATAATATGGTTTAATATTGGGAGTGCAATTAATTTTATATAGTGGAAAATAGAATTAATTAATATTAATGGATTAATAGATTTGCGTTTGGGCTCAATTTAATCATTAATATTGGAAGCCCAATATTCCACCTCCTTAAGATCCCCTACGTAGCCTATAAAAGCACTACATGGTCTTCTCTATTCTCATAACTTGAAGATCACAATTCTAGAGAGAGAAAGTAGAGAGGGAGATCCATGGAGTTCGGAAGATCGCCGCCCACCCGACGTTCGAGCTAGTGCAAGGAATACGTGGAAAGGTCTTAAGGTCTTCATAAGATCTCGTTTCTCCGTACAACGAGAACAAAGGTAAATCATTGAAACCCCCTCGATGATTTTAATTGATTATTCGTATATGCATATGAACGAAGATCCGAGGGACGAACGAACCCCGGAACGAGGATGAACGAAGACCACCGGACCGCGTCGGTTCGGATCCCCGTGGGGATCGTGCGCACGCACGGACTAAACCCTCGGCTGGAGGCCGAGGGTGGCGATCGATGCCCTAGGGCTCGATCGCCGGGCGCGCAAGGAGAAGCCCCGGCTGGTGCCAGGGCGTGCGATCGACGCTCGGTCGATCGCTGGGGGCAGCCGCGGGCTGGTGCCGCGGCAGGCGCCCCCTCCACCATCGGCGGTGGCGGTGAGTCGCCGGACTCACCGCCGGGGGCTGCTACGAGCAGCCCCGGGGGATGCACGATGCATCCCCATGCGATCGCCCACCGCGATCGCGAGCCCCTCGCGGGGCTCGGCTAGGGTTTGCCGTGGGTTCATCCCACGGCGGCTACTTTGGCCGGGCTCCGGTTTCGCGAGGTGGTTCGCGGTGGTTTCCGGCGAAGGGATTTTGATCGGGGTTATGTTTCCGCAAATTCGTTAACCCCAGGATATCGATTTCCAACATCATCTTCCTTCACCAAGTCACTGTGCCCAAGGGCAGCTTAAGTTCTTCTTATCGTACGCTCCGCGCATAACAACTCATCCTCATTCCTTGGTTCATCGTCATCTTGGTCAACGTCCACCACCTCAACTTTTCTTTTCAAATTTTTCTTTCCCTTCTTGCTGGGTGGACGATCAGCAGCATTCCTTGAGGCCTCCATTTGTTCCTCAATTAATTCATTCACAGCAGCTAAACGTGCATGAAGCACCTTCAAAGGTCCTAGATCTTCGTAGGACGACCCATCTCCCCCTAGACGAGCCGCTCTACGTGCTTTGTTGTGCATATGACCGCACAGCCCCGAACTCATATCAATAATATAATTTAATCGTTTAAAGTCACGTAGAAGCGTGCTTGGCTGACATAAATACAATTCGTCCTCCGAAGAGTCAGCTTCATCAGACTAAGAATCCAGTTCATCCTTTATGAGACGCTGCGTGCAGCGCGAGGACTTGGAGTTACCACGTTTTTGGCCAGGCACCGTGCGTAGGGGAATGTCATGGCCAGTGATGAACAACTCACGATCAGCCTCAACATTTCCAAGTCGACGCCAAGGTAGATCTCGCACCTTGCTCGAGTGTTCATATGCACAGTCAAAGCGAAACTGTGTGATCTTGATCAATGGGGCATCAGTTTTCCTGAACCGGAATCCTTGACTTTGCAGAATAGTGCTTATTAGGTGTGGGCACGGCAGCTTGGCACTTTGAATTTGAGTATCAGTCATTTCACCGTATGACTTGATTTTATTGAACACAACCTGACCTAGGTCTACCTGGATGCCACGACTGAGTTTATACATCAAGTGTAAGGCATCTGCGTGGAGCACGCCAGTGTTGGACGTAGGGATCCAATTGTTAGCTATCACCCTGTTGAGATGAGAGAAAAAATGAGTGAGTTTAGAAATGGGTGGCTTGTCCGTAGAGACAAGACCACCGGTGACAATAAAACCCATCAGCTTGCTGTCAGGGTGATTCGTAAAGGGCTCATCCGAAGTAGCTTGGATCCGCGAACGAAGAAAAAGTTTGTTGATTGTGCGAGGGCTAAAATCATATTCCGTTCCACGCAGAGTCACCTTTGCTGGAAATCGATATCCCGGGCTATTAAAATTTGCGGAAAATAATAACCCGACCGAAATCCTATCGCCGGAATGTACGCGAACCACCACACGGAGCCGGGCCCGACGAGAGCTCCACCGCGGACAAGCCGCGGCAAAACCCTAGCCGAGCCCCCGCCGCGAGGGGGCTCGCGATCGCGCACCATGCGATCGCTGGGGCTGCCCAGCAGCCCCCGGTGGTGAGTCCGGCGACTCACCACCGCCGTCGGAGGAGGACGGTCAGCCTCCAGCTGACCCGCCGCGGCCCAGCCGCGGCTTCCCTTGCGATCGCGCACCAGCCGCGATCGCTAGCCCCAGCCGAAGCCGGTCTTCCTCCCGTGCGTGCGCCGCCGGGCGAGGAATGGCCAGGGGTTCATCACGCCGTGGCACCAGCCCACGGCCGAACCCCCGGCGATCGACTTCGCATCGATCGCCTGCCCCGGCGTCCAGCCGGGGCTTCCTCTTGCCCGCGCGCCGGCGATCGAAGCCCTAGGGCTCGATCGCCACTCTCGACCTCGTCGAGGGTTTCTCGACCTTCGCCGGGGATCTCGAATCCCCGTCCCCGAAGTTCGTACGTTTACCCGGATCGTGTGTTCATGTATACACTACAATTAATTCACATAAAATCATAGAAGGGGTTTATGATTTTACCTTCGATTCGTTGTACGGAGAAACGAAATCAAACGTTGATGACCTTGCGATCTTCCTACGTATTCCTTGCACCTCGTCCGAACGTCGTGTGGGCGACGATCTATCGAACTCCTATGGATCTCCTTCACTCTTCAAGACTTTATGATTGGCGTATCTTAGGTTAATGAATTGTGAAGACCATGTAGTGGTTTTATAGGCTACGTAGGGGATCAAAAGGAGATTAAATATTGGTCTTCTAATATTGAAGATTAAATTGGGTCCAACCCAAATCCATTAATCATTATCAATATTAATTTTATTTATTTTCCACTATATAAATAAAATTTCGTGTATTAAACCATATTATATCAAATAATATTTCTCCGGTAGTAGTATTTATTCCGTGTATTTAAGATTTAAATATCCATGAATAAAATTAATTTATTGCTAATTAATTTATTCATCTCTTATATCCGAGAATAGTACCGTTCAACTTTAATTATTATGCGGATTAAATCCACCTGCAGGGTTTACATAATAATTCCTTATGAACTCATCTCGGGGATATTATCAACCCTTACGGGATACACTTTCCCGTCAAGTATTCACGGCATGTCGTATATAAAATATAGTGACCCAACTTAACCGGTAATTAACCCAATAATTAAATCGGTTAATTCCTTTGGAAAATCAAAGTCACTTATATTAAATGTACACACCCGCAATAATATCGGTGATTAAGAATAAAATACTCTGAGATTTAAATTGATTATCCAAGGCAATCCTAATCAATAAATCTCAAGCGATCCGCCCAATACACCAAGTGTACAAGTGTGATAAAATAATTAAGATAAATTATTTTCTCTCTCACACAACGACTATACCGATGGATTAGTCCGTGTCCATCTAGGTCGTGAGCAACTGTTCGATTAAATACGAGTAACCGATAGTATGATCTTCTGTGTGCCCATGCACACCATACTAACTACAACGTATAAAATCCATGACTATATTTTGCATAATTAATTAATAATAATTAAATGCAAATAATTGTTTATTAATTAAATAGGTTAAATGCTATGATCGGGAGTTTACCGATACTTAAATCTAGACATTAAGTACACAACTCCAACAATCTCCCACTTGTACTAAGGTCTAGTCATTTCCTCCAAACTCCCGACTCCCATACTCATCACGTGCTTAAGTTATACTTCCCAGAAGTATTATGTGAATGAGCAATCTAGGTTGCCGCTCTGAAGTTATCTTGGTGACTACTGCGTCGTCTCCCTGACGATGACTCGTATCAGGTGGTACTTGCTCTATGTGTTATCATCACCTTTTGAACTTATGACTTCTTCCAGTTCTCCATGCACCGCTATATACATAGCCTTTGGTGAACCAAGAATCATATCCAAGTTCAGAGGTCATTCTGGAACCTAACCAAAAACTTCCGCTGCCTTTGAGGCTGCTATTTGGTTTATGGTAGAGTGAACACATAGCCTGATATCTAAAAGTGAACACATAGCCTGATATCGACTTACACTGGTCTTTCTCTGATTTTGGATCTGAGAAACTGTAATCTAAGACGATTTCGTTTTGCTTAGTAACCCAGTACTTCAAGTACTTTTACAGCATTCGAATATCTCTTATCCAGATTACTTTTGATATCCTCCCACTACGCTAACCGCATAGTTGATATCAGGTTCTTGTTTTTCAACATTGCATCTACAAAGCTCTCTACACTCGAAGTGCAGGAAACTGCTTTGTCTATATCTATCTCCTTTATGCGTTCGAACACATATCTTTAGATAGATGTATTCTGTTCCCGAAAGGCAATAACCTTTCTCAGAATCGTGCATGTTTAAAACAAACCATAATCGTACAAGATATTTAAGAGAAGTACAAATGTTCTTATCTAGAGATCGAAAGATTTCTAAGAACATGATCCAATCTTCATCTTAATCTCATATATCGATTTATTTTAGACAACCTCTATTTTATGTCTGACAACACTTTTACATTGTTGCCAACGATGAAGTGTTATCTTACACAAAATTTCGAGAAACACCACTTTGTTTCCATTACGTCTCCAAGACACCAATCTTGTCTATGCCTTTTGATGAATCCATAAAATGGACTATCTCATCAATTCGCAAGTTCCACAATTTTTCAGCTTTGCGACAATCCATAAATGGATTCACTAAGCTTGTACTTCTAAATGATCTTGCCTCTTAACAATAATACTTATTGCTACCCAAGTAGGCACATTTAGATTAGTACTGCCTCCTATGCAGAACTAGGGATCGATGTCATGTCTACTAGATCCAGAGTTCAAAACTCCTCCAGTCTTATGAACATCTCTGGTTGCTTTAACGACCTCCCACTGCAATGGCGTTCCGGTGTATAACAGTAATAACATTAGGTGCATTTAGTGGTGTACTACTACTCGGTCAGGCTGGTTCTCAGTCTTTCCTTTCCTCATTATAAAGTACCTTGTTAGTTAGGGCATTGTAGTTCATCTAATAGTCTTCTTCAAGAACCGGGCGAAGACACCCTTCTGGTTTGTAGTACTATTGAACATACAATTACTTGTTCTTCTAGGATATTCTACAACCATATAGAATGTGTCGTTGTATCCAGAAATATCCATAGAACATAGGTAGTTCCGAACAAACTTGTCCTTTTACTGTTAGAATTCCATTTCTTATTCCTGACACACCATGTCTACACATCAGTGTATGGTGTAGTCGTTTGAGACATAATCTCAATCCATGATATATGCTATGTGTCATTTAGATAGGTGACAGCCTCTGCGAACAGGTTGCAGGCTTTTGATGGATATACTTTGAAGGTTCCCCATAATAGCTTCGTGTCTACGGATAAACACTTTGCTTTTATGGCACATCAAGTATTCTAATCCATCTTCGAGTATCCTTTGAAAAGAACGTCTCGTACCTTTCTAATTACGCATGTCACCGCATTAATCATAAATCATTCTCATCACTTGTCCGAATTCCATCCTGTTGGAGTTGTGTACTTAATGTCTAGATTTGAGTAACTGAAAACTCCCGATCATAGCATTTAATCTATTAAATTAATAAACAATTGTTTTGCGTTTAATTATTATTAATTAAATATATGCAAATTATAGTCCTGGATTTTATACGTTGTAGTTAGTATGGTGCAAGCATGGGCGCACAGAAGATCATACTATCGGTTACTCGTATTTAATCAAACAGTTGTTCACGACCTAGATGGACACGGACCAATCCATCGGTATAGTCGTTGTGTGAGAGAGAAAATAATTTATCTTAATTATTTTATCACACTTGTACACTTGGTGTATTGAGCGGATCGTTGAGATTCATCGATTAGGATTGCCGGCGATAATCGATTCGAGTCTCAGTGTATTTTATTCTTAATCCCCGATATTATTGCGGGTGTGTATATTTAATATATGTAACTTTGATTTACCAAAGGAATTAACCGATTTAATTATTGGGTTAATTTCCGGTTAAGTTGGGTCACTATATTTTATATATGACATGCCGTGAATAATTGACCGGACAGTGTATCCCGTAAGGGTTGATAATATCCCCGAGATGAGTTCATAAGGAATTATTGTGTAAACCTCATGAGTGGATTCGTTCCGCACAATAATTAAGGTTGAATGGTACTAGTCTCGGATTAAAGAGATGAATAAATTAATTAGCAATAAATTAATTTTATTCATGGATATTTAAATCTTAAATACACGGAATAAATAAATACTACCGGAGAAATATTATTTGATATAATATGGTTTAATATTGGGAGTGCAATTAATTTATATAGTGGAAAATAAATTAATTAATATTGATAAGGATTAATGGACTTGGGCAGTGGGCTCAATTTAATCTTCAATATTGGAAGCCCAATATTCCACCTCCTTTAGATCCCCTACGTAGCCTATAAAAGCACTACATGGCCTTCATAAATCATAAGACAAGATTATCATACTTGATATTCTAGAGAGTTGAAGGAGATCCATAGGAGTTCGATAGATCGTCACCCACCCGACGTTCGAACGAAGTGCAAGGAATACGTGGGAAGATCCAAAGGTCTTCAACTTGATTTCGTTTCTCCGCACAACGAATCAAAAGGTACAATCATAAACTCCTTCGTGTGAATTTATGTGATTTAATTGTAATACATGCATGAACACAAGATCCGGGAAAAACGACGAACCCGGGGACGGGGATAGACCGCGCGGTGGTGGTCGAAGACCACCGGACCGCCGGCGGTCTAGAGATCCCCGCCGGGATCGAGGAAAGCCCTCGGCTGGGAGCCGAGGGGGTGGCGGTCGAGCCTAGGGCTTCGACCGCCGGCGCGCACCGAGGAGAGGCCGCGGCTGGACGCCGCGGCTGGGGGCGATCGAGCCCTAGCTCGATCGCCGGGGGGAACCGCCGCGGGCTGGCGCCGCGGCTGGTGGCTCCTCCCACCTCCGGTGACGGCGGTGAGTCGCCGGACTCACCGCCGGGGGCTGCTGGGCAGCCCCACGCGATCGATCGATCGCGAGCCCGCGGTGGGGCTCGGCTAGGGTTTCGGCCGCGGGTTCATCCCGCGGCGATTCTCCGGTTGAGCTCCGGACATCGTGGTGTTCGCGTTCGTGGATCCGACTCGCGGGAGAAAATCGGCTGGGGGCGGGCTGCGTGTCTTCGGGCGCGTAGTCTCCAAAGGTCGGACTCCTGCGGATGAGTCGGGGATCCAGTTTCCGGCGACGGGATTTCGTTCGGGGTTATCGGTTCCGCAATTTTTGATACCCCGGGACATCGAATCCCAGCACATCCTTTATCCAGAAAGGTTAGCTTAGTTGTATCTTCTTCCAAAATTTGATTCTTAGGTCGGGAGGTCCACTCCTCCAACTATAATTGATCAAATCAATTTCGACCTTTTGAATCCCTTTTTTGAATGAATAAATACTACTAAGTTCAATAATTCACAAGTATAATGATTGATAAAGAAATACATCTTAATAAGTAAAACAAGTTTATAACGGTTTGTTGCATCGTGGTAGACTAAGGATTCATCATTCATATATTGCTATCTAATGTACCAGAATAGATATCACCATTATTTCTTATCTAAACCATCAAATGATTAAAGAAATAACATATCCATTAATAATAGAAAACCAGAACAAAAGTTCTTTCTAAAATAAAAGGTACAAAGCAATAATCTTGAAATGAAATCCTATAACTATAAAAAAAAGATAAACGTCTTCCACTGCAACTGCTGCTTCCTCAACAGCTTCGCTCATGTGGACTCGAACTCTTCTTCTCTAAGTCGTCGGGTTTTCTGGAACCCCTGCATTTAGAATGCACATACCGTCAGTGGTTCCATATCTACACACCAGAATTCTGGTAGATAATACCGCTGACTATGTTTTACGACTAAAGAAAAATTCGTACCTTTGAGAGGACAAGATGTAGATCCCCAGTACTCAGACTGCTTCCCTTGGGGATATTTGCCAGAAGGCTTCTTTATCCCACCCTTTGGTCCAAGTCCCTTAGGACCACTGGACCCCCTTGTCTTCTTCTCCTTTCCCTTGCCCTTAGGTTCGAAACCTTTGGCCTTGGCTATAAGAGCTTGCGATTGTTTCAACTCGTCTAAAAGATCCATCATCTCAAAAACGTGTTCAAGCGTTTCCTCGAAGCAACTGATCTTTATGAGTATCCTCATCGCCTCTTTTCTAGCCTCCCCATCATGTCCAAACATCAACTTGAGTTTAAGCATGACATCATGATTAGCGGCTAATGCATGAGCACTATCCCACTTTTCAAAGTCAACTATTTCCTCATCAGTTGAGTTAATGGTGGGTCTAGGAGGACAAGTTTCACTGAGTACGTCTTTGTACTCCTTTACAGTCTGAGTAATGTCTAACTGTTCTTTCCATTCAACACAGTATGGAACCAGTGCGTTGAATTCCTCAAGTATCAACGAAAGTGGATTCATAGTAATTCTCTAAACCTATAAGCACATATAAACAAACAATTAATTTAATATCCGACATTATCTCCCTGGAATAACATCATTAAATTACTAATTACATCAAAAATCCCATCAGGTAAGGCAAGCCACGTTCGTGTGGACGTTTACCCACCCAAATGATTTAGCAATTAGGTTTGCTTTGGTCGTACATCAATTATAGCGTTACTTCGTTGGGAAGAATACTATAAAGCGTACCTAAGTGTAAACCATTACTCAGTACTAAGGCGAATCGTTTAGAATTGTTATGTCACCGCAAGCCACGTTCGTGTGGACGTTTACGATAACTCGCAATCCCTCACAATTCCCTATAACTGTCTACATCAATCATTCTAAAATCCCATTCGGTATAGCAAGCCACGTTCGTGTGGACGTTTACCATACCAAAAGATATATATAATTGAAATCCAATTACTTGATCCATTTGATTTTGTAAATCAAGACGCGGAGAATCATAAGTGAAACTCGAAGTTTCTAACCAGTGATTCACCATGCGAACGACCCTATCTCTCATAAATGAGGGAGCCGAGCAGACAATCGATCCATCTATCAAAGAATGGTACGAAGGTCTCTAATTTGTGTCATCCACATGACCAAGTGGCTTTGGCTCCATTCCACTCCCCGGGGTGAGAATGAGTCGACTTGAAGTCAGTTTCAGAAAGACAAATTAGACATTGTTTGATAAACTTGATCAATGTTTCTCGTAAAAGGAATTACAAGAATTCTCCTTCAATGACTCGTCTATACGAACTTCAAAAGTCCATAAGAGTCACCAAGAGAATAGTAATGGAGACCATGGGAATGTTTCCATCCCCTCTCCCACTTAGCTTTTTATAACAAAGGGATACGCTATCTAGTGCATAAAATAAACACATATAGCATGCATACAAGTAATAAAGCACATAGTATCACATAGTCAAAATAATGCTAGAAAAATTATTTTCCGACTATCATGGCTTTATTCCATTTCCGTACGCATCTTCTAGTCTTCAGTCTTCGTTTCTTGAATGCTCCATGTGACGAGAATATTAATCTCTAATATTTAAATCTATTTATTTTTAATTAATCCAAAAGTTACTTAATTCGAAAATTAAGTCAATCGAATATATCAAAAATAAAATTAAATATTATTAATATTTTTATTTATTTATTTTCCTATCTAATTCTATTAAATCTTCTAGTATAATCTATCCAAGTAAAACTTGGAATATTCTAGAAGACATCTATAATAGAACAAGGAAATAAAATAAATTAGGACTCTTCTACTTTCCATTATCAATTAATTTCCATCCAATGAAAATTCCCAAGAATAGGAATAATCAAATAGGAAATAAATTAATATCAAATTAATTAAATTCCTAATCCATGAATATCTCCACAAAGAAATAAAACAATAGGAATAAAATTAATTTAATTAATTCTTTTCCTAATCCATGAGAGTTTCCTAAAAGGAAGACACTCAAATAGGAAAACCGAATTAATTTAGGAAAGTGGATCTTGGTAGAAGTGGCATGGGTTGGGAGATCCCCATACCACCACCACCATCGACCGCCATCACCACGGAAGAGGGAACCGCCGCCGCAACCCCAGCTGGCCGGCCACCACCACCGGCGGCACCCCCAGCCGAGGGGCGATCGACCCCTCCCCATGGCTTCGGTCATGGGGTCGATCATGGGGTTGATCGACTCCCCGGTTTTTCGTCCCCTTTGTCTTCGTCACTCGTCTTCGTCTTCCGGCGATCGTTCCAACATCGAACCAACGTAAATAAATTACAAGAATTTAAATTACACTATCCGGTATCGATTCTATACATGAAATCGACCCTATACATTTTCCGGAAAAAAAGAACGTAATAATAAATCCTAAATTCGGTCAACCCCCGAATTTTTACTATTACAAACATTCAACCACACAAAAACGAATCTCGACATGTCCGAGAGTTTAATAAACGAATAATCATGATAATTAATTAACACAATAATTAAATCCAACCATGATAGTCGGAAATCCTGCAAGGTAGAACAATAATCGAATATATACATGAACACGAAACCAAACACTATGATACCAATTGCTGGAAATCGATATCCCGGGCTATTAAAATTTGCGGAAAATAATAACCCGACCGAAATCCTATCGCCGGAATGTACGCGAACCACCACACGGAGCCGGGCCCGACGAGAGCTCCACCGCGGACAAGCCGCGGCAAAACCCTAGCCGAGCCCCCGGCGCGAGGGGGCTCGCGATCGCGCACCATGCGATCGCTGGGGCTGCCCAGCAGCCCCCAGTGGTGAGTCCGGCGACTCACTACCGCCGTCGGAGGAGGACGGTCAGCCTCCAGCTGACCCGCCGCGGCCCAGCCGCGGCTTCCCTTGCGATCGCGCACCAGCCGCGATCGCTAGCCCCGGCCGAAGCCGGGCTTCCTCCCGTGCGCGCGCCGCCGGGCGAGGAATGGCCAGGGGTTCATCACGCCGTGGCACCTGATGGAGTAGTATACTTAATGTCTAGATTTGAGTATTCTGAACTCTGTATGCACTTTCATTTACCTATTAATAATGAACATTCATTTGCTTTTAATTATTGTTAATTAAATATATGCAAATCATAGTCCTGGATTTTGTACGTTGTAGTTAGTATGGTGTGTCGGGCCCACACAGAAGATCATACTATCGGTTACTCGTATTTAATCGAACAGTTGCTCACGACCTAGATGGACACGGACCAATCCATCGGTATAGTCGTTGTGTGAGAGAGAAGATAATTTATCTTGATTATCTTATCACACTTGTACACTCGGTGTATTGAGCGGATCGCTTGAGACTTATCAATTAGGATTGCTCTGTGATAATTGATTTAAGTCTCGGAGTATTTTATTCTTAATCCCTGAAATAATTGCGGGTGTGTATATTTAATATTATTGACTTTGATTTTCCAAAGGAATTAACCGATTTAATTATTGGGTTAATTACCGGTTGAGTTGGGTCACTATATTTTATATATGGCATGCCGTGAATTCTTGAAGGGACAGTGTATCCCGGAAGGGTTGATAATATCCCCGAGATGAGCTCATAAGGATTTATTATGTAAACCTCGCGAGTGGATTTGTTCCGCATAATAAATAAGGTTGAGTGGTACTATTCTCGGATATAAGAGATGAATAAATTTATTAAGCAATAAATAAATTTTATTCATGGATATTTAAATCTTAAATACACGGAATAAATAATACTAAGTTGGAGAAATATTATTTGATATAATATAGATAAATATTGGGAGTGCAATTTTATTTATATAGTGGAAAATAAATAAAATTAATATTGATAAGAATTAATGGATTTGGGTTGGACCCAATTTAATTTTCAATATTAGAAGCCCAATATTTAATCTCCTTTTGATCCCCTACGTAGCCTATAAAAGCACTACATGGTCTTCACTTTTCACAACCTAAGATACGCCAATCATAAAGTCTTGAAGAGTGAAGAGGATCCATAGAGTTCGATAGCTCGTCGCCCACCCGACGTTCGAACGGAGTGCAAGGAATACGCGGGAAGATTACGAGGTCATCGATTTCGTTTCTCCGAACAACGAATCGAAGGTACAATATCTAAACTATCTTGATAATTGTTCGATTTGTTTTTTATCGAGAATACCGTAGGACGAAGATCCAAGGATCGAACCCCGGGGCGAGGGACGAGCCGGGCGGTGGTGGTTGGACCACCGGACCGCCGGCGGCTCGTAGATCCCTCATGGGGATCGAACGCGTGAATCCTCGGCTGGACGCCGAGGATCGATCAAGCCCTAAGGGGCTGATCGCTAGGGCTACGGGGCTGACCCGTAGCAGCTCGTAGCGAGCTGCGGGTTTTCCCGCAGCGGCTCGCTGGACGCGAGCCCTAGCCGCGTAGCAGCGGATCAACGGATCCGCTGCGGGGTTGCTCGTAGCAACCCAGCGAACGCCCGCAGCGATCGCGAGTCCCCTCGCGGGGACTCGGCTGGGCGTCCGCGTGCCTCGTGCGCGCGACGCGTTCGTTCGGGTCCCGGTTCGCGTGGGCTCGTGGTTTCTCCGGCGATTGAAGTTTCGATTGTATGAACCCCGGCTCGCGGGGGTTTGGGTGGGGGCGGATTGCGTGCCTTCGGGCGCGTGGTCTCCAAAGCCCGGACTCCGGCGGATGAGTCGGTGTTCGTATGATCTCCGGCGAAGGGTTCGTTCGGGTTATCGGTTCCGCAAATTTTGATAACCCGGGATATCGAATTCCAACAACTGGTATCAGAGCGTGGTTTACGTTCGCGGTATTTTCGATAAATGTTGTTCTACCTTGCAGGGTTCCGACTATTATGGCTTAATTTATTATTCGTTTAATTTATTTTGTCATGATTGTTGGTTTTATTAAACTCTCGGACATGTCGAGATTCGTTTTTGGTGGTGAATGTTTGTAATAGTAAAAATTCGGGGGTTGACCGAATTTAGGATTTATTATTATGTTCGTTATTTTTTCCGGAAAATGTATAGGGTCGATTTCGTGTATAGAATCGATACCGGAATTGTAATTTAGATTTTGTAAATTTATTTTGCGATTGGATCGACGAATCGAAGACCGCCGGAGAAGACGAAGTGACGAGGAGATGAAGGACCGGGATCGATCAATCCCCATGATCGATCCCGAGGGGATCGATCGACCCGCGGCCCTAGGCGGGCTGTCCGTGGGAGTCCCGGCCACGCCGGCCACCAGTGGTGGTGGCGCGTGGGCTGGGCGGCGGCGGCGTGCCCTAGGCGGCGGTCGGACGTGGTGGGGGTGGCTCGGGGTCTCCCAACCCGTGCTACTCCTACCGGAAATTCGCTTTCCTAATTTAATTCGGTTTCCTATTTTGAATATTTCTTTATGGAATATTCATGAAAATAGAAAAGAATTAATTTGGCATTAATTTATTTTTCCTACTTGATTATTCCTACTCATGGGAATATTCATGGATTAGGAATAAAATAAATTTGGAAAGTAGAAGAGTCCTAAGTAATTATTTTATTTCTTTATTTCATTATGGATATCATCTAGAATATTCCAAGAATATCTTGGATAGATTATTCTAGAGATTTAGTGAAGTGGAAAAAGAAAAATAAAATAAATAAAATATTAATAATATTTAATTTTATTTTTGATATATTCAATTGACTTAATTTTTGAATTAAGTAACTTTTGGATTAATTGAAAATAAATATATTTAAATATTGGAAATTAATATTCTCGTCACATGGAGCATTCAAGAAACGAAGACTGAAGACTAGAAGATGCGTACGGGGATGTGATGAAGCCATAATAGTCGGAAAATAATATTCTAGTATTATTTTGACTATGTGATAATATTATGTGCTTTATTACATGTATGCATGCTATATGTGTTTATTTTATGCACTAGATAGCGTATCCCTTTGTTGTAAAAAGCTAAGTGGGAGAGGGTATGGAAACATGCCCATGGTCTCCATTGCTGCTCTCTTGGTGACTTTTATAAACTTTTGAAGTTTATATAGATAAGTCATTGGAGGAGAGTTCTTGTAATTCCTCTTACAAGAAACATTGATTAAGTTTATCAAACAATGCCTAATTTGTCTTTCCAAAACTGATTTCAAGTCGACTCATTCTCACCCCGGGGAGTGGAATGGAGCCAGAGCCACTTGGTCATGTAGAGGACACAAATTAGAGACCTTCGTACCATTCTTTGATAGATGGATCGATTGTCTGCTCGGCTCCCTCATTTATGAGAGATAGGGTCGTTCGCATGGTGAATCACTGGTTAGAAACTTCGAGTTTCACTTATGATTCTCCACGTCTTGATTTACGAGATTGAATGGATCTAGTAATTGGATTTCAATTATATAAATCTTTTTGGTATAGTAAACATCCACACGAACGTGGCTTGCTGTACTGGATGGGATTTTAGAATAATTGATGTAGACAGTTATAGGGAATTGTGAAGAGTTGTGAGTTGTCGTAAACGTCCACACGAACGTGGCTTGCGGTGACATAACAGTTCTAAACGATTCACCTTAGTACTGAGTAATGGTTTACACTTAGATACGCGTTATAGTATTCCTCCCAACGAGGTTACGCTATAACTGATGTATGACCGAAGCAAAATCTAATTGCTAAATCATTTGGGTGGGTAAACGTCCACACGAACGTGGCTTGCCTTACCTGATGGGATTTTAGATGTGATTAGTGATTTAATGATATTATTTGAGGGAGATAATATCGGAATTAAATTGTTTGTTTGTTTTATGTGCTTATAGGTTAAGAATAACTGTGACCCCACTTTGTGATATACTTAAGGATGAAAACTCACCGGTTCCATATGGTGATGATTGGGAACGAAATATGGACATTGTTCAGACTGTTGAGCTTTCCGAATCCACTGTTGTCCCAACTGATGAGGACATTCGAAATGACCTCAGGATGATGTTGAGACATAGCGTGGAAGCCGGGCAAGAGGTGATTAACATACTCACAGAATTCTCTCTCAATGAGTCCATTAAAAAGGATTCAACGAGAGCGGAGTTTGTGCGTAAGTTAAGAGAATCACAAGCTTTTGTGGCAAGGCTAGAGGAAAAGCGTGCAGAGAAACCCAGTGGCTTAAAGCCACGGATTGGGAAAGGCAAGCCTTTGGGCAAGTGCTTTCGATGCAAGCAGTTTGGGCACTGGAGGTCTGATTGTCCTCTCATCAAAGGTACGAAATTTTCCTTAGTCACTGAAACATTGTCAGCGGTGATATCTACCAGCACCTGGTGTGTAGATACGGGTGCCACTGACCATGTCTGCAATTCATTGCAGGGGTTCCAGGAAACCCGGAGACTTAGAGAGGGAGAGATCGTGGTCTACATGGGCAATGCCGCGAAGGTGGCGGCTGTTGCAGTGGGAGACGTTCACTTACGCTTTAGTAGTGATAGGCTTTTAGTTTTACAAAATTATCTTTATGTACCGAATTTTAAAAAGAATTTAATTTCAGTTTCTAAGTTAATTCTGAATGGATATTCTGTTTCTTTTGATCACTCTGTGGTCATAAGAAGAAATAGTGAGATTATCTGTTCTGGTACATTGGTAGACGATTTGTATATTCTGAATCCTGAGTCTAACACGGTGCAACTAACCGAGAGAAATAACACATCTACGAACACCAATAAGAGAAAGGAACCTTCTAAAATGAATCAATTATACTTGTGGCATCTAAGGCTAGGTCATATTAATTCGAATAGAATTCAAAGGTTGAAAGCTGATGGTCTCATTAGCGGCATAGAAGGAGAGGACCTTCCAACCTGCGAATCCTGTTTGGAGGGTAAAATGACCAAGCGTTCTTTTTCTGGTAAAGGACATAGAGCTGAACAAGTATTGGATTTGATTCACTCTGATGTATGCGGACCTATGTCTACTCAGGCAAGGGGAGGGTACGAGTACTTCATCACTTTTACTGATGATTACTCAAGATATGGATTTGTATACTTGATGCGCCGCAAGAGCGAATCCTTTGACAAGTTCAAGGAATTCAAGGCTTTTGTGGAGAACCTTCAAAGTAAATCCATTAAATGCCTGCGATCTGATCGCGGAGGCGAGTACCTGTCTGGAGAATTCAAGGCATACTTAGTAGAGAATGGGATTGATTCCCAGATGACATCACCATATACTCCCCAGCAGAATGGTGTGTCGGAAAGAAGGAATAGGACTCTTATGGAAATGGTTCGTTCAATGATGAGTTACTCGGACTTACCTACTATGTTCTGGGGACATGCCTTGGAAACAGCGGCGTACATTCTCAACATGGTTCCAACGAAAACGGTACCCACAACACCCATGGAAAGGTGGAGCGGGCGCAAGCCTAGCCTCAGGCACCTTCGGATCTGGGGATGTCCAGCACATGTGTTGCGACAAGGGGCCGATAAGTTAGAACCTAGATCAGAATTACGGTTGTTTGTAGGATACCCAAAAGGAACTAAAGGTGGCATGTTCTATAGTCCTACGGACCAGAAGATCGTTATAAGTACTAACGCTCGGTTCTTAGAGGAAGACTATGTCATGGACCACAAGCCCATGAGTGACATAATACTTGATGAGTTAAGAGGTGACAAGGAAGACTCAGATACAGCCGAACCGAGTGTAGATACACCACTAGAACCTGCACCTAATACTGTCACGGTTGATACACCGGAACGCCGTCGTAGTGGGAGGGTTGTCAAACAACCGGACAGATGGATTGGACTGGGTGAGTCTTCGGACTCGGCACCCGGAGTTCATGAAGTCGATCCCTGGACCTATGATGAGGCGGTACAAGATATAGATGCGCCTTCTTGGAAGAAAGCGATGAAATCCGAAATAGAATCTATGGATTCTAATAAAGTCTGGGATCTTGTAGAACCACCAAGCGGCGTAAAGCCAATTGGGTGTAAATGGGTCTACAAGAGAAAGAGAGGATCTGACGGAAAGGTTGAAACCTTTAAAGCTCGGCTTGTTGCGAAAGGATATACTCAGAAAGAGGGAATCGATTATGAGGAGACCTTCTCGCCGGTAGCCAAGATAAAGTAGATCCAGATTCTCTTATCCATAGCAGCTCATATGGATTATGAGGTGTGGCAAATGGACGTCAAGACAGCTTTCCTTAATGGAAGTCTTGACGAGACGATTTATATGAAACAACCAGAAGGATTCATTGCTAAGGGGCGAGATCATCTAGTGTGCAAGCTTAATCGATCCATTTATGGATTGAAACAAGCCTCGAGATCGTGGAACCTGCGGTTTGATGAAGTAGTCCAATCTTTTGGATTCATTCAAAGCATGGACGAATCGTGTGTGTATTGGAAACGTGATGGAAAGAAGGTGGTGTTCCTCGTGCTTTATGTAGACGACATACTTCTCATTGGCAACAGTGTAAAGATGTTATCAGACATAAAGGGATGGTTGTCTAGACAATTCGATATGAAAGATTTGGGAGAAGTTGGACATGTTCTAGGGATCAAAGTTATAAGGGATCGCCGGAATAGAACATTGTGTCTTTCCCAGCAATCTTACATAGACACGATTCTAGCTCGTTTTAACATGCAAGATTCCAAGAAGGGTGATCTACCCTTCAGTAAAGGAACTTATCTTTCTAAGGAAATGTGTCCTCAGACACAGAAGGAGAAAGATGACATGAAAGCAGTTCCCTACGCTTCGGCTGTGGGAAGCTTAATGTATGCAATGTTATGCACGAGGCCTGATATCTGTTATGCCGTCGGCATAGTAGCAAGATATCAGAGTAACCCTGGAAAGGCTCATTGGACTGCCGTAAAGAGCATTTTCAAGTATTTGCGAAATACTAAGGATTATGTTCTGAAATACGGAGCAGACAATCTGATTCCTTTGGGTTACACAGATTCGGATTTCCAAGCTGATAAGGACCGGCGTAAGTCGACATCAGGCTATGTGTACACTTTGGGAGGTGGAGCCGTATCATGGAAGAGTGTTAAGCAAAAGTGCATTTCGGACTCTACCATGGAAGCTGAATATGTTGCAGCCTCAGAGGCAGCGAAAGAGTCAGTGTGGTTCCTTAATTTCCTCCAGGACTTAGATGTGATTCCGAGTTTGCCCAAAGCTATGACAATTTATTGTGACAATAGCGGTGCAGTGGCAAACAGTAAGGAACCACGGTCCCATAGTGCTACGAAACACATAGAGCGCAAGTACCACCTGATTCGAGACATCGTCAAGAGGGGCGATACGATAGTCACCAAGATAGCTTCAGAAGACAACCTAGCGGACCCTTTCACCAAGATACTTCCTAAGGAAGTATATTACAAGCACTTGGAGGGTTTGGGAGTCAGAAGTTTGGAGGATAAGACTAGACCTTAGTATAAGTGGGAGATTGATGGAGTAGTATACTTAATGTCTAGATTTGAGTATTCTGAACTCTGTATGCACTTTCATTTACCTATTAATAATGAACATTCATTTGCTTTTAATTATTGTTAATTAAATATATGCAAATCATAGTCCTGGATTTTGTACGTTGTAGTTAGTATGGTGTGTCGGGCCCACACAGAAGATCATACTATCGGTTACTCGTATTTAATCGAACAGTTGTTCACGACCTAGATGGACACGGACCAATCCATCGGTATAGTCGTTGTGTGAGAGAGAAGATAATTTATCTTGATTATCTTATCACACTTGTACACTCGGTGTATTGAGCGGATCGCTTGAGACTTATCAATTAGGATTGCTCTGTGATAATTGATTTAAGTCTCGGAGTATTTTATTCTTAATCCCTGAAATAATTGCGGGTGTGTATATTTAATATTAGTGACTTTGATTTTCCAAAGGAATTAACCGATTTAATTATTGGGTTAATTACCGGTTGAGTTGGGTCACTATATTTTATATATGGCATGCCGTGAATTCTTGAAGGGACAGGGTATCCCGGAAGGGTTGATAATATCCCCGAGATGAGCTCATAAGGATTTATTATGTAAACCTCGCGAGTGGATTTGTTCCGCATAATAAATAAGGTTGAGTGGTACTATTCTCGGATATAAGAGATGAATAAATTTATTAAGCAATAAATAAATTTTATTCATGGATATTTAAATCTTAAATAAACGGAATAAATAATACTAAGTTGGAGAAATATTATTTGATATAATATAGATAAATATTGGGAGTGCAATTTTATTTATATAGTGGAAAATAAATAAAATTAATATTGATAAGAATTAATGGATTTGGGTTGGACCCAATTTAATTTTCAATATTAGAAGCCCAATATTTAATCTCCTTTTGATCCCCTACGTAGCCTATAAAAGCACTACATGGTCTTCACTTTTCACAACCTAAGATACGCCAATCATAAAGTCTTGAAGAGTGAAGAGGATCCATAGAGTTCGATAGCTCGTCGCCCACCCGACGTTCGAACGGAGTGCAAGGAATACGCGGGAAGATTACGAGGTCATCGATTTCGTTTCTCCGAACAACGAATCGAAGGTACAATATCTAAACTATCTTGATAATTGTTCGATTTGTTTTTTATCGAGAATACCGTAGGACGAAGATCCAAGGATCGAACCCCGGGACGAGGGTCGAGCCGGGCGGTGGTGGTTGGACCACCGGACCGCCGGCGGCTCGTAGATCCCTCATGGGGATCGAACGCGTGAATCCTCGGCTGGACGCCGAGGATCGATCAAGCCCTAAGGGGCTGATCGCTAGGGCTACGGGGCTGACCCGTAGCAGCTCGTAGCGAGCTGCGGGTTTTCCCGCAGCGGCTCTGTTGGAGTTGTGTACTTAATGTCTAGATTTAAGTACCGGTAAACTCCCGGTCATGGCATTTAACCTATTTAATTAATAAACAATTATTTGCATTTAATTATTATTAATTAATTACGCAAAATATAGTCCTGGATTTTATACGTTATAGTTAGTATGGTGCGCATGGGCGTACACAAGATCATACTATCGGTTGCTCGTATTTAATCGAACAGTTGCTCACGACCTAGATGGACACGGACCAATCCATCGGTATAGTCGTTGTGTGAGAGAGAAAATAATTTATCTTAATGATTTTATCACACTTGTACACTTGGTGTATTGGGCGGATCAGCTTGAGATTTATTGATTAGATTGCCTTGGATAATCAATTTAAATCTCGGAGTATTTTATTCTTAATCCCCGATTTTATTGCGGGTGTGTATATTTAATACTAGAGGCTTTGATTTTCCAAAGGAATTAACCGATTTAATTATTGGGTTAATTACCGGTAAAATTGGGTTGCTATATTTTATATATGACATGCCGTGAATACTTGACGGGAAAGTGTATCCCGGAAGGGTTGATAATATCCCCGAGATGAGTTCATAAGGAATTATTGTGTAAACCTCATGAGTGGATTCGTTCCGCACAATAATAAAGGCTGAACGATACTAGTCTCGGATATAAGATATGAATATTATTTATTGAGCAATAAATAAATTTATTCATGGGTATTTAAATCTTAAATACACGGAATAAATAATACTAATTGGAGAAATATTATTTGATATAATATGGAATAATATTGGGAGTGCAATTTTATTTATATAGTGGAAAATAAATAAAATTAATATTGATAAGAATTAATAGATTTGGGTTGGACCCAATTTAATTTTCAATATTGAAGCCCAATATTTATTCTCCTTGTGATCCCCTACGTAGCCTATATAAGCACTACATGGTCTTCACTTTTCACAACCTAAGTTACGCCAACTAAAAGTCTTGGAGAGTCAGGAAGATCCATAGAGTTCGATAGCTCGTCGCCCACCCGACGTTCGAACGGAAGTGCAAGGAATACGCGGGAAGATCACGAGGTCATCAACGAATCGTTTCTCCGTACAACGAATCAAGGTAATAATCGAGAAACCCCTTCTATGATTATTTGCGTTGAATAATTGTGATATATACATGAACGCACGATCCGGGAACGTCGAGACCGGGATACGGGGATCTCGCGATCCCCGTCGGGATCGAGGAAGGGGCGGCCGAACCCTAGGGTTCGACCGCCGGCGCGCGGGCGTGAGGAGAGCCCCGACTGGACGCCGGGGTGAGCGATCGACGTGAAGTCGATCGCTGGGGGTTCGGCCGTGGGCTAGTGCCACGGCGGACCGAACCCCCCGGCCTCCCTCCGCCGGTGGTGCGCGCAAGGGAGAAGGCCGCGGCTGGGGCGATCGAGCCCTAGCTCGATCGCCGGGGACCGTCGCGGCTTCGCGCCGCGACTGGTGGTTCCCCTCCCGTCGGATGGCGGCGGTGAGTCGCCGGACTCACCGCCAAGGGGCTGTTCCGAACAGCCCCGGCGATCGCCATGCACGGCGATCGCGAACCCCGCAGATGGGGTTCGGCTAGGGTTTAGCCGCGGGTTCATCCCGCGGCGATGCTCTCGTCGAGCCCGGTTCTTCGCGTGGTGTTCGCGTTCGTAATTTCCGACTCGCGGGAGAAAATCGGCTGGGGGCGGGCTGCGTGTCTTCGGGCGCGTAGTCTCCAAAGGTCGGACTCCTGCGGATGAGTCGGTGTTCGTGCGAACTCCGGCGACGGGTTTTCGGTCGGGTTATCGGTTCCGCATAATTTTTTGATAGCCCGGGACATCGAATCCCAGCAGGCTCGCTGGACGCGAGCCCTAGCCGCGTAGCAGCGGATCAACGGATCCGCTGCGGGGTTGCTCGTAGCAACCCAGCGATCGCCCGCAGCGATCGCGAGTCCCCTCGCGGGGACTCGGCTGGGCGTCCGCGTGCCTCGTGCGCGCGACGCGTTCGGTCGGGTCCCGGTTCGCGTGGGCTCGTGGTTTCTCCGGCGATTGAAGTTTCGATTGTATGAACCCCGGCTCGCGGGGGTTTGGGTGGGGGCGGATTGCGTGCCTTCGGGCGCGTGGTCTCCAAAGCCCGGACTCCGGCGGATGAGTCGGTGTTCGTATGATCTCCGGCGAAGGGTTCGTTCGGGTTATCGGTTCCGCAAATTTTGATAACCCGGGATATCGAATTCCAACAGCACCAGCCCACGGCCGAACCCCCGGCGATCGACTTCGCGTCGATCGCCTGCCCCGGCGTCCAGCTGAGGCTTCCTCTTGCCCGCGCGCCGGCGATCGAAGCCCTAGGGCTCGATCGCCACTCTCGACCTCGTCGAGGGTTTCTCGACCTTCGCCGGGGATCCCGAATCCCCGTCCCCGAAGTTCGTACGTTTACCCGGATCGTGTGTTCATGTATACACTACAATTAATTCACATAAAATCATAGAAGTGTTGGAAATCGATATCCCGGAATTAATAAATTAATTAAAATTAATTATCTAATTAATTCCGACCGAAATCCTTCGGAGACCGAATATCCGGAATTGTCAAATTGCGGAACCGACAACCCAATCGAAATCCCGATCGCCGGAGAAAACACGAACACCGACTCATCCGCAGAAGTCCGACCTTTGGAGACTACGCGCCCGAAGACACGCAGCCCGCCCCCAGCCGAAGTCCCCCGCGAGTCGGAAACCACGAACACACCACGTGACCCGGGGCACGACCGAACACCACATGCGGGAAACCCCGCGTGTGTCCAGCCGAGCCCCCGCGTGGGGTTCGCGGATTGCTCGTAGCAATCCCTGGGGCTGCTCGTAGCAGCCCCGCAGCGAGTCCATGACTCGCTGCCCGTGAAGGGTGGCTCGCTCACGCGAGCCGCTACGGGAATCCCCGCAGCAACGCGCGAGCGGCTGCGGGTCGAGCCCGCAGCACCCCGCGATCGAACCCTAGGTTCGATCGCATCCCCGGCTCCCAGCCGGGGCTTCTCACGTCCGCGATCCCCAACGGGGATCCTCGACCGCCGCGGTCCGGTGGTCTTCGACCACCACCGCCGGTCGACCCTCGTTCCGGGGTTCATCCCTTGGATCTTGGTTCGCGGTATTTTCACGATAATTAAGATGTAAAATCATCGAGGGGGTTTTTACGATTTTACCTTTGTTCTCGTTGTACGGAGAAACGAGATCTATGAAGACCTTGAGACCTTCCCACGTATTCCTTGCACTAGCTCGAACGTCGGGTGGGCGACGATCTTCCGAACTCCATGGATCTCCCTCTCTACTGTCTCTCTCTAGAATTGTGATCTTCAAGTTATGAGAATAGAGAAGACCATGTAGTGCTTTTATAGGCTACGTAGGGGATCTTAAGGAGGTGGAATATTGGGCTTCCAATAATAGTGATTAAATTGAGCCCAAGTCCAAATCTATTAATCCTTACTATTATTAATTAATTTATTTTCCACTATATAAATTAATTGAACTCCCAATATTAAACCATATTATATCAAATAATATTTCTCCGGTAGTATTATTTATTCCGTGTATTTAAGATATAAATATCTATGAATAAAATTAATTTATTGCTAATTAATTTATTCATCTCTTATATCCGAGACTAGTATTATTCAACCTTAATTATTATGCGGATTAAATCCACCTGCAGGGTTTACATAATAATTCCTTATGAACTCATCTCGGGGATATTATCAACCCTTACGGGATACACTTTCCCGTCAAGTATTCACGGCATGTCATATATAAAATATAGTGACCCAACTTAACCGGTAATTGACCCAGTGATTAAACCGGTCAATTCCTTTGGAAAATCAAAGTCACTTATATTAAATACACACACCCGCAATAGTATCGGGGATTAAGAATAAAATACACTGAGACTTAAATCGATTATCGCCGGCAATCCTAATCGATAAATCTCAAGCAGATCCGCTCAATACACCAAGTGTACAAGTGTGATAAAATAATTAAGATAAATTATTTTCTCTCTCACACAACGACTATACCGATGGATTGGTCCGTGTCCATCTAGGTCGTGAGCTACTGTTCGATTAAATACGAGTAACCGATAGTATGATCTTCTGTGCGCCCATGCTTGCACCATACTAACTACAACGTATAAAATCCAGGACTATGATTTGCATATATTTAATTATAAATAATTAAATGCAAATAATTGTTTATTTAATTAAATAGATTAATGGCAATGGATCGTGAGTTTGCGTTACTTAAATCTAGACATTAAGTACACAACTCCAACAATCTCCCACTTGTACTAAGGTCTAGTCATTTCCTCCAAACTCCCGACTCCCATACTCATCACGTGCTTAAGTTGTACTTCCAAGAAGTACTATGTGAATGAGCACTCTAGGTTGCCGCTCTGAAGTTATCTTGGTGACTACAGCGTCGTCTCCCTCGACGATGACTCGTATCAGGTGGTACTTGCACTATGTGTTATCTTACACTTATGGACTAGTGATTTCTTACCATTTTCCATTGCACCGCTATTTACATAGCCTTTGACAAATTAAGAATCACATCTAAGTCCCAGAGATTATCCCGGAGTTATACCAAAACTTCCGCTGCCTCTGAGGCCGCTATTTGGTTACCCATGGCAGAGTCCGAAAAGCATCGTGCTTATCCTGATATCGACTTACACCGGTCCTCATTCGATTAGAAATCTAAGAGAATGTAATCCAAAGGAAAAACTCGTCTGCTTCGTAGTCTAGAACAGTACTTCGAAAGTACTTTTACGGCAATCGAATATTCCTCTCCAGGATTACCTTGATATCCTCCCACTATGCTAACCGCATAGCCGATATCAGGTTCTTGTTTTCAACAATGCATTTATTAAGCTTTCCACACTCAAAGTGTAGGAAACTGCTTTCATTGCTTCTATCTCCTTTTGTGTTCCAAAACACATATCCTTAGATAGATGCATTCCGTCTCTGAAAGGTAACGAACCTTTCTCGGAATCTTGCATGTTAAAACGAACCATAATCATATATGTAAGATGTCCAGAAAAGTACAATGTTCTTTCTAGAGATCCAAGATCTCAAGAACATGTCCAACTTCTTCCTTTATCCTTCATA
Organism: Euphrasia confusa; assembly: GCA_954870475.1. Classification (NCBI taxonomy): domain Eukaryota; kingdom Viridiplantae; phylum Streptophyta; class Magnoliopsida; order Lamiales; family Orobanchaceae; genus Euphrasia; species Euphrasia confusa. The sequence continues at coordinate 16,657,423 of OX940967.1, forward strand.
ATGATTTTTCTAGACAACCATCATTTTATGTCTGACAACATCTTTACATTGTTACCAATGATAAAATGTCATCTACATAAAACCTCCGAGAAACACCACCTTGTTTCCATCACGTTTCCCATACACACGATTCGTCTATGCTTTTGATGAATCCATAAAATGGACTATCTCATCAATTTGCAAGTATCACGAACTCAATGCTTTGTTTCAATCCACTAGTGGATCTCGCCTCTTAGCAATAATCCTTATTGCTCTCCAAGAAGGCACATTTAGATCTAGTACGGCTTTCATGTAGATCTAGGGATCGATTTCATGTATACTAGGTCCAGAGTCCGAAGACTCTCCTAGTCTTATGAATATCTCCGGTTGTCCCACAACCTCCCACTACAATGGCGTTCCGGTGTATAAACAGTGATAACAGTAGGTGCAGTTAGTGGTGTACCGCTACTCGGTTCGGCTGGTTCTAAGTCTTAATCTTTCTCTCTCATTTCAAATTATTACGTCACTTTGGGCTTGTGGTTCATCTAATAGTTTTCCTCTAAGAACCGGGCGTTAGAACTTATAATGTCCTTCTGGTTCATAGTACTATTGAACGCACATCTTTTGTTCTTCTAGGATATTCTACAACCGCATTTGAATGCGCCGTTGTTTCCAGACATATCCATAGAACACAGGTAGTTCCGTATAACTCATGCTTTTACTATTTCTATAAGAGTTCCACTTCTTATTTCCGACACACCATTTCTACACAAGAGTGTATGGTGTAGTCATTTGGGATCAAATCCCAATCTCTGATCAGTATGCCATGCATTCCTCAGACAGGCACTTGCCTCCGCGATTAGATCGCAGGCTTTCAATGGATATACCATGATGGTTCCCCACAATAGCTTTGTGTCCATTGACTTGTCAAAACACTTGCTTTTGTGGCACATCAGGTATTCTAATCCATTTCTCGAGTAATCATCAAATGAAGTACTCGTACCTTATTGTCTGAGTAGACATAGGTCTGCATACATCAGAGTCAATCAATTCTTATACTTGTCCGGATCTTATATCTTATATCCATAAAGGATTGCTTAGTCATATTATCTTCCAAATTAGATTCTTAGGTCGGAAGGTCCACTCCTTCAACTTAATTGATCAAATATCAATTTTCGACCTTTGAACTTCTTATTTGAATAAACATGATTTAGCATAAGAATCCACAAGTATAATCGATAAAGAAATCTCTTATTAGTAAAACGAGTTTCATACTACGGTTCGTTGCATCATGGTGGACTCAGGATTCATCATTTATATATTGCTAGTTAATGTACCAGAATAGATAATATCATTATTTCTTCTTATAACCATCAAATGATTAAAAGAAATAAAATATCCATTCATTAGAAATCCAGAACAAAGTTCTTTCTAATATGAAAGGTACATAAAAGCAATAACCCAAAATGAAATCCTATAAAATGTCCTCCATTGCAACTGCTGTCTCCTCTACAGCATTGCCCATGTAGACTACGATTTCTTCTTCACCAAGTCGTCGGGTTTCCTGGAACCCTTGCATTTAAAATGCACATACTGTCAGTGGTTCCATATCTACACACCAGGTTCCGGTAGATAATACCTACTGACTATGTTTTACGACTAAAGAAAATTTCGTACTTTCTTTGAGAGGATAATCAGACTTCCAGTACCCAGACTGTTTGCATCGAGAACACTTGCCTCATGGCTTTCTCGCCCCATCTCGTGATCCAAGAAACTTAGGACCACTGGGTTTCTTTGCTTGCTTTTCCTATCTCCCGGTTTTGCCCTTAGGTTCGAAACCTTTGGCATTGGCTACAAAAGCTTGCGATTTCCGTCTCAACTCGTCCAAAAGGTCAATCATCTCAAAAACGTGTTTAAGCGTTTCCTCGATTCGACTGGCCTTTATGAGTATCCTCATCGCCTCTTGTTTAGCCTCTACATCATGTCTAAACATCTCCTTGAGTTTGAACGTGATAAAATTAGTTCTTTCCTCATCAGTTAAGACATTAGTAGGCTCGGAAGAACAAAGCTCTCTTGAGTACAAACTTGTACTCTTTAACAGTCTGGGCAATGTCCAGATCTCTATTCCAATCAATACATTCAGGGACCAATGAGTTTAAAATCCTTACGTATCACATAAAGTGGGTTCAAAGCCATATCCTAATCTATGAGCACATATAACAACAAACAATCGATTTAATCTCCGATATTATCTCCCTCAAATAATATCATTAAACCACTAATCGCATCTAAAATCCCATCAGATATGGCAAGCCACGATAGTGTGGACGTTTACCTATCCAAATGATTTAGCAATTAGATTACCTTCGGTCGTACATCATCATTAGCGTTACTTCGATGGGAAGAATACTAAGAAGCGTACCTAAGTGTAAACCATTACTCAGTATCTAAGAAGATTGTTTGGGACACGCATATTTACCGCAAGCCACGATAGTGTGGACGTTTACGTTAACATACGCTCCTTTACTCCCTTCTATAACTGTCTACATCAATCGTTCCAAAATCCCATTCAATGCAGCAAGCCACGATAGTGTGGACGTTTACTACACCAAAAGACTTTTACAATTGACTCCCAATTACATGAATCATTTAATCTTGTAAATCAAGACGCGGAGAATCATAAGTGAAACTCGAAGTTTCTAACCAGTGATTCACCATGCGAACGACCCTATCTCTCATAAATGAGGGAGCCGAGCAGACAATCGATCCACCTTCAAAAGGATGGTACGAAGGTCTCTAGTTTGTGTCCTCGACATGATCAATTGGCTTTGGCTCCATTCCACTCCCCGGGGTGAGAATGAGTCGACTTGAAATCAGTTTCAGAAAGACAAATTAGGCATTGTTTGATAAACTTAATCAATGTTTCTCGTAAAAGGAATTACAAGAATTCTCCTCCAATGACTTGTCTATACGAACTTCAAAAGTCCATAAAAGTCACCAAGAGAACAGCAATGGAGACCATGGATATGTTTCCATACCCTCTCCCACTTAGCTTTTTACAATAAAGGGATACGCTATCTAATGCATAATTAAATACACATAAGCATGCATACATGTAATAAAGCACATAGAATATTATCACATAGTCAAAATAATTACTAGAATATTATTTTCCGACTATTATGGCTTTATCGCATCCCCGTACGCATCTTCTAGTCTTCAGTCTTCGTTTCTTGAATGCTCCATGTGACGAGAATATTAATATCCAATATTTAAATCCAATTATTTTCAATTAATCCAAAAGTTACTTAATTCGAAAATTAAGTCAATCGAATATATCGAAAATAAAATTAAATATTATTAATATTTTATTTATTTATTTTCCTTTCTAATTCTATTAAATCTTTAGAATAGTCTATCCAAGTAAAACTTGGAATATTCTAGAAGACCTCTATAATGGAATAAGGAAATAAAATAAATTAGGACTCCTAATCCTTCCAAATTAATTCCTTTCCTAATCTATTAAAAATTCCATAAAGGAATAATTAAATAGGAAAAATTAATTAAGGACTTTAAAACTTTCCAAAAATAATTATTTTCCTAATCCATTTAAAATTCCATAAAGGAATAATAAAATAGGTAAAATAAATTAATTCCAAATTTATTCCTTTTCCTAATCTATGAAAATTCCCAAGAATAGGAATAATCAATAAGGAAAAAAATAAATTTATTCTAAATTTATTCTTTTCCTATTCCATGAGAATTCCCAAAAATAGGAATACTCAAAATAGGAAAACCGAATAATTTAGGAAAGTGAATCTTGGCCGAGATGAACGCGGGTTGGGGATCCCCACGCTCACCATGATCGACCACCCATCTAGAGGAGTTGAACTCCTCATGGTGGTCGATCGAGCCTCATGAGATCGGCCATGGGGATGGCCGATCGAGCCCTCCCTCTATTCGTCTCCTCCGTCACACGTCTTCTTCCGGCGGTCGTTTCGGCATCGATCCAACGTAAAATAAATTACATAATTTAATTACAATTATCTGGTATCGATTCTATACATGAAATCGACCCTATACATTTTCCGGAAAAAGTAGAACGTAATAATAAATCCTAAATTCGGTCAACCCCCGAATTTTTACTATTACAAGCATTCACCACACATAAAACGAATCTCGACATGTCCGAGAGTTTAATAATCAAGAACAATATTATGACAATAATTAAGAACAATTATACCTAGCCATAATAGTCGGAAACCCTGCAAGGTAGAACAATTTATCGAAAAATACCGTGAACTAAAACCAACGCTCTGATACCAATTGTTGGAAATCGATATCCCGGAATTAATAAATTAATTAAAATTAATTATCTAATTAATTCCGACCGAAATCCTTCGGAGACCGAATATCCGGAATTGTCAAATTGCGGAACCGACAACCCAATCGAAATCCCGATCGCCGGAGAAAACACGAACACCGACTCATCCGCAGAAGTCCGACCTTTGGAGACTACGCGCCCGAAGACACGCAGCCCGCCCCCAGCCGAAGTCCCCCGCGAGTCCGAAACCACGAACACACCACGTGACCCGGGGCACGACCGAACACCACATGCGGGAAACCTCGCGTGTGTCCAGCCGAGCCCCCGCGTGGGGTTCGCGGATTGCTCGTAGCAATCCCTGGGGCTGCTCGTAGCAGCCCCGCAGCGAGTCCATGACTCGCTGCCCGTGAAGGGTGGCTCGCTCACGCGAGCCGCTACGGGAATCCCTGCAGCAACGCGCGAGCGGCTGCGGGTCCAGCCCGCAGCACCCCGCGATCGAACCCTAGGTTCGATCGCATCCCCGGCTCCCAGCCGGGGCTTCTCACGTCCGCGATCCCCAACGGGGATCCTCGACCGCCGCGGTCCGGTGGTCTTCGACCACCACCGCCGGTCGACCCTCGTTCCGGGGTTCATCCCTTGGATCTTGGTTCGCGGTATTTTCACGATAATTAAGATGTAAAATCATCGAGGGGGTTTTTACGATTTTACCTTTGTTCTCGTTGTACGGAGAAACGAGATCTATGAAGACCTTGAGACCTTCCCACGTATTCCTTGCACTAGCTCGAACGTCGGGTGGGCGACGATCTTCCGAACTCCATGGATCTCCCTCTCTACTTTCTCTCTCTAGAATTGTGATCTTCAAGTTATGAGAATAGAGAAGACCATGTAGTGCTTTTATAGGCTACGTAGGGGATCTTAAGGAGGTGGAATATTGGGCTTCCAATAATAGTGATTAAATTGAGCCCAAGCCCAAATCTATTAATCCTTACTATTATTAATTAATTTATTTTCCACTATATAAATTAATTGCACTCCCAATATTAAACCATATTATATCAAATAATATTTCTCCGGTAGTATTATTTATTCCGTGTATTTAAGATATAAATATCCATGAATAAAATTAATTTATTGCTAATTAATTTATTCATCTCTTATATCCGAGACTAGTACCATTCAACCTTAATTATTATGCGGATTAAATCCACCTGCAGGGTTTACATAATAATTCCTTATGAACTCATCTCGGGGATATTATCAACCCTTACGGGATACACTTTCCCGTCAAGTATTCACGGCATGTCATATATAAAATATAGTGACCCAACTTAACCGGTAATTGACCCAGTGATTAAACCGGTCAATTCCTTTGGAAAATCAAAGTCACTTATATTAAATACACACACCCGCAATAGTATCGGGGATTAAGAATAAAATACACTGAGACTTAAATCGATTATCGCCGACAATCCTAATCGATAAATCTCAAGCAGATCCGCTCAATACACCAAGTGTACAAGTGTGATAAAACAATTAAGATAAATTATTTTCTCTCTCACACAACGACTATACCGATGGATTGGTCCGTGTCCATCTAGGTCGTGAGCTACTGTTCGATTAAATACGAGTAACCGATAGTATGATCTTCTGTGCGCCCATGCTTGCACCATACTAACTACAGCGTATAAAATCCAGGACTATGATTTGCATATATTTAATTATAAATAATTAAATGCAAATAATTGTTTATTTAATTAAATAGATTAATGGCAATGGATCGTGAGTTTGCGTTACTTAAATCTAGACATTAAGTACACAACTCCAACAAGAAGGGGTTTATGATTTTACCTTCGATTCGTTGTACGGAGAAACGAAATCAAACGTTGATGACCTTGCGATCTTCCTACGTATTCCTTGCACCTCGTCCGAACGTCGTGTGGGCGACGATCTATCGAACTCCTATGGATCTCCTTCACTCTTCAAGACTTTATGATTGGCGTATCATAGGTTAATGAATTGTGAAGACCATGTAGTGGTTTTATAGGCTACGTAGGGGATCAAAAGGAGATTAAATATTGGGCTTCTAATATTGAAGATTAAATTGGGTCCAACCCAAATCCATTAATCCTTATCAATATTAATTTTATTTATTTTCCACTATATAAATAAAATTGCACTCCCAATATTAAACCATATTATATCAAATAATATTTCTCCGGTAGTATTATTTATTCCGTGTATTTAAGATTTAAATATCCATGAATTAAATTAATTTATTGCTAATTAATTTATTCATCTCTTATATCCGAGAATAGTACCGTTCAACTTTAATTATTATGCGGATTAAATCCACCTGCAGGGTTTACATAATAATTCCTTATGAACTCATCTCGGGGATATTATCAACCCTTACGGGATACACTTTCCCGTCAAGTATTCACGGCATGTCGTATATAAAATATAGTGACCCAACTTAACCGGTAATTAACCCAATAATTAAATCGGTTAATTCCTTTGGAAAATCAAAGTCACTTATATTAAATGTACACACCCGCAATAATATCGGGGATTAAGAATAAAATACTCTGAGATTTAAATTGATTATCCAAGGCAATCCTAATCAATAAATCTCAAGCGATCCGCCCAATACACCAAGTGTACAAGTGTGATAAAATAATTAAGATAAATTATTTTCTCTCTCACACAACGACTATACCGATGGATTAGTCCGTGTCCATCTAGGTCGTGAGCAACTGTTCGATTAAATACGAGTAACCGATAGTATGATCTTCTGTGTGCCCATGCACACCATACTAACTACAACGTATAAAATCCAGGACTATATTTTGCATAATTAATTAATAATAATTAAATGCAAATAATTGTTTATTAATTAAATAGGTTAAATGCTATGATCGGGAGTTTACCGATACTTAAATCTAGACATTAAGTACACAACTCCAACAACCTTCCCATAGGACCCAGAGCCAGGCTTCCCAAAAGCCCGGTCTACGTGGGCGAAGAAAACACGGTGGACAAATAGACTGTAGTCTACGTCGAAGTTAATAGCATATGAAAGATGCATTTCTCGCATGAAGGCTTCGAGTCCACGGTTGACCCACTTGCTCTGCCCATAGTAGCGTTCAGCATTTACCTGCTGTGACTCTAAAAATTCATAACGTATGGCCGCCAGTTCTGTGTGGAAGTTATCAGAGAATCCAGGCCCAACAACCCGTGTTGGCGAGGCTCTTACAATTAAGTTCGAGGCAACTTTGCGTTCCTCCTCTACGAATGGAGGCGTAGAGTCACGTAGAACAACTGTAGTGTATGTGGACTGTTGTACGGGGGACACCGTGGGAGAAACAATAATAGCAGTGGTGTCAGGTGTGGGGGTGCGGGCAGCCGAGTGTTCAATCACCTGATTCTGCGGTGAAAGAGTGGTAGCAATTAGTGCATTGGCTTCGTCGAGCCGCTTCTGTTCCATCAGGGCTCTACGGTCAGCCTCGGCCTTATCAGTTTTCTCTTTCTCCTCCTTGATGCGTAGAGCATCCTCTTCTGCCTTCTTCTTTTGTTCATTGGATATGCGGTCAGCCTCTACTTTTTCCTTCCTTATTCGTTCTTCCGTGGCTATACGGTCCGCCTCAGCCTTTTTCTGTCATTCAAGTTCGGCTATGCGTTCATCCTCGTCCCTTTTTTCCTTTTCTCCTCCTCTTCCCTTTTCTTTTTCTCTTCTTCTTCTTTAGCTATACGCACAAGTTCCTTTTCAGCAAAGAATTTGTTCTTTTTGTGTTCGGTGATGATTTTGCGCAGATCAGAGATTTGAACACTAAGTGGTTCTGTCTTGGAGAAGTCTTCCTCTTCGTCGAATTGTTTTTCAAGTACAGCCACCAGGGCGTTGAGCTCAACAATTTTGCCAGCGTAGAATTCGGGAGTTTCGTAAGTAGACATATTTGGTGATGCGTGTGTTATAGGAATAGGCGTAGAGTAAAGAGGAAAATTCTTGGTAGAAGGTATGAGATCCTGCGCAGAGGTTATGATCAGAGAGAAAATAGGGTTTTTGCTCTTAAAAACACATAGTGAAAGGTGCACTATCTGTTGAACCCATGGGGGTATTTATAGGGGAACTGTAGCGGTTTAAATTCTGTGGTCCATGGTTAGCCACGTGTATGCATTGTTGATCGGCGTGGAGGAAGCAAACAATGTACTCTGTGTGGTCCGTAGCCAAAAAAGGAAATCCGTGGAGATGCAGAATTAGTGATAAGAAAATCATGACTAAGTCAACGTGTACCTGCAAAATGAAAAACCAAACGGGAAAGCGAATAGCAGTAGTAGGTTAGAGTATAACAGGAAAAGATGTATATATATATATATATAAGGACAGAAACCCGGGAAGAGTGGATAGGCAGACGTGGATGAGAGCAACATTTAAGATACGGCAGGGTGGTGAACAGGAAAAGTGTGTACACAAAATTTTGATCCAACGGGTCTGCACAGGCAACATGAACAAACGGGAGCACGCACACCACCGAACCTTATGGGTAGGACAACAAGTCTTAGGGCAAAATCAGCAAATAGGACAAAATACAAAGAGTAACACGTGAGACAGGAACGATTTTCATGAGAACTCAAAGTCGTACACGTAGAGGATGAGTAATTACACATAAACCCACACTGAAATACCCAGATTTCAAAATTCACAAAAAAAGATGTCTTAACCAACGAAGTCTGAGTAAGCACTTCAAGGTAGAACAAGCATGCTTCATACACTATGAGTACTCTGCAAAAATTTATATGAAAATGAAATATAGTTAAAGGCATAACAAGCACACAGAATGTGGACATACGTACCACCACACAGTGAATCAAAATCTTTGGAAAGAACATAAAATAGAGTTATTGGAGGTAGAGTGACAGTGCTTTATGGACGGTATTGCTATTTTGGCCAGTTCAACGTGTAACCACGACCATCTCACTTGCTTTCTGGGCGTAGATCAGGCCTATTAGGACCCAATCAGTGATAGGTGTTATAAAATGATGTTTCATAGCATATATTTTTGTTTTCATCATTATATGTATAAGACCATGTCTTTTGCAATTGCCCGAAGACCAAGTCAATCAAGACCCAATCCATATAGGAAATCTTTTTGGCCGACTTTTCCTGCTAGACGTAGAGTAGACAAGGTCCACTCCAACGAATTGCTTATATAAATATTTAAAGAACAGTACGTCCAAATACTACGTCACTTTGCAACTGTCAACTACAAACCTCACCTTGCTCTACCTGATGGTTCCATTGAGAAAATAAATAGCTGTGCGTGGAGGTAGCCATTTGCGGCTTACTACCCTTGATGAGCCATTTTATTTGCTCATCTTAGAGCACTTTTACACCCTTTATTGAGTCAGTTTGAGTCGTTAACGTGTCTGGGAGGGCACAATTAGGTGTTTGGGCAGAGTGTGTGTTGATGCAGGTAACAGGTGGCGCACTGGGCAAAAGAGGCAAGGAAATCCCCTTATTTGGGCAAAGAAGTATTCTGGAGTGGGTAGTGACTGCAACAGTTTGACCACATCGGGCAAATTGGTAAAGTCATGAAGCAGAAGAACCATAATCCTTATCAAGTACCGTGCTTGGTCCGACCACCTGTGGAGGAGAAGAAATACCTGCAAACTTCGATTTGGGCAGAGAACGGCTGAAGACAGAAGATTTCCTGTGGGCAAGGTGTCAGCGCACCAGAATCCCTGGATTTGGGGGATGTGACTTATCCCCAAGTCATTGACCGCTGACTCCTATTCCCTAGGGAGGAGAAACAGCCGCGGATTTGAAATTCAAAATCGAAGCCTTTAAAAGAACGGGGGCGCGGTGGGCAGCAAGGAGACGAAAGACACAACACATTACGCATCGAGAGATCGAGAGAGCCGCCGGTCCCGTAGCAAGTAGCCGGAGGAGTCGCCGGAGAGAGATCGGAGTTGTTCGTCCGAGTCTCTTTATTTGTTTTGAAGTAGAACCAGCCTTCGGGCTGAGAAACAATTTCTCTTTTATGTTTTGTTTTTAAGTTTTTAATTCCGTATTTCGATTTCCTTCAAAAACGTTTTCGATTTGAAGGCATGAATAATATAGTTCTATTTTCTTTATTTACTTTGTCTTTTAATTTCCGTATGATTGGCTAAGTTGTTTGTGCATCTGGGCAGGGGCGGATCGAAGGAGATTTAGGGTTTTAGTTAAAGCCACGAGGTTGATGGGGCTAGAGTACCCGGTTGGGGGTTTGTTCCCGAAGCAAAGTTGGTTGAGGAATATTTCTGGGGAGTCTGGGCAAACTAGAACAACCACTAGTGAACCCTTACAAACTGGGATACTGGTGATTGGCAAACCGCATAGATGTACATTGTAGTATTGTTGAAGGCATAGCACTAGAACTTGTTGGAGATTGCGGTCGTATGACTCGGAGTTCCGGGCATGCTATTGGCCGAGCGGGTCTGTCTAGAGGGTAATGCGGGTTTGGGCAAACTAGATCCATGTATGGCTGCATAGGTTATCGAATTGTTCAGATCTAGGGGTTTAGGCATAACGTTTGCTTGCCTTCTCTTTAAACTGTAAGGATAGATAAGGGGTGGGGCAATTGTTGGGCGTGATGCAATAGGACCACTGTTGTCTTTTTAAAGCACCCTATAACTGCTGACAAACCGCAGGTAGAAATCCTTAGTGCCTATGACCGGTAGTTTGCCCTAATGATCCTGAGTGAAGTCATCTGCCCGGATGCCTTGTTTCCCATTTGATTTAAGTTTTCTCTTTAAGTATTTTGTTAGATCTGAGTGTTTGCGCTGTTTACTTTTAAATTTGTTTATTTGCATGTTTTTTTTGTTAGCCGTAGTTAGATCAAAGTGTTTGAAACGTTTGCAAAACCGCTGTGCCCACAGCAACCCCAAATCAAAATCTTTTTGTGACAACCCCTTGGGCAAAGCCGAGATCACCTACTGTAATTGCCTCCTTGTGGGACCGACCCCACGTACTTACCATTATCTACGTTTTGTAGTTATAAAGGAGTACTGGCTAAATATAAATATCATTTTGACGCGCGTTTGTTCAACGACAAGCATTCGTCGTCGTCAACCCTTCAAAGCGCACACATGCAGAGAGACTTCCGTAAAGTCAAAAATCTTTCCAAAGCAAGTGGTTTGGTGAAGAAGTCTGAGAGTTGTTTCTCGGTAGGAACATGTTCCATTACAACCTTACCCCGTTCAACCAAGTCTCGAATGAAATGATGTCGTATGTTAATATGTTTGGTCTTTGAATGTTGTACTGGATTCTGACTTATCTTTATAGCACTTTCGTTGTCACAAAACAAAGTTAGTGGTGTGCTCTCAATTTGATAATCCGCAAGCATTTGTTGTAGCCATAGTAGCTGGGTGCAACAACTCCCCGCAGCCACATACTCCGATTCGGTGGTAGAGAGAGCAATGCAATTTTGCTTCTTGCTATGCCATGAGACCAAGTTGTTTCCCAATAGGCAGCACCCACCCCTAGTGCTCTTTCGTTCATCATTGTCGCCACCCCAATCAGCATCTGCAAAACAATCAAGATAAGAAGAAGTATCTTTAGTGTACCATAGGCCAAGGTTGGTAGACCCGTCAACATATCGAAGGATACGCTTTACGGCAACAAGATGTTCCTCCTTGGGTTGTGCTTGGTAGCGGGCACAGAGGCACACACTATACATAATATCCGGCCGAGTGGCAGTGAGGTAGAGCAGGCTTCCAATGAGAGATCTATAGGTGGAGATATCAACATCCTTGCCTTTCTCTGCCTTGCTTAACTTGTGATTAGACTATTTTCGTGTGCATCTCTCGTCAAAATCCGAGGTCAATTGTAGTTTCCTCGGTATCAATCAAAGGAAACGAAAGAGTATTATTTAAGTGAAAGTAAAGAGTTAGAAACATCAGTCATAAAACTAAATCCTAAGATCATTTTGGTATTCTCGATTAAAATGTAAAGCTTGAAAATAATTAATACGGAAAAGACTCGGATGAATATAATTCAAACTCGACTTCACATTGTTTCGCCTTTTTCAATCTATATAAAACGACACTCGAAAGTCAAGTTCCCGGTCGGGTTGCTTAACTCGTATTTGCAACGTTTAATTCACTCGCCTAATCGCTCCCGGTCGGGTTACGATTATAAAGTTGTGTCGATTATATAAGATCTTCCGGTTATAACAATTTATCCGTCTCGTTTTTCATATGATCATCCGAGATAATTATTTAGTTCATCATTTTTAACATAGATCGAACAACGAAAATAAACATTAAACTCATAATCGATTTAAGTATGCACTCGAAAATAAATAAAAAATTAATTAAGAGGATTAAACAAAGGAAAAGTTTAAAACAATCTTTTGCTACATTAATCGAAATCATAAGGATAAACCTTAAAAATCATTCTTGAACATTTGCAAAGAAATGAAAATAAGCAATCTAAGAAGTCAACTAAAAAGCAAGAAATAAAAATACGAACTACGTTACTAATTATGAAATGGCTCGTGAACTCGATCGGTTGTGCTCTCGGAGTTGTCGGATCCAAGATGATGTTCTCCTTTTCCTCCCAATCTCCCCCAAGCGAAAGTCTTCCCTCCTTTCTTCCGGTTTCACACCTAAAATGCCTCACCAAGACTCCCATAACCGCCCCCCATAACTGCATGTTTTCATTTCACCATTTAATTAAAATGTGGGTAGCGACCGCTTGGCATGGGGTAGCGGTCGCTACCCCCTTCCAGTCCCAAAATTCATATTCTTTGACGATCGATGAGCGCTCCTACTAGCATTGCCTTTGGCGATTTCAGTAGTGGTCAAGGGTAGCGACCGCTTGGCATATATTTATCTCTTTATTTTCCGTCTCTTCGTCTTCGACTCGTTTCTTCCGATTTTTCTTCGTCTTCACACCTGAAATGTGCACAACAACAACCTCCACACACCCGTGAGATCAACACACAAGACTCGACATAATCGTAAATAAATACTACAAAATAACCGACACGACTAACACATGATAACTAAAAAACAACGACGTAAACATACACACACGACACAAATCACCCCCCCACGCTCAAATCCTTGCTAGTCCCGAGCAAGGTAAAATCAACCAACATGTGTTTGCACAAATCACGTACTTTGAACTCACTACAAACCGCATACCAACCACTTGTCAATAACGAGAAAAATAAGAATAATGATAACATGTCACTCAAACTCGCCAACTCTCCAAGTGTATCTCTCGAAAAAAAAATATCATAGTCACCACTCGTCAATCACCTCGAGAATATATAAATCAATACATCACAAGAAAATCCGCATACTTTGACAAAGAAGAACAAGAATCGGAATGAGATTTTAATCAAGGTAAGCTCGGATCATAGGTAGGAATCGAAATATTAATAATACAAGTAAAAACGCTCTCGACACCCTCCTCCACCGAATGAATGTTGGAAATCGAGTACCCGGGACACGTCCGTTCGACTACTCGAACATCCGGATGTCCCCAATCGACTTCTGGAAGTCACCCTCGGACAGCCATGGCCGCCCACCCAAGAGATCGCGCGTCCGCCGCGGCCGAAGCCGCGGCTCGCGATCTGCCCGGAGCAGGCGACCGCCTGCCTACCAGGCGACCGCTCGCGCAGCAAGGCAAGCGAGCGCTTGCTGCCCAGGCGATCGCCCGCAACCTGTCGCGAGCGGGCGCTTTCCACCTCTGGCGGTCGCCTGCCTGCTGCGAACAGCGGCGCGATCCGCCCGTTCCGTCTGTTCCGACGCGATTTTCTCGATCCGACTGCCACGCCGGAGGTCAGAAACCTCCCAGCAGTCCGAGAATATCACATCCAAGCCACGGAACCCGATCTACGTTCAAAGTATGATCAACGAGATAAAAAACGAGATCGAATAATTGCGGAAAAAGGAATTCGATCTCATACCTTTTCGGTCGATTGTTGAGACCTTAGATGCTTCTAACGTATGACTCAGGCCCCGTCTCCAACCGTTGTGTGGGCAACGATCCGCTGGAGTTCTCCCGTCTATACTCTCTCTGTCTCAACCAGCGTAATGAATTATTCTCTAAGAATAATTATTATTGCGTTAACTTTTATTTTTAACAGAGAAAACTTTTAATTGCGCTAAGCAATTTATTTTTCTCTGATGAAAATAATTATTGCGGCGAATGTTAGGTTAAGAGAGGGTAAGGGAGGGGGTTTATATAGAGTTACGTTAGGGACCTTAGGTTAAATTAATTAAGGGCTAATTTGAAATATTAATTAACTTGGAATACTTAAAAGCAATTCCTTAATTAATCGATTTCAAATTTAATTATTATTAACTCCACTATAAAATAATAATTGAATTCCCGAAATTAATTTAATATTATTTCAACAATAATATTTCCGCCGAAATTACATATACGACTTTCCCCGTGTTTAAGATATCGAACGTCCACGAATTTATTTAATTACTAATAATTAAATTAATTCGTTTCTTATTATCCGAGACTAGTACCACTCATCCTTATTATCATGTGGAACAAATCCACCTGCAGGGTTTACATGATAAACTTTATGAGCTCATCTCGGGGACGTAATCAACCCAATAAACGGGACACGGTTTCCTGTCTATAATCTATAGCATGCCGTGCGTACAATTACGATTCCCAATTTACCGAGGATCTCGACTAATCAATTAGTCTCACTCATTGGCAAGTTAAAGAACCGAGAATTGGACACACGCACCTATAATTATATAGGGATTAGGAATTCGTATATCCGTAATATCTGAGGTCTAGTTCGATTACTGCGATTAGTATAAATCGAACGCCCTCCCGTGGTCCTGCTCAATACACCAAGTGTACGAGTGTAACATGATAGTCAAGACCGACTATCTACCAGTCACACAACGACGTACCGATGGATTGTCCCTGTCCATCTAAGTCGTGAGCTACTGTTCGATAGTATACGAGTAACCGACAGTATGATCTTCCGCGTGTCTCCTCACGCCATACTATCTACAACGTATATATCTAGGACTATTGCATAAAGTACATGAAAGACAAAATGCCGACAGTTTGATTAATAGATGATAAAACACAGATAAGGAGTTCCATATTGTCACTAAACTAGACATTTAGAATATAACTCCATCAATCTCCCACTTATACTAAAAGTCTAGTTGCCCTCTCCCATACATCCGATACCCATCCCCTTCACGTGTCTCTTGAACGCTTCCGCTGGAAGTGCTTTCGTAAAGGGGTCTGCCAGGTTATCCGCTGATGCAATCTTGGTGACAACCGCATCGCCTCTATTGACGATGTCTCTAATCAGGTGGTACTTGCGATCTATGTGTTTACTCGCATTGTGGGCTCGTGGTTCCTTCGCATTTGCCACTGCACCGCTATTTTCACAATAAATTGTGATAGCTCTAGGCAAATTAGGAATCACATCTAAGTCCATGATGAAGTTCCGGAGCCACACCGATTCTTTAGCTGCCTCAGAGGCTGCTACATATTCGGCTTCCATGGTAGAGTCCGAAATGCATTTCTGCTTAACACTCCTCCATGAAACTGCTCCACCTCCCAATGTGAACACATAGCCTGATGTAGACTTTCGCTGTTCCTTATCAGATTGGAAATCCGAGTCTGTGTATCCCACAGGAATCAATTCAGACGCTTTGTAACTTAGAACATAATTCCTAGTCCTTCGCAGGTACTTAAGTATGTTCTTTACAGCAGTCCAGTGACCCTGTCCAGGGTTACTCTGATATCTAGCTACCATGCCCACGGCATAGCAGATATCAGGTCTCGTGCACAACATAGCATACATTAGACTTCCCACTGCCGAAGCATAAGGAATCGTCTTCATGTAATCTATCTCCTTTTGTGTCTTGGGACACATATCCTTAGATAGATGAATTCCATGGCAGAAAGGTTGAGAACCTCTCTTGGAATTCTGCATGTTGAAACGAGCTAGAATCGTATCAATATATGAGGCCTGGGACAAGCTCAATGTTCTTTTATGGCGATCTCGTATAACCTTGATCCCAAGAACATGCCCTACTTGTCCTAAGTCTTTCATATCGAATTGCTTGGACAACCATCCCTTTATGTCCGACAACATCTTCACATTGTTGCCAATTAGAAGAATGTCGTCTACATAAAGCACGAGAAACGCCACGCTGTTTCCGTCACTTCTCCGATATACACACGACTCGTCCATGCTTTGAATGAATCCATATGACTGGATAACCTCATCAAACTGCATGTTCCAAGATCTAGAAGCTTGCTTCAATCCATAAATGGATCGCTTTAGCTTACACACTAGATGCTCTTGGCCTTTCTCGATGAAACCCTCTGGCTGTCTCATATAAATGGTCTCGTCAAGATTCCCATTCAAGAATGCTGTCTTGACGTCCATTTGCCACACCTCATAATCCATATGAGATGCTATAGAAAAAAGAATCTGGATCGACTTTAGCATAGCTACCGGCGAAAAGGTTTCCTCATAATCGATCCCTTCTTTCTGAGTGCACCCTTTCGCAACAAGCCTAGCTTTGAAGGTTTCCACCTTCCCGTCAGATCCTCTTTTCCTCTTGTACACCCACTTGCAACCAATGGCTTTTACACCTTTGGGCGGTGCTACAAGATCCCAGACCTGATTTGAATCCATAGATTCAATCTCAGATTTCATCGCCTTTTGCCAAGACTTAGCATCTTGATCTTTAAGCGCCTCGTCGTAGGTCCAGGGATCGGCTTCATGTTCTCCAGGTAACAAGTCCGAAGACTCACCTATAAACATGAACCTGTCAGGTTGTCGAACAACCCTCCCACTACGACGACGCTCCGGTGTAACCTCAGTAACTACAGGTGCAGACTGTGGTGGCGTATCACCCGGTTGGGTTGGATCTAAGCCTTGATCGTTCCCTCTCAGTTCGTTAAGTATTATCTCACTATTGGGCTTGTGGTCCATTATATAATCCTCTTCCAAGAACCGAGCGTTGGTGCTAACAACGATCTTCTGGTCCTTAGGACTATAAAATAGACCACCTTTCATTCCTCTAGGATATCCTATAAACAACCGAATATCTGAACGTGACTCCAACTTATCAGCCCCGTGCTTCAGCACATGTGCTGGACAACCCCAGATCCGAATGTGTTTCAAATTTAGCTTACGCCCGATCCACAATTCCGAGGGTGTCTTAGGGACTGATTTGGAAGGAACTAAGTTCAAGATATAAGCCGCTGTTTCCAAGGCATATCCCCAGAACGAAATTGGTAGTTCTGAGTAACTCATCATAGATCTTACCATTTCCATAAGAGTCCTATTCCTTCTTTCTGCTACACCATTCTGCTGGGGCGTGTATGGTGCAGTCATCTGGGAGTCAATCCCATTCTCCGATAAGTACGCCTTAAACTCTCCTGAGAGGTACTCTCCCCCACGATCAGATCGTAGAGTCTTTATGGTTTTACCATGAAGGTTCTCCACAAGAGCTTTGTACTCCTTGAACTTGTCAAAACACTCGCTCTTGCGGCGCATCAGGTATATAAAACCATACCTTGAGTAATCATCAGTGAAGGTTACAAAATATTCGTAACCTCCTCTCGCTTGGACAGATAAAGGCCCGCACAAATCAGAGTGAATCAATTCCAGTACTTCCTTGGATCTATACCCCTTATCACTAAAGGGTCGCTTGGTCATTTTTCCTTCCAGGCATGATTCGCAGGTTGGAAAGTCCTCATCTTTCACATCACTGAGTATTCCATCAGTTATCAACCTTTGAATCCTGCCCAAGTTAATATGACCTAGCCTAAGATGCCATAAGTACTTTTGATTCATCCTAGAAGGCTCCTTTCTCTTATTGGTACTAGATGTGTTATACGACTCTACTCGTTGCATCGTGGAATAACTAGGATTCAGTATATATAAGTTGCCTATCAATGTACCAGAACAGATATAATCACCATTCTTTTTGACAATAACAGAATTATCAAAAGAAACTGAATATCCATTCAAAACCAACTTAGAAACCGAAACAAGGTTCTTTCTAAAATCCGGTACATAAAGACAATTATTCAATACCAAAACTTTATTATTAAAAGATAAATGAACATCTCCCACTGCAACCGCCGCCACTTTCGTAGCGTTGCCCATGTAGATGGTGATCTCTCCCTCTCTAAGCCGCCGGGTTTCCTGGAACCCCTGCAAAGAATTGCAGACATGATCAGTGGCTCCCGTATCCACACACCAGGTACCGGTGGATAACACCGCTAAACATGTTTCAGTGACTGAGGAAAAATTCATACCTCCTTGTCTGAGAGGACAATTAGACTTCCAATGTCCAGACTGCTTGCAATGGAAACACTTGCCCTTAGGCCTGTTCACTCCATTCTGTGGTCCACCAACTCTGGGCCCACTGGGTTTTCGTCCTTGCTTTTTCTTCTTCTTAATCCCCGAAGGGCGAGGAAGAGTCGATTTCACAGCCACAAGTGCTTGAGAGTTCTTAAAGATACCCTCTGCCGCCTGGAGTTCAGTCAGGAGTTCCGCCAACGTATATAACCTCTTGTTCAACATATAGTTCAGGCGGAACTGCTCAAAACTCCTAGGCAGAGACTGGAGCACTATATCGATCTGGGTTTCCCCATCGATAGCTCCTCCCATAATCTCTATCTCATTCAGATAGCCTATCATCCTAAGAACGTGATCCCTCACGGGCGTTCCTTCGGACATAGTGGCCGTCATGAGTTGCCTCATAGCATTTTGTCTGGCTGCCCTGTCCTGACTACCAAACATCTCCTTGAGGTTAAGCATCATATCATAGGCAGTGTCCATGGCTTCATGCTGATGTTGCAGCACATTTGACATATATGCCAAAATGTAGCACCGCGCCATCTGATCAGCCTTGACCCACTTCCGATGAGCTTCCTTTTCCTCAGGAGATGATGTTTCAGTAGGTGCAACAGGACATTCGACCTGGAGTACATACTTGTACTCCTCAGCAGTTAGGACAATGTCCAAGTTTCGTTTCCAATCAACATAATTTGGACCAGTGAGTTTGTTTTCTTTTAGTATCACAGACAGCGGGTTGAGTGCCATATCTATAAAAGAGACAAATCAAACCGTCAAATTTAATTCGATATTAACTCCCTTAATTAATATCATTAAATTTACCAATCAATCCTAAAATCCCATCAGACCAACATGCCAAGTTCATGTGGACGTATACTAGTCCAAACGATTTTATAATTGGACTTTTACTTCGGTCGTACATCATTACAGCAGTGACTCCGATGGGGAGGATACTGTAAAGCGTACCTAAGTGTATACCATTTCTCAGTACTAAGTTAACCGCTCGGGAACTACATATCCACCGCAAGCCACGTTAGTGTGGACGTTTACGTTGACATGCGGTCCCTTTACGATTTCCTATAACTGTCGAGCCTCAATTAACCCAAAGTTCCGTTTCCGTCTAGTAAGCCACGATAGTGTGGACGTTTACTAAACAAACAACTTTGTTAATTGAATTCCATTTAATAAATTTTACAATTTCGTTAATCAAAGCTTGATATCTCGTAAGTGAAACTCAAAGTTTCTAACCAGCGATCAATCATGCAATTGAGCCCTATCTCTCACTAAGTGAGGGAGCCAACCAGACAATCGATCTAGTCATCGAATGACTCGAATGTCTCTAATCAGTGTCATCGACATAAGCAAGCGCTTTGGCTCCATTCCACTCCCCGGGGTGAGAATGAGTCGAGTTGAACTTAGTCTTTGAAAAACAGATTAGGCATTTGCTTAGAAAAACTTAATTGTTCAATTTTAAAATTGGAATTTCATTCGAAATTCGATCAAAGTGATTTCCGTGTATCGACTTTATCCGATAGGGAGGATGACACTAAAGCCAACTCGTAAGTCAATACACATCACTCTCGAAACAGAGAATGGAGACCGCGGGATTGTTTCCAATCCCTCTCCCACTTAGTATTTTACGATTTAGGGATATACATGCATAAAATAATAAGCATAATAAAACACGTAAATCACACAAAAGGCAATTAACGTGGCCCGATTATTATGGCTTTAAAATCTTGAATGCACGTCTCTTGGAACTCGAACTCGTTGCTCGTCTCAACTTCGATTCTCGTTCCTCCGGGCTTCGATCTCGTCTCGATCCAATAGCAGAAATTAATTACAAGAATATTCTACTAAGTCCGGTATCGATCCTATACATTTTGATCGACCCTATACAAGTCCCGGATGCAACAAAAAAAATAAATAAACCTAACGACTTAACCCGTCGTTTTTATCTATTACAAACAAGCAACTTTCCAAAAATAAAACGATCTCGACAAGCCCGAGAGTTTAATCAAAACCACATACATACAGCACAAAATATCAAAATTAAATTGGCCATAATAATCGGGTTCAACCTCCAAAACAAAACTCGCAAACAATACAAAGAACGAACAAAACCGGCTCTGATACCATTTGTTGGAAATCGAGTACCCGGGACACGTCCGTTCGACTACTCGAACATCCGGATGTCCCCAATCGACTTCTGGAAGTCACCCTCGGACAGCCATGGCCGCCCACCCAAGAGATCGCGCGTCCGCCGCGGCCGAAGCCGCGGCTCGCGATCTGCCCGGAGCAGGCGACCGCCTGCCTACCAGGCGACCGCTCGCGCAGCAAGGCAAGCGAGCGCTTGCTGCCCAGGCGATCGCCCGCGACCTGTCGCGAGCGGGCGCTTTCCCCCTCTGGCGGTCGCCTGCCTGCTGCGAACAGCGGCGCGATCCGCCCGTTCCGGCTGTTCCGACGCGATTTTCTCGATCCGACTGCCACGCCGGAGGTCAGAAACCTCCCAGCAGTTCGAGAATATCACATCCAAGCCACGGAACCCGATCTACGTTCAAAGTATGATCAACGAGATAAAAAACGAGATCGAATAATTGCGGAAAAAGGAATTCGATCTCATACCTTTTCGGTCGATTGTTGAGACCTTAGATGCTTCTAACGTATGTCTCAGGCCCCGTCTCCAACCGTGTGTGGGCAACGATCTGCTGGAGTTCTCCCGTCTATACTCTCTCTGTCTCAACCAGCGTAATGAATTATTCTCTAAAAATAATTATTATTGCGTTAACTTTTATTTTTAACAGAGAAAACTTTTAATTGCGCTAAGCAATTTATTTTTCTCTGATGAAAATAATTATTGCGGCGAATGTTAGGTTAAGAGAGGGTAAGGGAGGGGGTTTATATAGAGTTACGTTAGGGACCTTAGGTTAAATTAATTAAGGGCTAATTTGAAATATTAATTAACTTGGAATACTTAAAAGCAATTCCTTAATTAATCGATTTCAAATTTAATTATTATTAACTCCACTATAAAATAATAATTGAATTCCCGAAATTAATTTAATATTATTTCAACAATAATATTTCCGCCGAAATTACATATACGACTTTCCCCGTGTTTAAGATATCGAACGTCCACGAATTTATTTAATTACTAATAATTAAATTAATTCGTTTCTTATTATACGAGACTAGTACCACTCATCCTTATTATCATGTGGAACAAATCCACCTGCAGGGTTTACATGATAAACTTTATGAGCTCATCTCGGGGACGTAATCAACCCAATAAACGGGACACGGTTTCCTGTCTATAATCTATAGCATGCCGTGCGTACAATTACGATTCCCAATTTACCGAGGATCTCGACTAATCAATTAGTCTCACTCATTGGCAAGTTAAAGAACCGAGAATTGGACACACGCACCTATAATTATATAGGGATTAGGAATTCGTATATCCGTAATATCTGAGGTCTAGTTCGATTACTGCGATTAGTATAAATCGAACGCCCTCCCGTGGTCCTGCTCAATACACCAAGTGTACGAGTGTAACATGATAGTCAAGACCGACTATCTACCAGTCACACAACGACGTACCCGATGGATTGTCCCTGTCCATCTAAGTCGTGAGCTACTGTTCGATAGTATACGAGTAACCGACAGTATGATCTTCCGCGTGTCTCCTCACGCCATACTGTCTACAACGTATATATCTAGGACTATTGCATAAAGTACATGAAAGACAAAATGCCGACAGTTTGATTAATAGATGATAAAACACAGATAAGGAGTTCCATATTGTCACTAAACTAGACATTTAGAATATAACTCCATCAATGAACTCACAAGTCACCCTCCTACAACAAATGTAATACCTCACCACCCCCTTTTATCTCCAATACCATTCATAGATTACATGTCTCGATAGGCTATTATTATTTTTACTCCCGCTTTTTACTTATTATTTTATATGCCTTTTTTTTCTTTTTTATTTTATTTTATTTTTCCCTATTTAATTGTTTTCACAACCAAAGAGTACTCGTTTTTTATATTTTTTTTTATTTTTTTTTCTTTTTTTTTATTTTAATATAGGGAGTAAGCTTTTTTTTCTTTTCGTAGCCTTAATATGAGAAAACTCGTTTATAATTCACCACAATATCTCTACTAACCTTCACAATCAAACTTGTATCACCCTCACATTCTCACGTCGCTCGCGGAACTCTCGGTTACAAGAAAAGGCTCCATGTAGGCTCAAAAGGTTAACTAGGGAGTCCCTCGACGGGCACGGTCATTTTGGGGAATTTTATAAATGTGGAGTTAAATCCTAGCAATCTCAAAACGTCATTTTCCTATTCTCAACCAAGTCAAAGTAACTTCATATTCATGCAATGTCACAACAAAGTTAAATCATCCATTCTCGAAACAATTCCAAAGAAATCTCATGTTCGACACTCAAGGAATATCATAAATACTCTCCAAAGAAAATAGACTCAAAAGCTCACATATATATCATGGAAAAACTCATGTATATCATAACTCATTTCCTCGACACATGACAAGTAGTACTCGCGGAACTCTCGGTTACAAGAAAAGGCTCCATGTAGGCTCAAAAGGTTAACTAGGGAGTCCCTCGACGGGCACGGTCATTTTGGGGAATTTTATAAATGTGGAGTTAAATCCTAGCAATCTCAAAACGTCATTTTCCTATTCTCAACCAAGTCAAAGTAACTTCATATTCATGCAATGTCACAACAAAGTTCAATCATCCATTCTCGAAACAATTCCAAAGAAATCTTATGTTTGACACTCATGGAATATCATAAATACTCTCCAAAGAAAATAGACTCAAAAGCTCACATATATATCATGGAAAAACTCATGTATATCATAACTCATTTCCTCGACACATGACAAGTAGTACAACCTACAAATCAAGTGAGTTCAAGCAACAACTTAACCTTATCCACATGCAAACACTACCACATTCGGGACAAAACAATTTCATTGAGCGTAGACAAATAATCCCCAATACAAATAACACATAAAAACAAACTACAAACTACAAACGAGAAATAAATACACAAATATATACAAGACTTAAAATAAAATAAAATAAAAATAAAAATAATAATAAAAATACGAAAAGAAAAGCATACCTAGGTCGTGACTAGCACGACCTATATCATATGTCGGGTGGTAGTTGTTGTGGTGGCCACACCATCGGTGTCCCACGAGCAAATGCTTCACGCCAAGCACGATTCTCTTCTACAATAGGAGCAAGTTTATCATCCCACATTTGGTCCCTCTCCTTAATGATTGAACGAATCGATTGTTCGTAATATTGCCTCTCTGTAGACATCCGGTTGACCCAAGTCGCCTCATCAACTGCAAAGCTATCCAACCTCGTGTTCATCGCATCAAAGCCCGCGGCATTTGCATTCAAGATGGCTTGGAGATCGTCGGGATGCATCCGGCTCGTACTCCCGTCATACGTACTCGTGTTCGTTCCAGCTTGTGGAGGGTTGTTCCAATCCATCCCGGGGTTCGTCCATTCTCCCACTTGGTTACGTTGGAACCTTTGTTCTTCATCTTCAGCCAATGCCGCTTGCCAAACCGGATCCCTCATCTGTACATCTCCTTGAGCATCCACATTTCCTTCCGGGGCAATTTTAAAGTAAGCATAAAATCGAGCATCTCTATCCTCCGCAAATCGATCAAACTCCTCATCGGCAAAGTCTTCCGGGTTATCGATCATCCCTTGCTTCACGCCCTCTCGGCATCTCTTTCTAAAATTTGTTTGTTCATCTCTACCCTTGAGTCGTGCGTGATGCGGAATAAACAATTTCGACATTATCAAGCCGCTCGATTCGAACTCCTTCATATCTAATTTCCTCAGCACTTCCCAAGGCTCCCCGTTGTAAGCTCCCGGATCATTTTTGTCAACGACTTTGAAGTGTATAGCAAGGAGTCGTGCAAAATGAAATAGTGATCCTCGTTCAGCCGAAACCCTTGACACATCCCTCATCTTCTCCCAAACAGCCATGTAAGGACTAGCTCGATATTCCTCCATCACCGAATAAAGTAGCGTAAGTTCAATGTTGCTTACTTTGTTCCTTCTTTCTACCCGAAAATGTTATACGTCATAAATTTGTGTAGGATACACAAGATCGAGTCTTTGAAAGTAATCGCTCGGCCATTTATTCCCCACTCTTGTTGATCATGTGCATGTCTAATAACGAAATCCGGCCCAAACTCAAATCCGAAAACTTCTTTCATTACCTCCTCCGTAATTTCATACGTTTTCCCCTTCAATCGGCAAGTACAACGAGTCGGAAGATTATTTTCTTCGATTAACTTGAAAGTACTAAACATCTCAAGACCTAGCTTTGTCGAATACCGGAAGTCCATATTTGCAAATTTGTCCATCGAAAGAGACTTCAAAAATTTCTCGGTTCCCTCTCGGACTTCCATGATGTCAATCACATCCCAATCAAGTGGTCGAGGGTAGACATGGTTGTTGGAAATCGATATCCCGGAATTAATAAATTAATTAAAATTAATTATCTAATTAACTACGACCGAAATCCTTTGGAGATCGAATATCCGGGGTTGTCAAATTGCGGAACGACAACTCCAATCGACTTCCGGTTGCCGGAACATCCCGCCACAAACCTCCACGGGGATAGCCCAATCAAAACCCTAACCGCGGGCGAACCCGCGGCTTGTTCGATCGAGCACCCCCGCGTGGGGCTCGCGGCTGTTCGTAGCAGCCACAAGGGGCTGCCCAGCCGTGCCTCGGGTGATCGCACATCCGCCACGATCAAAATCGTGGCATGTGATCACCACAGCCCGCCGCCGCGCGAGCGGCGGTCCAGCCGCGCAGGCGGCGATCGCTCCGCGCGAGCAGCGAGGTGCCGCGCGAGCAGCGAGGTGCCGCGCGAGCGGGACTGGGCGGGGCTGCTAGTAGCAGCCCGTAGCGCGTCCGGACGGGACTCGTGTCCAGCGAGTCCGCTGCGGGGACTCCCGCAGCTCGCTACGGGTCCGTCCGGGAATATCGAGCACGCGCTCGATCGAATCTCGGCGTCCAGCCGAGGCTCGCCCCTCTCGACCCTCTCATGCCGAGCCGACGATCCGCCGGCGGTCCGGTGGTCTTCGACCACCACCGCCCGGTTCGTCCTCGTCATGCGTCGCGTCTTTCGGATCTTGGTTCACGATAATTTTACGATAATTAAACGATAAAATCATAAAGAGGGTTTTACGATTTACCTCGTTCTCGTTGTTCGGAAAAACGAAGAACTCAATTGATGACCTTGAGATCTTCCCACGTATTCCTTGCACTAGCTCGAACGTCGGGTGGGCGACGATCTTCCGAACTCCATGGATCTCCCTCTCTACTTTCTCTCTCTAGAATTGTGATCTTCAAGTTATGAGAATAGAGAAGACCATGTAGTGCTTTTATAGGCTACGTAGGGGATCTTAAGGAGGTGGAATATTGGGCTTCCAATATTAATGATTAAATTGAGCCCAAGCCCAAATCTATTAATCCCATTAATATTAATTAATTTATTTTCCACTATATAAATTAATTGCACTCCCAATATTAAACCATATTATATCAAATAATATTTCTCCGGTAGTATTATTTATTCCGTGTATTTAAGATATAAATATCAATGAATAAAATTAATTTATTGCTAATTAATTTATTCATCTCTTATATCCGAGAATAGTACCATTCAACCTTAATTATTATGCGGAACAAATCCACCTATTGGGTTTACATAATAATTCCTTATGAACTCATCTCGGGGATATTATCAACCCTTACGGGATACACTTTCCCGTCAAGTATTCACGGCATGTCATATATTAAATATAGCGACCCAACTTAACCGGTAATTGACCCAGTAATTAAACCGGTCAATTCCTTTGGAAAATCAAAGTCACTTATATTAAATGTACACACCCGCAATAGTATCGGGGATTAAGAATAAAATATACTGAGATTTAAATCGATTATCCAAGGCAATCCTAATCGATAAATCTCAAGCGATCCGCCCAATACACCAAGTGTACAAGTATGATAAAATAATCAAGACAGATTATTTTCTCCCTCATACAACGACTATACCGATGGATTGGTCCGTGTCCATCTAGGTCGTGAGCAACTGTTCGATTAAATACGAGTAACCGATAGTATGATCTTCTGTGTGGGCCCGACACACCATACTAACTACAACGTATAGAATCCAGGACTATAATTTGCATATATTTAATTATAAATAATTAAACGCAAATAATTGTTTATTTAATTAAATAGATTAGTGGCAATGGATCGTGAGTTTCCGTTACTTAAATCTAGACATTAAGTACACAACTCCAACAATCTCCCACTTGTACTAAGGTCTAGTCATTTCCTCCAAACTCCCGACTCCCATACTCATCACGTGCTTAAGTTGTACTTCCCAGTAGAACTATGTGAATGAGCACTCTAGGTTGCCGTTTTGAAGTTATCTTGGTGACTACAGCGTCGTCTCCCTCGACGATGACTCGTATCATGTGGTATTTGCTCTATGTGTTATCTTACACTTATGGACTTGTGATTTCTTACCATCGCACCGCTATTCACATAGCCTTTGGCAAATTAAGAATCACCTCTAAGTCCCAGAGATTATCCCGGAGCTATACCAAAACTTCAGCTGCCTCTGAGGCCGCTATTTGGTTACCCATGGCAGAGTCCGAAAAACGTCGTGCTTATCACTCTTCCATGTTAAAAACTCCTTTTCCTTAAATAGTGAAACACCTAGCCTGATATCGACTTACACCGGTCCTTATTTGATTAGAAATCTAAGAGAGTGTAATCCAAAGGAAATGCTCGTCTGCTCTGTAATTCAGAACATAGTTTCCAGTACTTTGAAAGTACTTAAAATGTTCATTACAACAGTCGGGTATTCCTTTCCAGGATTACCTTGATATCCTCCCACTATACTAGCCGCATAGCAGATATCAGGTTCTTGTTTTCAACATCGCATTTATTAAGCTTTCCACACTCCAAGTTTAGGAAACCACTTTAATTGCTTCTATCTCCCTTTGTGTTCCAAAACACATATCCTTAGATAGATGCATCCCGTATCTGAAAGGTAACGAACCTTTCTCGGAATCTTGCATGTTAAAACGAACCATAATCGTATAAGATATCTAGAGAAGTACAATGTTCTTTTCTTGAGATCCTAGATCTTAAGAACATGCTCTAACTTCTTCTTTATCTCATATATCGATTTTTCTAGACAACCATCATTTTATGTCTGACAACATCTTTACATTGTTACCAATGATAAAATGTTATCTACATAAAACCTCCGAGAAACACCACCTTGTTTCCATCACGTTTCCCATACACACGATTCGTCAATGACTTTTGATTAAACCATCAAATGGACTTTCTCATCAATGCGCAAGTTCCACGAACTTAATGCTTTGTTCCAATCCATAGATGGATCAACTAAGCTTGTACTCTAAATGATCTTGCCTCTTAGCAATAATCCTTATTGCTTTCCAAGAAGGCACATTTAGATCTAGTACTGCCTTCATGTAGATCCAGTGATCGATTTCATGTATACTAGGTCCAGCGTCCGAAAACTCTCCTAGTCTTATGAATATCTCCGGTTGATCCACAACCTCCCACTACAATGGCATTCCGGTGTATAAACAGTAATAACAGTAGGTGCAGTTAGTGGTGTACCGCTACTCGGTTCGGCTGGTTCTAAGTCTTAATCTTTCTCTCTCATTTCAAATTATTACGTTACTTTGGGCTTGTGGTTCATCTAATAGTCTTCCTCTAAGAACCGGGCGTTAGAACTTATAACGTCCTTCTAGTTCATAGTACTATTGAACACACATCCTTTGTTCTTCTTGGATATTCTACAACCGCATTTGAATGCGCCGTTGTTTCCAGACATATCCATAGAACACAGGTAGTTCCGTATAACTCATGCTTTTACTATTTCTATAAGAGTTCCATTTCTTATTTCCGACCCACCATTTCTACACAACAGTGTATGGTGTAGTCATTTGGGATCCAATCCCAATCTCTGATCAGTATGCCATGCATTCCTCACACAGGCACTTGCCTCGGCGATTAGATCACAGGCTTTCAATGGATATACCATGATGGTTCCCCACAATAGCTTTGTGTCCATTGACTTGTCAAAACACTTTGCTTTTGTGGCACATCAGGTATGCTAATCCATTTTTCGAGTAATCATAAAATGAAGTACTCGTATCTAATTGTCTGAGTAGACAAAGATCTGCATACATCAGAGTTTATCAATTCTAATACTTGTCCGGATCTTATACCTTATACCCATAAAGGATTGCTTAGTCATGTTATCTTCCAAATCATATTCTTAGGTCGGAAGGTCCACTCCTTCAACTTAATTGTTCAAACTATCAATTTTCGACATTTGAACTTCTTATTTGAATAAGCATGACTCAATATAAGAATCCACAAGTAAAAATGATTTCCTAAAGAAATTTC
The DNA here is from genome assembly GCA_954870475.1 of Euphrasia confusa. NCBI lineage: Eukaryota > Viridiplantae > Streptophyta > Magnoliopsida > Lamiales > Orobanchaceae > Euphrasia > Euphrasia confusa. Next base: position 16,686,629 of record OX940967.1, read on the forward strand.
TTATTCGTAAAACGAGTTATATAAAACGGTTCGTTGCATCATGGTGGACTTTAGGATTCATCATTTATATATTGCTAGCTAATGTACCAGAATAGATAATATCATTATTTTTTCTTATAACCATCAAATGATTAAAAGAAATAAAATATCCACTCATTAGAAATCCAGAACAAAGTTCTTTCTAAAAGGTACATAAAAGCAATAACTCAAAATGAAATCCTATATAATTGTCCTCCACTGCAACAGCTGCCTCCTCAACAGCATTGCCCACGTAGACTACGATTTCTTCTTTTCCAAGTCGTCGGGTTTCCTGGAACCCTTGCATTTAAAATGCACATACCGTCAGTGGTTCCATATCTACACACCAGGTTCCGGTAGATAATACCACTGAATATGTTTTATGACTAAAGAAGACTTCGTATTTTTCTTTGAGAGGATAATCAGACTTCCAGTACCCAGACTGTTTGCATCGAGAACTCTTGCCTATTGGTTTTCTCGTCCCATCTCGTGATCCAAGAACCTTAGGACTACTGGGTTTCTTTGCTTGCTTTTCCTTTCCCCCGGTTTTGCCCTTAGGTTCGAAACCTTTGGCATTGGCTACAAGAGCTTGCGATTTCCGTCTCAACTCGTCTAAAAGGTTCATCATCTCGAAAACGTGTTTAAGCGTTTCCTCGAATGAATGACTTTTATGAGTATCCTCATCGCCTCTTGTCTAGCCACTATGTCATGTCTAAACATCTCCTTGAGTTTGAACATGATATTAAAATCAGTCCCTTCCTCATCTTTTAAGACATTGGTAGGCTCGGGAGAACAAAGCTTACTTGAGTACAAACTTGTACTCTTTAACAGTCTGGGCAATGTCCAGATCTCTATTCCAATCAATACATTCAGGGACCAATGAGTTAAATTCCTCAAGTATCACATAAAGTGGGTTCAAAGCCATCTCCTAATCTATGAGCACATATAACAACAAACAATTGATTTAATCTCCGATATTATCTCCCTCAAATAATATCATTAAACCACTAATCACATCTAAAATCCCATCATATATGGCAAGCCACGTGGTGTGGAAGTTTACCTACCCAAATGATTTAGTAATTAGATTTGCTTCGGTCATACATCACTTATCGCGTAAATTCGTGGGGAAGAATATTATAATGCATATCTAAGTGTAAACCATTACTCAGTACTAAAGTAAATCGTTTGGAACCGCTACATCACCGCAAGCCACGTGGTGTGGACGTTTACGATGATTTCACAATTCTTCACAATTCCTTATAACTGTCTACATCAATTAATCCAAAATCCGTTAGTATAGCAAGCCACGTGGTGTGGACGTTTACTACACCAAGAGACTTTTATAATTGACTCCCAATTACTTGATCCATTCGATTTTTGTAAATCAGGACGCGGAGAATCATAAGTGAAACTCGAAGTTTCTAACCAGTGATTCACCATGCGAACAACCCTATCTCTCATTAGATGAGGGGGCCGAGCAGACAATCGACCCATCTATAAAAGAATGGTACGAAGGTCTCTAATTTGTGTCCTCTACATGACCAAGTGGCTCTGGCTCCATTCCACTCCCCGGGGTGAGAATGAGTCGACTTGAAATCAGTTTTGGAAAGACAAATTAGGCATTGTTTGATAAACTTAATCAATGTTTCTTGTAAGAGGAATTACAAGAACTCTCCTCCAATAACTTATCTATATAAACTTCAAAAGTTTATAAAAGTCACCAAGAGAGCAGCAATGGAGACCATGGGTATGTTTCCATACCCTCTCCCAATTAGCTTTTTACAATAAAGGGATACGCTATCTAATGCATAATTAAATACACATAAGCATGCATACATGAAATAAAGCACATAGAATATTATCACATAATCAAAATAATACTAGAATATTGTTTTCCGACTATTATGGCTTTATCGCATTTCCGTACGCATCTTCTAGTCTTCAGTCTTCGTTCTTGAATGCTCCATGTGACGAGAATATTAATCCCAATATTTAAATCTATTTATTTTCAATTAATCCAAAAGTTACTTAATTCGAAAATTAAGTCAACTGAATATATCAAAAATAAAATTAAATATTATTAATATTTTTATTTATTTTTATTTTCCTTTCTAATTCTATTAAATCTTTAGAATCCCATCCAAGTCAGACTTGGAACATTCTAGAAGACTTCTATAATAGAATAAGGAAATAAAATAAATTAGGAATCCTAATCCTTCCAAATTAATTCCTTTCCTAATCTATTAAAAATTCCATAAAGGAATAATTAAATAGGAAAAATTAATTAAGGACTTTAAAAAACTTTCCAAATTAATTATTTTCCTAATCCATTAAAAATTCCATAAAGGAATAATTAAATAGGAAAAATAAATTAATTTCAAATTAATTATTTTCCTAATCCATGAATATTCCAAAAGGAATAATCAATTAGGAAGACCAAATTAATTCTAAATTTATTCCTTCCTTATCCATGAAAATTCCCATAATAGGAATAATCATTAAGGAAATAAATTTCTTCTAAATTTCTTCTTTTCCTATTCCATGAGAATTTCCAAAAAAAAAATATAGGAATACTCAAAATAGGAAAACCGAATAATTTAGGAAAGTTCGATCTTGGCGGGAGAGCACGGGTTGGGAGTCCCCGCGCCCTACCACCACCATCGATCACCCCCGGAGGAGCACGCCGCCGCCGCCCAGCCGGACAGCCGCCGTCGCCGGCGACCCAAGGCCGTGAAGCCCGCGGGCAGCCCCCTCGGTGGTCGATCGATCCATAGGATCGGCCATGGGGTTGGCCGATCCGGAGCCCTCCCTCTCTTCGTTTCCTCCGTCACACGTCTTTTCCGGCGGTCGTTTCGGCATCGATCCAACGTAAAATAAATTACATAATTTAATTACAATTATCCGGTATCGATTCTATACATGAAATCGACCCTATACATTTTCCGGAAAAAGTAGAACGTAATAATAAACCTAAATTCGGTCAATCCCCGAATTTTTACTATTACAAGCATTCACCACACATAAAATTAATCTCGACATGTCCGAGAGTTTAATAATCAAAAACAATATTATGACATTAATTAAAATAATTAAATCTAGCCATAATAGTCGGAAACCCTGCAAGGTAGAACAATTTATCGAAAAATACCGTGAACTAAAACCAACGCTCTGATACCAATTGTTGGAAATCGATATCCCGGAATTAATAAATTAATTAAAATTAATTATCTAATTAACTCCGACCGAAATCCTTTGGAGATCGAATATCCGGGGTTGTCAAATTGCGGAACGACAACTCCAATCGACTTCCGGTTGCCGGAACATCCCGCCACAAACCTCCATGGGGATAGCCCAATCAAAACCCTAACCGCGGGCGAACCCGCGGCTTGTTCGATCGAGCCCCCCCGCGTGGGGCTCGCGGCTGTTCGTAGCAGCCACAAGGGGCTGCCCAGCCGTGCCTCGGGTGATCGCACAGCCCGCCGCCGCGCGAGCGGCGGTCCAGCCGCGCAGGCGGCGATCGCTCCGCGCGAGCAGCGAGGTGCCGCGCGAGCGGGACTGGGCGGGGCTGCTAGTAGCAGCCCTTAGCGCGTCCGGACGGTACTCGTGTCCAGCGAGTCCGCTGCGGGAACTCCCGCAGCTCGCTACGGGTCCGTCCGGGAAGATCGAGCACGCGCTCGATCGAGTCTCGGCATCCAGCCGAGGCTCGCCCCTCTCGACCCTCTCATGCTGAGCCGACGATCCGCCGGCGGTCCGGTGGTCTTCGACCACCACCGCCCGGTTCGTCCTCGTCATGGGTCGCATCTTTCGGATCTTGGTTCACGATAATTTTACGATAATTAAACGATAAAATCATAAAGAGGGTTTTACGATTTACCTCGTTCTCGTTGTTCGGAAAAACGAAGAACTCAAATGATGACCTTGAGATCTTCCCACGTATTCCTTGCACTAGCTCGAACGTCGGGTGGGCGACGATCTTCCGAACTCCATAGATCTCCCTCTCTACTTTCTCTCTCTAGAATTGTGATCTTCAAGTTATGAGAATAGAGAAGACCATGTAGTGCTTTTATAGGCTACGTAGGGGATCTTAAGGAGGTGGAATATTGGGCTTCCAATATTTATGATTAAATTGAGCCCAATCCCAAATCTATTAATCCCATTAATATTAATTAATTTATTTTCCACTATATAAATTAATTGCACTCCCAATATTAAACCATATTATATCAAATAATATTTCTCCGGTAGTATTATTTATTCCGTGTATTTAAGATATAAATATCCATGAATAAAATTAATTTATTGCTAATTAATTTATTCATCTCTTATATTCGAGAATAGTACCATTCAACCTTAATTATTATGCGGAACAAATCCACCTATAGGGTTTACATAATAATTCCTTATGAACTCATCTCGGGGATATTATTACCCCTTACGGGATACACTTTCCCGTCAAGTATTCACGGCATGTCATATATTAAATATAGCGACCCAACTTAACCGGTAATTGACCCAGTAATTAAACCGGTCAATTCCTTTGGAAAATCAAAGTCACTTATATTAAATGTACACACCCGCAATAGTATCGGAGATTAAGAATAAAATACACTGAGATTTAAATCGATTATCCAAGGCAATCCTAATCGATAAATCTCAAGCGATCCGCCCAATACACCAAGTGTACAAGTATGATAAAATAATCAAGACAGATTATTTTCTCCCTCGTACAACGACTATACCGATGGATTGGTCCGTGTCCATCTAGGTCGTGAGCAACTGTTCGATTAAATACGAGTAACCGATAGTATGATCTTCTGTGTGGGCCCGACACACCATACTAACTACAACGTATAGAATATAGGACTATAATTTGCATATATTTAATTATAAATAATTAAACGCAAATAATTGTTTATTTAATTAAATAGATTAGTGGCAATGGATCGTGAGTTTCCGTTACTTAAATCTAGACATTAAGTACACAACTCCAACAATGGTCTCCTTTTATAAGCATTGCCTTATGAGCATCACCCTCACACTCTTCGTAAATCGGAAATGGGGCCCCGTATCGAGCCGAAATGTCCCGTGGATTCGTCGGGGCTGCCGGAGCTTGAGTGGATGTTGAGGCTTTTCCCCTGTTCCTTGTGGTTCGTACAGTAGGGAGAGTAGCTTTCTTTTTTGGTGCCATGTCGATTGGAGAAGAGAAATTTGAAAAAACTTCACTCGGAAATTTTCTCAAACACCTTGCGTGCGCCTAAGAACTGGATGAATTTCTTGGATATATGTTTGATCCTTGCCTAATCTCCTGCACAACAATGTTCACAAGGAAATGGAGAGTGAATTATTGCAAAAAAAAATTGAATAAAAACGGTTACGAATCAAGAGAGTAATTCGCCCAAAAGAGAAAAAATGGAAAAGAAGGGTTGGAAGAATAAACTCCCGCTGCCCACTCCCCACTTAATATCCAATTTTTTTTTTTAAATATTGGGGTAGCGACCGCTGGGCATATGGTAGCGGTCGCTTCCCTTGTCCAGTCCCCAATTCCACCAAAACCAACGATCGTTCAGCGTCTCCCCAAGCGTTCCGGGTAGCGTTACCCCAGTGGTCGCCAATGCTGATGTAGCGACCGCTACTCAACCCATTTTTCCCGGTTTCTCGATTTTTCTCCGTTTCTTCGATTCTTTCATCCTCCGAACCCATCCAAGTCACGAAACCTTTATTATGCTCAGTTTATTGTCCAGAGCTGGACTTATTCTCATTTCCAAGTTCAAATGTCGATTTCCTCGAGCCAAAAAATCTCGACATTTCCGATTTTCGACATTTTTGACTCTCCTTCATAGTACCGTTTCACTAGATGTCCATTGACCTTGAGCTCATGTTCATCACCTTCCTTCTTCAATATGATTGACCCATTATCGTGTATAGTCACTGATGGAGTAGTATACTTAATGTCTAGATTTGAGTATTCTGAACTCTATGTGCACTTTCATTTACCTATTTATAATGAACATTCATTTGCTTTTAATTATTGTTAATTAAATATATGCAAATTATAGTCCTGGATTTCATACGTTGTAGTTAGTATGGTGTGCATGGGCACACAGAAGATCATACTATCGGTTACTCGTATTTAATCGAACAGTTGCTCACGACCTAGATGGACACGGACCAATCCATCGGTATAGTCGTTGTGTGAGAGAGAAAATAATTTATCTTAATTATTTTATCACACTTGTACACTTGGTGTATTGGGCGGATCGCTTGAGACTTATCAATTAGGATTGCTCTGTGATAATTGATTTAAGTCTCGGAGTATTTTATTCTTAATCCCTGAAATAATTGCGGGTGTGTATATTTAATATAAGTGACTTTGATTTTCCAAAGGAATTAACCGATTTAATTATTGGGTTAATTACCGGTTAAGTTGGGTCACTATATTTTATATATGGCATGCCGTGAATTCTTGAAGGGACAGTGTATCCCGGAAGGGTTGATAATATCCCCGAGATGAGCTCATAAGGATTTATTATGTAAACCTCGCGAGTGGATTTGTTCCCGCATAATAAATAAGGTTGAGTGGTACTATTCTCGGATATAAGAGATGAATAAATTTATTAAGCAATAAATAAATTTTATTCATGGATATTTAAATCTTAAATACACGGAATAAATAATACTAACCGGAGAAATATTATTTGATATAATATGGATAAATATTGGGAGTGCAATTTTATTTATATAGTGGAAAATAAATAAAATTAATATTGATATGGATTAATGGATTTGGGTTTAACCCAATTTAAACTTCAATATTAGAAGCCCAATATTTAATCTCCTTTTGATCCCCTACGTAGCCTATATAAGCACTACATGGTCTTCACTTTTCACATAACACAACCTAAGATACGCCAATCATAAAGTCTTAAAGAGTGAAGAAGATCCATAGGAGTTCGATAGATCGTCGCCCACCCGACGTTCGAACGGAGTGCAAGAAATACGTGGGAAGATTCAAAGGTGTTTGATCTCGTTTCTCCGAACAACGAATCGAAGGTAAAAATCTAAACGCGCTTTATGATTTTAACTTGATTCGATTATTGAAAATACCGTAGAACAAAGATCCGAGGTACGAAACCATGAACGGGGGACGATCGCGTGGTGGTGGCGAAGCCACCGGACCACGGGCGATCGCCCGGGCTAGGGTTTCGCACGGGCGTGGAGGGCGAACCCCGGCTGGACGCCGGGGGTGCGATCGATCATCACGATCGATCGCTGGCCGCGGGCTGTGACCCGCGGCGGTCCTGCTGGAGGCGGGTCGGCCCTCCTGGCGGCGGCGAGTCGCCGGACTCGCCGCGGGGGCTGCTGGGCAGCCCCACCCGATCGCGCAAAAGCGCGATCCTTTCGATCGCGTGAACCCCGCACTCGCGGGGGTTCGGCTGGGGGCGGGCTGCGTGCCTTCGGGCGCGTGGTCTCCAAAGGCCGGACTCCGGCGGATGAGTCGGCGTTCATGTGATCTCCGGCGAAGGGTTCGTTCGGGTTATTGGTTTCCGCAAATTTAAATAACCCGGGATATCGAATTCCAACAATTGGTATCAGAGCGTGGTTTACGTTCGCGGTATTTTCGATAAAATTGTTCTACCTTGCAGGGTTCCGACTATTATGGCTTAATTTATTACTCGTTTAATTTATTTTGTCATGATTGTTGGTTTTATTAAACTCTCGGACATGTCGAGATTCGTTTTTGGTGGTGAATGCTTGTAATAGTAAAAATTCGGGGGTTGACCGAATTTAGGATTTATTATTATGTTCATCGTTTTTCCGGAAAATGTATAGGGTCGATTTCGTGTATAGAATCGATACAGGAATTGTAATTTAGATTATTGTAATTTATTTTGCGATTGGATCGACGAATCGAAGACCCCGAAGAAGACGAAGTGACGAGAAGACGAAGAACCGGGGATCGATCAATCCCCATGATCGATCCCGAGGGGATCAATCGACCCACGGCCCTAGGCGGGCTGTCCGTGGGAGTCTCGGCTACGCCGGCCACCAGTGGTGGTGGCGCGTGGGCCGGGCGGCGGCGGCGTGCCCTAGGCGGCGGTCGATCGAAGGTGGGGGTGGCGTGGGACCTCCCAATCCATGCTACTCCCACCGGAAATTCACTTTCCTATTTTAATTCGGTTTCCTATTTTGATTATTTCTTTATGGAATTTTCATGGAATAGGAAAAGTAGTATTAAAATTTATTTTCCTATTTGATTATTCCTACTCATGGGAATATTCATGGATTAGGAATAAAATAAATTTGGAAAGTATAAGAGTCCTAAATTATTTTATTTCCTTATTCCATTATGGATATTATCTAGAATATTCCAAGTGTATCTTGGATAGATTATTCTAGAAATTTAATGGAGTACAAAAGGAAAATAAAATAAATAAAAATATTAATAATATTTAATTTTATTTTTGATATATTCAATTGACTTAATTTTCGAATTAAGTAACTTTTGGATTAATTGAAAATAAATAGATTTAAATATTGGAGATTAATATTCTCGTCACATGGAGCATTCAAGAAACGAAGACTAAAGACTAGAAGATGCGTACGGAGATGTGATAAAGCCATAATAGTCGGAAAATAATATTCTAGTATTATTTTGATTATGTGATAATACTATGTGCTTTATTACATGTATGCATGCTATATGTGTTTATTTTATGCACTAGATAGCGTATCCCTTTATTGTAAAAAGCTAAGTGGGAGAGGGTATGGAAACATACCCATGGTCTCCATTGCTGCTCTCTTGGTGACTTTTATAAACCTTTGAGGTATATATAGATAAGTCATTGGAGGAGAGTTCTTGTAATTCCTCTTACGAGAAACATTGATTAAGTTTATCAAACAATGCCTAATTTGTCTTTCCAAAGCTGATTTCAAGTCGACTCATTCTCACCCCGGGGAGTGGAATGGAGCCAGAGCCACTTGGTCATGTAGAGGACACAAATTAGAGACCTTCGTACCATTCTTTGATAGATGGATCGATTGTCTGCTCGGCTCCCTCATTTATGAGAGATAGGGTTGTTCGCATGGTGAATCACTGGTTAGAAACTTCGAGTTTCACTTATGATTCTCCACGTCTTGATTTACAAGATTAAATGGATCAAGTAATTGGGAGTCAATTATAAAAGTCTCTTGGTGTAGTAAACGTCCACACCACGTGGCTTGCTATGCTGACGGATTTTGGATTAATTGATGTAGACAGTTGTAAGTAATTGTGAAGAGTTGTGAAGTTATCGTAAATGTCCACACCACGTGGCTTGCGGTGATGTAGCAATTCCAAACAAATTACTTTGGTACTGAGTAATGGTTTACACTTAGATACGCATTATAGTATTCCTCCCCACGAGGTTACGCTATAAGTGATGTATGACCAAAGAAAATCTAATTGCTAAATCATTTGGGTGGGTAAACGTCCACACCACGTGGCTTGCCTTACCTGATGGGATTTTAGATGTAATTAGTGATTTAATGATATTATTTGAGGGAAATAATATCGGTATTAAATTGTTTGTTTGTTTTATGTGCTTATAGGTTAAGAATGACTATGACCCCACTTTGTGATATACTTAAGGATGAAAACTCACCGGTTCCATATAGTAATGATTGGGAACGAAATCTGGACATTGTTCAGACTGTTGAGCTTTCCGAATCCACTGTTGCCCCAACTGATGAGGACATTCGAAATGACCTCAGGATGATGTTGAGACATAGCGTGGAAGCCGGGCAAGAGGTGATTAACATACTCGCGGAATCCTCTCTCAATGAGTCCCTTAAAAAGGATTCGGCGAAAGCGGAGTTTGTGCGTAAGTTAAGAGAATCACAAGCTTTTGTGGCAAGGCTAGAGGAAAAGCGTGCAAAGAAACCCAGTGGTTTAAAACCACAGATTGGGAAAGGCAAGCCTTTGGGCAAGTGCTTTCGATGCAAGCAGTTTGGGCACTGGAGGTCTGATTGTCCTCTCATCAAAGGTACGAAATTTTCCTTAGTCACTGAAACATTGTCAGCGGTGATATCTACCAGCACCTGGTGTGTAGATACGGGCGCCACTGACCATGTCTGCAATTCATTGCAGGGGTTCCAGGAAACCTGGAGACTTAGAGAGGGAGAGATCGTGGTCTACATGGGCAATGCCGCGAAGGTGGCGGCTGTTGCAGTGGGAGACGTTCACTTACGCTTTAGTAGTGATAGGGTTTTAGTTTTAAAAAATTGTCTTTATGTACCGAATTTTAGAAAGAATTTGATTTCAGTTTCTAAGTTAATTCTGAATGGATATTCTGTTTCTTTTGATCACTCTGTGGTCATAAGAAGAAATAGTGAGATTGTCTGTTCTGGTACATTGGTAGACGATTTGTATATTCTAAATCCTGAGTCTAACACGATGCAACTAACCGAGAGTAATAACACATCTACGAAAACCAATAAGAGAAAGGAACCTTCTAAAATGAATCAATTATACTTGTGGCATCTAAGGCTAGGTCATATTAATTCGAATAGAATTCAAAGGTTGAAAGCTGATGGTCTCATTAGCGGCATAGAAGGAGAGGACCTTCCAACCTGCGAATCCTATTTGGAGGGTAAAATGACCAAGCGTTCTTTTTCTGGTAAAGGACGTAGCGCTGAACAAGTATTGGATTTGATTCACTCTGACGTATGCGGACCTATGTCTACTCAGGCAAGGGGAGGGTACGAGTATTTCATCACCTTCACTGATGATTACTCAAGATATGGATATGTATACCTGATGCGCCACAAGAGTGATTCTTTTGACAAGTTCAAGGAATTCAAGGCTCTTGTGGAGAACCTTCGTGGTAAATCCATAAAATGCCTGCGATCTGATCGCGGAGGCGAGTACCTGTCTGGAGAATTCAAGGCATACTTGGCAGAGAATGGGATTGAATCCCAACTGACCTCACCATACACTCCTCAGCAGAATGGTGTGTCAGAGAGAAGGAATAGGACTCTTATGGAGATGGTGCGATCGATGATGAGTTACTCGGATTTACCTGTTATGTTCTGGGGACTTGCCTTGGAAACAGCGGCGTACATTTTGAATAGGGTTCCGACCAAAACGGTGCCAACTACACCCATGGAATTGTGGAGTGGGCGTAAGCCTAACTTGAAACACATTCGGATCTGGGGATGTCCAGCACATGTGTTGCGACAAGGCGCCGATAAGTTAGAACCTAGATCAGAAATACGGTTGTTTGTAGGATACCCGAAAGGAACTAAAGGTGGCATGTTCTATAGTCCTACAGACCAGAAGATTGTTATAAGTACTAACGCTCGGTTCTTAGAGGAAGGCTATGTCATGGACCACAAGCCCAAAAGTGACATAATGCTTGATGAGTTGAGAGGTAACGAGGAAGACCTGGATACAGCCGAACTGAGTATAGATACACCACTAGAACCTGCACCTAATACTGTCACTGTTAATACACCGGAACGCCGTCGTAGTGAGAGGGTTAAACAACCGGACAGATGGATTGGACTGGGTGAGTCTTCGGACTCGGCACCCGGAGTTCATGAAGTCGATCCCTGGACCTATGATGAGGCGGTACAAGATATAGATGCGCCTTCTTGGAAGAAAGCGATGAAATCCGAAATAGAATCTATGGATTCTAATAAAGTATGGGATCTTGTAGAACCACCAAGCGGCGTAAAGCCAATTGGGTGTAAATGGGTCTACAAGAGAAAGAGAGGATCTGACGGAAAGGTTGAAACCTTTAAAGCTAGGCTTGTTGCGAAAGGATATACTCAGAAAGAGGGAATCGATTATGAGGAGACCTTCTCGCCGGTAGCCAAGATAAAGTCGATCCGGATTCTCTTATCCATAGCAGCTCATATGGATTATGAGGTGTGGCAAATGGATGTCAAGACAGCTTTCCTAAATGGAAGTCTTGACGAGACGATTTATATGAAACAACCAGAAGGATTCATTGCTAAGGGGCGAGATCATCTAGTATGCAAGCTTAATCGATCCATTTATGGATTGAAACAAGCCTCGAGATCGTGGAACCTGCGGTTTGATGAAGTAGTCCAATCTTTTGGATTCATTCAAAGCATGGACGAATCGTGTGTGTATTGGAAACGTGATGGAAAGAAGGTGGTGTTCCTCGTGCTTTATGTAGATGACATACTTCTCATTGGCAACAGTGTAAAGATGTTATCAGACATAAAGGGATGGTTGTCTAGACAATTCGATATGAAAGATTTGGGAGAAGTTGGACATGTTCTAGGGATCAAAGTTATAAGGGATCGCCGGAATAGAACATTGTGTCTTTCCCAGCAATCTTACATAGACACGATTCTAGCTCGTTTTAACATGCAAGATTCCAAGAAGTGTGATCTACCCTTCAGTAAAGGAACTTATCTTTCTAAGGAGATGTGTCCTCAGACACAGAAGGAGAAAGATGAAATGAAAGCGGTTCCCTACGCTTCGGCTGTGGGAAGCTTAATGTATGCAATGTTATGCACGAGGCCTGATATCTGTTATGCAGTTGGCATAGTAGCGAGATATCAGAGTAACCCTGGAAAGGCTCATTGGACTGCCGTAAAGAGCATTTTCAAGTATTTGCGAAATACTAAGGATTATGTTCTGAGATACAGTGCAGACAATCTGATTCCTTTGGGTTACACAGATTCGGATTTCCAAGCTGATAAGGACCGGCGTAAGTCGACATCAGGCTATGTGTACACTTTAGGAGGTGGAGCCGTATCATGGAAGAGTGTTAAGCAAAAGTGCATTTCGGACTCTACCATGGAAGCTGAATATGTTGCAGCCTCAGAGGCAGCGAAAGAGTCAGTGTGGTTCCTTAATTTCCTCCAGGACTTAGATGTGATTCCGAGTTTGCCCAAGGCTATGACAATTTATTGTGACAATAGCGGTGCAGTGGCAAACAATAAGGAACCACGGTCCCATAGTGCTACGAAACACATAGAGCGCAAGTACCACCTGATTCGAGACATCGTCAAGAGGGGCGATGCGATAGTCACCAAGATAGCTTCGGAGGACAACCTAGCGGACCCTTTCACCAAGATACTTCCTAAGGAAGTATATTACAAGCACTTGGAAGGTTTGGGAGTCAGAAGTTTGGAAGATAAGACTAGACCTTAGTATAAGTGGGAGATTGATGGAGTAGTATACTTAATGTCTAGATTTGAGTATTCTGAACTCTATGTGCACTTTCATTTACCTATTTATAATGAACATTCATTTGCTTTTAATTATTGTTAATTAAATATATGCAAATTATAGTCCTGGATTTCATACGTTGTAGTTAGTATGGTGTGCATGGGCACACAGAAGATCATACTATCGGTTACTCGTATTTAATCGAACAGTTGCTCACGACCTAGATGGACACGGACCAATCCATCAGTATAGTCGTTGTGTGAGAGAGAAAATAATTTATCTTAATTATTTTATCACACTTGTACACTTGGTGTATTGGGCGGATCGCTTGAGACTTATCAATTAGGATTGCTCTTTGATAATTGATTTAAGTCTCGGAGTATTTTATTCTTAATCCCTGAAATAATTGCGGGTGTGTATATTTAATATAAGTGACTTTGATTTTGCAAAGGAATTAACCGATTTAATTATTGGGTTAATTACCGGTTAAGTTGGGTCACTATATTTTATATATGGCATGCCGTGAATTCTTGAAGAGACAGTGTATCCCGTAAGGGTTGATAATATCCCCGAGATGAGCTCATAAGGATTTATTATGTAAACCTCGCGAGTGGATTTGTTCCCGCATAATAAATAAGGTTGAGTGGTACTATTCTCGGATATAAGAGATGAATAAATTTATTAAGCAATAAATAAATTTTATTCATGGATATTTAAATCTTAAATACACGGAATAAATAATACTAACCGGAGAAATATTATTTGATATAATATGGATAAATATTGGGAGTGCAATTTTATTTATATAGTGGAAAATAAATAAAATTAATATTGATATGGATTAATGGATTTGGGTTTAACCCAATTTAAACTTCAATATTAGAAGCCCAATATTTAATCTCCTTTTGATCCCCTACGTAGCCTATATAAGCACTACATGGTCTTCACTTTTCACATAACACAACCTAAGATACGCCAATCATAAAGTCTTAAAGAGTGAAGAAGATCCATAGGAGTTCGATAGATCGTCGCCCACCCGACGTTCGAACGGAGTGCAAGGAATACGTGGGAAGATTCAAAGGTGTTTGATCTCGTTTCTCCGAACAACGAATCAAAGGTAAAAATCTAAACGCGCTTTATGATTTTAACTTGATTCGATTATTGAAAATACCGTAGAACAAAGATCCGAGGTACGAAACCATGAACGGGGGACGATCGCGTGGTGGTGGCGAAGCCACCGGACCACGGGCGATCGCCCGGGCTAGGGTTTCGCACGGGCGTGGAGGGCGAACCCCGACTGGACGCCGGGGGTGCGATCGATCATCACGATCGATCGCTGGCCGCGGGCTGTGACCCGCGGCGGTCCTGCTGGAGGCGGGCCGGCCCTCCTGGCGGCGGCGAGTCGCCGGACTCGCCGCGGGGGCTGCTGGGCAGCCCCACCCGATCGCGCAATAGCGCGATCCTTTCGATCGCGTGAACCCCGCACTCGCGGGGGTTCGGCTGGGGGCGGGCTGCGTGCCTTCGGGCGCGTGGTCTCCAAAGGCCGGACTCCGGAGGATGAGTCGGCGTTCATGTGATCTCCGGCGAAGGGTTCATTCGGGTTATTGGTTTCCGCAAATTTAAATAACCCGGGATATCGAATTCCAACAGTCACCACCTCATACGGACCAACCCACCTCGATTTTAGCTTTCCCGGAAATAACCGAAGTCGAGCATTGAATAAAAGATCTTTCATACCCGGTTGTAAGTCCTTCTCCACTAATTTCCGGTCATGTGCCTTCTTCATCTTAACCTTCGAGATCATAGCATTTTCATATGCCTCATTACGAAGCTCCTCAAGCTCCTTGATTTGCAAAGCTCTCTCTTTTTCGGCCTTTGTCATCTCCAAATTCACTTTCTTGATAGCCCAAAAAGCCTTGTGTTCAATCTCGATCAGCAAATGACACGACTTCCCATAAACGATTTGGAAGGGATTTGCATTCAGGATCGTTTTAAATGCCGTCCGGTACGCCCAAAGTGCATCTCGATGTTTTTCCGGCCAATCTTTCCTCGACGGTTTCACAGTTTTAACAATAATGGTCTTGATTTGGTTATTGCTCGTCTCGGCTTGACCGGAAGTTTGAGGATGGTACGGAGTAGAAACTCGGTGATCGATCCCATTCAACCTCATCAATCTCTTGAAAAGTTTGTTGCAAAAGTGTGACCCTCCGTCACTAATAATTGCTTTTGGAAAACCAAATCGAGAAATGATATTCTCCTGCACAAACTTCAAAACAACATCAGCTCCACATGTTCGAGTGGGGATTGCCTCAACCCACTTCGATACGTAGTCAACGGCTAATAAGATGTACTCAAACTTGTTAGCATTGATAAAAGGTCCCATGAAATCGATACCCCACACATCAAAAATTTCACACACAAGATTAACTTGCATGGGCATTTCGTTTCTTTTACCAATGTTACCAATTCTTTGACATCTATCACATGAAAGAATAAAGAAATGAACATCTTTAAACAAAGTAGGCCAGAAAACACCCAATTGTAGAATCTTAGCTCCGGTCTTCCTACTTGCAAAGTGTCCACCCGATGCATCCTCATGGCATTTTGAGATTATAGCACGTTGCTCTCCTTTCGGTACACATCTTCTCAACAAGTTGTCCTTCCCAAGCATGAACAACAACGGATCGTCCCAATAGTAATAATACCTACACACATGCAACAACCGTTTGCGTTCTTGGGAAGTAATTCCCTCACGCATCTCACCACTTGCCAAGTAGTTTGCAATGTCGGCATACCATGGAACCTTTTCATCAATAGCATTCACAAGCATGGATTGTTCATATGGAAAAGTTTCAGAAATAGGAACAATAGCAATCACATTATTATCACAAGATTCAAGTCTAGATAAGTGATCGGCTACCGCATTTTCACAACCCTTCCTATCTCTAATTTCCACATCAAATTCTTGCAAAAAAAGTATCCATCTTATGATTCTCGGTTTAGCTTGTGCTTTAGTCATCAAATACCTAAGAGCCGCATGATCACTATGAACAACCACTTTAGTACCAAGCAAATACGACCTTAATTTATCTAGCGAGAAAACAACCACTGACATTTCTTTTTCCGTAGTCGTGTAATTTACTTGAGCATCATTCAAAGGCATACTAGCATAATAAATCACATGCAACATCTTATCAATTCTTTGACCCAACACCGCACCCACAGCAAAATTCGAAGCATCACATATGATTTCAAATTCCAAATTCCAATTCGGTGATACTAAAATAGGTGCACTCACAAGTTTTTCTTTCAACGTGTTAAAAGCAATTAAGCATGCATCATCAAAATCAAAATCAACATCTTGGCCAAGCAAGTGACATAGAGGTTGTGCAATTTTAGAAAAATCTTTGATGAAACGTCTATAAAAACCGGCATGCCCAAGAAAGCTCCTAACACCTTTCACATTGACCGGGGGTGGCAACTTTTTAATTACATCAATTTTCGAGGGATCAACTTCTATCCCTCTCCTAGAAACAACATGCCCAAGTACAACCCCTCGTGTAACCATAAAATTAGATTTTTCCCAACTCAAAGTAAGGTTACACTCAATGCATCTTTTCAAAACCGTGCCAATCTTTTTCAATGCATCATTAAATGACGAACCAAATACGGAAAAATCATCCATAAACGCTACAACAAAATCCCCTACCATCTCAGAAAATATGGAAAGCATGCAACGTTGAAACGTACCTGGGGCATTGCAAAGCCCAAATGGCATCCTCTTCCATGCAAATGTTCCAAAGGGACTCGTGAATGTCGTCTTTGATTGATCCTCCGGTGCTATGAAGATTTGATAATAACCTGAAAGTCCATCAAGATAATGATATAAAAAATTACCGGCAAGTTTATCAAGCATTTGATCAATAAAAGGTAAAGGAAAATGATCCTTTTTCGTAGCGGCATTTAACTCCCGGTAATCCATACACATTCTCCACCCGGTCCTCTCCCGAGTAGCTATGAGCTGACCCGCCTCATTTTCCTCTACCGTGATTCCTCCTTTCTTCGGGACCATGTGAATAGGAGAAATCCACTCACTATCCGCTGCCGGTACAATCAAACCACCTCCATGTAGCTTCATAATCTCCTTCTTAGCTTTACGACATCACTAAGAAGTGGATTTAGTCGTCTTTGGGGCTGCCTCTTCGGAGTAGCATTCTCGATCAAGTTGATACGATGCATGCACATAGAAGGGCTGATTCCCTTCAAATCCTCAATGCTCCAACCAATGGCCGCCTTGTTCTCTTGTAAAACTTCAACCAATCTCACTTCTTCTTCAACGGTCAACTTTGATGAAATGATGACCGGCTTGTTCTCACCTTCTTCCAAAAACACGTACTTGAGATTAGGATCCAAATCCTTGAAAACCAACTTCACACTCTTCGTTGGTAACAAGACATCTTTCTTTCGGTCCTCCTACCCACCCCCCCCCCCCCCCCGCCCCCCCACGCTCAAGTCGACAAACCGTGGAGCTTGTTCATTCACTTCTAATTCTTCTAAATCGTCGTCCCCAAGCTCCACCTCGTTCTCTTCTTTAATCTCCAAAGTTTGCATCGTCAATATATCTATCACATCAATAAATGAGCACTCTTCCATCAACGTTGCAGCTGGAGCCATGTTCTTCTTTCTAACCGAAATCGACACCGTTTCTCCAAGTACCGACATTTGGAATTGTCCCTTCTTCACATCAATGAGAGTGTTGGTTGTGGCCATGAATGGACGTCCCAATAAGATAGAGTGGTCTTGGGAATTCTCCGGTATATCACCAACATCTAACACTACGAAATCAACCGGCACTATCAACCCTCCGACTTCAACTAAAATATCTTCAACAATTCCTCTCGGATACCTCACCGATCGGTCAGCTAGTTGAAGACAAATTCTTGTCGGCTTCAAGTTATCAAGCTTCAATTGGTCAAATATCGCCGACGGCATTAAGTTGATTCCGGCTCCCAAGTCTAACATCCCGGACACCTCGTTTCTGGCTCCAATAACTATCTTGATCACAAAGCTTCCCGGATCACTCTCTTTTGGTGGTATTTCATGTTGCATCACGGCACTAGCACCTGCAAACAACACAACTTTCTCGTTCTCTTCGAACTTTCTCTAGTTAGAAGCCAATTCCTTAAAAAATTTAACATAAGAAGGAATATTTGAAATCATGTCAAGCAAAGGGACATTTACCTCAACCTTTGCTAGAAGATCGTATAGTTGCTGAAATTGTTGATCCTTCTTCTTGTTCCTAAGATTGCTCGGATAAGGAACGAGAGGCTTGTACGGGTTCTTCGCCTTATGAAGAACTACCTTTTCACTTTCGGCCTCGGCTTCGACTCTCTTTCTTTTCTTTCTTTCCTCTTCTTTCTCATCACTTTCAACTTCCTCTTCTTCTACTTTTTCCTCTTTCTCCTCACCAACAACCTCTTCACTTTCTTCCTCATTCTCAAAAATAGGTTCACTCACAACTTTCTCCTCTTTTTCACCCGGCATCCTCACTATTATCAATAATCTTACCCGACCTTAACACCGTAAGAGCTTTGGCATGGGATGGTTGACTTGGAAGTCTTCCCGACTCTTCCTTGGCTTGCATCTTTCCAAGTGTAGTCGCCATTTGTCCCATTTGAGTATTGATGCTATTAAGCACCGCATCGTATCCTCCCACTTTCACCTCTAAGCTATCCATCCTCAAGTCATTTCTCTCGGCATACTTCTTCATCCACTCTTCAAAATTATTGCTCGATGGTTGTTGAGGTGGCCTTAGGGGTTGTTGTTGCTGAGTAGGAGCCTGATACGGAGCCCGGTATTGTTGATTCGGTGCTTGGTAAGGAGCTCGGTAAGGTGTGCTTGATGATTGGCCTTGCTGAAAATTTTGCCTCGGTTGCCATTGTTGAGGTTGTGGCCTTGGTTGATAAGGATAATTAGGCCTTTGATTCCCTCCTTGTTGATTGTTGTAGTAGTTCCCTTGTTGATTATACGGCTGTACCTGCTGGGATTCGATGTCCCGGGCTATCAAAATTGCGGAACCGATAACCCGATCAAAACCCTAGATCGCCGAAGATTGCGGACACCGACTCATCCGCAGGAGTCCGACCTTTGGAGACTACGCGCCCGAAGACACGCAGCCCGCCCCCAGCCGAAGTCCCCCACGAGTCGGATCCACGAACGCGAACCACCTCACGAGCCGGGGACCGACCGAACGCCCAGCGAGGCCCGAAGGCCGCGTGCACCCAGCCGAGCCCCCGCGAGGGGCTCGCGATCGTCTACGGACGATCGCTGGGATCGCTACGAGCGATCCCCGGGGCTGCTCGCGGCAGCCCCGCAGCGAGTCGGTGACTCGCTGCCCCAGCGCACGGGGTCAGCCCCGTGCGAGCCGCTACGGGCGAACCCGTAGCACGCACGGGGTCGCTGCGAGTCGCCCCGCAGCTGACCCGCGATCGATCCGAGGATCGATCGCATCCGTCGGCTTCGGCCGAGGGTTTCCCGTACCCGCGCCGGCGGCGATAAGGGCGGGGGGATCCGCCGTGGCACCAGCCCACGGCATCCCCGGCGATCGACCGAAGTCGATCGCATGCCCCGGCGTCCAGCCGGGGCTTCCCCTTGTCGCGCGTCACGGCGGTCCGAACCCTAGGGTTCGACCGCCTCCTTCGATCCTCGCCGGGGATCTCGAATCCCCGTTCCCGAGGTTCGTCGTTTTCCCGGATCGTGCGTTCATGTATATATCACAATTAATCATGTACAAATAATCATAGAAGGGGTTCTCGATTATTACCTCGATTCGTTGTACGGAGAAACGAATTCGGTTGACGACCTTGCGATCTTCCTACGTATTCCTCGCACTTCGTCCGAACGTCGTGTGGGCGACGATCTATCGGATTCCTATGGATCTCCTTCACTCTTCAAGACTTTATGATTGGCGTAACTTAGGGTGTGAAAAGTGAAGACCATGTAGTGCTTATATAGGCTACGTAGGGGATCATAAGGAGACTAAATATTGGGCTTCTAAATATTGAAGATTAAATTGGGTCCAACCCAAATCCATTAATCCTTATCAATATTAAATTTTATTTATTTTCCACTATATAAATAAAATTGCACTCCCAATATTAATCCATATTATATCAAATAATACTTCTCCGATTAGTATTATTTATTCCGTGTATTTAAGATTTAAATATCCATGAATAAATTTATTTATTGCTCAATAAATAATATTCATATCTTGTATCCGAGACTAGTACCGTTCAACCTTTATTATTGTGCGGAACGAATCCACTCATGAGGTTTACACAATAATTCCTTATGAACTCATCTCGGGGATATTATCAACCCTTCCGGGATACACTTTCCCGTCAAGTATTCACGGCATGTCATATATAAAATATAGCGACCCAATTTTACCGGTAATTAACCCAATAATTAAATCGGTTAATTCCTTTGGAAAATCAAAGTCTCTAATATTAAATATACACACCCGCAATAATATCGGGGATTAAGAATAAAATACTCTGAGATTTAAATTGATTATCCAAGGCAATCCTAATCAATAAATCTCAAGCTGATCCGCCCAATACACCAAGTGTACAAGTGTGATAAAATAATTAAGATAAATTATTTTCTCTCTCACACAACGACTATACCGATGGATTGGTCCGTGTCCATCTAGGTCGTGAGCAACTGTTCGATTAAATACGAGTAACCGATAGTATGATCTTCTGTGTGGGCCCGACACACCATACTAACTACAACGTATAAAATCCAGGACTATATTTTGCATAATTAATTAATAATAATTAATTGCAAATAATTGTTTATTAATTAAATAGGTTAAATGCTATGACGGGGAGTTTACCGATACTTAAATCTAGACATTAAGTACACAACTCCAACAATCTCCCACTTGTACTAAGGTCTAGTCATTTCCTCCAAACTCCCGACTCCCATACTCATCACGTGCTTAAGTTATACTTCCCAGAAGTATTATGTGAATGAGCAATCTAGGTTGCCGCTCTGAAGTTATCTTGGTGACTACTGCGTCGTCTCTCTGACGATGACTCGTATCAGGTGGTACTGGCTCTATGTGTTATTATCACCTTTTTGAACTTATGACTTCTTCCAGTTCTCCACGCACCGCTATGTACATAGCCTTTGGTGAACTAAGAGTCATATCCAAGTTCAGAGGTCATTCCGGAACCTAACCAAAACTTCCGCTGCCTCTGAGGCTGCTATTCGGTTTATGATAGAGTCCGAGAAGCATCACGCTTATCACTCATTCATCCTTAGGTTCCACCTCTTCTAAAAGTGAACACATAGCCTGATATCGACTTACACTGGTCCTTCTCTGATTTTGGATCTGAGAAACTGTAATCTAAGAAGATTTCGGTTTTGCCAGTAATCCAGTACTTCCAAGTACTTTATGCTGGGATTCGATGTCCCAGGCTATCAAAATTGCGGAACCGATAACCCGATCAAAACCCTAGATTGCCGGAGATTGGAACACCGACTCATCCGCAGGAGTCTGACCTTTGGAGACTACGCGCCCGAAGACACGCAGCCCGCCCTCAGCTGAAGTCCCCCGCGAGTCGGATCCACGAACGCGAACCACCTCACGAGCCGGGGCCCGACCGAACGCCCAGCGAGGCCCGAAGGCCGCGTGCGCCAGCCGAGCCCCCGCGAGGGGCTCGCGATCGTCTACGGACGATCGCTGGGGATGCGCGAGGCATCCCCGGGGCTGCTCGTAGCAGCCCTGCAGCGAGTCGCGTGACTCGCTGCACGCGAGGGCATCGCCCTCGCATGATCCGCTGCGGGCGAACCCGTAGCTCATGCGAGGCGGCTACGGGTGACCCCGCAGCAGCCCGCGATCGATCCTCGCGATCGATCGCACCCCTCGGCTCCAGCCGAGGGTTCCCGCGGCACGCGCCTCCGACGACGGCGGCTGGGGTCCGCACGGCACCAGCCCGTGGCACCCCGGCGATCGACCGAAGTCGATCGCATGCCCCGGCGTCCAGCCGGGGCTCGTCCCTCGTCGCGCGATGCGGCGGTCCGAACCCTAGGGTTCGACCGCCTCCTTCGATCCTCGTCGGGGATCTCGAATCCCCGTCCCCGAGGTTCGTCGTTTTCCCGGATCGTGCGTTCATGTATATATCACAATTAATCATGTACAAATAATCATAGAAGGGGTTCTCGATTATTACCTCGATTCGTTGTACGGAGAAACAAATTCGGTTGACGACCTTGCGATCTTCCTACGTATTCCTCGCACTTCGTCCGAACGTCGTGTGGGCGACGATCTATCGGATTCCTATGGATCTCCTTCACTCTTCAAGACTTTATGATTGGCGTAACTTAGGGTGTGAAAAGTGAAGACCATGTAGTGCTTATATAGGCTACGTAGGGGATCATAAGGAGACTAAATATTGGGATTCTAAATATTGAAGATTAAATTGGGTCCAACCCAAATCCATTAATCCTTATCAATATTAAATTTTATTTATTTTCCACTATATAAATAAAATTGCACTCCCAATATTAATCCATATTATATCAAATAATACTTCTCCGATTAGTATTATTTATTCCGTGTATTTAAGATTTAAATATCCATGAATAAATTTATTTATTGCTCAATAAATAATATTCATATCTTGTATCCGAGACTAGTACCGTTCAACCTTTATTATTGTGCGGAACGAATCCACTCATGAGGTTTACACAATAATTCCTTATGAACTCATCTCGGGGATATTATCAACCCTTCCGGGATACACTTTCCCGTCAAGTATTCACGGCATGTCATATATAAAATATAGCGACCCAATTTTACCGGTAATTAACCCAATAATTAAATCGGTTAATTCCTTTGGAAAATCAAAGTCTCTAATATTAAATATACACACCCGCAATAATATCGGGGATTAAGAATAAAATACTCTGAGATTTAAATTGATTATCCAAGGCAATCCTAATCAATAAATCTCAAGCTGATCCGCCCAATACACCAAGTGTACAAGTGTGATAAAATAATTAAGATAAATTATTTTCTCTCTCACACAACGACTATACCGATGGATTGGTCCGTGTCCATCTAGTTCGTGAGCAACTGTTCGATTAAATACGAGTAACCGATAGTATGATCTTCTGTGTGGGCCCGACACACCATACTAACTACAACGTATAAAATCCAGGACTATATTTTGCATAATTAATTAATAATAATTACTTGCAAATAATTGTTTATTAATTAAATAGGTTAAATGCTATGACGTGGAGTTTACCGATACTTAAATCTAGACATTAAGTACACAACTCCAACAATCTCCCACTTGTACTAAGGTCTAGTCATTTCCTCCAAACTCCCGACTCCCATACTCATCACGTGCTTAAGTTATACTTCCCAGAAGTATTATGTGAATGAGCAATCTAGGTTGCCGCTCTGAAGTTATCTTGGTGACTACTGCGTCGTCTCTCTGACGATGACTCGTATCAGGTGGTACTGGCTCTATGTGTTATTATCACCTTTTTGAACTTATGACTTCTTCCAGTTCTCCACGCACCGCTATGTACATAGCCTTTGGTGAACTAAGAGTCATATCCAAGTTCAGAGGTCATTCCGGAACCTAACCAAAACTTCCGCTGCCTCTGAGGCTGCTATTCGGTTTATGATAGAGTCCGAGAAGCATCACGCTTATCACTCATTCATCCTTAGGTTCCACCTCTTCTAAAAGTGAACACATAGCCTGATATCGACTTACACTGGTCCTTCTCTGATTTTGGATCTGAGAAACTGTAATCTAAGAAGATTTCGGTTTTGCCAGTAATCCAGTACTTCCAAGTACTTTATGCTGGGATTCGATGTCCCAGGCTATCAAAATTGCGGAACCGATAACCCGATCAAAACCCTAGATCGCCGGAGATTGGAACACCGACTCATCCGCAGGAGTCCGACCTTTGGAGACTACGCGCCCGAAGACACGCAGCCCGCCCTCAGCCGAAGTCCCCCGCGAGTCAGATCCACGAACGCGAACCACCTCACGAGCCGGGGCCCGACCGAACGCCCAGCGAGGCCCGAAGGCCGCGTGCGCCAGCCGAGCCCCCGCAAGGGGCTCGCGATCGTCTACGGACGATCGCTGGGGATGCCCGAGGCATCCCCGGGGCTGCTCGTAGCAGCCCCGCAGCGAGTCGCGTGACTCGCTGCCCGCGAGGGCATCGCCCTCGCATGATCCGCTGCGGGCGAACCCGTAGCTCATGCGAGGCGGCTACGGGTGACCCCGCAGCAGCCCGCGATCGATCCTCGCGATCGATCGCACCCCTCGGCTCCAGCCGAGGGTTCCCGCGGCACGGGCCTCCGACGACGGCGGCTGGGGTCCGCACGGCACCAGCCCGTGGCACCCCGGCGATCGACCGAAGTCGATCGTATGCCCCGGCGTCCAGCCGGGGCTCGTCCCTCGTCGCGCGATGCGGCGGTCCGAACCCTAGGGTTCGACCGCCTCCTTCGATCCTCGTCGGGGATCTCGAATCCCCGTCCCCGAGGTTCGTCGTTTTCCCGGATCGTGCGTTCATGTATATATCACAATTAATCATGTACAAATAATCATAGAAGGGGTTCTCGAATATTACCTCGATTCGTTGTACGGAAAAACGAATTCGGTTGACGACCTTGCGATCTTCCTACGTATTCCTCGCACTTCGTCCGAACGTCGTGTGGGCGACGATCTATCGGATTCCTATGGATCTCCTTCACTCTTCAAGACTTTATGATTGGCGTAACTTAGGGTGTGAAAAGTGAAGACCATGTAGTGCTTATATAGGCTACGTAGGGGATCATAAGGAGACTAAATATTGGGCTTCTAAATATTGAAGATTAAATTGGGTCCAACCCAAATCCATTAATCCTTATCAATATTAAATTTTATTTATTTTCCACTATATAAATAAAATTGCACTCCCAATATTAATCCATATTATATCAAATAATATTTCTCCGATTAGTATTATTTATTCCGTGTATTTAAGATTTAAATATCCATGAATAAATTTATTTATTGCTCAATAAATAATATTCATATCTTATATCCGAGACTAGTACCGTTCAACCTTTATTATTGTGCGGAACGAATCCACTCATGAGGTTTACACAATAATTCCTTATGAACTCATCTCGGGGATATTATCAACCCTTCCGGGATACACTTTCCCGTCAAGTATTCACGGCATGTCATATATAAAATATAGCGACCCAATTTTACCGGTAATTAACCCAATAATTAAATCGGTTAATTCCTTTGGAAAATCAAAGTCTCTAATATTAAATATACACACCCGCAATAATATCGGGGATTAAGAATAAAATACTCTGAGATTTAAATTGATTATCCAAGGCAATCCTAATCAATAAATCTCAAGCTGATCCGCCCAATACACCAAGTGTACAAGTGTGATAAAATAATTAAGATAAATTATTTTCTCTCTCACACAACGACTATACCGATGGATTGGTCCGTGTCCATCTAGGTCGTGAGCAACTGTTCGATTAAATACGAGTAACCGATAGTATGATCTTCTGTGTGGGCCCGACACACCATACTAACTACAACGTATAAAATCCAGGACTATATTTTGCATAATTAATTAATAATAATTAATTGCAAATAATTGTTTATTAATTAAATAGGTTAAATGCTATGATGGGGAGTTTACCGATACTTAAATCTAGACATTAAGTACACAACTCCAACAATCTCCCACTTGTACTAAGGTCTAGTCATTTCCTCCAAACTC
Source organism: Euphrasia confusa (assembly GCA_954870475.1). Taxonomy (NCBI): domain Eukaryota; kingdom Viridiplantae; phylum Streptophyta; class Magnoliopsida; order Lamiales; family Orobanchaceae; genus Euphrasia; species Euphrasia confusa. The sequence continues at coordinate 16,712,664 of OX940967.1, forward strand.
CCGACTCCCATACTCATCACGTGCTTAAGTTATACTTCCCAGAAGTATTATGTGAATGAGCAATCTAGGTTGCCGCTCTGAAGTTATCTTGGTGACTACTGCGTCGTCTCTCTGACGATGACTCGTATCAGGTGGTACTGGCTCTATGTGTTATTATCACCTTTTTGAACTTATGACTTCTTCCAGTTCTCCACGCACCGCTATGTACATAGCCTTTGGTGAACTAAGAGTCATATCCAAGTTCAGAGGTCATTCCGGAACCTAACCAAAACTTCCGCTGCCTCTGAGGCTGCTATTCGGTTTATGATAGAGTCCGAGAAGCATCACGCTTATCACTCATTCATCCTTAGGTTCCACCTCTTCTAAAAGTGAACACATAGCCTGATATCGACTTACACTGGTCCTTCTCTGATTTTGGATCTGAGAAACTGTAATCTAAGAAGATTTCGGTTTTGCCAGTAATCCAGTACTTCCAAGTACTTTATGCTGGGATTCGATGTCCCAGGCTATCAAAATTGCGGAACCGATAACCCGATCAAAACCCTAGATCGCCGGAGATTGGAACACCGACTCATCCGCAGGAGTCCGACCTTTGGAGACTACGCGCCCGAAGACACGCAGCCCGCCCTCAGCCGAAGTCCCCCGCGAGTCAGATCCACGAACGCGAACCACCTCACGAGCCGGGGCCCGACCGAACGCCCAGCGAGGCCCGAAGGCCGCGTGCGCCAGCCGAGCCCCCGCAAGGGGCTCGCGATCGTCTACGGACGATCGCTGGGGATGCCCGAGGCATCCCCGGGGCTGCTCGTAGCAGCCCCGCAGCGAGTCGCGTGACTCGCTGCCCGCGAGGGCATCGCCCTCGCATGATCCGCTGCGGGCGAACCCGTAGCTCATGCGAGGCGGCTACGGGTGACCCCGCAGCAGCCCGCGATCGATCCTCGCGATCGATCGCACCCCTCGGCTCCAGCCGAGGGTTCCCGCGGCACGGGCCTCCGACGACGGCGGCTGGGGTCCGCACGGCACCAGCCCGTGGCACCCCGGCGATCGACCGAAGTCGATCGCATGCCCCGGCGTCCAGCCGGGGCTCGTCCCTCGTCGCGCGATGCGGCGGTCCGAACCCTAGGGTTCGACCGCCTCCTTCGATCCTCGTCGGGGATCTCGAATCCCCGTCCCCGAGGTTCGTCGTTTTCCCGGATCGTGCGTTCATGTATATATCACAATTAATCATGTACAAATAATCATAGAAGGGGTTCTCGAATATTACCTCGATTCGTTGTACGGAAAAACGAATTCGGTTGACGACCTTGCGATCTTCCTACGTATTCCTCGCACTTCGTCCGAACGTCGTGTGGGCGACGATCTATCGGATTCCTATGGATCTCCTTCACTCTTCAAGACTTTATGATTGGCGTAACTTAGGGTGTGAAAAGTGAAGACCATGTAGTGCTTATATAGGCTACGTAGGGGATCATAAGGAGACTAAATATTGGGCTTCTAAATATTGAAGATTAAATTGGGTCCAACCCAAATCCATTAATCCTTATCAATATTAAATTTTATTTATTTTCCACTATATAAATAAAATTGCACTCCCAATATTAATCCATATTATATCAAATAATATTTCTCCGATTAGTATTATTTATTCCGTGTATTTAAGATTTAAATATCCATGAATAAATTTATTTATTGCTCAATAAATAATATTCATATCTTATATCCGAGACTAGTACCGTTCAACCTTTATTATTGTGCGGAACGAATCCACTCATGAGGTTTACACAATAATTCCTTATGAACTCATCTCGGGGATATTATCAACCCTTCCGGGATACACTTTCCCGTCAAGTATTCACGGCATGTCATATATAAAATATAGCGACCCAATTTTACCGGTAATTAACCCAATAATTAAATCGGTTAATTCCTTTGGAAAATCAAAGTCTCTAATATTAAATATACACACCCGCAATAATATCGGGGATTAAGAATAAAATACTCTGAGATTTAAATTGATTATCCAAGGCAATCCTAATCAATAAATCTCAAGCTGATCCGCCCAATACACCAAGTGTACAAGTGTGATAAAATAATTAAGATAAATTATTTTCTCTCTCACACAACGACTATACCGATGGATTGGTCCGTGTCCATCTAGGTCGTGAGCAACTGTTCGATTAAATACGAGTAACCGATAGTATGATCTTCTGTGTGGGCCCGACACACCATACTAACTACAACGTATAAAATCCAGGACTATATTTTGCATAATTAATTAATAATAATTAATTGCAAATAATTGTTTATTAATTAAATAGGTTAAATGCTATGATGGGGAGTTTACCGATACTTAAATCTAGACATTAAGTACACAACTCCAACAATCTCCCACTTGTACTAAGGTCTAGTCATTTCCTCCAAACTCCCGACTCCCATACTCATCACGTGCTTAAGTTATACTTCCCAGAAGTATTATGTGAATGAGCAATCTAGGTTGCCGCTCTGAAGTTATCTTGGTGACTACTGCGTCGTCTCTCTGACGATGACTCGTATCAGGTGGTACTGGCTCTATGTGTTATCATCACCTTTTGAACTTATGACTCCTTCCAGTTCTCCACGCACCGCTATGTACATAGCCTTTGGTGAACTAAGAGTCATATCCAAGTTCAGAGGTCATTCCGGAACCTAACCAAAACTTCCGCTGCCTCTGAGGCTGCTATTCGGTTTATGATAGAGTCCGAGAAGCATCACGATTATCACTCTTTCATCCTTAGGTTCCACCTCTTCTAAAAGTGAACACATAGCCTGATATCGACTTACACTGGTCCTTCTCTGATTTTGGATTCGAGAAACTGTAATCTAAGAAGATTTCGGTTTTGCCAGTAATCCAGCACTTCCAAGTACTTTACAGCATTCGAATATTTCTTATCCAGATTACTTTGGTATCCTCCCACTACGCTAACCGCATAGTTGATATCAGGTTCTTGTTTTTCAACATTGCATCTACAAAGCTTTCTACACTTGAAGTGTAGGTAACTGCTTTGTTTATATCTATCTCCTTCATGTGTTCAAGACACATACCTTAGATAGATGCATTCTGTTCTCGAAAGGCAATAACCTTTCTCAGAATTGTGCATGTTAAAAACAAACCATGATCGTATAAGATATCTTAAGAGAAGTACAAGTGTTCTTATCTAGAGATCAAAAGATTTCTAAGAACATGATCCAACTTCATCTTAATCTTATACCTCGATTCATTTAGACAACCTCTATTTCATGTCTGACAACACTTTCACACTGTTGCCAACGATGAAGTGTTATCTACACAAAATTCCGAGAAACACCACCCTTGTTTCCATTACGTCTCTAACACACCTCTCCCTGCCTTTTGATGAATCCATAGAATGGACTATCTCATCAATTCGCAAGTCCCTATGCAGAACTAGGGATCGATTTCATGTCTACTAGATCCAGAGTTCAAAACTCCTCCAGTCTTATGAACATCTCTGGTTGCTTAACAACCTCCCACTGCAATGGCGTTCCGGTGTATAACAGTAATAACATTAGGTGCAGTTAGTGGTGTACCGCTACTCGGTCAGGCTGGTTCTCAGTCTCTCCTTTCCTCATTCTAAAGTACTTTGTCAATTAGGGCATTGTAGTTCATCCAATAGTCTTCCTCTAAGAACCGGGCGAGTACACCCCTCCGGTTCGCAGTACTATTGATCATACAATTACTTGTTCTTCTAGGATATTCTACAACCACATAGAATGTGCCGTTGTATCCAGAAATATCCATAGAACATAGGTAGCTCCGAACAAACTTGTTCTTTTACCATTAGAATTCCATTTCTTATTCCTGACACACCATGTCTACACTTCAGTGTATGGTGTAGTCGTTTGAGACTTAATCTCAATCTTTGATTTATGCTATGTGTTATTCAGATAGGTGTTAGCCTCTGCGAACAAGTCGTAGGCTCCCAATGGATATACTTTGAAGGATCCCCATAATAGCTTTGTGTTGAAAACACTCCGCCTTTATGGCACATCAAGTATTCTAATCCATCTTCGAGTATTCTTGAAAGAACGACTCGTACCTTCTCTAATTACACATACCGCATTAATCATAAATCATTTTCTATACTTGTCCGAATTCCATCCTCTATCCAGAAAGGTTAACTCAGTTGTATCATCTTTCAAGATCGATTCTTTGGTCGGGAGGTCCATTCCTCCAACTATAATTGATCAAATCAATTTCGACCTTTTGAATCCCTTTTGAATAGATGCTACCAAGTTCAAGAATTCACAAGTATAATGATTGACAAGAGAAATACATCTAATAAGTAAAACAAGTTATACATAACGGTTTGTTGCATCGTGGTAGACTAAGGATTCATCATTCATATATTGCTATCTAATGTACCAGAATAGATATCACCATTATTTCTTATCCAAACCATCAAATGATTAAAGAAATAAAATATCCATTAATAATAAAGAAAACCAGAACAAAAGTTCTTTTTCAAAATAAAAGGGTACATAAAGCAATAACTGAAATGAAATCCTAAAACAGATAAATGTCTTCCACTGCAACCGCTGCTACCCCAACAGCTTCGCCCATGTAGACTCGAACTCTTCTTCTCTAAGTCGCCGGGTTTTCTGGAACCCCTGCATTTAAATAATGCACATACCGTCAGTGGTTCCATATCTACACACCAGAATTCTGGTAGATAATACCGCTGACTATGTTTTTACGACTAAAGAAAAATTCGTACCTCTGAGAGGACATTCAGACTTCCAGTGTCCAGACTTGTTGCATCGGAAGCACTTGCCCTTTGGCTTACTAGCCCCCACTCGTGGCCCATTCCTCTTGGCACCACTGGGTTTCATGGCTTGCTTCCTTTTCTTGCCCCTACCTCCAATAGCTTTCAAGCTTTTGGACTTGGTAGCCACAAGCGCTTGAGACTTGCCCTTCTTGTAGATCCCCTCTGCCGCCTTCAGTTCAGTCAGGAGTTGCGCAAGAGTATAAGATAGTTTACCCATATTATAGCTCATACGAAACTGCTCAAACTTAGGGGTCAGAGACTGGAGTATGATGTCGACTTGCGTCTCACCATCTATCATAGCTCCTAGGACCTCCAATTCATTCAACAGACTCATCATCTTGAGAACGTGATCCTCAACGGGCGTTCCTTCAGACTGAGTAGTTGACATGAGGACTCTCATGGCTTCTTGCCTCCCCGCACGGTCATGATGCCCAAACATCTCCTTGAGGTTAAATAACATATCCTCGGCAGTGTTCATTGACTGATGCTGGGTTTGGAGTACATTTGACATAGAAGCCAAAATATAGCACCTAGCCATTTCATCAGCCTTTTTCCACTTCCGATATGTTGCCTTTTCCTCATCAGTTGAGGCAGCCGTGGGCTCAGCAGGGCATTTATCAGAGAGTACAAACTTGTACTCTTCAGCAGTCAGTACAATGTCCAAATTTCTCTTCCAATCAATATAATTGGGACCAGTGAGTTTATGTTCCTTGAGTATCACAGAAAGTGGATTCATAGCTATTCTCTAAACCTATAAGCACATGTAAACAAACAATCAATTTAATGTCCAACATTATCTCCCTCAAATAATATCATTAAATCACTAACTGCGTCTAAAATCCCATCAGGTAAGGCAAACCACGTTCGTGTGGACGTTTACCCACCCAAATGATTTAGCAATTAGGTTTGCTTCGGTCGTACATCATTATAGCGTTACTTCGTTGGGAAGAATACTATAAAGCGTACCTAAGTGTAAACCATTACTCAGTACTAAGGTGAATCGTTTAGAATTGTTATGTCACCGCAAGCCACGTTCGTGTGGACGTTTACGATAACTCGCAATCCCTCACAATTTCCTATAACAGTCTACATCAATTATTCTAAAATCCCTTTCAGTATAGCAAGCCACGTTCGTGTGGACGTTTACTACACCAAATAGATTTATATAATTGAAATCCAATTACTTGATCCATTTGACGTTGTAAATCAAGACGCGGAGAATCATAAGTGAAACTTCGAAGTTTCTAACCAGTGATTCACCATGCGAACGACCCTATCTCTCATAAATGAGGGAGCCGAGCAGACAATCGATCCATCTATCAAAGAATGGTACGAAGGTCTCTAATTTGTGTCATCCACATGACCAAGTGGCTCTGGCTCCATTCCACTCCCCGGGGTGAGAATGAGTCGACTTGAAGTCAGTTTCAGAAAGACAAATTAGGCATTGTTTGATAAACTTGATCAATGTTTCTTGTAAAAGGAATTACAAGAATTCTCCTCCAATGACTTGTCTATATGAACTTCGAAAGTCCATAAAAGTCACCAAGAGAACAGTGATGGAGACCATGGGAATGTTTCCATCCCCTCTCCCACTTAGCTTTTTACGATAAAGGGATACGCTATCTAGTGCATAAAAGTAAACACATATAGCATGCATGTAAGCAATAAAGCACATAGATCACATAGTCAAAATAATGCTAGAGAATTATTTTTCCCGACTATCATGGCTTTATCTTCATATGCATCTTCTAGTCTTCAGTCTTCGTTTCTTGAATGCTCCATGTGACGAGAATATTAATCTCCAATATTTAAATCTATTTATTTTCAATTAATCCAAAAGTTACTTAATTCGAAAATTAAGTCAATTGAATATATCAAAAATAAAATTAAATACTATTAATATTTTTTATTTATTTATTTTTCTATCTAGTTCTATTAAATCTCTAGAATAATCTATCCAAGTAAAATTGGAATATTCTAGAAGACATCTATAATAGAACAAGGAAATAAAATAAATTAGGACTACTACTTTCCATTTATTTTTTATTCCTAATCCATGAATATTCCCATGAGTAGGAATAATCAAATAGGAAAAATAAATTTAGTACTAAATTAATTAAATTCCTAATCTTTGAATAATTCCATGAAGGAAATAAATCAATAGGAATAAAATTAATTCCAATTAATTCTTTTCCTATTCCATGAGAGTTTCCTAAAAGGAAAGTACTCAAATAGGAAAACCGAATTAATTTTGGAAAGTGAATATCGGTAGAAGTGGCATGGGTTGGGAGATCCCCATACCACCATCGACCGCCACCACCACGGAGGAGGGAACCGCCGCCGCCACCCTAGCTGGCCGGCCACCACCGCCGGCGGCAGCCCCAGCCGAGGGGCGATCGACCCCTCCCCATGGCTTCGGTCATGGGGTCGATCATGGGGTTGATCGACTCCCCGGTTTTTCGTCCCTTTCGTCTTCGTCACACGTCTTCGTCTTCCGGCGATCGTCTCAACATCGAACCAACGTAAAATAAATTACAAAATTTAAATTACACTATCCGGTATCGATTCTATACATGAAATCGACCCTATACATTTTCCGGAAAATAAAGAACGTAATAATAAATCCTAAATTCGGTCAACCCCCGAATTTTTACTATTACAAACATTCAACCACACAAAACGAATCTCGACATGTCCGAGAGTTTAATAAATAATCATGATAATTAATTAAGCAATAATTAAATTAACCATGATAGCCGGAAATATTGCAAGGTAGAACAATAATCGAATATATACATGAACACGAAACCAAACGCTCTGATACCAGTTGCTGGGATTCGATGTCCCGGGCTATCAAAATTGCGGAACCGATAACCCGATCAAAACCCTAGATCGCCGGAGATTGGAACACCGACTCATCCGCAGGAGTCCGACCTTTGGAGACTACGCGCCCGAAGACACGCAGCCGGCCCTCAGCCGAAGTCCCCCGCGAGTCGGATCCACGAACGCGAACCACCTCACGAGCCGGGGCCCGACCAAACGCCCAGCGAGGCCCGAAGGCCGCGTGCGCCAGCCGAGCCCCCGCGAGGGGCTCGCGATCGTCTACGGACGATCGCTGGGGATGCGCGAGGCATCCCCGGGGCTGCTCGTAGCAGCCCCGCAGCGAGTCGCGTGACTCGCTGCCCGCGAGGGCATCGCCCTCGCATGATCCGCTGCGGGCGAACCCGTAGCTCATGCGAGGCGTCTACGGGTGACCCCGCAGCAGCCCGCGATCGATCCTCGCGATCGATCGCACCCCTCAGCTCCATCCGAGGGTTCCCGCGGCACGCGCCTCCGACGACGGCGGCTGGGGTCCGCCACGGCACCAGCCCGTGGCACCCCGGCGATCGACCGAAGTCGATCGCATGCCCCGGCGTCCAGCCGGGGCTCGTCCCTCGTCGCGCGATGCGGCGGTCCGAACCCTAGGGTTCGACCGCCTCCTTCGATCCTCGTCGGGGATCTCGAATCCCCGTCCCCGAGGTTCGTCGTTTTCCCGGATCGTGCGTTCATGTATATATCACAATTAATCATGTACAAATAATCATAGAAGGGGTTCTCGATTATTACCTCGATTCGTTGTACGGAGAAACGAATTCGGTTGACGACCTTGCGATCTTCCTACGTATTCCTCGCACTTCGTCCGAACGTCGTGTGGGCGACGATCTATCGGATTCCTATGGATCTCCTTCACTCTTCAAGACTTTATGATTGGCGTAACTTAGGTTGTGAAAAGTGAAGACCATGTAGTGCTTATATAGGCTACGTAGGGGATCATAAGGAGACTAAATATTGGGCTTCTAAATATTGAAGATTAAATTGGGTCCAACCCAAATCCATTAATCCTTATCAATATTAAATTTTATTTATTTTCCACTATATAAATAAAATTGCACTCCCAATATTAATCCATATTATATCAAATAATATTTCTCCGATTAGTATTATTTATTCCGTGTATTTAAGATTTAAATATCCATGAATAAATTTATTTATTGCTCAATAAATAATATTCATATCTTATATCTGAGACTAGTACCGTTCAACCTTTATTATTGTGCGGAACGAATCCACTCATGAGGTTTACACAATAATTCCTTATGAACTCATCTCGGGGATATTATCAACCCTTCCGGGATACACTTTCCCGTCAAGTATTCACGGCATGTCATATATAAAATATAGCGACCCAATTTTACCGGTAATTAACCCAATAATTAAATCGGTTAATTCCTTTGGAAAATCAAAGTCTCTAATATTAAATATACACACCCGCAATAATATCGGGGATTAAGAATAAAATACTCTGAGATTTAAATTGATTATCCAAGGCAATCCTAATCAATAAATCTCAAGCTGATCCGCCCAATACACCAAGTGTACAAGTGTGATAAAATAATTAAGATAAATTATTTTCTCTCTCACACAACGACTATACCGATGAATTGGTCCGTGTCCATCTAGGTCGTGAGCAACTGTTCGATTAAATACGAGTAACCGATAGTATGATCTTCTGTGTGGGCCCGACACACCATACTAACTACAACGTATAAAATCCAGGACTATATTTTGCATAATTAATTAATAATAATTAATTGCAAATAATTGTTTATTAATTAAATAGGTTAAATGCTATGACGGGGAGTTTACCGATACTTAAATCTAGACATTAAGTACACAACTCCAACACTTTACAGCATTCGAATATTTCTTATCCAGATTACTTTGATATCCTCCCACTACGCTAACCGCATAGTTGATATCAGGTTCTTGTTTGTCAACATTGCATCTACAAAGCTTTCTACACTTGAAGTGTAGGTAAATGCTTTGTTTATATCTTTCTCCTTCATGTGTTCAAGACACATACCTTAGATAGATGCATTCTGTTCTCGAAAGGCAATAACCTTTCTCAGAATTGTGCATGTTTAAAACAAATCATGATCGTATAAGATATCTTAAGAGAAGTACAAGTGTTCTTATCTAGAGATCAAAAGATTTCTAAGAACATGATCCAACTTCATCTTAATCTTATACCTCGATTCATTTAGACAACCTCTATTTCATGTCTGACAACACTTTCACACTGTTGCCAACGATGAAGTGTTATCTACACAAAATTCCGAGAAACACCACCCTTGTTTCCATTATGTCTCTAACACACCTCTCCCTGCCTTTTGATGAATCCATAGAATGGACTATCTCATCAATTCGCAAGTCCCTATGCAGAACTAGGGATCGATTTCATGTCTACTAGATCCAGAGTTCAAAACTCCTCCAGTCTTATGAACATCTCTGGTTGCTTAACAACCTCCCACTGCAATGGCGTTCCGGTGTATAACAGTAATAACATTAGGTGCAGTTAGTGGTGTACCGCTACTCGGTCAGGCTGGTTCTCAGTCTCTCCTTTCCTCATTCTAAAGTACTTTGTCAATTAGGGCATTGTAGTTCATCCAATAGTCTTCCTCTAAGAACCGGGCGAGTACACTCCTCCGGTTCGCAGTACTATTGATCATACAATTACTTGTTCTTCTAGGATATTCTACAACCACATAGAATGTGCCGTTGTATCCAGAAATATCCATAGAACATAGGTAGCTCCGAACAAACTTGTTCTTTTACCATTAGAATTCCATTTCTTATTCCTGACACACCATGTCTACACTTCAGTGTATGGTGTAGTAGTTTGAGACTTAATCTCAATCTTTGATTTATGCTATGTGTTATTCAGATAGGTGTTAGCCTCTGCGAACAAGTCGTAGGCTCCCAATGGATATACTTTGAAGGATCCCCATAATAGCTTTGTGTTGAAAACACTCCGCCTTTATGGCACATTAAGTATTCTAATCCATCTTCGAGTATTCTTGAAAGAACGACTCGTACCTTCTCTAATTACACATACCGCATTAATCATAAATCATTTTCTATACTTGTCCGAATTCCATCCTCTATCCAGAAAGGTTAACTCAGTTGTATCATCTTTCAAGATCGATTCTTAGGTCGGGAGGTCCATTCCTCCAACTATAATTGATCAAATCAATTTCGACCTTTTGAATCCCTTTTGAATAGATGCTACCAAGTTCAAGAATTCACAAGTATAATGATTGACAAGAGAAATACATCTAATAAGTAAAACATAACGGTTTGTTGCATCGTGGTAGACTAAGGATTCATCATTCACATGTATTGCTATCTAATGTACCAGAATAGATATCACCATTATTTCTTATCCAAACCATCAGATGATTAAAGAAATAAAATATCCATTAATAATAAAGAAAACCAGAACAAAAGTTCTTTTTCAAAATAAAGGGGTACATAAAGCAATAACTGAAATGAAATCCTAAAACAGATAAATGTCTTCCACTGCAACCGCTGCTACCCCAACAGCTTCGCCCATGTAGACTCAAACTCTTCTTCTCTAAGTCGCCAGGTTTTCTGGAACCCCTGCATTTAAAATAATGCACATACCGTCAGTGGTTCCATATCTACACACCAGAATTCTGGTAGATAATACCGCTGACTATGTTTTTACGACTAAAGAAAAATTCGTACCTCTGAGAGGACATTCAGACTTCCAGTGTCCAGACTTGTTGCATCGGAAGCACTTGCCCTTTGGCTTACTAGCCCCCACTCGTGGCCCATTCCTCTTGGCACCACTGGGTTTCATGGCTTGCTTCCTTTTCTTGCCCCTACCTCCAATAGCTTTCAAGCTTTTGGACTTGGTAGCCACAAGCGCTTGAGACTTGCCCTTCTTGTAGATCCCCTCTGCCGCCTTCAGTTCAGTCAGGAGTTGCGCAAGAGTATAAGATAGTTTACCCATATTATAGCTCATACGAAACTGCTCAAACTTAGGGGTCAGAGACTGGAGTATGATGTCGACTTGCGTCTCACCATCTATCATAGCTCCTAGGACCTCCAATTCATTCAACAGACTCATCATCTTGAGAACGTGATCCTCAACGGGCGTTCCTTCAGACTGAGTAGTTGACATGAGGACTCTCATGGCTTCTTGCCTCCCCGCACGGTCATGATGCCCAAACATCTCCTTGAGGTTAAATAACATATCCTCGGCAGTGTTCATTGACTGATGCTGGGTTTGGAGTACATTTGACATAGAAGCCAAAATATAGCACCTAGCCATTTCATCCGCCTTTTTCCACTTCCGATATGCTTCTTTTTCCTCATCAGTTGAGGCGGCCGTGGGTTCAGCAATGCATTGCTCATAGAGTACAAACTTGTACTCTTCAGCAGTCAGGACAATGTCCAAATTTCTCTTCCAATCAATGTAGTTTTGACCAGTGAGTTTTTGTTCCTTGAGTATCATAGAAAGTGGATTCATAGCTATTCTCTAAACCTATAAGCACATGTAAACAAACAATCAATTTAATGCCCGACATTATCTCCCTCAAATAATATCATTAAATCACTAACTGCGTCTAAAATCCCATCAGGTAAGGCAAGCCACGTTCGTGTGGACGTTTACCCACCCAAATGATTTAGCAATTAGGTTTGCTTCGGTCGTACATCATTATAGCGTTACTTCGTTGGGAAGAATACTATAAAGCGTACCTAAGTGTAAACCATTACTCAGTACTAAGGTGAATTGTTTAGAATTGTTATGTCACCGCAAGCCACGTTCGTGTGGACGTTTACGATAACTCGCAATCCCTCACAATTTCCTATAACTGTCTACATCAATTATTCTAAAATCCCTTTCAGTATAGCAAGCCACGTTCGTGTGGACGTTTACTACACCAAATAGATTTATATAATTGAAATCCAATTACTTGATCCATTTGATGTCGTAAATCAAGACGCCGAGAATCATAAGTGAAACTCGAAGTTTCTAACCAGTGATTCACCATGCGAACGACCCTATCTCTCATAAATGAGGGAGCCGAGCAGACAATCGATCCATCTATCAAAGAATGGTACGAAGGTCTCTAATTTGTGTCATCCACATGACCAAGTGGCTCTGGCTCCATTCCACTCCCCGGGGTGAGAATGAGTCGACTTGAAGTCAGTTTCAGAAAGACAAATTAGGCATTGTTTGATAAACTTGATCAATGTTTCTTGTAAAAGGAATTACAAGAATTCTCCTCCAATGACTTGTCTATATGAACTTCGAAAGTCCATAAAAGTCACCAAAAGAACAGTGATGGAGACCATGGGAATGTTTCCATCCCCTCTCCCACTTAGCTTTTTACGATAAAGGGATACGCTATCTAGTGCATAAAAGTAAACACATATAGCATGCATGTAAGCAATAAAGCACATAGATCACATAGTCAAAATAATGCTAGAGAATTATTTTTCCCGACTATCATGGCTTTATCTTCATATGCATCTTCTAGTCTTCAGTCTTCGTTTCTGTAATGCTCCATGTGACGAGAATATTAATCTCCAATATTTAAATCTATTTATTTTCAATTAATCCAAAAGTTACTTAATTCGAAAATTAAGTCAATTGAATATATCAAAAATAAAATTAAATACTATTAATATTTTTTATTTATTTATTTTCCTATCTAGTTCTATTAAATCTCTAGAATAATCTATCCAAGTAAAATTGGAATATTCTAGAAGACATCTATTATAGAACAAGGAAATAAAATAAATTAGGACTACTACTTTCCATTTATTTTTTATTCCTAATCCATGAATATTCCCATGAGTAGGAATAATCAAATAGGAAAAATAAATTTAGTACTAAATTAATTAAATTCCTAATCTTTGAATAATTCATGAAGGAAATAAATCAATAGGAATAAAATTAATTCCAATTAATTCTTTTCCTATTCCATGAGAGTTTCCTAAAAGGAAAGTACTCAAATAGGAGAACCGAATTAATTTTGGAAAGTGAATATCGGTAGAAGTGGCATGGGTTGGGAGATCCCCATACCACCATCGACCGCCACCACCACGGAGGAGGGAACCGCCGCCGCCACCTCAGCTGGCCGGCCACCACCGCCGGCGGCAGCCCCAGCCGAGGGGCGATCGACCCCTCCCCATGGCTTCGGTCATGGGGTCGATCATGGGGTTGATCGACTCCCCGGTTTTTCGTCCCTTTCGTCTTCGTCACACGTCTTCGTCTTCCGGCGATCGTCTCAACATCGAACCAACGTAAAATAAATTACAAAATTTAAATTACACTATCCGGTATCGATTCTATACATGAAATCGACCCTATACATTTTCCGGAAAATAAAGAACGTAATAATAAATCCTAAATTCGGTCAACCCCCGAATTTTTACTATTACAAACATTCAACCACACAAAACGAATCTCGACATGTCCGAGAGTTTAATAAATAATCATGATAAATAATTAAACAATAATTAAATCAACCATGATAGCCAGAAATCCTGCAAGGTAGAACAATAATCGAATATATACATGAACACGAAACCAAACGCTCTGATACCAGTTGCTGGGATTCGATGTCCCGGGCTATCAAAATTGCGGAACCGATAACCCGATCAAAAACCCTAGATCGCCGAAGATTGCGGACACCGACTCATCCGCAGGAGTCCAACCTTTGGAGACTACGCACCCGAAGACACGCAGCCCGCCCCCAGCCGAAGTCCCCCACGAGTCGGATCCACGAACGCGAACCACCTCACAAGCCGGGGCCCGACCGAACGCCCAGCGAGGCCCGAAGGCCGCGTGCACCCAGCCGAGCCCCCGCGAGGGGCTCGCGATCGTCTACGGACGATCGCTGGGATCGCTACGAGCGATCCCCGGGGCTGCTCGCAGCAGCCCCGCAGCGAGTCGATGACTCGCTGCCCCAGCGCACGGGGTCAGCCCCGTGCTAGCCGCTACGGGCGAACCCGTAGCACGCACGGGGTCGCTGCGAGTCGCCCCGCAGCTGACCCGCGATCGATCCGAGGATCGATCGCATCCCTCGGCTTCGGCCGAGGGTTTCCCGTACCCGCGCCGGCGGCGATAAGGGCGGGGGGATCCGCCGTGGCACCAGCCCACGGCATCCCCGGCGATCGACCGAAGTCGATCGCATGCCCCGGCGTCCAGCCGGGGCTTCCCCTTGTCGCGCGTCACGGCGGTCCGAACCCTAGGGTTCGACTGGCTCCTTCGATCCTCGCCGGGGATCTCGAATCCCCGTCCCCGAGGTTCGTCGTTTTCCCGGATCGTGCGTTCATGTATATATCACAATTAATCATGTACAAATAATCATAGAAGGGGTTCTCGATTATTACCTCGATTCGTTGTACGGAGAAACGAATTCGGTTGACGACCTTGCGATCTTCCTACGTATTCCCCGCACTTCGTCCGAACGTCGTGTGGGCGACGATCTATCGGATTCCTATGGATCTCCTTCACTCTTCAAGACTTTATGATTGGCGTAACTTAGGGTGTGAAAAGTGAAGACCATGTAGTGCTTATATAGGCTACGTAGGGGATCATAAGGAGACTAAATATTGGGCTTCTAAATATTGAAGATTAAATTGGGTCCAACCCAAATCCATTAATCCTTATCAATATTAAATTTTATTTATTTTCCACTATATAAATAAAATTGCACTCCCAATATTAATCCATATTATATCAAATAATATTTCTCCGATTAGTATTATTTATTCCGTGTATTTAAGATTTAAATATCCATGAATAAATTTATTTATTGCTCAATAAATAATATTCATATCTTATATCCGAGACTAGTACCGTTCAACCTTTATTATTGTGCGGAACGAATCCACTCATGAGGTTTACACAATAATTCCTTATGAACTCATCTCGGGGATATTATCAACCCTTCCGGGATACACTTTCCCGTCAAGTATTCACGGCATGTCATATATAAAATATAGCGACCCAATTTTACCGGTAATTAACCCAATAATTAAATCGGTTAATTCCTTTGGAAAATCAAAGTCTCTAATATTAAATATACACACCCGCAATAATATCGGGGATTAAGAATAAAATACTCTGAGATTTAAATTGATTATCCAAGGCAATCCTAATCAATAAATCTCAAGCTGATCCGCCCAATACACCAAGTGTACAAGTGTGATAAAATAATTAAGATAAATTATTTTCTCTCTCACACAACGACTATACCGATGGATTGGTCCGTGTCCATCTAGGTCGTGAGCAACTGTTCGATTAAATACGAGTAACCGATAGTATGATCTTCTGTGTGGGCCCGACACACCATACTAACTACAACGTATAAAATCCAGGACTATATTTTGCATAATTAATTAATAATAATTAATTGCAAATAATTGTTTATTAATTAAATAGGTTAAATGCTATGACGGGGAGTTTACCGATACTTAAATCTAGACATTAAGTACACAACTTCAACAGTACCACCGAAGCTTGTACTTCCGAAATCACCATTTCACCTTGTTGTTGTTGGAAATCGATATCCCGGAATTAATAAATTAATTAAAATTAATTATCTAATTAATTCCGACCGAAATCCTTCGGAGAACGAATATCCGGAGTTGTCAAAGTTGCGGAACGACAATTCCAATCGACTCCCGGTTGCCGGAATATCCCGCCACGAACCGCCATGAATATCCGGACCCAACCAAACCCTAACCGCGGCTAAGCCGAGGCTGTTCGGTCGAGCCCATGCACGGGGCTCGCGGCTGATCACGGCAGCCGCCTAGGGCTGCCTTTGGCAGCCCACCACGCGTGCCCTAAACCCTCGCCGGACAGCCCAAGCCATCCCGAAGGTTCGCCCCATCCGATCAAGCCCTAGCCGCGGAAGCCGCTGCTGCTCGACCGAGGCATGCGCATGTCGCCGGACATGCGCTAGGGTTCAGCCCCTGGCAGCCCGCACAGCTTCGGCGAAGCCCCTTGGATCCGCCGCTGCCAGGCCACGCCAAGCGGGCGCCTGGGTACGAAGCGCTCGCGCGCGACATGGACCAGGCGGGCGCCTGGTCCTCAGGCGAGCGCTTGCCCTCCCAGCGAACGTGGTTCGCGCGATCCTCGTCGCCGGATCACTCCAGCCGCGGCGGTCCGGTGATCCTTGATCACCACCGCCCCGCTCGACCCCGATGAGGATTCCAAATCTCGGATCTTGGTTCACGATATTTTCACGATAATTAAACGATAAAATCATAAAGGGGGTTTTACGATTTACCTCGTTCTCGTTGTTCGGAAAAACGAAGAACTCAATTTGACGACCTTGAGATCTTCCCACGTATTTCTTGCACCTCGTTCGAACGTCGTGTGGGCGACGATCTATCGAACTCCTATGGATCTCCTTCACTCTTCAAGACTTTATGATTGGCGTATCTTAGGTTAATGAATTGTGAAGACCATGAAGTGCTTTTATAGGCTACGTAGGGGATCATAAGGAGGTGGAATATTGGGCTTCCAATATTGAAGATTAAATTGAGCCCAACCCAAATCTATTAATCCTTATCAATATTAATTAATTTATTTTCCACTATATAAATTAATTGCACTCCCAATATTAAACCATATTATATCAAATAATATTTCTCCGGTAGTATTATTTATTCCGTGTATTTAAGATATAAATATCCATGAATAAAATTAATTTATTGCTAATTAATTTACTCATCTCTTATATCCGAGACTAGTACCATTCAACCTTAATTATTATGCGGAACAAATCCACCTGCAGGGTTTACATAATAATTCCTTATGAACTCATCTCGGGGATATCATCAACCCTTCCAGGATACACTTTCCCGTCAAGTATTCACGGCATGTCATATATAAAATATAGTGACCCAACTTAACCGGTAATTGACCCAGTAATTAAACCGGTCAATTCCTTTGGAAAATCAAAGTCACTTATATTAAATATACACACCCGCAATAGTATCGGGGATTAAGAATAAAATACCCTGAGATTTAAATCGATTATCCAAGGCAATCCTAATCGATAAATCTCAAGCGATCCGCCCAATACACCAAGTGTACAAGTGTGATAAAATAATTAAGATAAATTATTTTCTCTCTCACACAACGACTATACCGATGGATTGGTCCGTGTCCATCTAGGTCGTGAGCAATTGTTCGATTAAATACGAATAACCGATAGTATGATCTTCTGTGTGCCCATGCACACCATATTAACTACAACGTATGAAATCCAGGACTATAATTTGCATATATTTAATTATAAATAATTAAACGCAAATAATTGTTTATTTAATTAAATAGATTAATGGCAATGGATCGGGAGTTTCCGTTACTTAAATCTAGACATTAAGTACACAACTCCAACAATCTCCCACTTGTTCTAAGGTCTAGTCATTTCCTCCAAACTCCCGACTCCCATACTCATCACGTGGTTAAGTTGTACTTCCAAGAAGTACTATGTGAATGAGCACTCTAGGTTGCCGCTCTGAAGTTATCTTGGTGACTACAGCGTCGTCTCCCTCGACGATGACTCGTATCAGGTGGTACTTGCTCTATGTGTTATCTTACACTTATGGACTTGTGATTTCTTACCATTTGCCATCGCACCGCTATTCTCACATAGCCTTTGGCAATTTAAGAATCACTTCTAAGTCCCAGAGATTCCCGGAGCTATACCAAAACTTCCGCTGCCTCTGAGGCCGCTATTTGGTTACCCATGGGAGAGTCCGAAAAGCATCGTGCTTATCACTCTTCAGTGTTAAAACTCCTTCTCCTTCAATAGTGAAACACATAGCCTGATATCGACTTACATCGGTCCTCATTCGATTAGAAATCTAAGAGAATGTTTCCAGTACTTCGAAAGTACTTAAAATGTTCATTACAGCAGTCGAGTATTCCTTTCCAGGATTACCTTGATATCCTCCCACTATACTAGCCGCATAGCAGATATCAGGTTCTCGTTTTCAACATTGCATTTATCAAGCTTTCCACACTTGAAGTGTAGGAAACCGCTTTCATTGCTTCTATCTCCTTTTGTGTTCCAAAACACATATCCTTAGATAGATGCATTCCGTATCTGAAAGGTAACGAACCTTTCTCGGAATTTCGCATGTTAAAACGAACCATAATCGTATAAGATATCTAGAGAAGTACAATGTTCTTTTCTTGAGATCCTAGATCTTAAGAACATGCTCTAACTTTTTATTTATCTCATATATCGATTTTTCTAGACAACCATCATTTTATGTCTGACAACATCTTTACATTGTTGCCAATGATAAAATGTTATCTACATAAAACCTCCGAGAAACACCACCTTGTTTCCATCACGTTTCCCATACACTCGATTCGTCTATGCTTTGATGAATCCATAAAATGGACTATCAATTTGCAAGTACCACGAACTCAATGCTTTGTTCCAATCCATAAATGGATCAACTAAGCTTGTACTCTAAATGATCTTGCCTCTTAGCAATAATCCTTATTGCTTTCCAAGAAGGCACATTTAAATCTAGTACCGCCTTCATGTAGATCCAGGGATTGATTTCATGTATACTAGGTCCAGAGTTCAAAACTCTCCTAGTCTTATGAATATCTCCGGTTGTCAAACAACCTCCCACTACAATGGCATTCCGGTGTATAAACAGTAATAACAGTAGGTGCAGTTAGTGGTGTACCGCTACTCGGTTCGGCTGGTTCTCAGTCCTTATCGTTTTTCTCTCATTCAAAGTATTACGTCACTTTGGGCTTGTGGTTCATCTAATAGTATTCCTCTAAGAACCGGGCGTTAGAACTAACAACCTTCTGGTTCATAGTACTATTGAACACACAACTTTTGTTCTTCCAGGATATTCTACAACCGCATTGAATGCGCCGTTGTTTCCAGACATACCCATAGAACATAGGTAGTTCTGTATAACTCATGCTTTTACTATTTCTATAAGAGTTCCACTTCTTATTTCCGACACACCATTTCTACACAAGAGTGTATGGTGTAGTCATTTGGGATCAAATCCCAATCTCTGATCAGTATGCCATGCATTCCTCAGACAGGCACTTGCCTCCGCGATTAGATCGCAGGCTTTCAATGGGTATACCTTGATGGTTCTCCACAATTGCTTAGTGTCCATTGACTTGTCAAAACACTTTGCTTTTGTGGCACATCAGGTATGCTAATCCAATTTTTTGAGTAATCATAAAATGAAATACTCGTACCTTATTGTCTGAGTAAACAATGGTCTGCATACATCAGAGTCAATCAATTCTTATATTTTTCCGGGTCTTATATCTTATATCCATAAAGGATTGCTTAGTCATGTTATCTTCCAAATTAGATTCTTAGGTCGGAAGGTCCACTCCTTCAACTTAATTGATCAAATATCAATTTTCGACCTTTGAACTTCTTATTTGAATAAACATGATTTAGCATAAGAATCCACAAGTATAATCGATTTAATAAAGAAATATCTTATTAGTAAAACGAGTTTTATACTACGGTTCGTTGCATCGTGGTGGACTTAGGATTCATCATTTATATATTGCTAGCTAATGTACCAGAATAGGTAATATCCTTATTTCTTCTTATAACCATCAAATAATTAAAAGAAATAAAATATCCATTCATTAGAAATCCAGAACAAAGTTCTTTCTAAAAGGTACATAAAAGCAATAACTCAAAATGAAATCCTATATAATTGTCCTCCACTGCAACAGCTGCCTTCTCAACAGCATTGCCCATGTAGACTACGATTTCTTCTTTTCCAAGTCGTCGGGTTTCCTGGAACCCTTGCATTTAAAATGCACATATCGTCAGTGGTTCCATATCTACACACCAGGTTCCGGTAGATAATACCACTGACTATGTTTTACGACTAAAGAAGATTTTGTACTTTCTTGGAGAGGATAATCAGACTTCCAGTACCCAGACTGTTTGCATCGAGAACACTTGCCTCATGGCTTTCTCGTCCCATCTCATGGTCCATGTAACTTATGACCACTGGGTTTCTTTGCTTGCTTTTCCTTTCCCCCGATTTTGCCTTTAGGTTCGAAACCTTTGGCTTTGGCTACAAGAGCTTGCGATTTCCGTCTCAACTCGTCTAAAAGGTCAATCATCTCAAAAACGTGTTTAAGCGTCTCCTCGAAGCGACTGGCCTTTATGAGTATCCTCATCGCTTCTTGTCTAGCCGCCTATGTCATGTCTAAACATCTCCTTGAGTTTGAACATGATAAAATTAGTTCTTTCCTCAACAGTCGAGACATTAGTAGGTTCGGGAGAACAAAGCTCACTGAGTACAAACTTGTACTCTTTAACAGTCTAGGAAATGTCTAGATCTCTATTCCAATCAATACATTTAGGGACCAGTGAGTTAAATTCCTCAAGTATCACATAAAGTGGGTTCAAAGCCATATCCTAATCTATGAGCACATATAACAACAAACAATCGATTTAATCTCTGATATTATCTCCCTCAAATAATATCATTAAACCAATAATCTCATCTAAAATCCCATCAGGTAAGGCAAGCCACGTGGTGTGGACGTTTACCTACCCAAATGATTTAGCAATTAGATTTTGTTTGGTCATACATCACTTATAGAGTAACCTCGTGGGGAGGAATACTATAATGCGTATCTAAGTGTAAACCATTACTCAGTACTAAAGTAAATCGTTTGGAACCGCTACATCACCGCAAGCCACGTGGTGTGGACGTTTACGATGGTTTCAAAATTCTTCACAATTCCTTATAACTGTCTACATCAATTAATCCAAAATCCGTTAGTATAGCAAGCCACGTGGTGTGGACGTTTACTACACCAAGAGACTTTTATAATTGACTCCCAATTACAAGATCCATTCGATTTTCTTAAATCAGGACGCGGAGAATCATAAGTGAAACTCGAAGTTTCTAACCAGTGATTCACCATGCGAACAACCCTATCTCTCATTAGATGAGGGATCCGAGCAGACAATCGATCCATCTATAAAAGAATGGTACGAAGGTCTCTAATTTGTGTCCTCCACATGACCAAGTGGCTTTGGCTCCATTCCACTCCCCGGGGTGAGAATGAGTCGACTTGAAATCAGCTTTGGAAAGACAAATTAGGCATTGTTTGATAAACTTAATCAATGTTACTCGTAAAAGGAATTACAAGAATTCTCCTCCAATGACTCGTCTATACGAACTTCAAAAGTCCATAAGAGTCACCAAGAGAACAGTAATGGAGACCATGGGTATGTTTCCATACCCTCTCCCACTTAGATTTTTACAATAAAGGGATACGCTATCTAATGCATAATTAAATACACATAAGCATGCATACATGAAATAAAGCACATAGAATATTATCACATAATCAAAATAATACTAGAATATTATTTTCCGACTATTATGGCTTTATCGCATCTCCGTACGCATCCTCTAGTCTTCAGTCTTCGTTCTTGAATGCTCCATGTGACGAGAATATTAATCCCAATATTTAAATCTATTTATTTTCAATTAATCCAAAAGTTACTTAATTCGAAAATTAAGTCAATCGAATATATCAAAAATAAAATTAAATATTAATAATATTTTTATTTATTTTTATTTACCTATCTAATTCTATTAAATCTCTAGAATCCCATCCAAGTCAAACTTGAAATATTCTAGAAGACTTTTATAATAGAATAAGGAAAGAAAATAAATTAGGACTCATAATCCTTCAAAATTAATTCCTTTCCTAATCTATTAAAAATTTCATAAAGGAATAATTAAATAGGAAAAATTAATTAAGGACTTTCAAAACGTTCCAAATTAATTATTTTCCTAATCCATTAAAAATTCCATAAAGGAATAATTAAATAGGAAAAATAAATTAATTCCAAATTAATTCTTTTCCTATTCCATAAGAGTTCCTAAAAATAAGAACACTCAAATAGGAAAACCGAATCAAATAGGAAAGTAGGATCTTGGTAGGAGTAGCATGGGTTGGGAGATCCCACACCACCCCCACCATCGACTACCACCATCCGCCGCCGGCCTAGGCCCACGCGCCACCTCCCTTGGTGGCCGGCGTGGCCGAGAGCCCTAGGGCAGCCCGGGGTTGATCGATCCTCATGGGGATCGATCATGGGGATGATCGACCCCCCGGATTTTGTCCTCTTCGTCTTCTTCGTCACACGTCTTCTCCGGCGGTCGTTTCGGCATCGATCCAACGTAAAATAAATTACATAATTTAATTACAATTATCCGGTATCGATTCTATACATGAAATCGACCCTATACATTTTCCGGAAAAAGTAGAACGTAATAATAAACCTAAATTCGGTCAACCCCCGAATTTTTTTACTATTACAAGCATTCACCACACATAAAACGAATCTCGACATGTCCGAGAGTTTAATAATCAAGAACAATATTATGACAATAATTAACGAACAATTATATCTAGCCATAATAGTTGGAAACCCTGCAAGGTAGAACAATTTATCGAAAAATACCGTGAACAAAAACCAACGCTCTGATACCAATTGTTGGAAATCGATATCCCGGAATTAATAAATTAATTAAAATTAATTATCTAATTAATTCCGACCGAAATCCTTCGGAGAACGAATATCCGGAGTTGTCAAAGTTGCGGAACGACAATTCCAATCGACTCCCGGTTGCCGGAATATCCCGCCACGAACCACCATGAATATCCGGACCCAACCAAACCCTAACCGCGGCTAAACCGCGGCAGTTCGGTCGAGCCCATGCACGGGGCTCGCGGCTGATCACGGCAGCCGCCTAGGGCTGCCTTTGGCAGCCCACCACGCGTGCCCTAAACCCTCGCCGGACAGCCCAAGCCATCCCGAAGGTTCGCCCCATCCGATCAAGCCCTAGCCGCGGAAGCCGCTGCTGCTCGACCGAGGCATGCGCATGTCGCCGGACATGCGCTAGGGTTCAGCCCCTGGCAGCCCGCACAGCTCCGGCGAAGCCCCTTGGATCCGCCGCTGCCAGGCCACTGTTGGAAATCGATATCCCGGAATTAATAAATTAATTAAAATCAATTATCTAATTAATTCCGACCGAAATCCTTCGGAGAACGAATATCCGGAGTTGTCAAATGCGGAACGACAATTCCAATCGACTCCCGGTTGCCGGAACATCCCGCCACGAACCACCGCGAAGCCGGACTCAACCAAACCCTAACCATGGGCGAACCCATGGCTGTTCGGTCGAGCCCCTTCATGGGGCACGCAGCTGATCACAGCAGCCTCCACGGGCTGCTCGTAGCAGCCTCCACGGGCTGCTCGTAGCAGCCCGCTATCCACGCCCGAACCCTCGCGAAACAGCCCCCCACGCAAACCCTAGCCGCGGCCAAGCCGCCGCATGTTTGCTCGAGGCGTGCGCACGTCACGGACGTGCGTTAGGGTTCAGCTGCACAGCCCCCGTGCAGCTTCGAGCATGGCCAGCGATGCCCCGCGGATCCGCTGCGCAAAAGCGCGCAGCCCGCTGCCCAGCCATACGAGGCGAGCGCCTGGTGGTCGCGCGACCGCGCGCGACATGGACCAGGCGAGCGCCTGGTCCCCAGGCGGGCGCTTCGCTCCCAGCGAAGCTCCGTCGCGTGATTCTCGCTGGCGAGTCGCTCCAGCCGCGGCGGTCCGGCGATCCTCGATCGCCACCGCTCGGCTCGACCCCGGTGAGGATCCTAAACCTTGGATCTTGGTTCACGATAATTTTACGATAATTAAAACGATTAAATCATAAAGGGGTTTTACGATTTACCTCGTTCTCGTTGTTCGGAAAAACGAAGAACTCAATTGACGACCTTGAGATCTTCCCACGTATTCCTTGCACTAGCTCGAACGTCGGGTGGGCGACGATCTTCCGAACTCCATGGATCTCCTCCACTCTTCAAGAACTTTATGATTGGCGTATCTTAGGTTAATGAATTGTGAAGACCATGTAGTGCTTTTATAGGCTACGTAGGGGATCATAAGGAGGTGGAATATTGGGCTTCCAATATTGAAGATTAAATTGAGCCCAATGCTCAAGTCCATTAATCCTTATCAATATTAATTAATTTATTTTCCACTATATAAATTAATTGCACTCCCAATATTAAACCATATTATATCAAATAATATTTCTCCGGTAGTATTATTTATTCCGTGTATTTAAGATATAAATATCCATGAATAAAATTAATTTATTGCTAATTAATTTATTCATATCTTTTATCCGAGAATAGTACCGTTCAACTTTAATTATTATGCGGATTAAATCCACCTGCAGAGTTTACATAATAATTCCTTATGAACTCATCTCGGGGATATTATCAACCCTTACGGGATACACTTTCCCGTCAAGTATTCACGGCATGTCGTATATAAAATATAGTGACCCAACTTAACCGGTAATTGACCCAGTAATTAAACCGGTCAATTCCTTTGGAAAATCAAAGTCACTTATATTAAATATATACACCCGCAATAATATCGGGGATTAAGAATAAAATACTCTGAGATTTAAATCGATTATCCAAGGCAATCCTAATCGATAAATCTCAAGCGATCCGCCCAATACACCAAGTGTACAAGTGTGATAAAATAATTAAGATAAATTATTTTCTCTCTCACACAACGACTATACCGATGGATTGGTCCGTGTCCATCTAGGTCGTGAGCAACTGTTCGATTAAATACGAGTAACCGATAGTATGATCTTCTGTGCGCCCATGCACACCATACTAACTACAACGTATGAAATCCAGGACTATAATTTGCATATATTTAATTATAAATAATTAAACGCAAATAATTGTTTATTTAATTAAATAGATTAATGGCAATGGATCGGGAGTTTCCGTTACTTAAATCTAGACATTAAGTACACAACTCCAACAATCTCCCACTTGTACTAAGGTCTAGTCATTTCCTCCAAACTTCCGACTCCCATACTCATCACGTGCTTAAACTGTACTTCCAAGAAGTACCATGTGAGTGAGCAATCTAGGTTGCCGCTCTGAAGTTATCTTGGTGACTACAGCGTCGTCTCCCCTGACGATGATTCGTATCAGGTGGTACTTGCTCTATGTGTTATCTTACACTTATGGACTTGTGATTTCTTACCATTTGCCATCGCACCGCTATTTACATAGCCTTTGACAAATTAAGAATCACATCTAAGTCCCAGAGATTCCCGGAGCTATACCAAAACTTCCGCTGCCTCTGAGGCCGCTATTTGGTTACTCATGGCACAGTCCGAAAAGCATCGTGCTTATCACTCTTCCATGTTGAAACTCCTTCTCCTTTAATAGTGAAACACAAAGCCTGATATCGACTTACACCGGTCCTTATTTGATTAGAAATCTAAGAGAATGTAATCCAAAGGAAATTTGTCTGCTCCGTAATCCAGAACATAGTTTCCAGTACTTCGAAAGTACTTAAAATGTTCATTATAGCAGTCGAGTATTCCTTTCCAGGATTACCTTGATATCCTCCCACTATACTAGCCGCATAGCAGGTATCAGGTTCTTGTTTTCAACATCGCATTTATCAAGCTTTCCACACTCGAAGTGTAGGAAACCGCTTTCATTGCGTCTATCTCCTTTTGTGTTCCAAAACACATATCCTTAGATAGATGCATTCCGTATCTGAAAGGTAACATACCTTTCTCGGAATCTTGCATGTTAAAACGAACCATAATCATATCTATGTAAGATGTCCAGGAGAAGTACAATGTTCTTTCCTAGAGATCCAAGACCTCAAGAACATATCCAACTTCTTCCTATATCTTTCATAATGATTTATCCAGACAACCATCATTTCATGTCTGATTACACCTTTACATTTTTGCCAATGATAAAATGTTATCTACATAAAATCCGAGAAACACCACCTTGTTTCCATCACGTTTCCCATACACACGATTCGTCTATGCTTTGATGAATCCATAAAATGGACTATCTCATCAATTTGCAAGTTCAACGAACTTAATGCTTTGTTCCAATTCATAAATGGATCAACTAAGCTTGTACTCTAAATGATCTTGCCTCTTAGCAATAATCCTTATTGCTTTCCAAGAAGGCACATTTAGATTTAGTACTGCCTCCATGTAGATCCAGGGATCGATTTCATGTATACTAGGTCCAGAGTCCGAAAACTCTCCTAGTCTTATGAATATCTCCGGTTGATCACAACCTCCCACTACAACGGCATTCCGGTGTATAAACAGTAATAACAGTAGGTGCAGTTAGTGGTGTACCGCTACTCGGTTCGGCTGGTTCTGAGTCTTAACCGTTTCTCTCTCATTTCAAAGTATTACGTCACTTTGGGCTTGTGGTTCATCTAATAGTCTTCCTCTAAGAACCGGGCGTTAGAACTTATAACGTCCTTCTGGTTCATAGTACTATTGAACACACATCTTTTGTTCTTCTAGGATATTCTACAACCGCATTTGAATGCGCCGTTGTTTCCAGACATATCCATAGAACACAGGTAGTTCCGTATAACTCATGCTTTTACTATTTCTATAAGAGCTCCATTTCTTATTTCCGACACACCATTTCTACACAACAGTGTATGGTGTAGTCAGTTGGGATCAAATCCCAATCTCTGATCAGTATGCCATGCATTCCTCAGACAGGCACTTGCCTCCGCGATTAGATCGCAGGCTTTCAATGGGTATACCTTGATGGTTCTCCACAATTGCTTAGTGTCCATTGACTTGTCAAAACACTTTGCTTTTGTGGCACATCAGGTATGCTAATCCAATTTTTCGAGTAATCATAAAATGAAATACTCGTACCTTATTGTCTGAGTAAACAATGGTCTGCATACATCAGAGTTAATCAATTCTTATACTTGTCCGGATCTTATATCTTATATCCATAAAGGATTGCTTAGTCATGTTATCTTCCAAATTAGATTCTTAGGTCGGAAGGTCCACTCCTTCAACTTAATTGATCAAATATCAATTTTCGACCTTTGAACTTCTTATTTGAATAAACATGATTTAGCATAAGAATCCACAAGTATAATTGATTTAATAAAGAAAACTCTTATTAGTAAAACGAGTTTTATACTACGGTTCGTTGCACCGTGGTGGACTCAGGATTCATCATTTATATATTGCTAGCTAATGTACCAGAATAGATACTATCTTTATTTCTTCTTATAACCATTAAATGATTAAAAGAAATAAAATATACATTCATTAGAAATCCAGAACAAAGTTCTTTCTAAAATGATAGGTACATAAAAGCAATAACTCAAAATGAAATCCTATAATTGTCCTCCACTGCAACAGCAGCCTCCTCAACAGCATTGCCCATGTAGACTACGATTTCTTCTTTTCCAAGTCATCGGGTTTCCTGGAACCCTCGCATTTAGAATGCGCATACCGTCAATGGTTCCATATCTACACACCAGGTTCCGGTAGATAATACCACTGACTATGTTTTACGACTAAAGAAGATTTCGTACTTTCTTTGAGAGGATAATCAGACTTCCAGTACCCAGACTGTTTGCATCGAGAACTCTAGCCTATTGGCTTTCTCGCCCCATCTTGTGATCCAAGAAACTTAGGACCACTGGGTTTCTTTGCTTGCTTTTCCTATCCCCCGGTTTTTCCCTTAGGTTCGAAACCTTTGGCATTGGCTACAAGAGCTTGCGATTTCCGTCTCAACTCGTCCAAAAGGTCCATCATCTCAAAAACGTGTTCAAGCGCTTCCTCGAATGAATGACCTTTATGAGTATCCTCATCGCCTCTTGTTTAGCCACTACGTCATGTCTAAACATCTCCTTGAGTTTGAACATGATATAAAAATCAGTCCCTTCCTCATCAGTTAAGACATTGGTAGGCTCGGAGAACAAAGCGCACTTGAGTACAAACTTGTACTCATTAACAGTCTGGGCAATGTCCAGATCTCTATTCCAATCAATACATTCAGGGACCAATGAGTTTAAAATCCTTACGTATCACATAAAGTGGCTTCAAAGCCATATCCTAATCTATGAGCACATATAACAACAAACAATCGATTTAATCTCCGATATCATCTCCCTCAAATAATATCATTAAACCACTAACCACATCTAAAATCCCATCAGGTAAGGCAAGCCACGTGGTGTGGACGTTTACCCACCCAAACGACTTAGCAATTAGATTTTCTTTGGTCATACATCACTTATAGCGGAACCTCGTGGGGAGGAATACTATAATGCGTATCTAAGTGTAAACCATTACTCAGTACCAAAGTAAATCGTTTGGAATTGCTACATCACCGCAAGCCACGTGGTTTGGACGTTTACGACAACTTCACAACTCTTCACAATTTCTTACAACTGTCTACATCAATTAATCCAAAATCCGTCAGTATAGCAAGCCACGTGGTGTGGACGTTTACTACACCAAGAGACTTTTATAATTGACTCCCAATTACTTGATCCATTCAATCTTGTAAATCAAGACGTGGAGAATCATAAGTGAAACTCGAAGTTTCTAACCAGTGATTCACCATGCGAACAACCCTATCTCTCATAAATGAGGGAGCCGAGCAGACAATCGATCCATCTATAAAAGAATGGTACGAAGGTCTCTAATTTGTGTCCTCTACATGACCAAGTGGCTCTAACTCCATTCCACTCCCCGGGGTGAGAATGAGTCGACTTGAAATCAGCTTTGGAAAGACAAATTAGGCATTGTTTGATAAACTTAATCAATGTTTCTCGTAAGAGGAATTACAAGAACTCTCCTCCAATAACTTATCTATATAAACTTCAAAAGTTTATAAAAGTCACCAAGAGAGCAGCAATGGAGACCATGGGTATGTTTCCATACCCTCTCCCACTTAGCTTTTTATAACAAAGGGATACGCTATCTAATGCATAATTAAATACACATAAGCATGCATACATGAAATAAAGCACATAGAATATTATCACATAGTCAAAATAATACTAGAATATTATTTTCCGACTATTATGGCTTTATCGCATCCCCGTACGCATCTTCTAGTCTTCAGTCTTCGTTCTTGAATGCTCCATGTGACGAGAATATTAATCCCAATATTTAAATCTATTTATTTTCAATTAATCCAAAAGTTACTTAATTCGAAAATTAAGTCAATCGAATATATCAAAAATAAAATTAAATATCATTAATATTTTTATTTATTTATTTTCCTTTCTAATTCTATTAAATCTTTAGAATCCTATCCAAGTCAAACTTGGAACATTCTAGAAGACCTCTATAATAGAATAAGGAAATAAAATAAATTAGGACTCATAATCCTTCCAAATTAATTCCTTTCCCAATCTATTAAAAATTCCATAAAGGAATAATTAAATAGGAAAAATTAATTAAGGACTTTCAAAACTTTCCAAATTAATTATTTTCCTAATCCATTAAAAAAATTCCATTTCGGAATAATTAAATAGGAAAAATAAATTAATTCTAAATTTATTATTTTTCGTATTCCATGAAAATTCCCAAGAATAGGAATAATCAATAAGGAAAAATAAATTTATTCTAAATTTATTCTTTTCCTATTCCATGAGAATTTCCAAAAAAATAGGAATACTCAAAATAGGAAAACCGAATAATTTAGGAAAGTTAGATTTCGGCGGGAGAGCACGGGTTGGGAGTCCCCGCGCCCTACCACCATCGATCGCCGCTCGGAGGAGCACGCCGCCGCCACCCCAGCCCACGCGCCACCACCATTGGTGGCCGGCGTGGCCGATGAGTCCCGCGGGCAGCCCCCTCGCCTAGGGCTCGATCCTACATGGGGTCGATCATGATGATCGATCCCTCGTCCCATCGTCTCCCTCGTCACATCGTCTTCTTCTTCCGGCGATCGTCTCAACATCGAACAAACGTAAATAAATTACAAGAATTTAAATTACAATTATCCGGTATCGATTCTATACATGAAATCGACCCTATACATTTTCCGGAAAAAATAGAACGTAATAATAAATCCTAAATTCGGTCAACCCCCGAATTTTTACTATTACAAGCATTCACCACACATAAAACGAATCTCGACATGTCCGAGAGTTTAATAATCAAGAACAATATTATGACAATAATTAACGAAGAATTATATCTAGCCATAATAGTCGGAAACCCTGCAAGGTAGAACAATTTATCGAAAAATACCGTGAACGAAAACCAACGCTCTGATACCAATTGTTGGAAATCGATATCCCGGAATTAATAAATTAATTAAAATCAATTATCTAATTAATTCCGACCGAAATCCTTCGGAGAACGAATATCCGGAGTTGTCAAATGCGGAACGACAATTCCAATCGACTCCCGGTTGCCGGAACATCCCGCCACAAACCACCGCGAAGCCGGACTCAACCAAACCCTAACCATGGGCGAACCCATGGCTGTTCGGTCGAGCCCCTTCATGGGGCACGCAGCTGATCACAGCAGCCTCCACGGGCTGCTCGTAGCAGCCCGCTATCCACGCCCGAACCCTCGCGAAACAGCCCCCCACGCAAACCCTAGCCGCGGCCAAGCCGCCGCATGTTTGCTCGAGGCGTGCGCACGTCACGGACGTACGTTAGGGTTCAGCTGCACAGCCCCCGTGCAGCTTCGAGCATGGCCAGCGACGCCCCGCGGATCCGCTGCGCAAAAGCGCGCAGCCCGCTGCCCAGCCATACGAGGCGAGCGCCTGGTGGTCGCGCGACCGCGCGCGACATGGACCAGGCGAGCGCCTGGTCCCCAGGCGGGCGCTTCGCTCCCAGCGAAGCTCCGTCGCGTGATTCTCGCCGGCGAGTCGCTCCAGCCGCGGCGGTCCGGCGATCCTCGATCGCCACCGCTCGGCTCGACCCCGGTGAGGATCCTAAACCTTGGATCTTGGTTTACGATAATTTTACGATAATTAAAACGATTAAATCATAAAGGGGTTTTACGATTTACCTCGTTCTCGTTGTTCGGAAAAACGAAGAACTCAATTGACGACCTTGAGATCTTCCCACGTATTCCTTGCACTAGCTCGAACGTCGGGTGGGCGACGATCTTCCGAACTCCATGGATCTCCTCCACTCTTCAAGAACTTTATGATTGGCGTATCTTAGGTTAATGAATTGTGAAGACCATGTAGTGCTTTTATAGGCTACGTAGGGGATCATAAGGAGGTGGAATATTGGGCTTCCAATATTGAAGATTAAATTGAGCCCAATGCTCAAGTCCATTAATCCTTATCAATATTAATTAATTTATTTTCCACTATATAAATTAATTGCACTCCCAATATTAAACCATATTATATCAAATAATATTTCTCCGGTAGTATTATTTATTCCGTGTATTTAAGATATAAATATCCATGAATAAAATTAATTTATTGCTAATTAATTTATTCATCTCTTTTATCCGAGAATAGTACCGTTCAACTTTAATTATTATGCGGATTAAATCCACCTGCAGGGTTTACATAATAATTCCTTATGAACTCATCTCGGGGATATTATCAACCCTTACGGGATACACTTTCCCGTCAAGTATTCACGGCATGTCGTATATAAAATATAGTGACCCAACTTAACCGGTAATTGACCCAGTAATTAAACCGGTCAATTCATTTGGAAAATCAAAGTCACTTATATTAAATATATACACCCGCAATAATATCGGGGATTAAGAATAAAATACTCTGAGATTTAAATAGATTATCCAAGGCAATCCTAATCGATAAATCTCAAGCGATCCGCCCAATACACCAAGTGTACAAGTGTGATAAAATAATTAAGATAAATTATTTTCTCTCTCACACAACGACTATACCGATGGATTGGTCCGTGTCCATCTAGGTCGTGAGCAACTGTTCGATTAAATACGAGTAACCGATAGTATGATCTTCTGTGCGCCCATGCACACCATACTAACTACAACGTATGAAATCCAGGACTATAATTTGCATATATTTAATTATAAATAATTAAACGCAAATAATTGTTTATTTAATTAAATAGATTAATGGCAATGGATCGGGAGTTTCCGTTACTTAAATCTAGACATTAAGTACACAACTCCAACAGCCACGCCAAGCGGGCGCCTGGGTACGAAGCGCTCGCGCGCGACATGGACCAGGCGGGCGCCTGGTCCTCAGGCGAGCGCTTGCCCTCCCAATGAACGTGGTTCGCGCGTTCCTCGTCGCCGGATCGCTCCAGCCACGGCGGTCCGGTGATCCTTGATCACCACCGCCCGGCTCGACCCCGATGAGGATTCCAAATCTCGGATCTTGGTTCACGATATTTTCACGATAATTAAACGATAAAATCATAAAGGGGGTTTTACGATATACCTCGTTCTCGTTGTTCGGAAAAACGAAGAACTCAATTTGACGACCTTGAGATCTTCCCACGTATTCCTTGCACCTCGTTCGAACGTCGTGTGGGCGACGATCTATCGAACTCCTATGGATCTCCTTCACTCTTCAAGACTTTATGATTGGCGTATCTTAGGTTAATGAATTGTGAAGACCATGTAGTGCTTTTATAGGCTACGTAGGGGATCATAAGGAGGTGGAATATTGGGCTTCCAATATTGAAGATTAAATTGAGCCCAGCCCAAATCTATTAATCCTTATCAATATTAATTAATTTATTTTCCACTATATAAATTAATTGCACTCCCAATATTAAACCATATTATATCAAATAATATTTCTCTGGTAGTATTATTTATTCCGTGTATTTAAGATATAAATATCCATGAATAAAATTAATTTATTGCTAATTAATTTATTCATCTCTTATATCCGAGACTAGTACCATTCATCCTTAATTATTATGCGGAACAAATCCACCTGCAGGGTTTACATAATAATTCCTTATGAACTCATCTCGGGGATATCATCAACCCTTCCGGGATACACTTTCCCGTCATGTATTCACGGCATGTCATATATAAAATATAGTGACCCAACTTAACCGGTAATTGACCCAGTAATTAAACCGGTCAATTCCTTTGGAAAATCAAAGTCACTTATATTAAATATACACACCCGCAATAGTATCGGGGATTAAGAATAAAATACTCTGAGATTTAAATCGATTATCCAAGGCAATCCTAATCGATAAATCTCAAGCGATCCGCCCAATACACCAAGTGTACAAGTGTGATAAAATAATTAAGATAAATTATTTTCTCTCTCACACAACGACTATACCGATGGATTGGTCCGTGTCCATCTAGGTCGTGAGCAATTGTTCGATTAAATACGAGTAACCGATAGTATGATCTTCTGTGTGCCCATGCACACCATACTAACTACAACGTATGAAATCCAGGACTATAATTTGCATATATTTAATTATAAATAATTAAACGCAAATAATTGTTTATTTAATTAAATAGATTAATGGCAATGGATCGGGAGTTTCCGTTACTTAAATCTAGACATTAAGTACACAACTCCAACAGTTGTTGTGGTTGGTACGGAACACATGCCATGTTCCCTTGCTCTCCAACCATGGGCTGCCCTTCAATCATCAAAGGCCCTTGCATTTGAGGCATCGGACATGTAGATGGTGTTGGAGTTGTGTACATAATGTCTAGATTTAAGTATCGGTAAACTCCCGGTCATAGCATTTAACCTATTTAATTAATAAACAATTATTTGCATTTAATTATTATTAA
The DNA here is from genome assembly GCA_954870475.1 of Euphrasia confusa. Taxonomy (NCBI): domain Eukaryota; kingdom Viridiplantae; phylum Streptophyta; class Magnoliopsida; order Lamiales; family Orobanchaceae; genus Euphrasia; species Euphrasia confusa. Next base: position 16,747,016 of record OX940967.1, read on the forward strand.
TTAATTATGCAAAATATAGTCCTGGATTTTATACGTTGTAGTTAGTATGGTGTGCATGGGTACACAGAAGATCATACTATCGGTTACTCGTATTTAATCGAACGGTTGCTCACGACCTAGATGGACACGGACCAATCCATCGGTATAGTCGTTGTGTGAGAGAGAAAATAATTTATCTTAATTATTTTATCACACTTGTACACTTGGTGTATTGGGCGGATCGCTTGAGATTTATTGATTAGGATTGCCTTGGATAATCAATTTAAATCTCAGAGTATTTTATTCTTAATCCCTGATATTATTGCGGGTGTGTATATTTAATATTAGAGACTTTGATTTTCCAAAGGAATTAACCGATTTAATTATTGGGTTAATTACTGGTAAAATTGGGTCGCTATATTTTATATACGACATGCCGTGAATACTTGACGGGAAAGTGTATCCCGGAAGGGCTGATAATATCCCCGAGATGAGTTCATAAGGAATTATTGTGTAAACCTCATGAGTGGATTCGTTCCGCACAATAATTCGTCGGGGATCTCGAATCCCCGTCCCCGAAGTTCGTCGTTTTTCCGGTTCTTGTGTTCATGTACGTATCACAATTTAATTCACATAAAATCACACGAAGGAGTTTATGATTGTACCTTTTGATTCGTTGTGCGGAGAAACGAAATCAAGTTGAAGACCTTTTGGATCTTCCCACGTATTCCTTGCACTTCGTTCGAACGTCGGGTGGGCGACGATCTATCGAACTCCTATGGATCTCCTTCAACTCTCTAGAATATCAAGTATGATAATCTTGTCTTATGATTTATGAAGGCCATGTAGTGCTTTTATAGGCTACGTAGGGGATCTAAAGGAGGTGGAATATTGGGCTTCCAATATTGAAGATTAAATTGAGCCCACTGCCCAAGTCCATTAATCCTTATCAATATTAATTAATTTATTTTCCACTATATAAATTAATTGCACTCCCAATATTAAACCATATTATATCAAATAATATTTCTCCGGTAGTATTATTTATTCCGTGTATTTAAGATTTAAATATCCATGAATAAAATTAATTTATTGCTAATTAATTTATTCATCTCTTTAATCCGAGACTAGTACCATTCAACCTTAATTATTGTGCGGAACGAATCCACTCATGAGTTTTACACAATATTTCCTTATGAACTCATCTCGGGGATATTATCAACCCTTACGGGATACACTGTCCGGTCAATTATTCACGGCATGTCATATATGAAATATAGTGACCCAACTTAACCGGAAATTAACCCAATAATTAAATCGGTTAATTCCTTTGGTAAATCAAAGTTACTTATATTAAATATACACACCCGCAATAATATCGGGGATTAAGAATAAAATACACTGAGACTCGAATCGATTATCGCCGGCAATCCTAATCGATGAATCTCAACGATCCGCTCAATACACCAAGTGTACAAGTGTGATAAAATAATTAAGATAAATTATTTTCTCTCTCACACAACGACTATACCGATGGATTGGTCCGTGTCCATCTAGGTCGTGAGCAACTGTTTGATTAAATACGAGTAACCGATAGTATGATCTTCCGTGCGCCCATGCTTGCACCATACTAACTACAACGTATAAAATCCAGGACTATAATTTGCATATATTTAATTAATAATAATTAAACGCAAAACAATTGTTTGTTAATTTAATAGATTAAATGCTATGATCGGGAGTTTACAGTTACTTAAATCTAGACATTAAGTACAGAACTCCAACAATCTCCCACTTGTACTAAGGTCTAGTCATTTCCTCAAACTCCCGGTTCCCATACTCATCACGTGCTTAAGGTGTACTTCCGAGAAGTACTATGTGAATGAGCACTCTAGGTTGCCGCTCTGAAGTTATCTTGGTGACTACTACGTCGTCTCCCTTGACGATGACTCGTATCAGGTGGTACTTGCACTATGTGTTATCATCACTTTTAGACTTATGACTTCTTCCAGTTTATCATGCACCGCTATTAAATAGCCTTTGATAAACTAAGAGTCATTTCCAAGTCTTAGAGGTCATCCCGGAACCTAACCAAAACTTCCGCTGCCTCTGAGGCTGCTGTTCGGTTATGAGAGAGCCTGAGAAGCATCCTGCTTGTCACTCTTACATATTTAAAGGTTCCACCTTTTCCAAAAGTGAACACATAGCCTGATATCGACTTGCACTGGTCCTTCTCTGATTTGAGATCTGAGAAACTGTAATCTAAGAAGATTTCGTATTGCTTAGTAATCCAGTACATCCAAGTACTCTTACAGCATTCGAATATCTCTTATCCAGATTACTTTGATATCCTCCCACTACGCTAACCGCATAGTTGATATCAGGTTCTTGTTTTCTAACATTGCATTTAAGCTTTCCACACTAGGTGTAGGAAACTGCTTTGTATCATCTATCTCCTTTATGTGTTCGAAACACATGACCTTAGATAGATATACATGCTCTGTTTCTGAAAGGCAACAACCTTTCTCAGAACTATGCTCGTTAAAACAAACCATAATCGTATAAGATATCTAGGAGAAGTACAATGTTCTTTATCCTAGATCGAAAGATCTTTAAGAACACGTTCCAACTTCTTCTAAATCTTATATTCCGATTTATTTAGACAACCATTATTCTATGTCTGACAACATCTTTACATTGTTGCCAATGATAAAATGTTATCTACATAAAATTCCGAGAAACACCACCTTGTTTCCATTACGTCTCCAATACACCTATCGTCTCTGCCTTTTGATGAATCCATTGAATGGATTATCCCATCAATTCGCAAGTTCCACGATTCATAGCTTTGTAACCATCCATAAATGGATTTACTAAGCTCGTACTCTAAATGATCTAGCCTCTTAGCAATAATCCTTATTGTTTTCCAAGCAGGCTCATTTAGATCTAGCACTGCCCTTATGCAGAGCTAGGGATCGATTTCATGTTTACTAGATCCAGAGTCCGAACTCCTCTAGTCTTATGAATATCTCCGGTTGTTCAACAACCTCCCACTGCAATGGCGTCCCGGTGTATAACAGTAATAACAATAGGTGCAGTGTGTGGTGTATTTCTACTCGGTTTGGCTGGTTCCCAGTCTTTTGTCCTTTTTCTCATTCCAAGGTATTAATTCAGTTCAGGCTTTGTGGTTCATCTAATAGTCTTTCTCTATGAACCGAACGATAGACGTCCCTCTGGTTCACAGTACTATAGAATACACAATACTTCGTTCATCTAGGATATCCTACAACCATGCTTGTATCCAGGAATATCCATAGAACATAGGTAGTTCCGAACAACTTGTTCTCTTTTACTTTTAGATTTCCATTTCTTATTTACAACGCACCATCTCTACACGTAAGTGTATGGCGCGGCCCTTTGGGATTGAATCCCAATCTTTGATTATGCTATGTGTTATTTAGATAGGTGATGGCCTCCGCGACCGAGTCGCAGGCTTCTAATGGATATACTTTAATGGTTCCCCATAATAGCTTTGTGTCCATTGACTAGTCAAAACACTTTGCTTTTATGGCACATTTAAGTACTCTAATCCATCATTGAGTATTCTTGAAAGAACTACTCGTACCTTTCTAATTCACACATGTGTCTGCATATCTAATCATTTCTAATACTAGTCCGAATTCTATCCTTTATGAAGAAAGGTTTGCTTAGATGTATTATCCTCCAAATTCAATTCTCAGGTCGGAAGGTCCATTCCTTCAACTATAATTGATCAAATCAATTTTGACCTTTTGAATCTTATTTGAAAATACTACTAAGTACAAGAATTCACAAGTATAATGATTTAATAAAGAAATACATCTAATCAAGTAAAACAAGTTATAGAACGGTTCGTTGCATTGTGGTAGACTTAGGATCTATCATTCATATATTGCTATCTAATGTACCAGAATAGATAATGCCATCATTTCTTATCAAAATCATCCAATGATTAAAGAAATAAAATATCCATTCATAAAATAGAAATCCAGAACAAAACGTTCTTTCTAAAATAGAGGGTACATAAAGCAATAAACTTGAAATGAAATCCTATTTAACTACTAAAGCAGATAAATGTCTTCCACCGCAACAGCTGCCTCCTCTACAGCTTTTGCCCGTGTAGACTCGAACTCTCCTTCTCTAAGTCGCCGGGTTTTCTGGAACCCCTGCATTCAAAATGCACATACCGTCAGTGGTTCCATATCAACACACCAGAATTCTGGTAGATAATACCGCTGACTATGTTTTTACGACTAAAGAAAAATTCGTACCTTTGAGAGGACATTCAGACTTCCAGTGTCCAGACTTGTTGCATCGGAAGCACTTGCCCCTTGGCTTTGCAGCCCCCACTCGTGGTACAGTCTTCTTGACACCACTGGGTTTCCAGGCTTGCTTCCTCCTCTTGCCCCTACCTCCACCAGGCTTAAAGCCTTTGGACTTGGTAGCTACAAGCGCTTGAGACTTGCCCTTCTTGTAGATCCCCTCTGCCGCCTTTAGTTCAGTCAGGAGTTGCGCAAGAGTATAAGATAGTTTACCCATATTATAGCTCATACGAAACTGCTCAAAACTAGGGGTCAGAGACTGGAGTATGATGTCGACTTGCGTCTCCCCATCAATAGAAGCTCCTAGGATCTCAAGCTCATTCAACAGACTCATCATCTTAAGAACGTGCTCCCCAACGGGCGTTCCTTCAGATTGAGTAGTTGTCATGAGGACTCTCATGGCTTCTTGCCTTGCCGCACGATCTTGCTCCCCAAACATCTCCTTGAGGTTAAACATCATATCATAGGCAGTGTCCATTGACTCATGTTGGGTTTGGAGTACATTTGACATGGAAGCCAAAATATAACACCTAGCCATTTCATCAGCCTTTTTCCACTTCCGATATTCCAGTTTTTCCTCATCAGTTGAGGCAGCCGTGGGCTCAGCAGGGCATACTTCATGGAGTACAAACTTGTACTCCTCCGAAGTCAGGACAATGTCTAAATTTCTCTTCCAATCAATATAGTTGGGGCCAGTGAGCTTATGCTCCTTGAGTATCATAGAAAGTAGGTTCATAGCTATTCTCTAAACCTATAAGCACATTTAAACAAACAATTAATTTAATATCCGATATTATCTCCCTTTAATAACATCTAAAATCACTAATTACATCTAAAATCCCATCAGATAAGGCAAGCCACGATAGTGTGGACGTTTACCCATCCAAATGATTTAGCAATTAGATTTGCTTTGGTCGTACATCACTATAGCGTTACTTCGATGGGAAGAATACTATAGAGCGTACCTAAGTGTAAACCATTACTCAGCATCTAAGAAGATTGTTTGGGACTCGCATATCACCGCAAGCCACGATAGTGTGGACGTTTACGTTAACACACGATCCTTCACTTTCTTCTATAACTGTCTACATCAATTGTTCCAAAATCCCATTCAATGCAGCAAGCCACGATAGTGTGGACGTTTACTACACCAAAAGATTTTTACAATTGACATCCAATTACTTGAAGCATTCGATTTCGTAAATCAAGACGCGGGGAATCATAAGTGAAACTCGAAGTTTCTAACCAGTGATTCACCATGCGAACAACCCTATCTCTCATTAGATGAGGGAGCCGAGCAGACAATCGATCCACCTTAAAAGGATGGTACGAATGTCTCTAATTTGTGTCATCCACATGACCAAGTGGCTCTGGCTCCATTCCACTCCCCGGGGTGAGAATGAGTCGACTTGAAGTCAGTTTCAGAAAGACAAATTAGGCATTGTTTGATAAACTTAATCAATGTTTCTTGTAAGAGGAATTACAAGAATTCTCCTACAATGACACATCTATACGAACTTCAAAAGTCCATAAGAGTCACCAAGAGAACAGTAATGGAGACCATGGGAATGTTTCCATCCCCTCTCCCACTTAGCTTTTTATAACAAAGGGATACGCTATCTAATGCATAATTAAACACATAAGCATGCATACAAGTAATAAAGCACATAGCACATAGTCAAAATAATGCTAGAAAAATTATTTTTCCGACTATCATGGCCTTGTTCCATCTCCGTATGCTTCTTCTAGTCTTCAGTCTTCGTTCTTGAATGCTCTATGTGACGAGAATATTAATCCCAATATTTAAATCTATTTATTTTTAATAAATCCAAAAGATACTCAATTCGAAAATTAAGTCAATCGAATAAATCAAAAATAAAATTAAATATCATTAATATTTTTATTTATTTATTTTCCTATCTAATTCTATTAAATCTCTAGAATAATCTATCCAAGTAAAACTTGAAATATTCTAGAAGACTTCTATAATAGAATAAGGAAATAAAATAAATTAGGACTCTTCCACTTTCCAAGATTAATTAATTTCCATTACTATGAAAATTCCCATAAAATAGGAATAATCAATTAGGAAATAAATCAATCCTAAATTAACTATTATTCCTTTCTAATTCTATTAAATCTCTAGGATCCTATTCCAAGTAGAACTCGGAATACTCTAGAAGACTTCCATAATAGAATAAGGAATAAAATTAATTCCAATTAATTCTTTTCCTAATCCATGAGGATTCCCAAAAAATAGGAAAAACTCAAATAGGAAAACCGAATCAATTAGGAAAGTGAATCTTTGGTAGGAGTAGCACGGGATGGGAATTCCCGCACCACCCCACCATCATCGGCCGACCACCGTGGAGGAGCACCGCCGCCCAGCCCAGCCACCAGCCGCCACCGTCGCCGGCGGCAGCCCTAGCCGAGGGCGATCGGCCCCTTCCCCTAGGGTCGATCGATTGGGGTCGATCAAGGGGGTTGATCGATCCCCGGTCCTTCGTCCTCTTCGTCTTCTTCGTCACACGCGTTCTCCGGCGGTCGTCTCGGCATCGATCCAACGTAAATAAATTACAAGAAATAAATTTACAATTCCGGTATCGATTCTATACATGAAATCGACCCTATACACTTTCCGGAAAACATAGAACAATAATAATAAATCTAAATTCGGTCAACCCCCGAATTTTTACTATTACAAGCATTCATCCACACAAAACGAATCTCGACATGTCCGAGAGTTTAATAAACGAACAATCATGGTAAATTAAATAGCAATTAATTAAACGAATAATTAACAATTAATTAAACCATGATAGTCGTAATCCCTGCAAGGTAGAACACAATTGAATACATACATGAACACGAAACCAAACTCTCTGATACCAATTGCTGGAAATCGATATCCCGGGGTATCAAAAAATGCAGAACCGATAACCCCGACCGAAATCCCGTCGCCGGAGATGAAACCGCGAACCACCGTACGAGCCGGAGCTCGACCGAGCACCGCACGGGCGAACCCGCGCGCCCAGCCGAGCCCCCGCACGGGGCTCGCGATCGCTAACCCTAGCGATCGCCGGGGATGCACGCGCATCCCCGTGGGGCTGTTCCGAACAGCCCCCGGCGGTGAGTCCAGCGACTCACCGCCACCGCCGAGGAGGGCGGTGCGCCCAGCGCACCAGCCGCGGCCCAGCCGCGGCTCGCCCGGCGATCGACCACGCGGTCGATCGCATGCCCCGGCTCCAGCCGGGGCGTCCTCGTGTGGGCCCCGCGATCGACGCCCCTAGGGCTCGATCGCACCCCTCGGCTCCCAGCCGAGGGTCCTTCGAAGGTTCGCCGGGGATCTCGAATCCCCGTCCCCGAAGTTCGTCGTTTTTCCGGATCTTGTGTTCATGTACGTATCACAATTTAATTCACATAAAATCACACGAAGGAGTTTATGATTGTACCTTTTGATTCGTTGTGCGGAGAAACGAAATCAAGTTGAAGACCTTTTGGATCTTCCCACGTATTCCTTGCACTTCGTTCGAACGTCGGGTGGGAGACGATCTATCGAACTCCTATGGATCTCCTTCAACTCTCTAGAATATCAAGTATGATAATCTTGTCTTATGATTTATGAAGGCCATGTAGTGCTTTTATAGGCTACGTAGGGGATCTAAAGGAGGTGGAATATTGGGCTTCCAATATTGAAGATTAAATTGAGCCCACTGCCCAAGTCCATTAATCATTATCAATATTAATTAATTTATTTTCCACTATATAAATTAATTGCACTCCCAATATTAAACCATATTATATCAAATAATATTTCTCCGGTAGTATTATTTATTCCGTGTATTTAAGATTTAAATATCCATGAATAAAATTAATTTATTGCTAATTAATTTATTCATCTCTTTAATCCGAGACTAGTACCATTCAACCTTAATTATTGTGCGGAACGAATCCACTCATGAGGTTTACACAATAATTCCTTATGAACTCATCTCGGGGATATTATCAACCCTTACGGGATACAATGTCCGGTCAATTATTCACGGCATGTCATATATGAAATATAGTGACCCAACTTAACCGGAAATTAACCCAATAATTAAATCGGTTAATTCCTTTGGTAAATCAAAGTTACTTGTATTAAATATACACACCCGCAATAATATCGGGGATTAAGAATAAAATACACTGAGACTCGAATCGATTATCGCCGGCAATCCTAATCGATGAATCTCAACGATCCGCTCAATACACCAAGTGTACAAGTGTGATAAAATAATTAAGATAAATTATTTTCTCTCTCACACAACGACTATACCGATGGATTGGTCTGTGTCCATCTAGGTCGTGAGCAACTGTTTGATTAAATACGAGTAACCGATAGTATGATCTTCTGTGCGCCCATGCTTGCACCATACTAACTACAACGTATAAAATCCAGGACTATAATTTGCATATATTTAATTAATAATAATTAAACGCAAAACAATTGTTTGTTAATTTAATAGATTAAATGCTATGATCGGGAGTTTACAGTTACTTAAATCTAGACATTAAGTACACAACTCCAACACCGTCGCGGCTTCGCGCCGCGACTGGTGGTCCCCCCTCCTGTCGGTGGTGGCGGTGAGTCGCCGGACTCACCGCCCGGGGCTGCCGGAGCAGCCCAGCGATCGGCGCACGATCGCGAGCCCCGGCGGGGGCTCGGCTAGGGCTTCGGCCGCGGGTTCATCCCGCGGCGATGCTCGGGTCGAGCCCGGCTCCGTCTCGTGGTTCGCGGGTTTCCGGCGATAGGGTTTTCGGTCGGGTTATCGGTTCCGCAATTTTTGATAGCCCGGGACATCGAATCCCAGCAACTGGTATCAGAGCGTTTGGTTTCGTGTTCATGTATATATTCGATTATTGTTCTACCTTGCAGGATTTCCGGCTATCATGGTTGATTTAATTATTGCTTAATTAATTATCATGATTATTCGTTTATTAAACTCTCGGACATGTCGAGATTCGTTTTGTGTGGTTGAATGTTTGTAATAGTAAAAATTCGGGGGTTGACCGAATTTAGGATTTAATATTACGTTCTTTATTTTCCGGAAAATGTATAGGGTCGATTTCATGTATAGAATCGATACCGGAATTGTAATTTAAATTTTGTAATTTATTTACGTTGGTTCGATGATGAGACGATCACCGGAAGACGAAGACGTGTGACGAAGACGAAGAGGACGAACTACCGGGGATCGATCGAACCCCTTGATCGATCCCAAGCAATCGACCCAAGGAGAGGGGCCGATCGCCCTCGGCTAGGGCTGCTGCCGGCGACGGTGGTGGCTGGTGGCTGGGCGGCGGCGCTCCTCCCATGTGGCGGTCGATCATGGTGGGGATGGCGTGGGGTCTCCCAATCCCATGCTATTCCTACCAAGATATTACTTTCCTAATTAATTCGGATTTTTCCTATTTGAGTGTTCTCCTTTTGGAAACTCTCATGGATTAGGAAAAGAATTAATTGGAATTAATTTTATTCTTATTGATTTATTTCCTTTATGGAGATATTCATGGATTTGGAATCTAATTGGTTTAGTATTAATTTATTTCCTATTTGATTATTCCTATTCTTGGGAATTTTCATTAGATGGAAATTAATTAATAATGGAAAGTAGAAGAGTCCTAATTTATTTTATTTTCTTATTCTATTATAGATATCTTCTAGAATATTCCAATTTTTACTTGGATAGATTATTCTAGAGATTTAATAGAATTAGATAGAAAAATAAATAAATAAAAATATTAATAATATTTAATTTTATTTTTGATATATTCAATTGACTTAATTTTCGAATTAAGTAACTTTTGGATTAATTGAAAATGAATAGATTTAAATATTGGAGATTAATATTCTCGTCACATGGAGCATTCAAGAAACGAAGACTGAAGACTAGAAGATGCATATGAAGATGGAATAAAGCCATGATAGTCGGGAAAATAATTTTCTAGCATTATTTTGACTATGTGATACTATGTGCTTTGTTGCTTATATGCATGCTATATGTGTTTATTTTATGCACTAGATATCGTATCCCTTTATTGTAAAAAGCTAAGTGGGAGAGGGGATGGAAACATTCTCATGGTCTCCATCACTGTTCTCTTGGTGACTTTTATGGACTTTCAAAGTTCGTATAGACAAGTCATTAGAGGAGAATTCTTGTAATTCCTTTTACAAGAAACATTGATCAAGTTCATCAAACAATGCCTAATTTGTCTTTCTGAAACTGACTTCAAGTCGACTCATTCTCACCCCGGGGAGTGGAATGGAGCCAAAGCCACTTGGTCATGTGGATGACACAAATTAGAGACCTTCGTACCATTCTTTGATAGATGGATCGATTGTCTGCTCGGCTCCCTCATTTATGAGAGATAGGGTCGTTCGCATGGTGAATCACTGGTTAGAAACTTCGAGTTTCACTTATGATTCTCCGCGTCTTGATTTACAACATCAAATGGTTCAAGTAATTGGATTTCAATTATATAAATCTTTTGGTGTAGTAAACGTCCACACGAACGTGGCTTGCTATACTGAATGGGATTTTAGAATAATTGATGTATACAGTTATAGGAAATTGTGAGGGATTGCGAGTTATCGTAAACGTCCACACGAACGTGGCTTGCGGTGACGTAACAATTCTAAAACGATTCGCCTTAGTACTGAGTGATGGTTTACACTTAGGTACGCTTTGTAGTATTCTTCCCAACGAAGTAACGCTATAATGATGTACGACCGAAGCAAAAACTAAGTTGCTAAATCATTTGGGTGGGTAAACGTCCACACGAACGTGGCTTGCCTTACCTGATGGGATTTTAGATGCAATAAGTAATTTAATGATATTATTTGAGGGAGATAATATCGGACATTAAATTGATTGTTTGTTTACATGTGCTTATAGGTTTAGAGAATAGCTATGAATCCACTTTCTGTGATACTCAAGGAACATAAACTCACTGGTCCCAATTACATTGATTGGAAGAGAAATTTGGACATTGTCCTGACTGCTGAATGTTGGAGTTATGTACTTAATGTCTAGATTTAAGTAACGGTAACTCCCGATCCATTGCCATTAATCTATTTAATTAAATAAACAATTATTTGCGTTTAATTATTTATAATTAAATATATGCAAATCATAGTCCTGGATTTTATACGTTGAAGTTAGTATGGTGCAAGCATGGGCGCACAGAAGATCATACTATCGGTTACTCGTATTTAATCGAACAGTAGCTCACGACCTAGATGGACACGGACCAATCCATCGGTATAGTCGTTGTGTGAGAGAGAAAATAATTTATCTTAATTATTTTATCACACTTGTACACTTGGTGTATTGAGCGGATCGTTGAGATTCATCGATTAGGATTGCCGGCGATAATCGATTCGAGTCTCAGTGTATTTTATTCTTAATCCCCGATATTATTGCGGGTGTGTATATTTAATATAAGTGACTTTGATTTACCAAAGGAATTAACCGATTTAATTATTAGGTTGATTACCGGTTAAGTTGGGTCACTATATTTCATATATGACATGCCGTGAATAATTAAACGGACAGTGTATCCCGGAAGGGTTGATAATATCCCCGAGATGAGTTCATAAGGAATTATTATGTAAACCCTGCAGGTGGATTCATTCCGCATAATAATTAAGGTTGAATGGTACTAGTCTCGGATACAAGAGATGAATAAATTAATTAGCAATAAATTAATTTTATTCATGGATATTTATATCTTAAATACACGGAATAAATAATACTACCGGAGAAATATTATTTGATATAATATGGTTTAATATTGGGAGTGCAATTAATTTTATATAGTGGAAAATAGAATTAATTAATATTGATAAGGATTAATGGACTTGAGCATTGGGCTCAATTTAATCTTCAATATTGGAAGCCCAATATTCCACCTCCTTAAGATCCCCTACGTAGCCTATAAAAGCACTACATGGTCTTCTCTATTCTCATAACTTGAAGATCACAATTCTAGAGAGAGAAAGTAGAGAGGAAGATCCATGGAGTTCGGTAGATCGTCGCCCACACGACGTCCGGGCTAGTGCAAGGAATACGTGGGAAGATCTCAAAGGTCATCAAATTGAGTTCTTCGTTTTTCCGAACAACGAGAACGAGGTAAATCGTAAAACCCTCTTTATGATTTTATCGTTTTAATTATCGTAAAAATATCGTGAACCAAGATCCGTGAACGCGACCCATGTCGAGGTTGAACCGGGCGGTGGTGATCGAAGATCACCGGACCGCCGGCGGCTCAACGGCTCGAGCATGAGAGGGTCGAGGGGCGTGAGCCTCGGCTGGACGCCGAAGGACTCGAACGCACGGGCTCGGCCGCGAGCTACGGGTTTTTCCCGTAGCGGATTCGCGGGCTGTCCGAGCCCTCCCCGTGCGCGCTCGCAGCGAGCTGCGAGTTTTCTCGTAGCGGACTCGCGTGCGATGCGAGTCCACGCACGGGGCTGCACGAGCCGAACCCCAGCGCACGTCCGGTGACGTGCGCACGCCCCGATCGAACAGCGGTGGCTCGGACCGCTGCTAGGGTTTGATGAGGGCTGTCCGGGAGGGTTCGGCCATGCCCGACGGGCTGCTACGAGCAGCCCTAGGCGGCTGCCAAGGACAGCCGCGAGCCCCATACGGGGGCTCGACCGGACAGCCGCGGGCTATCCCCGCGGCGGCTTGTTTGGTTGAGTCCGGCTTCGTGGTGGTTCGTGGGGGGATGTTCCGGCAACCGGGAGTCGATTGGAATTGTCGTTCCGCAATTTTAGACAATCCGGATATTCGATCTCCAAAGGATTTCGGTCGGAATTAATTAGATAATTAATTTTAATTAATTTATTAATTCCGGGATATCGATTTCCAACAATTGGTATCAGAGCGTTGGTTTTCGTTCACGGTATTTTTCGATAAATTGTTCTACCTTGCAGGGTTTCCGACTATTATGGCTAGATTTAATTGTTTTAATTAATGTCATAATATTGTTCTTGATTATTAAACTCTCAGACATGTCGAGATTCGTTTTATGTGTGGTGAATGCTTGTAATAGTAAAAATTCGGGGGTTGACCGAATTTAGGTTTATTATTACGTTCTACTTTTTCCGGAAAATGTATAGGGTCGATTTCATGTATAGAATCGATACCGGATAATTGTAATTAAATTATGTAATTTATTTTACGTTGGATCGATGCCGAAACGACCGCCGGAAGAAGACGTGTGACGGAGGAGACGAATAGAGGGAGGGCTCGATCGGCCATCCCCATGGCCGATCTCATGAGGCTCGATCGACCACCATGAGGAGTTCGACTCCTCTAGGTGGGTGGTCGATCATGGTGATCGTGGGGATCCCCAACCCGCGTTCATCTCGGCCAAGATTCACTTTCCTAAATTATTCGGTTTTCCTATTTTGAGTATTCCTATTTTTTTGGGAATTCTCATGGAATAGAAAAAGAATAAATTTATTTTTTTCCTTATTGATTATTCCTATTCTTGGGAATTTTCATAGATTAGGAAAAGGAATAAATTTGGAATTAATTTATTTTTCCTATTTTATTATTCCTTTATGGAATTTTAAATGGATTAGGAAAATAATTAATTTTGGAAAGTTTTAAAGTCCTTAATTAATTTTTCCTATTTAATTATTCCTTTATGGAATTTTTAATAGATTAGGAAAGGAATTAATTTGGAGAGGATTAGGAGTCCTAATTTATTTTATTTCCTTATTCTATTATAGAAGTCTTCTAGAATATTTCAAGTTTGACTTGGATGGGATTCTAGAGATTTAGTAGAATTAGATAGGAAAATAAAAATAAATAAAAATATTAATAATATTTAATTTTATTTTTGATATATTCGATTGACTTAATTTTTGAATTAAGTAACTTTTGGATTAATTAAAAATAAATAGATTTAAATATTGGGATTAATATTCTCGTCACACGGAGCATTCAAGAACGAAGACTGAAGACTAGAAGATGCGTACGGGGATGCGATAAAGCCATAATAGTCGGAAAATAATATTCTAGTAATTATTTTGACTATGTGATAATATTCTATGTGCTTTATTACATGTATGCATGCTTATGTGTATTTAATTATGCATTAGATAGCGTATCCCTTTATTGTAAAAAGCTAAGTGGGAGAGGGTATGGAAACATATCCATGGTCTCCATTGCTGTTCTCTTGGTGACTTTTATGGACTTTTGAAGTTCGTATAGACAAGTCATTGGAGGAGAATTCTTGTAATTCCTTTTACGAGAAACATTGATTAAGTTTATCAAACAATGCCTAATTTGTCTTTCTGAAACTGATTTCAAGTCGACTCATTCTCACCCCGGGGAGTGGAATGGAGCCAAAGCCACTTGGTCATGTCGAGGACACAAATTAGAGACCTTCGTACCATCCTTTTGAAGGTGGATCGATTGTCTGCTCGGCTCCCTCATTTATGAGAGATAGGGTCGTTCGCATGGTGAATCACTGGTTAGAAACTTCGAGTTTCACTTATGATTCTCCGCGTCTTGATTTACAAGATTAAATGATTCATGTAATTGGGAGTCAATTGTAAAAGTCTTTTGGTGTAGTAAACGTCCACACTATCGTGGCTTGCTGCATTGAATGGGATTTTGGAACGATTGATGTAGACAGTTATAGAAGGGAGTAAAGGAGCGTATGTTAACGTAAACGTCCACACTATCGTGGCTTGCGGTAAATATGCGTGTCCCAAACAATCTTCTTAGATACTGAGTAATGGTTTACACTTAGGTACGCTTCTTAGTATCCTTCCCATCGAAGTAACGCTAATGATGATGTACGACCGAAGGTAATCTAATTGCTAAATCATTTGGATAGGTAAACGTCCACACTATCGTGGCTTGCCATATCTGATGGGATTTTAGATGCGGTTAGTGGTTTAATGATATTATTTGAGGGAGATAATATCGGAGATTAAATCGATTGTTTGTTGTTATATGTGCTCATAGATTAGGATATGGCTTTGAACCCACTTTATGTGATACGTAAGGATTTTAAACTCATTGGTCCCTGAATGTAATGATTGGAATAGAGATCTAGACATTACCCAAACTGTTGAAGAGTACAAGTTTGTACTCAGTGAGCTTTGTCCTCCCGAGCCTACAAATGTCTTAACTGATGAGGAAAGAACTGATTTTATCATGTTCAAACTCAAGGAGATGTTTAGACATGATGTAGAGGCTAGACAAGAGGCGATGAGGATACTCATAAAGGCCAGTCGAATCGAGGAAACGCTTAAACACGTTTTTGAGATGATTGACCTTTTGGACGAGTTGAGACGGAAATCGCAAGCTCTTGTAGCCAATGCCAAAGGATTCGAACCTAAGGGCAAAACCGGGGGATAGGAAAAGCAAGCAAAGAAACCCAGTGGTCCTAAGTTGCTTAGACCACGAGATGGGACGAGAAAGCCATGAGGCAAGTATTCTCGATGCAAACAGTCTAGGTACTGGAAGTCTGATTATCCTCTCAAAGAAAGTACGAAATTTTCTTTAGTCGTAAAACATAGTCAGTGGTATTATCTACCGGAACCTGGTGTGTAGATATGGAACCACTGACGGTATGTGCATTTTAAATGCAAGGGTTCCAGGAAACCCGACGACTTAGAAAAGAAGAAATCGTAGTCTACATGGGCAATGCTGTAGAGGAGGCAGCAGTTGCAGTGGAGGACATTTTATAGGATTTCATTTTGGGTTATTGCTTTTATGTACCTTTCAAATTAGAAAGAACTTTGTTCTGGATTTCTAATAAATGGATATTTTATTTCTTTTAATCATTTGATGGTTATAAGAAGAAATAATGATATTATCTATTTTGGTACATTAGCTAGCAATATATAAATGATGAATTCTGAGTCCACCACGATGCAACGAACCGTAGTATAAAACTCGTTTTACTAATAAGAGATTTCTTTATTAAATCGATTATACTTGTGGATTCTTATGCTAAATCATGTTTATTCAAATAAGAAGTTCAAAGGTCGAAAATTGATATTTGATCAATTAAGTTGAAGGAGTGGACCTTCCGACCTAAGAATCTAATTTGGAAGATAATATGACTACGCAATCCTTTATGGATATAAGATGTAAGATCCGGACAAGTATAAGAATTGATTGACTCTGATGTATGCAGACCTATGTCTACTCAGACAATAAGGTACGAGTACTTCATTTGATGATTACTCGAGAAATGGATTAGAATACCTGATGTGCCACAATAGCAAGTGTTTTGACAAGTCAATGGACACAAAGCTATTGTGGGGAACCATCATGGTATATCCATTGAAAGCCTGCGATCTAATCGCGGAGGCAAGTGCCTGTCTGAGGAATGCATGGCATACTGATCAGAGATAGGGATTTGATCCCAAATGACTACACCATACACTCTTGTGTAGAAATGGTGTGTCGGAAATAAAAAGTGGAACTCTTATAGAAATAGTAAAAGCATGAGTTATACGGAACTACCTGTGTTCTATGGATATGTCTGGAAACAACGGCGCATTCAAATGCGGTTGTAGAATATCCTAGAAGAACAAAAGATGTGTGTTCAATAGTACTATGAACCAGAAGGACGTTATAAGTTCTAACGCCCGGTTCTTAGAGGAAGACTATTAGATGAACCACAAGCCCAAAGTGACGTAATACTTTGAAATGAGAGAGAAAGATTAAGACTTAGAACCAGCCGAACCGAGTAGCGGTACACCACTAACTGCACCTACTGTTATCACTGTTTATACACCGGAACGCCATTGTAGTGGGAGGTTGTGGGACAACCGGAGATATTCATAAGACTAGGAGAGTCTTCGGACTCTGGACCTAGTATACATGAAATCGATCCCTAGATCTACATGAAGGCCGTACTAGATCTAAATGTGCCTTCTTGGAGAGCAATAAGGATTATTGCTAAGAGGCGAGATCATTTAGAGTACAAGCTTAGTTGATCCATTTATGGATTGAAACAAAGCATTGAGTTCGTGATACTTGCAAATTGATGAGATAGTCCATTTTATGGATTCATCAAAAGCATAGACGAATCGTGTGTATGGGAAACGTGATGGAAACAAGGTGGTGTTTCTCGGAGGTTTTATGTAGATGACATTTTATCATTGGTAACAATGTAAAGATGTTGTCAGACATAAAATGATGGTTGTCTAGAAAAATCATTATGAAAGATAAAGGAAAAAGTTGGACATGTTCTTGAGATCTTGGATCTCTAGAAAAGAACATTGCACTTCACCTGGACATCTTACATATATATGATTATGGTTCGTTTTAACATGCAAGATTCCGAGAAAGGTTCGTTACCTTTCAGAGACGGAATGCATCTATCTAAGGATATGTGTTTTGGAACACAAAAGGAGATAGAAGCAATGAAAGCAGTTTCCTACACCTTGAGTGTGGAAAGCTTAATAAATGCATTGTTGAAAACAAGAACCTGGTATCGGCTATGCGGTTAGCGTAGTGGGAGGATATCAAGGTAATCCTGGAAAGGAATATTCGACTGCCGTAAAAGTACTTTCGAAGTACTGTTCTAGACTACGAAGCAGACGAGTTTTCCTTTGGATTACATTCTCTTAGATTTCTAATCAAATGAGGACCGGTGTAAGTCGATATCAGGCTATGTGTTTCACTATTGAAGGAGAAGGAGTTTTAACATGGAAGAGTGATAAGCACGATGCTTTTCGGACTCTGCCATGGGTAACCAAATAGCGGCCTCAGAGGCAGCGGAAGTTTTGGTATAACTCCGGGATAATCTCTGGGACTTAGATGTGATTCCTAATTTGTCAAAGGCTATGTAAATAGCGGTGCAATGGCAAATGGTAAGAAATCACTAGTCCATAAGTGTAAGATAACACATAGTGCAAGTACCACCTGATACGAATCATCGTCGAGGGAGACGACGCTGTAGTCACCAAGATAACTTCAGAGCGGCAACCTAGAGTGCTCATTCACATAGTACTTCTTGGAAGTACAACTTAAGCACGTGATGAGTATGGGAGTCGGGAGTTTGGAGGAAATGACTAGACCTTAGTACAAGTGGGAGATTGTTGGAGTTATGTACTTAATGTCTAAATTTAAGTAACGGTAACTCCCGATCCATTGCCATTAATCTATTTAATTAAATAAACAATTATTTGCGTTTAATTATTTATAATTAAATATATGCAAATCATAGTCCTGGATTTTATACGTTGAAGTTAGTATGGTGCAAGCATGGGCGCACAGAAGATCATACTATCGGTTACTCGTATTTAATCGAACAGTAGCTCACGACCTAGATGGACACGGACCAATCCATCGGTATAGTCGTTGTGTGAGAGAGAAAATAATTTATCTTAATTATTTTATCACACTTGTACACTTGGTGTATTGAGCGGATCGTTGAGATTCATCGATTAGGATTGCCGGCGATAATCGATTCGAGTCTTAGTGTATTTTATTCTTAATCCCCGATATTATTGCGGGTGTGTATATTTAATATAAGTGACTTTGATTTACCAAAGGAATTAACCGATTTAATTATTAGGTTGATTACCGGTTAAGTTGGGTCACTATATTTCATATATGACATGCCGTGAATAATTGACCGGACAGTGTATCCCGGAAGGGTTGATAATATCCCCGAGATGAGTTCATAAGGAATTATTATGTAAACCCTGCAGGTGGATTCATTCCGCATAATAATTAAGGTTGAATGGTACTAGTCTCGGATACAAGAGATGAATAAATTAATTAGCAATAAATTAATTTTATTCATGGATATTTATATCTTAAATACACGGAATAAATAATACTACCGGAGAAATATTATTTGATATAATATGGTTTAATATTGGGAGTGCAATTAATTTTATATAGTGGAAAATAGAATTAATTAATATTGATAAGGATTAATGGACTTGAGCATTGGGCTCAATTTAATCTTCAATATTGGAAGCCCAATATTCCACCTCCTTAAGATCCCCTACGTAGCCTATAAAAGCACTACATGGTCTTCTCTATTCTCATAACTTGAAGATCACAATTCTAGAGAGAGAAAGTAGAGAGGAAGATCCATGGAGTTCGGTAGATCGTCGCCCACACGACGTCCGGGCTAGTGCAAGGAATACGTGGGAAGATCTCAAAGGTCATCAAATTGAGTTCTTCGTTTTTCCGAACAACGAGAACGAGGTAAATCGTAAAACCCTCTTTATGATTTTATCGTTTTAATTATCGTAAAAATATCGTGAACCAAGATCCGTGAACGCGACCCATGTCGAGGTTGAACTGGGCGGTGGTGATCGAAGATCACCGGACCGCCGGCGGCTCAACGGCTCGAGCATGAGAGGGTCGAGGGGCGTGAGCCTCGGCTGGACGCCGAAGGACTCGAACGCACGGGCTCGGCCGCGAGCTACGGGTTTTTCCCGTAGCGGATTCGCGGGCTGTCTGAGCCCTCCCCGTGCGCGCTCGCAACGAGCTGCGAGTTTTCTCGTAGCGGACTCGCGTGCGATGCGAGTCCACGCACGGGGCTGCACGAGCCGAACCCCAGCGCACGTCCGGTGACGTGCGCACGCCCCGATCGAACAGCGGTGGCTCGGACCGCTGCTAGGGTTTGATGAGGGCTGTCCGGGAGGGTTCGGCCATGCCCGACGGGCTGCTACGAGCAGCCCTAGGCGGCTGCCAAGGACAGCCGCGAGCCCCATGCGGGGGCTCGACCGGACAGCCGCGGGCTATCCCCGCGGCGGCTTGTTTGGTTGAGTCCGGCTTCGTGGTGGTTCGTGGCGGGATGTTCCGGCAACCGGGAGTCGATTGGAATTGTCGTTCCGCAATTTTAGACAATCCGGATATTCGATCTCCAAAGGATTTCGGTCGGAATTAATTAGATAATTAATTTTAATTAATTTATTAATTCCGGGATATCGATTTCCAACACTGAAGAGTACAAGTTTGTACTCTCTGATAAATGCCCTGCTGAGCCCACGGCTGCCTCAACTGATGAGGAAAAGGCAGCATATCGGAAGTGGAAAAAGGCTGATGAAATGGCTAGGTGCTATATTTTGGCTTCCATGTCAAATGTACTCCAAACCCAACATGAGCCGATGGACACTGCCCGGGATATGATGTCCAACCTCAAGGAGATGTTTGGGGAGCAGGATCGTGCGGCAAGGCAAGAAGCCATGAGAGTCCTCATGTCGACTACTCAGTCTGAAGGAACGCCCGTTGGGGAGCACGTTCTCAAGATGATGAGTTTGTTGAATGAACTTGAGGTCCTAGGAGCTTCTATTGATGATGAGACGCAAGTCGACATCATACTCCAGTCTCTGACCCCTAAGTTTGAGCAGTTTCGTATGAGCTATAATATGGGTAAACTATCTTATACTCTTGCGCAACTCCTGACTGAACTGAAGGCGGCAGAGGGGATCTACAAGAAGGGCAAGTCTCAAGCGCTTATAGCTACCAAGTCCAAAAGCTTGAAAGCTGTTGGAGGTAGGGGCAAGAAAAGGAAGCAAGCCTTAAAACCCAGTGGTCCCAAGAGGAATGGACCACGAGTGGGGGCTAGTAAGCCAAAGGGCAAGTGCTTCCGATGCAACAAGTCTGGACACTGGAAGTCTGAATGTCCTCTCAAAGGTACGAATTTTTCTTTGGTCGTAAAACATAGTCAGCGGTATTATCTACCATAATTCTGGTGTGTAGATATGGAACCACTGACGGTATGTGCATTCTAAATGCAGGGGTTCCAGAAACCCGGCGACTTAGAGAAGAAGAGTTCGAGTCCACATGGGCGAAGCTGTTGAGGAAGCAGCGGTTGCAGTGGAAGACGTTTATCTATTTTGATAGTTATAGGATTTCATTTCAAAGTTATTGCTTTATGTACCCCTTTATTTTGAAAAATAACTTTTGTTCTGGTTTTCTTTATTAATGAATGGATATTTATTTCTTTAATCATTGAGTGATTTAGATAAGAAATAATGGTGTTATCTATTCTGGTACATTAGATAGCAATGATGAATCCTTAGTCTACCACGATGCAACAAACCGTTATGTATAACTTGTTTTACTTATTAGATGTATTCTCTTATCAATCATTATACTTGTGAATTCTTGAACTTAGTAGTATCCATTCAAAAGGGATTCAAAAGGTCGAAATTGATTTGATCAATTATAGTTGGAGGAATGGACCTCCCGACCTGAGAATCGATCTTGAAAGATGATACAACTAAATTAACCTTTCTGGATAAAGGATGGAATTCGGACAAGTATTGAAAATGATTTATGATTAATACGGTGACATGTGTAATTAGAGAGGTACGAGTCGTTCTTTCAAGAATACTCGAAGATGGATTAGAATACTTGATGTGCCATAAAAGCGGAGTGTTTTTCCAACACAAAGCCATTTTGGGGATCCTTCCAAGTATATCCATTGGAAGCCTGCGACTTGTTCGCGGAGGCTATCACCTATCTGAATAACACATAGCATAAATCAAATATTGAGATTAAGTCTCAAACGACTACACCATACACTGATGTGTGGATATGGTGTGTCAGGAATAAGAAATGGAATTCTAATAGTAAAAGAACAAGTTTGTTCGGAACTACCTATGTTCTATGGATATTTCTGGATACAACGGCCCATTCGATGTGGTTGTAGAATATCCTAGAAGAACAAGTAATTGTATGTTCAATAGTACTACGAACCAGAGGGGTGTCCTCGCCCGGTTCTTAGAGGAAGACTATTAGATGAACTACAATGCCCTAACTGACAAAGTACTTCAAGATGAGGAAACGAAAGACTGAGAACCAGCCTGACCGAGTAGTAGTGCACCACTAACTGCACCTATTGTTATTACTGTTATACACCGGAATGCCGTTGCAGTTGGAGGTTGTTAAAGCAACCAGTGATGTTCATAAGACTGGAGGAGTTTTGAACTCTGGATCTAGTAGACATGAAATCGATCCCTGGTTCTGCATAGGAGGCTAATCTAAATGTGCCTACTTGGATAGCAATAACTATTATTGTTAAGAGGCAAGATCATTTAGAAATACAAGCTTAATGAATCCATTTATGGATTATCACAAAGCTGTGGAACTTGCAAAGGCAAGGAGAGGTGTGTTAGAGACGTAATGGAAACAAGGTGGTGTTTCTCGGAATTTTATGTAGATAACACTTCATCGTTGGCAACAATGTAAAAGTGTTGTCAGACATAAAATAGAGGTTGTCTAAATAAATCGAGATATGAGATTAAGGTGAAGTTGGATCATGTTCTTGGAAATCTTTTGATCTCTAGATAAGAACATTTGTACTTCTCTTAAGATATCTTATACGATTATGGTTTGTTTTAAACATGCACAATTCTGAGAAAGGTTATTGCCTTTCGGGAACATAATGCATCTATCTAAAGGTATGTGTTTCGAACACATAAAGAAGATAGATATAGACAAAGCAGTTTCCTGCACTTCGAGTGTAGAGAGCTTTGTAGATGCAATGTTGTAAAACAAGAACCTGATATCAACAATGCGATTAGCGTAGTGGGAGGATATCAAAGTAATCTGGATAAGAGATGTTCGAATGCTGTAAGAAGTGCTTGGAAGTACTGGATTACTAAGCAAGACGAAATCTTCTTAGATTACAGTTTCTCAGATCCAAAATCAGAGAAAGACCAGTGTAAGTCGATATCAAGCTATGTGTTCACTTTTAGAAGAGGTGGAACCTAAGGATGAAAGAGTGATAAGCGTGATGCTTCTCGGACTCTATCATAAACCGAATAGCAGCCTCAGAGGCAGCGGAAGTTTTGGTTAGGTTCCGGAAGGACCTCTGAACTTGGATATGATTCTTGGTTCACCAAAGGCTATTTATATAGCGGTGCGTGGTAAACTGGAAGAAGTCATAAGTTCAAAAGATGATGACAACACATAGAGCAAGTACCACCTGATACGAGTCATCGTCAGGGAGACGACGCAGTAGTCACCAAGATAACTTCAGAGCGGCAACCTAGATTGCTCATTCACATAATACTTCTGGGAAGTATAACTTAAGCACGTGATGAGTATGGGATTCGGGAGTTTGGAGGAAATGACTAGACCTTAGTACAAGTGGGAGATTGTTGGAGTTGTGTACTTAATGTCTAGATTTAAGTATCGGTAAACTCCCGGTCATAGCATTTAACCTATTTAATTAATAAACAATTATTTGCATTTAATTATTATTAATTAATTATGCAAAATATAGTCCTGGATTTTATACGTTGTAGTTAGTATGGTGTGCATGGGTACACAGAAGATCATACTATCGGTTACTCGTATTTAATCGAACGGTTGCTCACAACCTAGATGGACACGGACCAATCCATCGGTATAGTCGTTGTGTGAGAGAGAAAATAATGTATCTTAATTATTTTATCACACTTGTACACTTGGTGTATTGGGCGGATCGCTTGAGATTTATTGATTAGGATTGCCTTGGATAATCAATTTAAATCTCAGAGTATTTTATTCTTAATCCCTGATATTATTGCGGGTGTGTATATTTAATATTAGAGACTTTGATTTTCCAAAGGAATTAACCGATTTAATTATTGGGTTAATTACCGGTAAAATTGGGTCGCTATATTTTATATACGACATGCCGTGCATACTTGACGGGAAAGTGTATCCCGGAAGGGCTGATAATATCCCCGAGATGAGTTCATAAGGAATTATTGTGTAAACCTCATGAGTGGATTCGTTCCGCACAATAATAAAGGTTGAACGGTACTAGTCTCGGATATAAGAGATGAATATTATTTATTGAGCAATAAATAAATTTATTCATGGTTATTTAAATCTTAAATACACGGAATAAATAATACTAACCGGAGAAATATTATTTGATATAATATGGATAAATATTGGGAGTGCAATTTTATTTATATAGTGGAAAATAAATAAAATTAATATTGATAAGGATTAATGGATTTGGGTTGGACCCAATTTAATCTTCAATATTAGAAGCCCAATATTTAATCTCCTTATGATCCCCTACGTAGCCTATATAAGTACTATATGGTCTTCACTTTTCATAACAAAATTTAACCTACGCCAATCATAAAGTCTTGGAGAGTGAAGGAGATCCATAGGAGTTCGATAGATCGTCGCCCACACGACGTTCGGACGAGGTGCGAGGAATACGTAGGAAGATCGCAAGGTCGTTTGATTTCGTTTCTCCGTACAACGAATCGAGGTAATAATCGAGAACCCCCTTCATGATTATATGTTCGTTTAATTGTAATATATACATGAACAAGACGATCCGAGAAAACGACGATCATCGTGGACGGGGATTCGAGATCCCCGGCGAAGATCGAAGGGAGCGGTCGAAACCCTAGGGCTCGACCGCCCGGCGCGCGGACGAGCGGAAGCCCCGGCTCACGCCGGGGCAGGCGATCGACGTGAAGTCGATCGCGGGGAGACCGCCGTGGGCTGGTGCCACGGCAGCTGGTCCCCCCAGCCACCTCGCCCGGCGGTGTGCGCATCGAAGGAAGGCCGCGGCTGGACGCCGCGGCTGGGGCGATCGAGCCCTAGCTCGATCGCTGGGGACCGTCGCGGCTTCGCGCCGCGACTGGTGGTCCCCCCTCCTGTCGGTGGTGGCGGTGAGTCGCCGGACTCACCGCCCGGGGCTGCCGGAGCAGCCCAGAGATCGGCGCACGATCGCGAGCCCCGGCGGGGGCTCGGCTAGGGCTTCGGCCGCGGGTTCATCCCGCGGCGATGCTCGGGTCGAGCCCGGCTCCGTCTCGTGGTTCGCGGGTTTCCGGCGATAGGGTTTTCGCTCGGGTTATCGGTTCCGCAATTTTTGATAGCCCGGGACATCGAATCCCAGAAGATGGTCCATGCCCTTGATAACCACACATCGTACACACCTCCATTTGGTTCAAAAGAAGTTGTGTCTTCAAGTTCCCTTCCTCCATTTTCAAATCTTTGATTTCTTTAGCCATCTCCTCGATTTTAATGTTGAGGTTGCTAGCTTCCACTTCCTTAACATCATTCACCACTCTTCTTCTCGAACTTTTTCTCCTTGAATTCTCAGCCATCGTCTTATAGATTGTAACCATTTCCTCCGGAGATCGGTAAGTTATATCGCCCCAGGCTTGATTATCTACTGATCCTTGCAAAGAATCTGTCAAAGAGTCATAGAAAATTTGGTTAAGTAAGACTTGAGTAAAAGTGTGATGTGGACATTTAAGAAGTATGTCTTGAAAACGATCCCAAGTTTCATGGAAAAATTCTCCCGGACGACTAGTGAAGCCACAAATTTGATTTGGGAAATCCGTCGTCTTGTGATGTGGAAAGAATTGACTCATGAACTCATCATAAATATCATTCCAAGATTGGAGAGAATTTGGTGGCAATGATATCCACCACGACTTGGCCTTGTCTTTCAATGTCATCGGAAAGAACCGAGAACGCAACTCATCTTCTTGAAGTCCATTCAACGGAAAAGTATGAATGGTGTTGTAGAAATCTCAGATGAAACTCAACACATCCTCATTGTTATTCCCATGATACTCCGGTAGTTGATTGAAATCCATCGGGTTCATTTTATAGTTCTTCACTACCTCCGGCAAATCAACACATGCCGGTGTCGCTCCAATAATCGGCCTTGTGATGTCTCCTTGTTGAACTCGTCGAGCCGCTGGGTTTCCATATTGATTCCACTGATTCGGTTGCATCCCATAACCCCCATACGACATCATATTAGGCACCATGTTTGGCCATTGTTGTTGGAATTGACCTTGCATGTTTTGATTGACTTGAACTCCAGGTTGCTGAAATGGATACCCGTAGTTTGGTTGATAAGCCATGTTATTCATCATGTTCGGATTCATCATCGGTGGTTGGTTCATCATATGAGGATTCACCATGTTTGGAGGATAACCCATATTAGGATTCATCACATTGTGAGGAGTAGCATGTTGATCTTCATCTATCGGAGTTGGAGGTGTCGGAGGAGTAAGTTGTGCTTGAACATTGAATTGAGGAATTTGTATCTGTAAATTACTTCCTCCCGCTTGGTTGTTGCTATTTTGAGGAGTTCCCAATGGTAGAAGAGGTTCTCGTGTATTCGGAGATATAACATGTCCATGGGAAGGTTGACCTTTCTTTAATCCCGAAGATTCTTGTCCGGTTTCGTCTTCAATTTGGACTTTATCTTTGTCCTTCTCCATATTTTCTCCGGATTGCTCTTGAGATGCCTTGCTTCTTGTAGTAACCATGCACACTAAAGTAGATAGTTAGCAAATAACAAGACAAAGAAAGGAAATTAACTAAAGGAATTACGAAACTAAAACTAACAAATACTTAAACACACTATTCGTTTCCCCGGCAACGGCGCCAATTTTGATTAGACGATTTTCGTGTGCATCTCTCGTCAAAATCCGAGGTCAATTGTAGTTGACTCGGTATCAATCAAAGGAAACGAAAGAGTATTATTTAAGTGAAAGTAAAGAGTTAGAAACATCAGTCATAAAACTAAATCCTAAGATCATTTTGGTATTCTCGATTAAAATGTAAAGCTTGAAAATAATTAATACGGAAAAGACTCGGATGAATATAATTCAAACTCGACTTCACATTGTTTCGCCTTTTTCAATCTATATAAAACGACACTCGAAAGTCAAGTTCCCGGTCGGGTTGCTTAACTCGTATTTCCAACGTTTAATTCACTCGCCTAATCGCTCCCGGTCGGGTTACGATTATAAAGTTATGTCGATTTTATAAGATCTTCCGGTTATAACAATTTATCCGTCTCGTTTTTCATATGATCATCCGAGATAATTATTTAGTTCATCATTTTTAACATAGATCGAACAACGAAAATTAACATTAAACTCATAATCTATTTAAGTATGCACTCGAAAATAAATAAGAAATTAATTAAGAGGATTAAACAAAAAGAAAAGTTTAAAACAATCTTTTGCTACATTAATCGAAATCATAAGAATAAACCTTAAAAATCATTCTTGAGTATTTGCAAAGAAATGAAAATAAGCAATCTAAGAAGTTCAACTAAAAAGCAAGTGTAAATGTTGATTATGGCGACAACATTTTTGTGTTGTTTGTTTTGTGTTTAAGTTTCAGGTCTACAGGTTAAAAATCCGAAGTCAAGAATCCAGTGCGTGGAAACGGAGACTCGAGTCTCCGCTTTTGGTGAAGTGAAGAAACGGCGACTGCTGTCGCCGCATTGGATGCATGACAAGGAAATGGCGACTCTAGTCGCCGAAATGGACGTGCATGGGAAACGGCGACCAGAGTCGCTGGTTTGGTGCGGGTTGTGAAAACGGAGACTTTAGTCTCCGGTTTTGATGAACTATGGAAACGGCGACTGGCGTCGCCGTTTGTGGTGAAGTGTGGAACGGCGACCCTGATGGAGTTGTATTCTAAATGTCTAGTTTAGTGCAAATACGGAACTCCTTATCTATACCTTAGTTCGAGATATGATTCAAACATGATTGCATTTAATGCAATAGTCCTTGATGTATACGTTGTAGACAGTATGGCGTGAGGAGACACGCGGAAGATCATACTGTCGGTTACTCGTATACTATCGAACAGTAGCTCACGACTTAGATGGACAGGGACAATCCATCGGTACATCGTAGTGTGACTGGTAGATAGTCGGTCTTGACTATCATGTTACACTCGTACACTTGGTGTATTGAGCAGGACCACGGGAGGGCGTTCGATTTATACTAATCGCAGTAATCGAACTAGACCTCAGATATTACGGATATACGAATTCTTAATCCCTATATAATTATAGGTGCGTGTGTCCAATTCTCGGTTCTTTGACTTGCCAATGAGTGAGACTAAATGATTAGTCGAGATTCTCGGTAAATTGGGAATCGTAATTGTACGCACGGCATGCTATAGATTATAGACAAGAAACCGTGTCCCGTTTATCGGGTTGGTGACGTCCCCGAGATGAGCTCATAAAGTTTATCATGTAAACCCTGCAGGTGGATTCGTTCCACATGATAATAAGGATGAGTGGTACTAGTCTCGGATAATAAGAAACGAATTAATTTAATTGTTAGTAATTAAATAAATTCGTGGATGTTCGATATCTTAAACACGGGGAAAGTCGTATATGTAATTTCGGCGGAAATATTATTGGTAAAATAATATAGATTTATTAATTGGGAATTCAATTATAATTTTATAGTGGAATTAATTATAATTAAAATTGGATTTAATTAAAGGTTTTCTTTTAAGGACACCGGTTTAATTAAATTACAATTTAGCCTAATTAATTAATTGTCCTAAGGTCCCTAGTGTGGCCTATATAAACCCCTCGTCTCTCTTCTCTAAACCTACAGAACGCCGCTATTTTATTTTTGCGGAGAAAAATTATTTTGTTAACGCAATTAATTTTTCTGTGAAAAATAAATAGATTAGCGCAGTAATTTTTCTGCTCCAGAAAGAAAATTATATTTTTGCGCAATAACTTATTCTGTAGAAATTAATTTGCTAGCGCAAATATATTTCTGGAGACAGAATAATTAAAACGTGAAAAAGAGGGTTTGAGAGAGAAGAAGAAGAGAAGACTCTGGTGGATCGTTGCCCACACAACGTCCGGCGTCGAGGGCTAGGATACACACTAGAAGATCTCAGGGTGTTCGCCTATTCGGCTTCTCCGAATCACGCTTCAAAGGTATGAAATCGAAAACCTTATTCCGCATCGTTTCGATTTCTTTCTCGTACGTAATCATACAACGAACCACCGATCGTGTTCGATGGCTTGGGTTTTCGATGGTCTCGGACTGCTGGGCGTTCTCCGATCGCCGGAACAGTAGTCGGATCGAGAAAAACGGCCAGAACAACCCGAACAGCCGCGACCCGCTGCTGGAACAGCGACGCTGTCGGCCGACATGTATAACTGTCGGCCGACACAGCCCTGTCGGACGACATCCTCCTGGTGTCGGGCGACAGACAGGGCAGAAGCCCTCGGTTTTGCGCGGTTGTGCCTCGGGCATGATGGCTGGGCGTAAACCGGGTCTGGGGCTTCGTGCTGAGTACAGTAGGGACGCCGGGGGTCGACTGGGCTTGTCCGGATAATCGAGTAGTCGAACGGACATGTCCCGGGTAGTCGATTTCCAACAGACCCGAGTCGCCGTTTGTGTGACATGGGTGCAACGACATGGAACCGGCGACTGGAGTCGCCGGTTTGGACTCTTGACATGGAAACGGCGACAGCTACTACTTCCTTGCAACTATGGAACCGACGACATATGCATTGAGTACATTCAACGTGATCTCTTTTTCACTAAGTACTCAATTCAAGAAATGGAGAATGGTTCCGATGTTTACTACTTCAATGATATCGACGACCATGAAGACGATGAAATTCGAAGCTTCAACACTTAGAGATTTTCACGAGAAATTTAAGATGAAGAATTGAGATCGATGGAGTCAAGATTGAATTGAATTCTGATTTTGAAATTGAAGATTCAAGATTCGAAGATTCAAGAATCAAAGATTCAAGATTCCAAGATTCAAGAATCCAAGTTCTACAATAGTGATGTCATCCATGGAGAAGTGACATCAGCCAAGCATGTGACAAATGAGATTGTGCCACATCATCACCTCACATGTGCGGGTTGCCTATAAATACCCATGGATTTCGATTTCATCACTTGACGATTTTGAGAGAACGAAATCTAATTTTTAGAATCGTAATCGACAGCTTCGAGCTTCGAGTTTGTTTAGTTTGATTTTGCGCTGTGCGCCAGTATTAGAGTTAGGAGATTTAGCTCTAGGTGCACCTGTGCTAGATTACAAGTTAGTGGGAGTTGTTGCGACACTCGGGAAACTTCTTGTAATCGTTTTGCCTACCATACTCAGTGTAATAGTTTAGTTTCGTTATTTAATGAAATGAAACATATTACATAACTTTGTCTTCAGTTTTTATACTACGAACTTTGTGAGTGTTTCTTCGACTAAAGCTGCTGTCTGTGAGTTCAAGGCCAACTTCGCGAAAAGTTGGTATCATACGTCGAAGACGTAATTTCAATTGGTATCAGAGAGGGACGTCATACGTATAAGACGTGATCCGTTACTTTACTTCATATTTCCGCCATGATGGAGTCATCTATGTTTGTTCAGAAACCGATTATGCTTACTCATCAAAACTACTCGAACTGAAAGGCCAAAGTTTCAGTTAGAATTAAGGGCTATGACTCTAGAGCTGTTGGAAATCGATATCCCGGGCTATTAAAATTTATGCGGAACCGATAGCCCGACCGAAATCCTTCATCGCCGGAGATTGGATCCCCGACTCATCCGCAGGAGTCCGACCTTGGGAGACTACGCGCCCGAAGACACGCAGCCCGCCCCCAGCCGAAGTCCCCCACGAGTCGGATCCACGAACGCGAACCACCGCACGAGCCGGGGCCCGACCGAACACCCAGCGAGGCCCGAAGGCCGCGAGCATCCAGCCGAGCCCCCGCACGGGGCTCGCGATCATCTCGCAATGATCGCTGGGGATGCGCGAGGCATCCCCGGGGCTGCTCGTAGCAGCCCCGCAGCGGGTCGCGTGACCCGCTGCTCAACGCGCTGGGCTCGTCCCAGCGCTCCGCTGCGGGAAACCCCGCAGCACGCTACGAGTCGCTGCGGGTTACCCCCGCAGCTCCCAGCGATCGAGCCTACGGGCTCGATCGACCCCTCGGCCCCCAGCCGAGGGTGTTCGCGCTGAACGCGCCGCCGACGACGGAGGTCGGCGGATCCTTCCGCCGTGGCACCAGCCCACGGTGGATCCCCGACGATCGAACCCTAGGTTTGATCGTGTGCCTCGGCCTCGAGCCGAGGCTCGCCTCTCGCGTCGCGCGTTGCCGGCGGTTGAACCCTAGGTTCGACCGCCCCTCTCGATCCTCGCCGGGGATCTCGAATCCCCGTCCCCGAGGTTCGTCGTTTATCCGGATCGTGTGTTCATGTATAAGCTACAATTAATCAACCAAAATCATAGAAGAGAATTCATGATTTTACCTTTCGATTCGTTGTACGTAGAAACGAATTAACGCGTTGATGACCTTGCGATCTTCCCACGTATTCCTTGCACCTTGTCCGAACGTCGTGTGGGCGACGATCTATCGAACACCTTATGGATCTCCTTCACTCTTCAAGACTTTATTGTTGGCGTAACTTAGGTTGTGAAAAGTGAAGACCATGTAGTGCTTTTATAGGCTACGTAGGGGATCATAAGGAGAATAAATATTGGGCTTCAATATTGAAAATTAAATTGGGTCCAACCCAAATCCATTAATTCTTATCAATATTAATTTTATTTATTTTCCACTATATAAATAAAATTGCACTCCCAATATTATTCCATATTATATCAAATAATATTTCTCCATCTTAGTATTATTTATTCCGTGTATTTAAGATTTAAATATCCATGAATAAATTTATTTATTGCTCAATAAATATTATTCATCTCTTATATCCGAGAATAGTACCGTTCAACTTTAATTATTATGCGGATTAAATCCACCTGCAGGGTTTACATAATAATTCCTTATGAACTCATCTCGGGGATATTATCAACCCTTACGGGATACACTTTCCCGTCAAGTATTCACGGCATGTCGTATATAAAATATAGTGACCCAACTTAACCGGTAATTAACCCAATAATTAAATCGGTTAATTCCTTTGGAAAATCAAAGTCTCTAATATTAAATATACACACCCGCAATAATATCAGGGATTAAGAATAAAATACTCCGAGATTTAAATTGATTATCTTAGGCAATCCTAATCAATAAATCTCAAGCTGATCCGCCCAATACACCAAGTGTACAAGTGTGATAAAATAATTAAGACAAAATATTTTCTCTCTCACACAACGACTATACCGATGGATTGGTCCGTGTCCATCTAGGTCGTGAGCAACTGTTTGATTAAATACGAGTAACCGATAGTATGATCTTCTGTGTGGGCCCGACACACCATACTAACTACAACGTATAAAATCCAGGACTATATTTTGCATAATTAATTAATTGCAAATAATTGTTTATTAATTAAATAGGTTAAATGCTATGACTGGGAGTTTACCGATACTTAAATCCAGACATTAAGTACACAACTCCAACAATCTCCCACTTGTACTAAGGTCTAGTCATTTCCTCCAAACTCCCGACTCCCATACTCATCACGTGCTTAAGTTATACTTCCCAGAAGTATTATGTGAGTGAGCAATCTAGGTTGCCGATCTGAAGTTATCTTGGTGACTACTGCGTCGTCTCCCTGACGATGATTCGTATCAGGTGGTACTGGCTCTATGTGTTATCATCACTTTTTGAACTTATGACTTCTTCCAGTTCTCCATGCACCGCTATATATATAGCCTTTGGTGAACCAAGAATCATATCCAAGTTCAGAGGTCATCCCGGAACCTAACCAAAACTTCCGCTGCCTCTGAAGCTGCCATTCAGTTTATGATAGAGTCCGAGAAGCTTCACGCTTATCACTCTTTCATCCTTAGGTTCCACCTCTTCTAAAAGTGAACACATAGCCTGATATCGACTTACACTGGTTCTTCTCTGATTTTTGGATCTGAGAAACTGTAATCTAAGAAGATTTCGTTTTGCCAGTAATCCAGTACTTCCAAGTACTTTACAGCATTCGAATATTTCTTATCCAGATTACTTTGATATCCTCCCACTACGCTAACCGCATAGTTGATATCAGGTTCTTGTTTTTCAACATTGCATCTACAAGGCTTTCTACACTTGAAGTGTAGGTTACTGCTTTGTCCATATCCATCTCCTTCATGTGTTCGAAACACATATCTTTAGATAGATGTATTCTGTTCTAGAAAGGCAATAACCTTTCTCAGAATTGTGCATGTTTAAAACAAACCATAATCGTATAAGATATCTTAAGAGAAGTACAAATGTTCTTATCCAGAGATCGAAAGATTTCTAAGAACATGATCCAACTTCATCTTAATCTTATATCTCGATTTAATAGACAACCTCTATTTTATGTCTGACAACGCTTTTACATTGTTGCCAATGATGAAGTGTTATCTACACAAAATTCCGAGAAACACCACTTTGTTTCCATTACGTCTCCAATACACCAATCTTGTCTATGCTTCTTGATGAATCCATAAAATGGACTATCTCATCAATTTGCAAGTTCCACAAGTTTCTATGCAGAACTAGGGATCGATTTCATGTCTACTAGATCCAGAGTTAAAACTCCTCCAGTCTAATGAACATCTCTGGTCGTTTAACAACCTCCCACTGCAATGGCGTTCCGGTGTATAACAGTAATAACATTAGGTGCAGTTAGTGGTATATTACTCGGTTAGGCTGGTTCTCAGCCTTCTCCTTCCTCATTATAAAGTACCTTGTCCGTTAGGGCATTGTAGTTCATCTAATAGTCTTCTTCTAAGAACCGGGTGAGGACACCCTTCTGGTTCGTAGTACTATTGAACATACAATTACTCGTTCTTCTAGGATATTCTACAATTACATCGAATGTGTCATTGTATCCAGAAATATCCATAGAACATAGGTAGTTCCGAATAAACTTGTCCTTTTACTATTAGAATTCCATTTCTTATTCCTGACACACCATGTCTACACAACAGTGTATGGTGCAGTCGTTTGAGACTTAATCTCAATCCTTGATTTATGCTATGTGTTCCCTAGATAGGTGACAGCCTCTGCGAACAAGTCGCAGGCTTCTAATGGATATACTTTGAAGGATCCCCATAATAGCTTTGTGTTGAAAACACTCCGCCTTTATGGCACATCAAGTATTCTAATCCATCTTCGAGTGTTCTTGAAAGAACGACTCGTACCTTTTCTTATTACACATACGGCATTAATCATAAATCATTTCCTATACTTGTCCGAACTTCATCCTTTATCCAGAAAGGTTGACTTAGTTGTACCATCTTTCAAGATCGATTCTTAGGTCGGGAGGTCCATTCCTCCAACTATAATTGATCAAATCAATTTCGACCTTTTGAATCCCTTTTGAGTAGATACTACTAAGTTCAAGAATTCACAAGCATAATGATTGATAAAGAAATACATCTAATGAGTAAAACAAGTTTATATATAACGGTTTGTTGCATCGTGGTAGACTAAGGATTCATCATTCATATATTGCTATCTAATGTACCATAATAGATATCGCCATTATTTCTTATCTAAACCATTAAATGATTAAAGAAATAAAATATCCATTAATAATAGAAATCCAGAACAAAAGTTCTTTCTAAAATAAAAGGTACAAAGCAATAAACTTGAAATGAAATCCTATAACTATCAAAAAGATAAACGTTTTCCACTGCAATCGCTGCTTCCTCAACAGCTCTGCCCATGAGGACTCGAACTCTTCTTATCTAAGTCGCCGGGTTTTCTGGAACCCCTGCATTTAGAATGCACATACCGTCAGTGGTTCCATATCTACACACCAGAATTCTGGTAGATAATACCGCTGACTATGTTTTACGACTAAAGAAAAATTCGTACCTTTGAGAGGACAAGATGTAGACCCCCAGTACTCAGACTGCTTCCCTTGGGGATATTTGCCAGAAGGCTTCTTTATCCCACCCTTTGGTCCAAGTCCCTTAGGACCACCGAACCCCCTTGTCTTCTTCTCCTTTTCCTTGCCTTTAGGTCCGAAACCTTTGGCTTTGGCTATAAGAGCTTGCGATTGTTTCAACTCGTCCAAAAGATCCATCATCTCAAAAACATGATCAAGTGTTTCATCGAAGTAACAGATCTTTACGAGTATCCTCATCGCCTCTTTTCTAGCCTCCCCATCATGTCCAAACAACAACTTGAGTTTAAGCATGACATCATGATTAATGGCTAATGAACGAGCACTATCCCATTTTTCAAAGTCAAAAATCTCATCCTCAGTTGAGTTAATGGTGAGTCCAGGAGGACAAGTTTCACTGAGTAC
This sequence comes from Euphrasia confusa, assembly GCA_954870475.1. Classification (NCBI taxonomy): domain Eukaryota; kingdom Viridiplantae; phylum Streptophyta; class Magnoliopsida; order Lamiales; family Orobanchaceae; genus Euphrasia; species Euphrasia confusa. Next base: position 16,782,372 of record OX940967.1, read on the forward strand.
ATCTTTGTACTCCTTTGCAGTCTGAGCAATGTCTAACTCTTCTTTCCATTCAACACAGTATGGAACCAGTGCGTTAAATTCCTCAATAATCAACTCAAGTGGATTCATAGCAATTTTCTAAACCTATAAGCACATTTAAACAAACAATTAATTTAATATCCGACATTATTTCCCTGGAATAATATCATTAAATCACTAATCACATCTAAAATCCCATCAGGTAAGGCAAGCCACGTTCGTGTGGACGTTTACCCACCCAAATGATTTAGCAATTAGATTTGCTTTGGTCGTACATCATTATAGCGTTACTTCGTTGGGAAGAATACTATAAAGCGTACCTAAGTGTAAACCATTACTCAGTACTAAGGTGAATCGTTTAGAATTGTTATGTCACCGCAAGCCACGTTCGTGTGGACGTTTACGATAACTCGCAATCCCTCACAATTTCCTATAACTGTCTACATCAATTATTCTAAAATCCCATTCAGTATAGCAAGCCACGTTCGTGTGGACGTTTACCATACCAAAAAGATTTATATAATTGAAATCCAATTATTTGATCCATTTTATCTCGTAAATCAAGACGCGGAGAATCATAAGTGAAACTCGAAGTTTCTAACCAGTGATTCACCATGCGAACGACCCTATCTCTCATAAATGAGGGAGCCGAGCAGACAATCGATCCATCTATCAAAGAATGGCACGAAGGTCTCTAATTTGTGTCATCCACATGACCAAGTGGCTTTGGCTCCATTCCACTCCCCGGGGTGAGAATGAGTCGACTTGAAGTCAGTTTCAGAAAGACAAATTAGGCATTGTTTGATAAACTCGATCAATGTTTCTTGTAAAAGGAATTACAAGAATTCTCCTCCAATGACTCGTCTATACGAACTTCGAAAGTCCATAAGAGTCACCAAGAGAACAGTAATGGAGACCATGGGAATGTTTCCATCCCCTCTCCCACTTAGCTTTTTATAATAAAGGGATACGCTATCTAGTGCAAAAAATAAACACATATAGCATGCATACAAGCAATAAAGCACATAGATCACATAGTCAAAATAATGCTAGAGAAATTATTTTCCGACTATCATGGCTTTGTCGCATCTTCGTACGCATCTTCTAGTCTTCAGTCTTCGTTTCTTGAATGCTCCATGTGACGAGAATATTAATATCCAATATTTAAATCTATTTATTTTCAATTAATCCAAAAGTTACTTAATTCGAAAATTAAGTCAATTGAATATATCAAAAATAAAATTAAATATTATTAATATTTTTATTTATTTAATTTCCCATCTAATTCTATTAAATCTTTAGAATAATCTATCCAAGTCAAACTCGGAATATTCTAGAAGACTTCTATAATAGAATAAGGAAATAAAATAAATTTAGGACTCTACTACTTTCCATTATCAATTAATTTCCATCTAATGAAAATTCCCTAGAGTAGGAATAATCAAATAGGAAATAAATTAATACTAAATTAATTAAATTCCTAATCCATGAATATCTCCATAAAGGAAATAAAACAAATAGGAATAAAATTAATTTAATTAACTCTTTTCCTAATCCATGAGAATTTCCAAAAAAAGATACTCAAATAGGAAAGTCGAATTAATTTAGGAAAGTTGGATTATGGTAGGAGTAGCACGGGTTGGGAGTCCCCGCACCATCCCCACCGTCGACCGCCGCCCGGGAGGAGCACCACCGCCGCCCCCAGCCCACGCGCCACCACCACCGGTGGCCGGCGTGGCCGGGAGCTCCCATGGACAGCCCCTCGTCCGGCGATCAATCCATGGGGTCGATCATGGGGATGATCGGCCCCTTCGTCCATCGTCTTCTTCGTCACACCTTCTTCGTCTTCCGGCGATCGTCTCAACATCGAACCAACGTAATAAAATTACAAGAATTAAATTACACTATCCGGTATCGATTCTATACATGAAATCGACCCTATACATTTTCCGGAAAAAAAAGAACGTAATAATAAATCCTAAATTCGGTCAACCCCCGAATTTTTACTATTACAAACATTCATCCACACAAAACGAATCTCGACATGTCCGAGAGTTTAACAATCATGATAATTAATTAATAAACAATAATTAATTAAATCCAACCATGATAGCCGGAAATCCTGCAAGGTAGAACAATAATCGAGCATATACATGAACACGAAACCAAACGCTCTGATACCAATTGTTGGAAATCGATATCCCGGGCTATTAAAATTTATGCGGAACCGATAGCCCGACCGAAATCCTTCATCGCCGGAGATTGGATCCCCGACTCATCCGCAGGAGTCCGAACTTTGGAGACTACGCGCCCGAAGACACGCAGCCCGCCCCCAGCCGAAGTCCCCCACGAGTCGGATCCACGAACGCGAACCACCGCACGAGCCGGGGCCCGACCGAACACCCAGCGAGGCCCGAAGGCCGCGAGCATCCAGCCGAGCCCCCGCACGGGGCTCGCGATCATCTCGCGATGATCGCTGGGGATGCGCGAGGCATCCCCGGGGCTGCTCGTAGCAGCACCGCAGCGGGTCGCGTGACCCGCTGCTCAACGCGCTGGGCTCGTCCCAGCGCTCCGCTGCGGGAAACCCCGCAGCACGCTACGAGTCGCTGCGGGTTACCCCCGCAGCTCCCAGCGATCGAGCCTACGGGCTCGATCGACCCCTCGGCCCCCAGCCGAGGGTGTTCGCGCTGAACGCGCCGCCGACGACGGAGGTCGGCGGATCCTTCCGCCGTGGCACCAGCCCACGGCGGATCCCCGACGATCGAACCCTAGGTTTGATCGTGTGCCTCGGCCTCGAGCCGAGGCTCGCCTCTCGCGTCGCGCGTTGCCGGCGGTTGAACCCTAGGTTCGACCGCCCCTCTCGATCCTCGCCGGGGATCTCGAATCCCCGTCCCCGAGGTTCTTCGTTTATCCGGATCGTGTGTTCATGTATACGCTACAATTAATCAACCAAAATCATAGAAGAGAATTCATGATTTTACCTTTCGATTCGTTGTACGGAGAAACGAATTAACGCGTTGATGACCTTGCGATCTTCCCACGTATTCCTTGCACCTTGTCCGAACGTCGTGTGGGCGACGATCTATCGAACACCTTATGGATCTCCTTCACTCTTCAAGACTTTATTGTTGGCGTAACTTAGGTTGTGAAAAGTGAAGACCATGTAGTGCTTTTATAGGCTACGTAGGGGATCATAAGGAGAATAAATATTGGGCTTCAATATTGAAAATTAAATTGGGTCCAACCCAAATCCATTAATTCTTATCAATATTAATTTTATTTATTTTCCACTATATAAATAAAATTGCACTCCCAATATTATTCCATATTATATCAAATAATATTTCTCCATCTTAGTATTATTTATTCCGTGTATTTAAGATATAAATATCCATGAATAAAATTAATTTATTGCTAATTAATTTATTCATCTCTTATATCCGAGACTAGTACCATTCATCCTTAATTATTATGCGGAACAAATCCACCTGCAGGGTTTACATAATAATTCCTTATGAACTCATCTCGGGGATATTATCAACCCTTACGGGATACACTTTCCCGTCAAGTATTCACGGCATGTCATATATAAAATATAGCGACCCAACTTAACCGGTAATTGACCCAGTAATTAAACCGGTCAATTCCTTTGGAAAATCAAAGTCTCTTATATTAAATATACACACCCGCAATAGTATCTGGGATTAAGAATAAAATACACTGAGACTTAAATCGATTATCGCCGGCAATACTAATCGATAAATCTCAAACGATCCGCCCAATACACCAAGTGTACAAGTGTGATAAAATAATTAAGATAAATTATTTTCTCTCTCACACAACGACTATACCGATGGATTGGTCCGTGTCCATCTAGGTCGTGAGCAAATGTTCGATTAAATACGAGTAACCGATAGTATGATCTTCTGTGTGGGCCCGACACACCATACTAACTACAACGTATAGAATCCAGGACTATAATTTGCATATATTTAATTATAAATAATTAAATGAAAATAATTGTTTATTTAATTAAATAAATTAGTGGCAATGGATCGTGAGTTTCCGTTACTTAAATCTAGACATTAAGTACACAACTCCAACAATCTCCCACTTGTACTAAGGTCTAGTCATTTCCTCCAAACTCCCGACTCCCATACTCATCACGTGCTTAAGCTGTACTTCCAAGAAGTACTATGTGAATGAGCAATCTAGGTTGCCGCTCTGAAGTTATCTTGGTGACTACAGTGTCGTCTCCCTCGACGATGATTCGTATCAGGTGGTACGTCACTATGTGTTATCTTACACTTATGGACTTGTGATTTCTTACCATTTGCCATTGCACCGCTATTTACATAGCCTTTGGCAAATTAAGAATCACATCTAAGTCCCAGAGATTATCCCGGAGTTATACCAAAACTTCCGCTACCTCTGAGGCCGCTTATTTGGTTACCCATGGTAGAGTTCGAAAAGCATCGTGCTTATCACTCTTCCATGTTAAAACTCCTTCTCCTTCAATAGTGAAACACATAGCCTGATATCGACTTACACCGGTCCTCATTCAATTAGAAATCTAAGAGAATGTAATCCAAAGGAAATGATTGCTTGCACCGTAATCCAGAACATAGTTTCCAGTACTTCGAAAGTACTTAAAATGTTCATTACAGCAGTCAAGTATTCCTTTCCAGGATTACCTTGATATCCTCCCACTATGCTAACCGCATAGCCGATATCAGGTTCTTGTTTTCAACAATGCATTTATTAAGCTTTCCTCACTGTAAGTGTAGGAATCCGCTTTCATTGCTTCTATCTCCTTTTGTGTTCCAAAACACATATCCTTAGATAGATGCATTCCGTCTCTGAAAGGTAACGAACCTTTCTCGGAATCTTGCATGTTAAAACGAACCATAATCGTATAAGATATCTAGAGAAGTACAATGTTCTTTTCTTGAGATCCTAGATCTTAAGAACATGCTCTAACTTCTTCTTTATCTCATATATCGATTTTTCTAGACAACCATCATTTTATGTCTGACAACATCTTTACATTGTTGCCAATGATAAAATTTTATCTACATAAAACCCGAGAAACACCACCTTGTTATCCATCACGTTTCCAATACACACAATTCGTCTATGCTTTGATGAACCCATAAAATGGACTATCTCATCAATTTGCAAGTACCACGAACTCAATGCTTTGTTCCAATCCATAAATGGATCAACTAAGCTTGTACTCTAAATGATCTTGCCTCTTAGCAATAATCCTTATTGCTTTCCAAGAAGGCATATTTAGATCTAGTACCGCCTTCATGTAGATCCAGGGATTGATTTCATGTATACTAGGTCCAGAGTTCAAAACTCTCCTAGTCTTATGAATATCTCCGGTTGTCAAACAACCTCCCACTACAATGGCATTCCGGTGTATAAAAGTAATAACAGTAGGTGCAGTTAGTGGTGTACCGCTACTCGGTTAAGCTGGTTCTAAGTCTTTATCGTTCTCTCTCATTTCAAAGTATCACGTCACTTTGGGCTTGTGGTTCATCACAAAGTCTTCCTCTAAGAACCGGGCGTTAGAACTTATAACGTCCTTCTGGTTCATAGTACTTGTTGAATACACATCTTTTGTTCTTCTAGGATATTCTACAACCGCATTTGAATGCGTCGTTATTTCCAGACATATCCATAGAACATAGGTAGTTCCGTTTAACTCATGCTTTTACTATTTCTATAAGAGTTCCATTTCTTATTTCCGACACACCAATCCTACAGAGGACTGTATGGTGTGGTCACTTGGGATCCAATCCCAAGCTCTGATCATAAATCAGAGTCAATCAATTCTAATACTTGTCCGGATCTTATATCTTATATCCATAAAGGATTGCTTAGTCGTATTATCTTCCAAATTATATTCTTAGGTCGGAAGGTCCACTCCTTCAACTTAATTGATCTTACGAACAATTTTCGACCTTTGAACTTCTTATTTGAATAAATATGACTTAGCATAAGAATCCACAAGTATAAATGATTTAATAAAGAAATCTCTTATTAGTAAAACGAGTTATATAAAACGGTTCGTTGCATCGTGGTGGACTCAGGATTCATCATTTATATATTGCTAGCTAATGTACCAAAATAGATAATATCATTATTTCTTCTTATAACCATCAAATGATTAAAAGAAATAAAATATCCATTCATTAGAAATCCAGAAAAAAGTTCTTTCTAATATGAAAGGTACATAAAAGCAATAACTTAAAATGAAATCCTATAAAATGTCCTCCACTGCAACTGCTGCCTCCTCCACAGCATTGCCCATGTAGACTACGATTTCTTCTTTTCTAAGTCGTCGGGTTTCCTGGAACCCTTGCATTTAAAATGCACATACCGTCAGTGGTTCCATATCTACACACCAGGTTCCGGTAGATAATACCACTGACTATATTTCACGACTAAAGAAAATTTCGTACTTCTTTTGAGAGGATAATCAGACTTCCAGTACCCAGACTGTTTGCATCGAGAACACTTGCCTCATGGCTTTCTCGTCCCATCTAGTGGTCCAAAAGGAACCATTGGGTTTCTTTGCTTTCTTGTCCTTTCCCCGATTCATGCCTTTAGGTTCGAAACCTTTGGCATTGGCTACAAGAGCTTGCGATTTCCGTCTCAACTCGTCTAAAAAGTCAATCATCTCAAAAACGTGTTTAAGCGTTTCCTCGAAGGACTGGCCTTTATGAGTATCCTCATCGCTTCTTGTCTGGCCGCCCATGTCAATAGGCTCGGGAGGACAAAGCTCACTGAGTACTAACTAGTACTCTTTAACAGATTGGGTAATGTCTAGATCTCTATTCCAATCATTACATTTAGGGACCAGTGAGTTAAAATCCTTACGTATAATATAAAGTGGGTTCAAGGTGCTGGGATTCGATGTCCCGGGCTATCAAAAAAGTTGCGGAACCGATAACCCGATCGAAAACCCGTCGCCGGAGATTACACGAACACCGACTCATCCGCAGGAGTCTGGCCTTTGGAGACTACGCGCCCGAAGACACGCAGCCCGCCCCCAGCCGAAATCCCCCGCGAGTCGGAAATCACGAACGCGAACCACACGCGAAGAACCGGGCTCGACGAGAGCGTCGCCGCGGGATGAACCCGCAGCTAAACCCTAGCCGAACCCCATCGCGGATGGGGTTCGCGATCGCCGTGCATGGCGATCGCTGGGCTGCTCCGGCAGCCCCGGGCGGTGAGTCCGGCGACTCACCGCCATCACCGACAGGAGGGGGGGACCACCAGTCGCGGCGCGAGGCCGCGACGGTCCCCGGCGATCGAGCTAGGGCTCGATCGCCCCCAGCCGCGGCGTCCAGCCGCGACCCTCTCTCCTTGCGCGCACCACCGGCGAAGGGAGGCCGGGGGGTTCGATCCGTCGTGGCACCAGCCCACGGCCGAACCCCCAGCGATCGACTTCACGTCGATCGCTCGCCCCGGCGTCCAGCCGGGGCTTCCCTCACGCCCGCGCGCCGGTGGTCGAACCCTAGGGTTCGGCCGCCTCTTGTTCGATCCCGACGGGGATCGCGAGATCCCCGTATCCCGGTCTCGACGTTCCCGGATCGTCTTGTTCATGTACATATCACGATTAATAAGCACAAATAATCATGGAGGGGGTTTTTGATTATTACCTCGATTCGTTGTACGGAGAAACGAAATCAAACGACCTTGCGATCTTCCTACGTATTCCTCGCACCTCGTCCGAACGTCGTGTGGGCGACGATCTATCGAACTCCTATGGATCTCCTTCACTCTCCAAGACTTTATGATTGGCGTAGGTCAATTATTATGTGTTGTGAAAAGTGAAGACCATGTAGTGTTTATATAGGCTACGTAGGGGATCATAAGGAGATTAAATATTGGGCTTCTAAATATTGAAGATTAAATTGGGTCCAAACCCAAATCCATTAATCCTTATCAATATTAAATTTTATTTATTTTCCACTATATAAATAAAATTGCACTCCCAATATTAATCCATATTATATCAAATAATATTTCTCCGATTAGTATTATTTATTCCGTGTATTTAAGATTTAAATATCCATGAATAAATTTATTTATTGCTCAATAAATAATATTCATATCTTATATCCGAGACTAGTACCGTTCAACCTTTATTATTGTGCGGAACGAATCCACTCATGAGGTTTACACAATAATTCCTTATGAACTCATCTCGGGGATATTATCAACCCTTCCGGGATACACTTTCCCGTCAAGTATTCACAGCATGTCATATATAAAATATAGAGACCCAATTTTTCCGGTAATTAACCCAATAATTAAATCGGTTAATTCCTTTGGAAAATCAAAGTCTCTAGTATTAAATATACACACCCGCAATAATATCGGGGATTAAGAATAAAATACTCCGAGATTTAAATTGATTATCCAAGGCAATCCTAATCAATAAATCTCAAGCGATCCGCCCAATACACCAAGTGTACAAGTGTGATAAAATAATTAAGATAAATTATTTTCTCTCTCACACAACGACTATACCGATGGATTGGTCCGTGTCCATCTAGGTCGTGAGCAACTGTTCGATTAAATACGAGTAACCGATAGTATGATCTTCTGTGCGCCCATGCACACCATACTAACTACAACGTATAAAATCCAGGACTATATTTTGCATAATTAATTAATAATAATTAAATGCAAATAATTGTTTATTAATTAAATAGGTTAAATGCTATGACCGGGAGTTTACCGATACTTAAATCTAGACATTAAGTACACAACTCCAACAATCTCCCACTTGTACTAAGGTCGAGTCATTTCCTCCAAACTCCCGACTCCCATACTCATCACGTGCTTAAGTTATACTTTCCAGAAGTATTATGTGAATGAGCAATCTAGGTTGCCGCTCTGAAGTTATCTTGGTGACTACTGCGTCGTCTCCCTTGACGATGATTCGTATCAGGTGGTACTGGCTCTATGTGTTATCATCACCTTTCGAACTTATGACTTCTTCCAGTTCTCCATGCACCGCTATGTATATAGCCTTTGGTGAACCAAGAATCATATCCAAGTTCAGAGGTCATTCCGGAACCTAACCAAAACTTCCGCTGCCTCTGAGGCTGCTATTCGATTTATGATAGAGTCCGAGAAGCATCACGCTTATCACTCTTTAAGTTCCACCTCTTCTAAAAGTGAACACATAGCCTGATATCGACTTACACTGGTCTTTCTCTGATTTTGGATCTGAGAAACTGTAATCTAAGAAGATTTCGTTTTGCCAGTAATCCAGTACTTCCAAGTACTTTACAGCATTCGAATATTTCTTATCCAGATTACTTTGATATCCTCCCACTACGCTAGCCGCATAGTTGATATCAGGTTCTTGTTTTTCAACATTGCATCTACAAAGCTCTCTACACTCGAAGTGTAGGAAACTGCTTTGTCTATATCTATCTCCTTTATGCGTTCGAAACACATACCTTTAGATAGATGTATTCTGTTCCCGAAAGGCAATAACCTTTCTCAGAATTGTGCATGTTTAAAACAAACCATAATCGTACTAAGATATCTTAAGAGAAGTACAAATGTTCTTGTCTAGAGATCGAAGATTTCTAAGAACATGATCCAACTTCATCTTAATCTTATATCTCGATTTATTTAGACAACCTCTATTTTATGTCTAACAACACTTTTACATTGTTGCCAACGATGAAGTGTTATCTACACAAAATTCCGAGAAACACCACCTTTGTTTCCATTACGTCTCTAACACACCTCTCTCGCAAAATCCTATGCAGAACTAGGGATCGATTTCATGTCTACTAGATCCAGAGTTCAAAACTCCTCCAGTCTTATGAACATCTCTGGTTGCTTAACAACCTCCCACTGCAATGGCGTTCCGGTGTATAACAGTAATAACATTAGGTGCAGTCAGTGGTGTACTACTACTCGGTTAGGCTGGTTCTCAGTCTTTCCCTTTCCTCTTTTAAAGTACTTTGTCAGTTAGGGCATTGTAGTTCGTTTAATAGTCTTCCTCTAAGAACCGGGCGAGGACACCCTTCTGGTTCGTAGTACTATTGAACATACAATTACTTGTTCTTCTAGGATATTCTACAATCACATTGAATGTGCCGTTGTATCCAGAAATATCCATAGAACACAGGTAGTTCCGAACAAACTTGTTCTTTTACCATTAGAATTCCATTTCTTATACCTGACACACCATGTCTACACATCAGTGTATGGTGTAGTCGTTTGAGACTTAATCTCAATCTTTGATTTATGCTATGTGTTATTCAGATAGGTGATAGCCTCCGCGAACAAGTCACAGGCTTCTAACGGATATACTTTGAAGGTTCCACATAATGGCTTTGTGTTGAAAACACTCCGCTTTTATGGCACAACAAGTAGTCTAATCCATCTTCGAGTATTCTTGAAAGAACGACTCGTACCTTCTCTAATTACTCATACCGCATTAATCATAAATCATTTTCTATACTTGTCCGAATTCCATCCTTTATCCAGAAAGGTTAACTTAGTTGTATCATCTTTCAAGATTGATTCTTAGGTCGGGAGGTCCATTCCTCCAACTATAATTGATCAATTCAATTTCGACCTTTTGAATCCCTTTTGAATAGATACTACCAAGTTCAAGAATTCACAAGTATAATGATTAATAAGAGAAATACATCTAATAAGCAAAACAAGTTATACATAACGGTTTGTTGCATCGTGGTAGACTAAGGATTCATCATTCACATATTGCTGTCTAATGTACCAGAATAGATATCACCATTATTTCTTATCCAAACCATCAAATGATTAAAGAAATAAAATATCCATTCATTAATAAAGAAAACCAGAACAAAAGTTCCTTTTCAAAATAAAGGGGTACATAAAGCAATAACTGAAATGAAATCCTAAAACAGATAAATGTCTTCCACTGCAACCGCTGCTACCCCAACAGCTTCGCCCATGTAGACTCGAACTCTTCTTCTCTAAGTCGTCGGGTTTTCTGGAACCCCTGCATTTAAAGAAATGCACATACCGTCAGTGGTTCCATATCTACACACCAGAATACTGGTAGATAACACCGCTGACTATGTTTTTACGACTAAAGAAAAATTCGTACCTCTGAGAGGACATTCAGACTTCCAGTGTCCAGACTTGTTGCATCGGAAGCACTTGCCCCTTGGCTTACTAGCCCCCACTCGTGGTCCATTCCTCTTGGCCCCACTGGGTTTTATGGCTTGCTTCCTTTTCTTTCCCCTACCTCCAATAGCTTTCAAGCTTTTGGACTTGGTAGCCACAATTGCTTGAGACTTGCCCTTCTTGTAGATCCCGTCTGCCGCCTTCAGTTCAGTCAGGAGTTGCGCAAGGCTATAAGATAGTTTACCCATATTATAGCTCATACGAAACTGCTCAAACTTAGGGGTCAGAGACTGGAGTATGATGTCGACTTGCGTCTCATCATCAATGGAAGCTCCTAGGACCTCAAGTTCATTCAACAAACTCATCATCTTAAGAACGTGCTCCCCAACAGGCGTTCCTTCAGACTGAGTAGTCGACATGAGGACTCTCATGGCTTCTTGCCTTGCCGCACGATCCTGCTCCCCAAACATCTCCTTGAGGTTAGTCATCATATCCCGGGCAGTGTCCATCGGCTCATGTTGGGTTTGGAGTACATTTGACATGGAAGCCAAAATATAGCACCTAGCCATTTCATCAGCCTTTTTCCACTTCCGATATGTTGTCTTTTCCTCATCAGTTGAGGCAGCCGTGGGCTCAGCAGGGCATTTATCAGAGAGTACAAACTTGTACTCTTCAGCAGTCAGGACAATGTCCAAATTTCTCTTCCAATCAATGTAATTGGGACCAGTGAGTTTATGTTCCTTGAGTATCACAGAAAGTGGATTCATAGCTATTCTCTAAACCTATAAGCACATGTAAACAAACAATCAATTTAATGTCCGACATTATCTCCCTCAAATAATATCATTAAATCACTAATTGCGTCTAAAATCCCATCAGGTAAGGCAAGCCACGTGGTGTGGACGTTTACCCACCCAAATTATTTAGCAATTAGATTTTCTTTGGTCATACATCAATCATAGCGTAACTTCGTGGGGAAGAATACTATAACGCGTATCTAAGTGTAAACCATCACTCAGCACTAAGGTACATCGCTTGGAATTGCTACGTCACCGCAAGCCACGTGGTGTGGACGTTTACGACAATTTCACAACTCTTCACAATCACTTATAACTGTCTACATCAATTAATCCAAAATCCGTCAGCATAGCAAGCCACGTGGTGTGGACGTTTACTACACCAAGAGATTTTTATAATTGACTCCCAATTACAAGATCCATTCGATTTCGTAAATCAAGACTCGGAGAATCATAAGTGAAACTCGAAGTTTCTAACCAGTGATTCACCATGCGAGCGACCCTATCTCTCATAAATGAGGGAGCCGAGCAGACAATCGACCCACCTATCAAAGAATGGTACGAAGGTCTCTAATTTGTGTCATCCACATGACCAAGTGGCTCTGGCTCCATTCCACTCCCCGGGGTGAGAATGTGTCGACTTGAAGTCAGTTTCAGAAAGACAAATTAGGCATTGTTTGATAAACTTGATCAATGTTTCTTGTAAGAGGAATTACAAGAATTCTCCTCCAATGACTCGTCTATATGAACTTCGAAAGTCCATAAAAGTCACCAAGACAACAGTGACGGAGACCATGGGAATGTTTCCATCCCCTCTCCCACTTAGCTTTTTACGATAAAGGGATACGCTATCTAGTGCATAAAAATAAACACATATAGCATGCATGTAAGCAATAAAGCACATAGATCACATAGTCAAAATAATGCTAGAGAAATTATTTTCCCGACTATCATGGCTTTATCTTCATATGCATCTTCTAGCCTTCAGTCTTCGTTTCTTGAATGCTCCATGTGACGAGAATATTAATTTCCAATATTTAAATCTATTTATTTTCAATTAATCCAAAAGTTACTTAATTTGAAAATTAAGTCAATTGAATATATCAAAAATAAAATTAAATACTATTAATATTTTTATTTATTTATTTTCCTATCTAGTTCTATTAAATCTCTAGAATAATCTATCCAAGTAAAATTGGAATATTCTAGAAGACATCTATAATAGAACAAGGAAATAAAATAAATTAGGACTCACTACTTTCCAAATTCATTTTTATTCCTAATCCATGAATATTCCCATGAGAGTAGAAATAATCAATATAGGAAAAATAAATTTAGTACTAAATTAATTAAATTCCTAATCTTTGAATAATTCCATGAAGGAAATAAATCAATAGGAATAAAATTAATTCAAATTAATTCTTTTCCTAATCCATGAGAGTTTCCAAAAGGAGAACACTCAAATAGGAAAAATCCGAATTAATTAGGAAAGTAGATCTTGGGTTGGGAGACCCCATACCACCATACCATGATGGATCGGCCGGCCACTCGGGGAGGAGCGCCGCCGCCGCCTAGCCACGCCGGCTAGGCCATGGATCGATCACCATCATGGGATCGATCCCAAGCCCTACTCTCTTCGTCACTTCTTCGTCTTCCGGCGATCGTCTCATCATCGAACCAACGTAAATAAATTACAAAATTTAAATTACAATTCCGGTATCGATTCTATACATGAAATCGACCCTATACATTTTCCGGAAAATAAAGAACGTAATAATAAATCCTAAATTCGGTCAACCCCCGAATTTTTACTATTACAAACATTCAACCATACAAAAACGAATCTCGACATGTCCGAGAGTTTAATCATGATAATTAACTAAAAAACAATAATTAATTAAATCCAACCATGATAGCCGGAAATCCTGCAAGGTAGAACAATAATCGAACATATACATGAACACGAAACCAAACGCTCTGATACCAATTGCTGGGATTCGATGTCCCGGGCTATCAAAAAAATTGCGGAACCGATAACCCGATCGAAAACCCGTCGCCGGAGATTACACGAACACCGAATCATCAGCAGGAGTCCGGCCTTTGGAGACTACGCGCCCGAAGACACGCAGCCCGCCCCCAGCCGAAATCCCCCGCGAGTCGGAAATCACGAACGCGAACCACACGCGAAGAACCGGGCTCGACGAGAGCGTCGCCGCGGGATGAACCCGCGGCTAAACCCTAGCCGAACCCCATCGCGGATGGGGTTCGCGATCGCCGTGCATGGCGATCGCTGGGCTGCTCCGGCAGCCCCGAGCGGTGAGTCCGGCGACTCACCGCCATCACCGACAGGAGGGGGGGACCACCAGTCGCGGCGCGAGGCCGCGACGGTCCCCGGCGATCGAGCTAGGGCTCGATCGCCCCCAGCCGCGGCGTCCAGCCGCGGCCCTCTCTCCTTGCGCGCACCACCGGCGAAGGGAGGCCGGGGGGTTCGATCCGCCGTGGCACCAGCCCACGGCCGAACCCCCAGCGATCGACTTCACGTCGATCGCTCGCCCCGGCGTCCAGCCGGGGCTTCCCTCACGCCCGCGCGCCGGCGGTCGAACCCTAGGGTTCGGCCGCCTCTTGTTCGATCCCGACGGGGATCGCGAGATCCCCGTATCCCGGTCTCGACGTTCCCGGATCGTCTTGTTCATGTACATATCACGATTAATAAGCACAAATAATCATGAAGGGGGTTTTTGATTATTACCTCGATTCGTTGTACGGAGAAACGAAATCAAACGACCTTGCGATCTTCCTACGTACTCCTCGCACCTCGTCTGAACGTCGTGTGGGCGATGATCTATCGAACTCCTATGGATCTCCTTCACTCTCCAAGACTTTATGATTGGCGTAGGTCAATTATTATGTGTTGTGAAAAGTGAAGACCATGTAGTGCTTATATAGGCTACGTAGGGGATCATAAGGAGATTAAATATTGGGCTTCTAAATATTAAAGATTAAATTGGGTCCAAACCCAAATCCATTAATCCTTATCAATATTAAATTTTATTTATTTTCCACTATATAAATAAAATTGCACTCCTAATATTAATCCATATTATATCAAATAATATTTCTCCGATTAGTATTATTTATTCCGTGTATTTAAGATTTAAATATCCATGAATAAATTTATTTATTGCTCAATAAATAATATTCATATCTTATATCCGAGACTAGTACCGTTCAACCTTTATTATTGTGCGGAACGAATCCACTCATGAGGTTTACACAATAATTCCTTATGAACTCATCTCGGGGATATTATCAACCCTTCCGGGATACACTTTCCCGTCAAGTATTCACAGCATGTCATATATAAAATATAGAGACCCAATTTTTTCGGTAATTAACCCAATAATTAAATCGGTTAATTCCTTTGGAAAATCAAAGTCTCTAGTATTAAATATACACACCCGCAATAATATCGGGGATTAAGAATAAAATACTCCGAGATTTAAATTGATTATCCAAGGCAATCCTAATCAATAAATCTCAAGCGATCCGCCCAATACACCAAGTGTACAAGTGTGATAAAATAATTAAGATAAATTATTTTCTCTCTCACACAACGACTATACCGATGGATTGGTCCGTGTCCATCTAGGTCGTGAGCAACTGTTCGATTAAATACGAGTAACCGATAGTATGATCTTCTGTGCGCTCATGCACACCATACTAACTACAACGTATAAAATCCAGGACTATATTTTGCATAACTAATTAATAATAATTAAATGCAAATAATTGTTTATTAATTAAATAGGTTAAATGCTATGACCGGGAGTTTACCGATACTTAAATCTAGACATTAAGTACACAACTCCAACACAAGGCCATTTCCTAATCTATGAGCACATATAACAACAAACAATCGATTTAATCTCCGATATTATCTCCCTCAAATAATATCATTAAACCGCTAATCACATCTAAAATCCCATCAGATATGGCAAGCCACGTTCGTGTGGACGTTTACCTATCCAAATGATTTAGCAATTAGATTTACTTCGGTCGTACATCATTATAGCGTTACTTCGTTGGGAAGAATACTATAAAGCGTACCTAAGTGTAAACCATTACTCAGTATCTAAGAAGATTGTTTGGGACACGCATATTCACCGCAAGCCACGTTAGTGTGGACGTTTACGTTAACATACGCTCCTTTACTCCCCTCTATAACTGTCTACATCACTTAATCCAAAATCCCATTCAGTATAGCAAGCCACGTTCGTGTGGACGTTTACTACACCAAAAGATTTTTATAAGTGACTCCAATTACTTGATCCATTCGATTTTCGTAAATCAAGACTCGGAGAATCATAAGTGAAACTCGAAGTTTCTAACCAGTGATTCACCATGCGAACATCCCTATCTCTCATTAAATGAGGGAGCCAAGCAGACAATCGATCTAGTCATCAAATGACACGAAAGTCTCTAATTTGTGTCCTCGACATGACCAAGTGGCTTTGGCTCCATTCCACTCCCCGGGGTGAGAATGAGTCGACTTGAAATCAGTTTTGGAAAGACAAATTAGGCATTGTTTGATAAACTTAATCAATGTTTCTCGTAAGAGGAATTACAAGAATTCTCCTCCAATGACTTGTCTATACGAACTTCAAAAGTCCATAAAAGTCACCAAGAGAACAGCAATGGAGACCATGACAATGTTTCCATTCCCTCTCCCACTTAGCTTTTTATAACAAAGGGATACGCTATCTAATGCATAATTAAATACACATAAGCATAATAACAAACATACATTTCATGCAAGTACGTACACAAATAATCAAATAATTGCTCAAGTAAAATTATTTCTCGACTATTCGTACCTTGATGAATTCCAGCATGCTTGTCTTGAGTCTTCATTCTACGTCTTGAATACTTTGCCGAGCGACGGAAAAATTCTTTGATTCTCATATTTAATTTATTTTAAATAAAATCCAAGATTCCAATTCAAAAATAAATTTGAATCAATCTAATGATTTTAAATAAAATACTCCAATTAAATAAAATCAATTCCATTGATTTCCATATTTAATTCTATTTTAAATAAAATCCAAGATTTTCCAATCCAAAATAAATTTTGAATTAATCTAATGATCTTAAATAAAATACTTAAATTAAATAAAATCAATATTATTAAAATCCATTGATTTTCATATTTAATTCTATTCTAAATAAAATCCAAGATTCCAATTCAAAAATAAATTTTGAATTAATCTAATGATTTTAATTAAAATACTTAAATTAAATAAAATCAATATTATTAAAATCCATTGATTTCCATATTTAATTCCATTCTAAATAAAATCCAAGATTTTCCAATCCAAAATAAATTTTGAATTAATCTAATGATTTTAAATAAAATACTTAAATTAAATAAAATCAATATTTTAATAATTTCTCAATCCTATTTAGATTAGATCTCAAGAATCCTAATCAAAATCGAATTTTGATTCTTCTTAAGACTTCTAATCCAAGTAGGTATAGGATATCTAGAGAAACTAGGATTTTCTTTCCTAATTTAACTCTCTATCTAATTCCATTATTTAATTCCATAATTAAGAAATATAATCCAAATAGAATTTGAATTAATTCCAAAATTAAATTAAATAAAATTAGAAAGATTAAATTATTTCCGGAAAGATCGGATTACCGGGACGAACCGAAAAAAAAAAATTCCGATCGACCCAAAATCGAACCATGAACATGGACCAATCGAAACCATGGCTTTAGTTTCATGCATGCGGACATGCAACACACAAGCCATGCCATGCATTTAAATCATTCAGCCCACATGCAAAGACCACGCACACACATGCATAAGAAAATCGCATGGTGTCGGCCTCTGACAAAAAACATGTCGGCCGACACTGTTTATTTAAAAAAAAAATTAGCGATCGTCTTCTTCAGCGTCGTCTTCTTCGGCGAAATTTTGCACCAGCCCTGGTCGATTTCCGGCACGACGTCTCCACTGACGACACATGCCATCGACCCATGGTGCAGCCACGCACGAGCAGCCCGCGATCAAGTCGAGCGAAGCGCGCCGTTCGATCGATCGCGCCGGCGCCCGTCTGGAGTTTCGCCGGAGCAGCTGCGACTCTCTGGACTTCCGTCGACTTCCGGCGAACCATCCCACGATGGTGAACGCCAAGTCGACGAGCCCGTACGTCCAGCCGCTGCCTTCGATGTCCGAGCGTGAAGCTGTCCGCGAGCATCGAGCACAACCGCCGGCTGCCGGCGAACCACCGCCACTGGTGGCACACGCCGACACGCCCAGCCGTGATCAGCCCACGTCCAGCAGCCCGCACAGCTCGTGCCTCCAGCTACCTTCCCGGCAGCCCGCACCAAGCGCACGTTCGATCCGGTTCGATTTCCGAAAAAACCCTCGAATTTTAATAATTAATATTTTCGACAAACACAATTCATACGAGAGATAAAATAAGTACGTAGAACAATATAGCACAATAATTTAACAATTTAAATTAATCTATGGCTATAAACAACGACAATCGATTATCGAAACAATTAACGAAAAACGTAACCATACGCTCTGATACCAGTTGTTGGAATTCGATATCCCGGGTTATTTAAATTTGCGGAAACCAATAACCCGATCAAACCCTTCGCCGAAGATCACATGAACGCCGACTCATCCGCCGGAGTCCGGCCTTTGGAGACCACGCACCCGAAGGCACGCAGCCCGCCCCCAGCCGAACCCCCGCGAGACGGGGTTCACGCGATCGAAATCGCGTTCGATCTTCACGATCGATGGGGCTGCCCAGCAGCCCCCCGCGGCGAGTCCGGCGACTCGCCGCCGCCTGGAGGAGCCCCGCCTTCACGGCGGGTGGGGTGCGGCACCAGCCCGCGCCCCCGGCGATCGATCCCCGTGATCGATCGCGAGCCCTCGGCCCAGCCGAGGGTTCCTTTCCTCCGCGCGCCGCCAAACCCTAGCGGGCGATCCCGCGGTCCGTCTAATCCGGGTTCGAACTTCGGATCTTGTTTTTCGATAATTGATCAATAAACTAGAATTAAATTGCGGAAATTTAATTCACCTTTCGATTCGTTGTGCGGAGAAACGAGATCTTATGATGACCTTGAGATCTTCCCACGTATTCCTTGCACTTGTTCAAACGTCGGGTGGGCGACGATCCTCCGAACACTATGGATCTCCTTCTCTCCTTTCTCTCTCTAGAATTGTGATCTTCAAGTTATGAGAATAGAGAAGACCATGTAGTGCTTTTATAGGCTACGTAGGGGATCTTAAGGAGGTGGAATATTGGGCTTCTAATATTGAAGATTAAATTGAGCCCAATGCTCAAGTCCATTAATCCTTATCAATATTAATTAATTTATTTTCCACTATATAAATTAATTGCACTCCCAATATTAAACCATATTATATCAAATAATATTTCTCCGGTAGTATTATTTATTCCGTGTATTTAAGATATAAATATCCATGAATAAAATTAATTTATTGCTAATTAATTTATTCATCTCTTATATCCGAGACTAGTACCATTCATCCTTAATTATTATGCGGAACAAATCCACCTGCAGGGTTTACATAATAATTCCTTATGAACTCATCTCGGGGATATTATCAACCCTTACGGGATACACTTTCCCGTCAAGTATTCACGGCATGTCATATATAAAATATAGCGACCCAACTTAACCGGTAATTGACCCAATAATTAAACCGGTCAATTCCTTTGGAAAATCAAAGTCACTTATATTAAATATACACACCCGCAATAGTATCGGGGATTAAGAATAAAATACACTGAGACTTAAATCGATTATCGCCGGCAATACTAATCGATAAATCTCAAACGATCCGCCCAATACACCAAGTGTACAAGTGTGATAAAATAATTAAGATAAATTATTTTCTCTCTCACACAACGACTATACCGATGGATTGGTCCGTGTCCATCTAGGTCGTGAGCAACTGTTCGATTAAATACGAGTAAACGATAGTATGATCTTCTGTGTGGGCCCGACACACCATACTAACTACAACGTATAGAATCCAGGACTATAATTTGCATATATTTAATTATAAATAATTAAATGCAAATAATTGTTTATTTAATTAAATAGATTAGTGGCAATGGATCGTGAGTTTCCGTTACTTAAATCTAGACATTAAGTACACAACTCCAACAAAAGGTACCTTGCTGATCTCTCCTCTTGAATGCGTTCCTCCCATTGACATATTTTTATTTGAGTCTGAAGACCTTGGTCGATGGGGTCGACCTCCTTATTTGCACACTTTGCCCAAGGCAAAGTGTGTATGTGGGAAGGTGCGCCAACATCGTTTGGAGTCGGAGTATTGAGTCTGGGGAGATGCTTGCCCATCTTATTACTATTTGCACACTTTTCCAGAGGCAAAGTGTGTGAGTGGGGGAATGGCAAGAGTGTTGGAGTTGTGTACTTAATGTCTAGATTTAAGTAACGGAGACTCACGATCCATTGCCACTAATCTATTTAATTAAATAAACAATTATTTGCGTTTAATTATTGTTAATTAAATATATGCAAATTATAGTCCTGGATTTTATACGTTGTAGTTAGTATGGTGTGCATGGGCACACAGAAGATCATACTATCGGTTACTCGTATTTAATCGAACAGTTGCTCACGACCTAGATGGACACGGACCAATCCATCGGTATAGTCGTTGTGTGAGAGAGAAAATAATTTATCTTAATTATTTTATCACACTTGTACACTTGGTGTATTGGGCGGAACGTTTGAGATTTATCGATTAGGATTGCCGGCGATAATCGATTTAAGTCTCAGTGTATTTTATTCTTAATCCCCGATACTATTGCGGGTGTGTATATTTAATATAAGTGACTTTGATTTTCCAAAGGAATTGACCGGTTTAATTACTGGGTCAATTACCGGTTAAGTTGGGTCGCTATATTTTATATATGACATGCCGTGAATACTTGACGGGAAAGTGTATCCCGTAAGGGTTGATAATATCCCCGAGATGAGTTCATAAGGAATTATTATGTAAACACTGCAGGTGGATTTGTTCCGCATAATAATTAAGGTTGAATGGTACTAGTCTCGGATATAAAAGATGAATAAATTAATTAGCAATAAATTAATTTTATTCATGGATATTTATATCTTAAATACACGGAATAAATAATACTACCGGAGAAATATTATTTGATATAATATGGTTTAATATTGGGAGTGCAATTAATTTATATAGTGGAAAATAAATAAATTAATATTGATAAGGATTAATGGACTTGAGCATTGGGCTCAATTTAATCTTCAATATTAGAAGCCCAATATTCCACCTCCTTTTGATCCCCTACGTAGCCTATAAAAGCACTACATGGTCTTCTCTATTCTCATAACTTGAAGATCAAAATTCGAGAGAGAGAAAGGAGAGAAGGAGATCCATAGAGTTCGGAGGATCGTCGCCCACCCGACGTTCGAACGAGTGCAAGGAATACGTGGGAAGATCTCAAGGTCATCATAAGATCTCGTTTCTCCGCACAACGAATCGAAAGGTGAATTAAATAATTCCGCTATTTAATTCATGTATATTGAAATCAATTATCGGAAAAACAAGATCCAAGAGTCGAACCCGGATTAGACGAACGATCACGCGGTGGTGGCGAATCCACCGGACCGCGGGATCGCCCGCTAGGGTTTGGCGGCGCGCGGAGGAAAGGAACCCTCGGCTGGGCCGAGGGCTCGCGATCGATCGCCGGGGGCGCAGGCTGGTGCCGCACCCCACCCGCCGTGAAGGCGGGGCTCCTCCAGGCGGCGGCGAGTCGCCGGACTCGCCGCGGGGGGCTGCTGGGCAGCCCCATCGATCGCGAAGATCGAACGCGATCCTCGATCGCGTGAAACCCGTCTCGCGGGGGTTCGGCTGGGGGCGGGCTGCGTGCCTTCGGGTGCGTGGTCTCCAAAGGCCGGACTCCGGCGGATGAGTCGGCATTCATGTGATCTCCGCAAATTTAAATAACCCAGGATATCGAATTCCAACAATTGGTATCAGAGCGTACGGTTACGTTTTTTCGTTAATTGTTTCGATAATCGATTCTCGATGTATATGGCCATAGATTAATTTAATTGCGTTAAATTATTGTGCTATATTTGTTCTACGTACTTGTTTTATCTCTCGTATGAATTGTGTTGGACGGAAAAATTAATTATTAAAAATCGAGGTTTTTTCGGAATAATCGAACCTAGATCGATCGCTCGCAGCGGGCTGCTGGGCTGCTCGACTTGGTGATCTCCATCGCCGGAAGTCGGGGCAGTCGGCGGCGTGGCTACGAGCACAGCCGGGTGGCACGCCTTTGCGCAGGCTGTTTGTGCGGGCTGCTGTGTCGATGAGGGGCATCGACTGAATGAATTAATTCATTCACGATCCCATGCTGTACAAATCAATTGCATGGCTTGTGCATGTGCGTGTGTTAATTCTTGGATACATGGCCTTGTATGAGAATTAATTCATGGTGCTGTGCATGTGCATGTGAAATGGCTTGGGTCGATATGCATGGGTTGTGCATGGTTCGACCGGTAAATCCGATCTTTCCGAAAATAATTTAATCTTTCTAATTTTATTTAATTTAATTTTGGAATTTATTCAAATTTTATTTGGATTAGATTTCTTAATTATGGAATTAAATAATGGAATTAGATGGAGAGTTAAATTAGGAAAGAAAATCCTAGTTTCTCTAGATATCCTATACCTACTTGGATTAGAAGTCTTAAGAAGGATCAAAATTCGATTTTGATTAGGATTCTTGAGATCTAATCTAAATAGAATTGAGAAATTATTAAAATACTGATTTTATTTAATTTAAGTATTTTATTTAAAATCATTAGATTAATTCAAAATTTATTTTGGATTGGAAAATCTTGGATTTTATTTAAAATAGAATTAAATATGGAAATCAATGGATTTTAATAATATTGATTTTATTTAATTTAAGTATTTTATTTAAAATCATTAGATTAATTCAAATTTTATTTTGGATTGGAAAATCTTGGATTTTATTTAAAATATAATTAAATTTGGAAATCAATGGATTTTAATAATATTGATTTTATTTAATTTAAGTATTTTATTTAAAATCATTAGATTAATTCAAAATTTATTTTGGATTGGAAAATCTTGGATTTTATTTAGAATAGAATTAAATATGGAAATCAATGGATTTTAATAATATTGATTTTATTTAATTTAAGTATTTTATTTAAAATCATTAGATTAATTCAAAATTTATTTTGGATTAAAAAATCTTGGATTTTATTTAAAATAGAATTAAATAAGTAAATCAATGGAATTGATTTTATTTAATTGGAGTAAAATTAAATATGAGAATCAAAGAATTTTTCCGTCGCTCGGCAAAGTGTTCAAGACGTAGAATGAAGACTCAAGGCAAGCATGCTGGAATTCATCAAGGTACGAATAGTCGAGAAATAATTTTACTTGAGCAATTATTTGATTATTTGTGTACGTACTTGCATGAAATGTATGTTTGTTATTATGCTTATGTGTATTTAATTATGCATTAGATAGCGTATCCCTTTATTGTAAAAAGCTAAGTGGGAGAGGGAATGAAAACATTGCCATGGTCTCCATTGCTGTTCTCTTGGTGACTTTTATGGACTTTTGAAGTTCGTATAGACAAGTCATTGGAGGAGAATTCTTGTAATTCCTCTTACGAGAAACATTGATTAAGTTTATCAAACAATGCCTAATTTGTCTTTCCAAAACTGATTTCAAGTCGACTCATTCTCACCCCGGGGAGTGGAATGGAGCCAAAGCCACTTGGTCATGTCGAGGACACAAATTAGAGACATTCGTGTCATTTGATGACTAGATCGATTGTCTGCTCGGCTCCCTCATTCTATGAGAGATAGGGTTGTTCGCATGGTGAATCACTGGTTAGAAACTTCGAGTTTCACTTATGATTCTCCGCGTCTTGATTTACAAGATTAAATGATTCAAGTAATTGGATGTCAATTATAAAGATCTTTTTGTGTAGTAAACGTCCACACGAACGTGGCTTGCTATGCTGAATGGGATCTTGGATTAATTGATGTAGACAGTTATAGAAGGGAGTGAAGTAGCGTATGTTAACATAAACGTCCACACGAACGTGGCTTGCGGTGAATATACGTGTCCCAAACAATCTTCTAGGATACTGAGTAATGGTTTACACTTAGGTACGCTTTATAGTATTCTTCCCAACGAAGTAACGCTATAATTGTTGTACGACCGAAGCAAATCTAATTGCTAAATCATTTGGATAGGTAAACGTCCACACGAACGTGGCTTGCCATATCTGATGGGATTTTAGATGTGATTAGTGGTTTAATGATATTATTTGAGGGAGATAATATCGGAGATTAAATCGATTGTTTGTTGTTATATGTGCTCATAGATTAGGAAAAGGCCTTGAACCCACTTTATGTGATACGTAAGGATTTTAACTCACTGGTCCCTAAATGTAATGATTGGAATAGAGATCTAGACATTACCCAAACTGTTAAAGAGTACTAGTTAGTACTCAGTGAGCTTTGTCCTCCCGAGCCTATTAACATAGGCGGCTAGACAAGAAGCGATGAGGATACTCATAAAGGCCAGTCACTTCGAGGAAAACGTTTTTGAGATGATTGACCTTTTAGACGAGTTGAGACGGAAATCGCAAGCTCTTGTAGCCAATGCCAAAGGTTTCGAACCTAAAGGCATGAATCGGGGGAAGAGACAAGAAAGCAAAGAAACCCAGTGGTTCCTTTTGGACCACTAGATGGGACGAGAAAGCCATAAGGCAAGTGTTCTCGATGCAAACAGTCTGGGTACTGAAAGTCTGATTATCCTCTCAAAAGTACGAAATTTTCTTTAGTCGTGAAACATAGTTAGTGGTATTATCTACCGGAACCTGGTGTGTAGATATGGAACCACTGACGGTATGTGCATTTTAAATGCAAGGGTTCCAGGAAACCCGACGACTTAGAAAAGAAGAAATCGTAGTCTACATGGGCAATGCTGTGGAGGAGGCAGTAGTTGCAGTGGAGGACATTTTATAGGATTTCATTTTGAGTTATTGCTTTTATGTACCTTTCATATTAGAAAGAACTTTGTTCTGGATTTCTAATAAATGGATATTTTATTTCTTTTAATCATTTGATGGTTATAAGAAGAAATAATGATATTATCTATTTTGGTACATTAGCTAGCAATATATAAATGATGAATCCTGAGTCCACCACGATGCAACGAACTGTTTTATATATAACTCGTTTTACTAATAAGAGATTTCTTTATTTAATCATTTATACTTGTGGATTCTTATGCTAAGTCATATTTATTCAAATGAGAAGTTCAAAGGTCGAAAATTGATTGTAAGATCAATTAAGTTGAAGGAGTGGACCTTCCGACCTAAGAATCTAATTTGGAAGATAATACGACTAAGCAATCCTTTATGGATATAAGATATAAGATCCGGACAAGTATTAGAATTGATTGACTCTGATTTATTATCAGAGCTTGGGATTGGATCCCAAGTGACTACACCATACAGTCCTCTGTAGAAATGGTGTGTCGGAAATAAGAAATGGAACTCTTATAGAAATAGTAAAAGCTTGAGTTATACGGAACTACCTATGTTCTATAGATATGTCTTGATAACAACGGCGCATTTCAATGCGGTTGTAAGTTCTAACGCCCGGTTCTTAGAGGAAGACTATTAGATGAACCACAAGCCCAAAGTGACGTAATACTTTTGAAAGAGAGAAAACGATTAAGACTTAGAACCAGCCGAACCGAGTAGCGGTACACCACTAACTGCACCTACTATTATTACTGTTTATACACCAGAATGCCATTGTAGTGGGAGGTTGTTTGACAACCGGAGATATTCATAAGACTAGGAGAGTTTTGAACTCTGGACCTAGTATACATGAAATCAATCCCTAGATCTACATGAAGGCGGTACTAGATCTAAATGTGCCTTCTTGGAGAGCAATAAGGATTATTGCTAAGAGGCAAGATCATTTAGAGTACAAGCTTAGTTAATCCATTTATGGATTGAAACAAAGCATTGAGTTCGTGGTACTTGCAAATTGATGAGATAGTCCATTTTATGGATTCATCAAAAGCATAGACGAATGTTGTGTATTGGAAACGTGATGGAAAAACAAGGTGGTGTTTCTCGGGTTTTATGTAGATAACATTTTATCATTGGCAACAATGTAAAGATGTTGTCAGACATAAAATGATGGTTGTCTAGAAAAATCGATATATGAGATAAAGAAGAAGTTAGAGCATGTTCTTAAAGATCTAGGATCTCAAGAAAAGAACATTGTACTTCTCTAGATATCTTATACGATTATGGTTCGTTTTAACATGCAAGATTCCGAGAAAGGTTCGTTACCTTTCACAGACGGAATGCATCTATCTAAGGATATGTGTTTTGGAACACAAAAAGGAGATAGAAGCAATGAAAGCGGATTCCTACACTTACAGTGAGGAAAGCTTAATAAATGCATTGTTGAAAACAAGAACCTGATATCGGCTATGCGGTAAGCATAGTGGGAGGATATCAAGGTAATCCTGGAAAGGAATACTTGACTGCTGTAATGAACATTTTAAGTACTTTCGAAGTACTGGAAACTATGTTCTGGATTACGGAGCAGACAAACATTTCCTTTGGATTACATTCTCTTAGATTTCTAATCGAATGAGGACCGGTGTAAGTCGATATCAGGCTATGTGTTTCACTATTGAAGGAGAAGGAGTTTTAACATGGAAGAGTGATAAGCACGATGCTTTTCGGACTCTACCATGGGTAACCAAATAAGCGGCCTCAGAGGCAGCGGAAGTTTTGGTATAACTCCGGGATAATCTCTGGGACTTAGATGTGATTCTTAATTTACCAAAGTCTATGCAAATAGCGGTGCGATGGCAAATGGTAAGATCACGAGTCCATAAGTGTAAGATAACACATAGTGCAAGTACCACCTGATACGAGTCATCGTCGAGGGAGACGACGCTGTAGTCACCAAGATAACTTCAGAGCGGCAACCTAGATTGCTCATTCACATAGTACTTCTTGGAAGTACAACTTAAGCACGTGATGAGTATGGGAGTCGGGAGTTTGGAGGAAATGACTAGACCTTAGTACAAGTGGGAGATTGTTGGAGTTGTGTACTTAATGTCTAGATTTAAGTAACGGAGACTCACGATCCATTGCCACTAATCTATTTAATTAAATAAACAATTATTTGCGTTTAATTATTGTTAATTAAATATATGCAAATTATAGTCCTGGATTTTATACGTTGTAGATAGTATGGTGTGCATGGGCACACAGAAGATCATACTATCGGTTACTCGTATTTAATTGAACAGTTGCTCACGACCTAGATGGACATGGACCAATCCATCGGTATAGTCGTTGTGTGAGAGAGAAAATAATTTATCTTAATTATTTTATCACACTTGTACACTTGGTGTATTGGGCGGATCGTTTGAGATTTATCGATTAGGATTGCCGGCGATAATCGATTTAAGTCTCAGTGTATTTTATTCTTAATCCCCGATACTATTGCGGGTGTGTATATTTAATATAAGTGACTTTGATTTTCCAAATGAATTGACCGGTTTAATTACTGGGTCAATTACCGGTTAAGTTGGGTCGCTATATTTTATATATGACATGCCGTGAATACTTGACGGGAAAGTGTATCCCGTAAGGGTTGATAATATCCCCGAGATGAGTTCATAAGGAATTATTATGTAAACCCTGCAGGTGGATTTGTTCCGCATAATAATTAAGGTTGAATGGTACTAGTCTCGGATATAAGAGATGAATAAATTAATTAGCAATAAATTAATTTTATTCATGGATATTTATATCTTAAATACACGGAATAAATAATACTACCGGAGAAATATTATTTGATATAATATGGTTTAATATTGGGAGTGCAATTAATTTATATAGTGGAAAATAAATAAATTAATATTGATAAGGATTAATGGACTTGAGCATTGGGCTCAATTTAATCTTCAATATTAGAAGCCCAATATTCCACCTCCTTTTGATCCCCTACGTAGCCTATAAAAGCACTACATGGTCTTCTCTATTCTCATAACTTGAAGATCACAATTCGAGAGAGAGAAAGGAGAGAAGGAGATCCATAGAGTTCGGAGGATCGTCGCCCACCCGACGTTCGAACGAGTGCAAGGAATACGTGGGAAGATCTCAAGGTCATCATAAGATCTCGTTTCTCCACACAACGAATCGAAAGGTGAATTAAATAATTCCGCTATTTAATTCATGTATATTGAAATCAATTATCGGAAAAACAAGATCCAAGTGTCGAACCCGGATTAGACGAACGATCACGCGGTGGTGGCGAAGCCACCGGACCGCGGGATCGCCCGCTAGGGTTTGGCGGCGCGCGGAGGAAAGGAACCCTCGGCTGGGCCGAGGGCTCGCGATCGATCACGGGGATCGATCGCCGGGGGCGCGGGCTGGTGCCGCACCCCACCCGCCGTGAAGGCGGGGCTCCTCCAGGCGGCGGCGAGTCGCCGGACTCGCCGCGGGGGGCTACTGGGCAGCCCCATCGATCGCGAAGATCGAACGCGATCCTCGATCGCGTGAAACCCGTCTCGCGGGGGTTCGGCTGGGGGCGGGCTGCGTGCCTTCGGGTGCGTGGTCTCCAAAGGCCGGACTCCGGCGGATGAGTCGGCGTTCATGGGATCTCCGGCGAAGGGTTTGATCGGGTTATTGGTTTCCGCAAATTTAAATAACCCGGGATATCGAATTCCAACAAAGAGCAACCCCATAATCTGATCGAGTCGCATGTTTGATAAATACTTGGTCAATTTGAACAGTTTTCAAAATTAATAGTCTATGCATGAAAAATATTAGGGACGATGGAATTGCAACTAGGTAAGCTGTGAGGATTTGAGCCTACATTTGTGTGATATTTCTTTCTTGAGCGTAGCTGTTTAAAAAGTTTGTAATGCTGAAGTTTGCCCAAGTTCTGACCATTGTGATAATTGAAATTGAGTTGATGTAGTAAATGATTTAGGCATTTTGTTCTGTACTATTAATAAAAAGAAGAACCTTGTTAGCCCCTTGAGCCGAGCCTATATTTCTTGATCACCTGGGGGAAAACTCCCACTGCCCTGGCCAACCTGCAGATATGCTCAATTACATAAAAGAAGCAGGTTAGGGAAATGTCTTCTCAAAAAAAAAAAAAAAAAAAAAAAAAAAAAAAGAGAAAAAAAAGAACCACGAATAAAAGGGTGTGCTAAGGCATGTAAGAAAGAGAAGATATTAGGAGGAAAAGTTGCTAAGTAAAATGCAGCACTACCTAAGATCAATTCTGGGCATTGCCCAATACAGCCTATACAGTAAACCCTAGAAAGCCCTAATGATATTGCCCAACTTAATCGAAAATATTCACAGGATAGAACTTGGTCAAACCCAAAGCAAAACTTCTTTTAAAACAGCATCGAGCGAAACACTGCCCATGCACTATAGAGAGAAACACTTGGAGAGAATAACAAAAATCCTGTTGCAAACTCTTGACCGTTTTTTATGCATTACATTGACTATGATTTTGACTGTCTGTTTACTTGATCAACTTCTGTATTTTGATAAGCATGCTTGAGTCCTCTGTTATTTTTTCTATCTCTACCTCCCTTTGATTTCTAATTGAGCAGGCAAGTCATACCGCACGCTTGAGGACAAGCGTAGTAAAGTGTGTGCGTGTGATGAGCCATATTTTTTGGCTCATTTTTAGTTCTTTTGAGTCAAGTAATCGAGTCTTTATTTTCTTTTTATTATTTTATTATGTATGGGAGGACGCATTTGGAGTAAGAGTGATGCAGGGCATAGCAGGTGACACCTTGGGCATAATAGAAGTGAATTACGTGAAAGATGAAGAAGTTTTGCCATTTAGGCAAAAGGCAGCAGAAGCTGGCGGTTTGGGCATAACACCTACTTTGGCCTGATCACCCACTGTGGAAAAACACTCACTGTCGACTGATCACCGACAGTTGAGCAAGCATCCATTATGGGCGAAGGCACTTTGCGAAGATTCCCAACTTCCAAAGTCTCACACGTGATCCATGACTTAACCAAGGCAAAGAAAATACCGAGGCGTAAAAGTGGCAAGGAAATCACCTTCGTGGTCAAGGGTGCAGGTTGAGCAAGCTGGTCTGACTGGAACATCCAGGTCCCGTTGAGCAAGTTGGGACAGAGTCAGAAAGTGGAGCAAGACTGACGCACGACCAAGTACCGCGCATGATCTGCCACCTCGTAAATGAAGAAGGCTATCTGAGATAAAGCAATTGGGCAAGAGCGACAATTGATCAGAGACGGACGTTGAGCAAGCAGTAGAGTCCTGGGAATCATGGAGTCCTCAAAGGCGACCAGATTCAGAGAAGTATCAAAGAAGGACTCTCATCCAACCTTAGAGTCATTGTCCAACACGTCTCTATCAAATCAAAGTCCTATATACACAGGAGTCTGTAAAGACGTCAGCACGGGCAGGCAGCTGTCCAGAATCCTGAAAATCTAGGAGTCTTTAAGAGAGTCCTTATCCAATCAAGTTCAGCGATTTTTACTTGCTCCCCAAGACTCCTATCATCTATAAATATATGAGGACGTGAAGAACACAAAAATAACCACGAAAAAGAAAACAACGAAAAAGAGAGGACCGGATGCAACAACACACAACCCGAGCTCCACAAAACAACACAAAATTTATGAGAGATTATATGTATTTGTTTTGAGAGTCGAGTGAGGAGGAACACCGCCCTTTCGGGCAGCCCGTTTGGGCGAAATTGTATATTATGTTTTTCTTAATTTATTTCCCTTTTGTTTCAGTTATTTAATTTCGTTTTTGCTTTCTTTATTTATTTTAATTATGTATTGCTGAATTAACATCGTTTGGTCAAGTTCTGATCCTGATCAGGCTGCTGTGTAAAATATTGTGAGGCTTCTTGATGACAGCAACTAGCTTAGCTTTGTTCCCGATTCAACAGGGTAGTATATCGAGGATGTTAGGGACTTGGGCAATCCTACAATGACCAGTGGGAACCCCGACTTGCCTAGCACACAAGTACGTGGATCAACGCGACCGGGAGACTGGGCGTCCGCGAAGTACAACATGTTGCTGGAGATGTGGTCGTATGACTCGGGTCTATCCGGGCATGCTATTGGCCATTCTGGGTTTGCTTGGAGGATGAAAGCGGCTTGATCAACTTAGACTCATGCGGTCACATAGTGTCGAATTGGTCAATGTCAGGAGACCTATTGAGAGAGATCTAATAGGACTTTAAACATAAGAGCGAATGAGGGTCAGGGGTATTGGCGTGCGTGACATCATAGGGACGTTAATATTTTGGGCCTATAACCGGAAGATGAAGCTGTTAGCAAAATGATATATGTGCCAGTGAACAGTAAACACTTGACCAGTGTGATCAAGGTAACGACTTGCCCAAATGTTTTTAATTCGTTTTTATTTTGTTTTTGTTTTATTTCAGTCAAGGTAGCAAGGAGATCACGGAACCGTTGTGCCCACAGCGAACACAAAATTCCCTTTTAAACGTGACAACCCTTTGGGCAAATCCGGGGGAAAGTAACAATAAACTCCTCGTGGGATCGACCCTATACTTGCCACTAATACTCGTTGTTGGTGAAAGGTCTAGGAAACTTACAAATTTATTTTGACCGGCGTTTGTTCCCCGACAAACACGCGTCGTCGTCAGGGACACCGTGGGAGAAACAATAAGCAGTGGTGTCAGGTGTGGGGGTGCGGGCAGCCGAGTGTTCAATCACCTGATTCTGCGGTGAAAGAGTGGTAGCAATTAGTGCATTGGCTTCGTCGAGCCGCTTCTGTCCCATCAGGGCTCTACGGTCAGCCTCGGCCTTATCAGTTTTCTCTTTCTCCTCCTTATTGCGTAGGGCATCCTCTTCTGCCTTCTTCTTTTGTTCATTGGATATGCGGTCAGCCTCTACTTTTTCCTTCCTTATTCGTTCTTCCGTGGCTATACGGTCCACCTCAGCCTTTTTCTGTCGTTCATGTTCGGCTATGCGTTCATCCTCGTCCCTTTTTTCCTTTTCTCCTCCTCTTCCCTTTTCTTTTTCTCTTCTTCTTCTTTAGCTATACGCACAAGTTCCTTTTCAGCAAAGAATTTGTTCTTTTTGTGTTCGGTGATGATTTTGCGCAGATCAGAGATTTGAACACTAAGTGGTTCTTGTTGGAGTTGTGTACTTAATGTCTAGATTTAAGTAACGGAAACTCACGATCCATTGCCACTAATCTATTTAATTAAATAAACAATTATTTGCGTTTAATTATTTATAATTAAATATATGCAAATCATAGTCCTGGATTTTATACGTTGTAGTTAGTATGGTGCAAGCATGGGCGCACAGAAGATCATACTATCGGTTACTCGTATTTAATCGAACAGTAGCTCACGACCTAGATGGACACGGACCAATCCATCGGTATAGTCGTTGTGTGAGAGAGAAAATAATTTATCTTAATTATTTTATCAAACTTGTACACTTGGTGTATTGAGCGGATCGTTGAGATTCATCGATTAGGATTGCCGGCGATAATCGATTCGAGTCTCAGTGTATTTTATTCTTAATCCCCGATATTATTGCGGGTGTGTATATTTAATATAAGTGACTTTGATTTACCAAAGGAATTAACCGATTTAATTATTGGGTTGATTACCGGTTAAGTTGGGTCACTATATTTCATATATGACATGCCGTGAATAATTGACCGGACAGTGTATCCCGGAAGGGTTGATAATATCCCCGAGATGAGTTCATAAGGAATTATTATGTAAACCCTGCAGGTGGATTCGTTCCGCATAATAATTAAGGTTGAATGGTACTAGTCTCGGATACAAGAGATGAATAAATTAATTAGCAATAAATTAATTTTATTCATGGATATTTATATCTTAAATACACGGAATAAATAATACTACCGGAGAAATATTATTTGATATAATATGGTTTAATATTGGGAGTGCAATTAATTTTATATAGTGGAAAATAGAATTAATTAATATTGATAAAGATTAATGGACTTGAGCATTGGGCTTAATTTAATCTTCAATATTGGAAGCCCAATATTCCACCTCCTTAAGATCCCCTACGTAGCCTATAAAAGCACTACATGGTCTTCTCTATTCTCATAACTTGAAGATCACAATTCTAGAGAGAGAAAGGAGAGAAGGAGATCCATAGTGTTCGGAGGATCGTCGCCCACCCGACGTTCGAACAAGTGCAAGGAATACGTGGGAAGATCTCAAGGTCATCATAAGATCTCGTTTCTCCGCACAACGAATCGAAAGGTGAATTAAATAATTGCTATTTAATTCTTGTTTTATTGAATCAATTATCGAAAAACAAGATCCAAGGATCGAACCCCGGATTAGACGACGAACGCGTGGTGGTGATCTCGTATGAATTGTGTTTGTCGGAAAAATTAAATATTAAAAATCGAGGGTTTTCGGAATTATCGAACCTTGTAAATCGACCGTGGGCTCGGGAGAGGGTTGCGGGTGTTGCTGGACGTGAGCAGGGGCGTGGCTGGGCGTGCCGGCGTGTGCCACCAGTGGTGGTGGTTCGCCGGCAGCCGGCGGTTGTGCTCGGCAGTCGCGTTGGCAGCAACACGCACGCGGCTCGGACGGGATGATCGCTGCTGCTGGTTCGCCAAGGCTTGTAGGCTGGACGTGCGGGCTGGAGCAGCGGCGAGGTGGCTGGACGTCGAGGCGTCGTCAGGCTGGGAGTCGGTTGCTCCGGCGAAGTCCGCGCAGGCATCGGGGTCGTTGTTCGTCTTCGCGGGTTGCGCTGACGAGCACGGCTGGACACGAGGGTTTGCGTGGGCTGTGACGAGGTTGATGGCGTGTGTCGTCGGAGGAGACGCCATGCCGGAAATCAACCGGGCTCGTGCACAGACGCCGGAGAAGACGATCGAATTCTTCACGCGCTGCTTCTTTACAAAACATGTCGGCCGACATTGGTTTTAAAGGAGGCCGACACCATGCGTTTAAGCCATTGAATTAATTAAGAGCACGTGCGTGGATTGCATGGTCTTCAAAGGCTTGCATGAGCTGTGCATGTGCATGTGAAATGCATGGGTCGATTTTTCTTATGGGTGAATACATGAGCATAGCCGGGCTCGTGTTGTTTCGATTTTGGGATGACCGGTATTGTTTCGGTTCGTCCCGGTAAATCCGATCTTTCCGGAAATAATTTAATCTTTCTAATATTATTTAATTTAATTTTGGAATTAATTCAAATTCTATTTGGATTAGATTTCTTAATTATGGAATTAAATAATGGAATTAGATGGAGAGTTAAATTAGTAAAGAAAATCCTAGTTTCTCTAGATATCCTATACCTACTTGGATTAGAAGTCTTAAGAAGAATCAAAATTCGATTTTGATTAGGATTTTTGAGATCTAATCTAAATAGGATTGAGAAATTATTAAAATATTGATTTTATTTAATTTAAGTATTTTATTTAAAATCATTAGATTAATTCAAAATTTATTTTGGATTGGAAAATCTTGGATTTTATTTAGAATAGAATTAAATATGGAAATCAATGGATTTTAATAATATTGATTTTATTTAATTTAAGTATTTTATTTAAAATCATTAGATTAATTCAAAATTTATTTTGGATTGGAAAATCTTGGATTTTATTTAGAATAGAATTAAATATGGAGATCAATGGATTTTAATAATATTGATTTTATTTAATTTAAGTATTTTATTTAAAATCATTAGATTAATTCAAAATTTATTTTGGATTGGAAAATCTTGGATTTTATTTAGAATAGAATTAAATATGGAGATCAAGATTTTAATAAAATTGATTTTATTTAATTCAAGTATTTTATTTTAAATCATTAGATTAATTCAAAATTTTATTTTGGATTGGAAAATCTTGGATTTTATTTAGAATAGAATTAAATATGGAAATCAATGGATTTTAATAATATTGATTTTATTTAATTTAAGTATTTTATTTAAAATCATTAGATTAATTCAAAAATTTTTTGGATTGGAAAATCTTGGATTTTATTTAAAATATAATTAAATATGGAAATCAATGGAATTGATTTTATTTAATTGGTAAGATTAAATATGAGAATCAAAGAATTTTTCCGTCGCTCGGCAAAGTATTCAAGACGTAGAATGAAGACTCAAGGAAAGCATGCTGGAATTCATCAAGGTACGAATAGTCGAGAAATAATTTTACTTGAGCAATTATTTGATTATTTGTGAACGTACTTGCATGAAATGTATGTTTATTATAATGCTTATGTGTATTTAATTATGCATTAGATAGCGTATCCCTTTGTTGTAAAAAGCTAAGTGGGAGAGGGTATGGAAACATACCCATGGTCTCCATTGCTGCTCTCTTGGTGACTTTTATAAACTTTTGAAGTTTATATAGATAAGTTATTGGAGGAGAGTTCTTGTAATTCCTCTTACAAGAAACATTGACTAAGTTTATCAAACAATGCCTAATTTGTCTTTCCAAAGCTGATTTCAAGTCGACTCATTCTCACCCCGGGGAGTGGAATGGAGCCAAAGCCACTTGGTCATGTCGAGGACACAAATTAGAGACTTTCGTGTCATTTGATGACTAGATCGATTGTCTGCTCGGCTCCCTCATTTATGAGAGATAGGGTCGTTCGCATGGTGAATCACTGGTTAGAAACTTCGAGTTTCACTTATGATTCTCCGCGTCTTGATTTACAAGATTGAATGATTCATGTAATTGGGAGTCAATTGTAAAAGTCTTTTGGTGTAGTAAACGTCCACACTATCGTGGCTTGCTGCATTGAATGGGATTTTGGAACGATTGATGTAGACAGTTATAGAAGGGAGTAAAGGAGCGTATGTCAACGTAAACGTCCACACTATCGTGGCTTGCGGTGAATATGCGTGTCCCAAACAATCTTCTTAGATACTGAGTAATGGTTTACACTTAGGTACGCTTCTTAGTATTCTTCCCATCGAAGTAACGCTAATGATGATGTACGACCGAAGGAAATCTAATTGCTAAATCATTTGGATAGGTAAACGTCCACACTATCGTGGCTTGCCATATCTGATGGGATTTTAGATGCAATTAGTGGTTTAATGATATTATTTGAGGGAGATAATATCGGAGATTAAATCGATTGTTTGTTGTTATATGTGCTCATAGATTAGGATATGGCTTTGAACCCACTTTATGTGATACGTAAGGATTTTAAACTCATTGGTCCCTGAATGTAATGATTGGAATAGAGATCTAGACATTACCCAAACTGTTAAAGAGTGCAAGGTTGTACTCAGTGAGCTTTGTCCTCCCGAGCCTATTGACATAGGCGGCTAGACAAGAAGCGATGAGGATACTCATAAAGGCCAGTCACTTCGAGGAAACGCTTAAACACGTTTTTGAGATGATTGACCTTTTAGATGAGTTGAGACGGAAATCGCAAGCTCTTGTAGCCAATGCCAAAGGTTTCGAACCTAAAGGCATGAATCGGGGGAAAGGACAAGAAAGCAAAGAAACCCAGTGGTTCCTTTTGGACCACGAGATGGGACGAGAAAGCCATGAGGCAAGTATTCTCGATGCAAACAGTCTGGGTACTGAAAGTCTGATTATCCTCTCAAAGAAGGTACGAAATTTCTTTAGTCGTAAAACATAGTCAGTGGTATTATCTACCGGAACCTGGTGTGTAGATATGGAACCACTGGCGGTATGCGCATTCTAAATGCAAGGGTTCCAGGAAACCCGACGACTTAGAAAAGAAAAGATCGTAGTCTACATGGGCAATGCTGTAAGGAGGCAGCTGTTGAAGTGGAGGACATTTTATAGGATTTCATTTTGAGTTATTGCTTTTATGTACCTTTCATATTAGAAAGAACTTTGTTCTGGGTTTCTAATGAATGAATATTTTATTTCTTTTAATCATTTGATGGTTATAAGAAGAAATAATGATATTATCTATTTTGGTACATTAGCTAGCAATATATAAATGATGAATCCTGAGTCTACCACGATGCGACGAACCGTTTTATACAACTCGTTTTATTAATAAGAGATTTCTTTATTAAATCATTTATACTTGTGGAATCTTATGCTAAGTCATATTTATTCAAATAAGAAGTTCAAAGGTCGAAAATTGATTGTAAGATCAATTAAGTTGAAGGAGTGGACCTTCCGACCTAAGAATCTAATTTGGAAGATAATACGACTAAGCAATCCTTTATGGATATAAGATATAAGATCCGGACAAGTATTAGAATTGATTGACTCTGATTTATTATCAGAGCTTGGGATTGGATCCCAAGTGACTACACCATACAGTCCTCTGTAAGATTGGTGTGTCGGAAATAAGAAATGGAACTCTTATAGAAATAGTAAAAGCGCGAGTTAAACGGAACTACCTATGTTCTATGGATATGTCTTGGAAACAACGGCGCATTCAAATGCGGTTGTAGAATATCCTAGAAGAACAAAAGATGTGTGTTCAAATAGTACTATGAACCAGAGGGACGTTATAAGTTCTAACGCCCGGTTCTTAGAGGAAGACTATTAGATGAACCACAAGCCCAAAATGACGTGATACTTCTGAAAAGAGAGAAAACGATTAAGACTTAGAACCAGCCGAACCGAGTAGCGGTACACCACTAACTGCACCTACTGTTATTACTGTTTATACACCGGAACGCCATTGTAGTGGGAGGTTGTATAACAACCGGAGATATTCATAAAACTAGGTGAGTCTTCGGACTCTGGACCTAGTATACGTGAAATCGATCCCTAGATCTACATGAAGGCAGTACTAGATCTAAATGTGCCTTCTTGGAGAGCAATAAGGATTATTGCTAAGAGGCGAGATCATTTAGAGTACAAGCTTAGTTGATCCATTTATGGATTGAAACAAAGCATTGAGTTCGTGGTACTTGCGAATTGATGAGATAGTCCATTTGATGGATTCATCAAAAGGCATTGACGAATCATGTGTATGGGAAACGTGATGGAAACAAAGTGGTGTTTCTCGGAGGTTTTATGTAGATAACATTTTATCATTGGTAACAATGTAAAGATGTTGTCAAGACATAAAATGATGGTTGTCTAGAAAAATCGATATATGAGATAAAGAAGAAGTTAGAGCATGTTCTTAAGATCTGGGATCTCAATAAAAGAACATTGTACTTCTCCTGGACATCTTACATATATATGATTATGGTTCGTTTTAACATGCAAGATTCCGAGAAAGGTTCGTTACCTTTCAGAGACGGAATGCATCTATCTAAGGATATGTGTTTTGGAACACAAAAGGAGATAGAAGCAATGAGAGCAGTTTCCTACACTTGGAGTGTGGAAAGCTTGATAAATGCAATGTTGAAAACGAGAACTTGATATCGGCTATGCAGTGAGCATAGTGGGAGGATATCAAGGTAATCCTGGAAAGGAATATTCGACTGCTGTAAAAGTACTTTCGAAGTACTGTTCTAGACTACGAAGCAGACGAGTTTTTCCTTTGGATTACATTCTCTTAGATTTCTAATCAAATGAGGACCGGTGTAAGTCGATATCAGGCTATGTGTTTCACTATTGAAGGAGAAGGAGTTTTAACATGGAAGAGTGATAAGCACGATGCTTTTCGGACTCTGCCATGGGTAACCAAATAGCGGCCTCAGAGGCAGCGGAAGTTTTGGTATAACTCCGGGATAATCTCTGGGACTTAGATGTGATTCTTAATTTGCCAAAGGCTATGTAAATAGTGGTGCGATGGCAAATGGTAAGAAATCACAAGTCCATAAGTGTTAGATAACACATAGTGCAAGTACCACCTGATACGAGTCATCGTCGAGGGAGACGACGCTGTAGTCACCAAGATAACTTCAGAGCGGCAACCTAGAGTGCTCATTCACATAGTACTTCTTGGAAGTACAACTTAAGCACGTGATGAGTATGGGAGTCGGGAGTTTGGAGGAAATGACTAGACCTTAGTACAAGTGGGAGATTGTTGGAGTTGTGTACTTAATGTCTAGATTTAAGTAACGGAAACTCACGATCCATTGCCACTAATCTATTTAATTAAATAAACAATTATTTGCGTTTAATTATTTATAATTAAATATATGCAAATCATAGTCCTGGATTTTATACGTTGTAGTTAGTATGGTGCAAGCATGGGCGCACAGAAGATCATACTATCGGTTACTCGTATTTAATCGAACAGTAGCTCACGACCTAGATGGACACGGACCAATCCATCGGTATAGTCGTTGTGTGAGAGAGAAAATAATTTATCTTAATTATTTTATCACACTTGTACACTTGGTGTATTGAGCGGATCGTTGAGATTCATCGATTAGGATTGCCGGCGATAATCGATTCGAGTCTCAGTGTATTTTATTCTTAATCCCCGATATTATTGCGGGTGTGTATATTTAATATAAGTGACTTTGATTTACCAAAGGAATTAACCGATTTAATTATTGGGTTGATTACCGGTTAAGTTGGGTCACTATATTTCATATATGACATGCCGTGAATAATTGACCGGACAGTGTATCCCGGAAGGGTTGATAATATCCCCGAGATGAGTTCATAAGGAATTATTATGTAAACCCTGCAGGTGGATTCGTTCCGCATAATAATTAAGGTTGAATGGTACTAGTCTCGGATACAAGAGATGAATAAATTAATTAGCAATAAATTAATTTTATTCATGGATATTTATATCTTAAATACACGGAATAAATAATACTACCGGAGAAATATTATTTGATATAATATGGTTTAATATTGGGAGTGCAATTAATTTTATATAGTGGAAAATAGAATTAATTAATATTGATAAGGATTAATGGACTTGAGCATTGGGCTCAATTTAATCTTCAATATTGGAAGCCCAATATTCCACCTCCTTAAGATCCCCTACGTAGCCTATAAAAGCACTACATGGTCTTCTCTATTCTCATAACTTGAAGATCACAATTCTAGAGAGAGAAAGGAGAGAAGGAGATCCATAGTGTTCGGAGGATCGTCGCCCACCCGACGTTCGAACAAGTGCAAGGAATACGTGTGAAGATCTCAAGGTCATCATAAGATCTCGTTTCTCCGCACAACGAATCGAAAGGTGAATTAAATAATTGCTATTTAATTCTTGTTTTATTGAATCAATTATCGAAAAACAAGATCCAAGGATCGAACCCCGGATTAGACGACGAACGCGTGGTGGTGATCTAGGATCGCCGGACCACGGCGATCGCCGCCTAGGGTTTCGGCGTGCGCGCATGGAGCGAACCCCGGCTGGACGCCGGGGGTGCGATCGATCCAAGGATCGATCGCCGGCAGCGGGCTGGGCCCCGCGACGGCCCAGCTGGAGGCGGGCCGACCTCCTATGCGGCGGCGAGTCGCCGGACTCGCCGCGGGGGCTGCTGGGCAGCCCCATCGATCATGATGATCGCACGCGATCATCGATTGCGTGAACCCCGTACTCGCGGGGGTTCGGCTGGGGGCGGGCCGCGTGCCTTCGGGTGCGTGGTCTCCAAAGGCTGGACTCCGGCGGATGAGTCGGCGTTCATGTGATCTCCGGCGAAGGGTTTGATCGGGTTATTGGTTTCCGCAAATTTAAATAACCCGGGATATCGAATTCCAACAGTTCTGTCTTGGAGAAGTCTTCCTCTTCGTCGAATTGTTTTTCAAGTACAGCCACCTTGCTGGGATTCGATGTCCCGGGCTATCAAAAAAAAATTGCGGAACCGATAACCCGACCGAAAACCCTATCGTCGGAAACCAAACGCGAACACCATGAAGAACCGGGCTCGACGAGAGTGTCGCCGCGGGATGAACCCGCGGCTAAACCCTAGCCGAACCCCATCCGCGGGGTTCGCGATCGAGTTCGATCGCGTGGGCTGCTCCGGCAGCCCCGGGCGGTGAGTCCGGCGACTCACCGCCACCAGCGATAGGAGGGGGGACCACCAGTCGCGGCGCGAAGCCGCGACGGTCCCCAGCGATCGAGCTAGGGCTCGATCGCCCCAGCCGCGGCGTCCAGCCGCGGCCTTCCTTCGGTGCGCACACCGCCGGGCGAGGTGGCTGGGGGGAACCTGCTGCCGTGGCACCAGCCCACGGCGGTCTCCCCGCGATCGACTTCGAGTCGATCGCACGCCCCGGCGGTCCAGCCGGGGCCCCCCTCGTCCGCGCACGTCGGGCGGTCGAGCCCTAGGGTTTCGACCGCCCCCTTCGATCTTCGCCGGGGATCTCGAATCCCCGTCCGCGATGATCGTCGTTTTCCCGGATCGTGCGTTCATGTATATATTACAATTAATACGCACAAATAATCATGAAGGGGGTTTATGATTATTACCTCGATTCGTTGTACGGAGAAACGAAATCAAACGACCTTGCGATCTTCCTGTTGGAAATCGATATCCCGGGCTATTAAAATTTGCGGAAAATAATAAGCCGACCGAAGTCCTTCATCGCCGGAGATCCGAACGCGAACCACCGTACGAGCCGGGGCCCGACCAAACACCCAGCGAGGCCCGAAGGCCGCGAGCGTCCAGCCGAGCCCCCGCACGGGGCTCGCGATCATCTCCATGATGATCGCTGGGGATGCGCGAGGCATCCCCGAGGCTGCTCGTAGCAGCCCCGCAGCGAGTCCACGACTCGCTGCTCGCGGGGGGTTTCGATCCTCCCCGCATCGCCGCTGCGGGAAACCCCGCAGCTTGA
Source organism: Euphrasia confusa (assembly GCA_954870475.1). Classification (NCBI taxonomy): domain Eukaryota; kingdom Viridiplantae; phylum Streptophyta; class Magnoliopsida; order Lamiales; family Orobanchaceae; genus Euphrasia; species Euphrasia confusa. Next base: position 16,824,197 of record OX940967.1, read on the forward strand.
TACGAGGCGCTGCGGGTAAACCCGCAGCTCACCCGGCGATCGAACCCTAGGTTCGATCGCCCCCTCGGCTCCAGCCGAGGGCTTCAGCCCGCGACGCCGCCGGTCGACGAGGGCTGGGGTTCTCCCGCCGTGGCACCAGCCCACGGCGAACCCCGGTGATCGACCCACGGTCGATCCCCCGCCCCGGCGTCCGGCCGGGGCTCATCCTCTTCGTCCGCGCGCCGGCGGTCGAACCCTAGGGTTCGGCCGCCACCCTCGATCCCATCGAGGGTTCCTCGATCTTCGCCGGGGATCTCGAATCCCCGTCCCCGAAGTTCGTACGTTTACCCGGATCGTGTGTTCATGTATACGCTACAATCAATTCACACAAAATCATAAAAGAGGGTTTACGATTTATTACCTTCGATTCGTTGTACGGAGAAACGAATTAACGCGTTGATGACCTTGCGATCTTCCCACGTATTCCTTGCACCTCGTTCGAACGTCGTGTGGGCGACGATCTATCGAACTCCTATGGATCTCCTTCACTCTTCAAGACTTTAAGATTGGCGTATCTTAGGTTGTATTGTGTTATGAAAAATGAAGACCATGTAGTGCTTATATAGGCTACGTAGGGGATCATAAGGAGACTAAATATTGGGCTTCTAAATATTGAAGATTAAATTGGGTCCAACCCAAATCCATTAATCCTTATCAATATTAAATTTTATTTATTTTCCACTATATAAATAAAATTGCACTCCCAATATTAATCCATATTATATCAAATAATATTTCTCCGATTAGTATTATTTATTCCGTGTATTTAAGATTTAAATATCCATGAATAAATTTATTTATTGCTCAATAAATATTATTCATCTCTTATATCCGAGAATAGTACCGTTCAACTTTAATTATTATGCGGATTAAATCCACCTGCAGGGTTTACATAATAATTCCTTATGAACTCATCTCGGGGATATTATCAACCCTTACGGGATACACTTTCCCGTCAAGTATTCACGACATGTCGTATATAAAATATAGTGGCCCAACTTAACCGGTAATTAACCCAATAATTAAATCGGTGAATTCCTTTGGAAAATCAAAGTCACTTATATTAAATATACACACCCGCAATAATATCGGGGATTAAGAATAAAATACTCTGAGATTTAAATTGATTATCCAAGGCAATCCTAATCAATAAATCTCAAGCGATCCGCCCAATACACCAAGTGTACAAGTGTGATAAAATAATTAAGATAAATTATTTTCTCTCTCACACAACGACTATACCGATGGATTGGTCCGTGTCCATCTAGGTCGTGAGCAACTGTTCGATTAAATACGAGTAACCGATAGTATGATCTTCTGTGCGCCCATGCACACCATACTAACTACAACGTATAAAATCCAGGACTATGATTTGCATATATTAATTAATAATAATTAATTGCAAATAATTGTTTATTAATTAAATAGGTTAAATGCTATGACCGGGAGTTTACCGATACTTAAATCTAGACATTAAGTACACAACTCCAACAATCTCCCACTTGTACTAAGGTCTAGTCATTTCCTCCAAACTCCCGACTCCCATACTCATCACGTGCTTAAGTTATACTTCCCAGAAGTATTATGTGAATGAGCAATCTAGGTTGCCGCTCTGAAGTTATCTTGGTGACTACTGCGTCGTCTCCCTTGACGATGACTCGTATCAGGTGGTACTGGCTCTATGTGTTATCATCATCTTTTGAACTTATGACTTCTTCCAGTTCTCCATGCACCGCTATGTACATAGCCTTTGGTGAACCAAGAATCATATCGAAGTTCAGAGGTCATTCCGGAACCTAACCAAAACTTCCGCTGCCTCTGAGGCTGTTATTTGGTTTATGATAGAGTCCGAGAAGCATTACGCTTATCACTCTTTCATCCTTAGGTTCCACCTCTTCTAAAAGTGAACACATAGCCTGATATCGACTTACGTACACTGGTCCTTCTCTGATTTTGGATCTGAGAAACTGTAATCTAAGAAGATTTCGTTTTGCTAGTAATCCAGTACTTCCAAGTATTTTTACAGCATTCGAATATCTCTTATCCAGATTACTCTGATATCCTCCAACTACGCTAACCGCATAGTTGATATCAGGTTCTTGTTTTATAACACCGCATTTACAAAGCCCTTTACACTCGAAGTGTAAGAATCTGCTTTGTCTATATCTATCTCCTTCATGTGTTCAAGACACATACCTTAGATAGATGCATTCTGTTCTCGAAAGGCAATAACCTTTCTCAGAATTGTGCATGTTTAAAACAAACCATAATCGTATAAGATATCTAAAGAGAAGTACAAACGTTCTTATCTAGAGATCGAAAGATTTCTAAGAACATGATCCAACTTCATCTTGATCTCATATCTCGATTCATTCAGACAACCTCTATTTTATGTCTGACAACACTTTTACATTGTTGCCAACCATGAAGTGTTATCTACACAAAATTCCGAGAAACATCACTTTGTTTCCATTACGTCTCCAATACACCAATCTTGTCTATGCTCCTTGATGAACCCATAAAATGGACTATCTCATCAATTTGCAAGTTCCACAAGTTTCAGCTTTGTGATAATCCATAAATGGATTTACTAAGCTTGTACTTCTAAATGATCTCGCCTCTTTAACAATAAATACTTATTGTTACCCAAGTAGGCATATTTAGATTAGTACTGCCTCCTATGCAGAACTAGGGATCGATTTCATGTCTACTAGATCCAGAGTTTAAAACTCCTCCAGTCTTATGAACATCTCTGGTTGCTTAAGAACCTCCCACTGCAATGGCGTTCCGGTGTATAACAGTAATAACATTAGGTGCAGTTAGTGGTGTACTAATACTCGTTCAGGCTGGTTCTCAGTCTTCTCTTTCCTCATTATAAAGTACCTTGTTCGTTAGGGCATTTGTAGTTCATCTAACAGTCTTCTTCAAGAACCAGGCGAAGACACCCTTCTGGTTCGTAGTACTATTGAACATACAATTACTTGTTCTTATAGGATTTTCTACAACCATATTGAATGTGTCGTTGTATCCAGAAATATCCATAGAACATAGGTAGCTCCGAACAAACTTGTCCTTTTACTATTAGAATTCCATTTCTTATTTCTGACACACCATGTCTACACATCAATGTATGGTGCAGTCGTTTGAGACCTAATCTCAATCCTTGATTTATGCTATGTGCTCTTTAGATAGGTAATGGCCTCCGCGAACAAGTCGCAGGCTTCCAACGGATTTATTTTGAAGGTTCCCCATAATAGATTTGTGTTTGAAACACTTCGCTTTTATGGCACATCAAGTATTCTAATCCATCTTCAAGTATTCCTTAAAAGGAAACTACTCATACCTTTCTATTCACACATATGTCTGCATATATCATCTTTGATCATTCTTAATACTTGTCCGAACTCCATCCTTTATCCAGAAAGGTTAACTTAGTTGTATCTTCTTCCAAAATTTGATTCTTAGGTCGGGAGGTCCATTCCTCCAACTATAATTGATTAAATCAATTTCGACCTTTTGAATAAATACTATTAAGTTCAAGAATTCACAAGTGTAATGATTGATAAAGAAATTCATCTAATAAGTAAAACAAGTTTATATATAACGGTTTGTTGCATCGTGGTAGACTAAGGATTCATCATTCATATATTGCTATCTAATGTACCAGAATAGATATCATCATTATTTCTTATCTAAATCATCAAATGATTAAAGAAATAAAATATCCATTAATAATAGAAAACCAGAACAAAAGTTCTTTCTAAAATAAAAGGTACAAAGCAATAAACTTGAAATGAAATCCTATAACTAAAGATAAACGTCTTCCACTGCAACCGCTGCTTCCTCAACAGCTTCGCCCATGTGGACTCGAACTCTTCTTCTCTAAGTCGCTGGGTTTTCTGGAACCCCTGCATTTAGAATGCACATACCGTCAGTGGTTCCATATCTACACACCAGAATTCTGGTAGATAATACCGCTGACTATGTTTTACGACTAAAGAAAAATTCGTACCTTTGAGAGGACAAGATGTAGACCCCCAGTACTCAGACTGCTTCCCTTGGGGATGTTTGCCAGAAGGCTTCTTTATCCCACCCTTTGGTCCAAGTCCCTTAGGACCACCGGACCCCCTTGTCTTCTTCTCCTTTCCCTTGCCTTTAGGTCCGAAACCTTTGGCTTTGGCTATAAGAGCTTGCGATTGTTTCAACTCGTCTAAAAGATCCATCATCTCAAAAACATGATCAAGTGTTTCATCGAAGTAACAGATCTTTATGAGTATCCTCATCGCCTCTTTTCTAGCCTCCCCATCATGTCCAAACAACAACTTGAGTTTAAGCATGACATCATGATTAGCGGCTAATGCACGAGCACTACCCCACCTTTCAAAGTCAAAAATCTCTTCCTCAGTTGAGTTAATGGTGAGTCCAGGAGGACAAGTTTCACTGAGTACGTCTTTGTACTCCTTTGCAGTCTGAGCAATGTCTAACTCTTCTTTCCATTCAATACAGTATGGGACCAGTGCGTTAAATTCCTCAAGTATCAACTCAAGTGGATTCATAGCAATTCTCTAAACCTATAAGCACATTTAAACAAACAATTAATTTAATATCCGACATTATTTCCCTGGAATAATATCATTAAATCACTAATCACATCTAAAATCCCATCAGGTAAGGCAAGCCACGTGGTGTGGACGTTTACCCACCCAAATGATTTAGCAATTAGATTTTCTTTGGTCATACATCAATTATAGCGTAACTTCGTGGGGAAGAATACTATAACGCGTATGTAAGTGTAAACCATTACTCAGTACTAAAGTAAATTGTTTGGAATTGCTACATCACCGCAAGCCACGTGGTGTGGACGTTTACGACAACTTCACAACTCTTCACAATTACTTACAACTGTCTACATCAATTAATCCAAAATCCGTTAGCATAGCAAGCCACGTGGTGTGGACGTTTACTACACAAAGAGACTTTTATAATTGACTCCCAATTACAAGATCCATTAGATTTTGTAAATCAAGACTCGGAGAATCATAAGTGAAACTCGAAGTTTCTAACCAGTGATTCGCCATGCGAGCGACCCTATCTCTCATAAATGAGGGAGCCAAGCAGACAATCGACCCACCTATCAAAGAATGGTACGAAGGTCTCTAATTTGTGTCATCCACATGACCAAGTGGCTTTGGCTCCATTCCACTCCTCGGGGTGAGAATGAGTCGACTTGAAGTCAGTTTCAGAAAGACAAATTAGGCATTGTTTGATAAACTCGATCAATGTTTCTTGTAAAAGGAATTACAAGAATTCTCCTCCAATGACTCGTCTATATGAACTTCGAAAGTCCATAAGAGTCACCAAGAGAACAGTAATGGAGACCATGGGAATGTTTCCATCCCCTCTCCCACTTAGCTTTTTACAATAAGGGATACACTATCTAGTGCATAAAGTAAACACATATAGCATGCATACAAGCAATAAAGCACATAGTATCACATAGTCAAAATAATGCTAGAAAATTATTTTTCCGACTATCATGGCTTTATTCCATCTCCGTACGCATCTTCTAGTCTTCAGTCTTCGTTCTTGAATGCTCCATGTGACGAGAATATTAATTTAATATTTAAATCTATTTATTTTCAATTAATCCAAAATTTACTTAATTCGAAAATTAAGTCAATCGAATATATCAAAAATAAAATTAAATATTATTAATATCTTTATTTATTTAATTTCCCATCTAATTCTATTAAATCTTTTCGAATAATCTATCCAAGTAAAACTCGAAATATTCTAGAAGACTTCTATAATAGATTAAGGAAACAAAATAAATTTAGGACTCTTCTACTTTCCATTATCAATTAATTTCCATCTAATGAAAATTCCCAAGAATAGGAATAATCAAATAGGAAATAAATTAATACTAAATTAATTAAATTCCTAATCCATGAATATCTTCATAAAGGAAATAAAACAAATAGAAATAAAATTAATTCAATTAATTCTCTTCCTAATCCATGAGAGTTTCCTAAAAGGAAGATACTCAAATAGGAAAGTCGAATTAATTTAGGAAAGTCGGATTATGGTAGGGGTAGCACGGGTTGGGAGTCCCCGCACCACCCCCACCGTCGACCGCCGCCCGGGAGGAGCACCGCCGCCGCCCCCAGCCCACGCGCCACCACCACCGGTGGCTGGCGTGGCCGGAAGTTCCCGCGGACAGCCCCCACGCCGGCGATCGATCCATGGGGTCGATCATGGGGATGATCGGCCCCTTCGTCCATCATCTTCTTCGTCACACCTTCTTCGTCTTCCGGCGATCGTTTCGGCATCGATCCAACGCAATTAAATTACAAGAATTAAATTACAATATCCGGTATCGATTCTATACATGCAATCGACCCTATACATTTTCCGGAAAAATAAAGAACGTAATAATAAATCCTAAATTCGGTCAACCCCCGAATTTTTAAAATTACAAACATTCATCCACACAAAACGAATCTCGACATGTCCGAGAGTTTAATAAACGAATAATCATGATAATTAATTAAGCAATAATTAAATCAACCATGATAGCCGGAAATCCTGCAAGGTAGAACAATAATCGAGCATATACATGAACACGAAACCAAACGCTCTGATACCAATTGTTGGAAATCGATATCCCGGGCTATTAAAATTTGCGGAAAATAATAACCCGACCGAAGTCCTTCATCGCCGGAGATCCGAACGCGAACCACCGTACGAGCCGGGGCCCGACCAAACACCCAGCGAGGCCCGAAGGCCGCGAGCGTCCAGCCGAGCCCCCGCACGGGGCTCGCGATCATCTCCATGATGATCGCTGGGGATGCGCGAGGCATCCCCGGGGCTGCTCGTAGCAGCCCCGCAGCGAGTCCACGACTCGCTGCTCGCGGGGGGTTTCGATCCTCCCCGCATCGCCGCTGCGGGAAACCCCGCAGCTTGATACGAGGCGCTGCGGGTAAACCCGCAGCTCACCCGGCGATCGAACCCTAGGTTCGATCGCCCCCTCGGCTCCAGCCGAGGGCTTCAGCCCGCGACGCCGCCGGTCGACGAGGGCTGGGGTTCTCCCGCCGTGGCACCAGCCCACGGCGAACCCCGGTGATCGACCCACGGTCGATCCCCCGCCCCGGCGTCCGGCCGGGGCTCATCCTCTTCGTCCGCGCGCCGGCGGTCGAACCCTAGGGTTCGGCCGCCACCCTCGATCCCATCGAGGGTTCCTCGATCTTCGCCGGGGATCTCGAATCCCCGTCCCCGAAGTTCGTACGTTTACCCGGATCGTGTGTTCATGTATACGCTACAATCAATTCACACAAAATCATAAAAGAGGGTTTACGATTTATTACCTTCGATTCGTTGTACGGAGAAACGAATTAACGCGTTGATGACCTTGCGATCTTCCCACGTATTCCTTGCACCTCGTTCGAACGTCGTGTGGGCGACGATCTATCGAACTCCTATGGATCTCCTTCACTCTTCAAGACTTTAAGATTGGCGTATCTTAGGTTGTATTGTGTTATGAAAAATGAAGACCATGTAGTGCTTATATAGGCTACGTAGGGGATCATAAGGAGACTAAATATTGGGCTTCTAAATATTGAAGATTAAATTGGGTCCAACCCAAATCCATTAATCCTTATCAATATTAAATTTTATTTATTTTCCACTATATAAATAAAATTGCACTCCCAATATTAATCCATATTATATCAAATAATATTTCTCCGATTAGTATTATTTATTCCGTGTATTTAAGATTTAAATATCCATGAATAAATTTATTTATTGCTCAATAAATATTATTCATCTCTTATATCCGAGAATAGTACCGTTCAACTTTAATTATTATGCGGATTAAATCCACCTGCAGGGTTTACATAATAATTCCTTATGAACTCATCTCGGGGATATTATCAACCCTTACGGGATACACTTTCCCGTCAAGTATTCACGACATGTCGTATATAAAATATAGTGGCCCAACTTAACCGGTAATTAACCCAATAATTAAATCGGTGAATTCCTTTGGAAAATCAAAGTCACTTATATTAAATATACACACCCGCAATAATATCGGGGATTAAGAATAAAATACTCTGAGATTTAAATTGATTATCCAAGGCAATCCTAATCAATAAATCTCAAGCGATCCGCCCAATACACCAAGTGTACAAGTGTGATAAAATAATTAAGATAAATTATTTTCTCTCTCACACAACGACTATACCGATGGATTGGTCCGTGTCCATCTAGGTCGTGAGCAACTGTTCGATTAAATACGAGTAACCGATAGTATGATCTTCTGTGCGCCCATGCACACCATACTAACTACAACGTATAAAATCCAGGACTATGATTTGCATATATTAATTAATAATAATTAATTGCAAATAATTGTTTATTAATTAAATAGGTTAAATGCTATGACCGGGAGTTTACCGATACTTAAATCTAGACATTAAGTACACAACTCCAACACTTCCTACGTATTCCTTGCACCTAGTCCGAACGTCGTGTGGGCGACGATCTATCGAACTCCTATGGATCTCCTTCACTCTCCAAGACTTTATGATTGGCGTAGGTTAATTTGTCTTCTTGAAAAGTGAAGACCATGTAGTGCTTATATAGGCTACGTAGGGGATCATAAGGAGATAAAATATTGGGCTTCTTAATATTGAAGATTAAATTGGGTCCAACCCAAATCCATTAATCCTTATCAATATTAATTTTATTTATTTTCCACTATATAAATAAAATTGCACTCCCAATATTTATCATATTATATCAAATAATATTTCTCCGGTTAGTATTATTTATTCCGTGTATTTAAGATTTAAATATCCATGAATAAATTTATTTATTGCTCAATAAATAATATTCATCTCTTATATCCGAGACTAGTACCGTTCAACCTTTATTATTGTGCGGAACGAATCCACTCATGAGGTTTACACAATAATTCCTTATGAACTCATCTCGGGGATATTATCAACCCTTCCGGGATACACTTTCCCGTCAAGTTAAATGCTATGACCGGGAGTTTACCGATACTTAAATCTAGACATTAAGTACACAACTCCAACAATCTCCCACTTGTACTAAGGTCTAGTCATTTCCTCCAAACTCCCGACTCCCATACTCATCACGTGCTTAAGTTATACTTCCCAGAAGTATTATGTGAATGAGCAATCTAGGTTGCCGCTCTGAAGTTATCTTGGTGACTACTGCGTCGTCTCCCTAGACGATGACTCGAATCAGGTGGTACTTGCTCTATGTGTTTTCATCATTTTTTGAACTTATGACTTCTTCCAGTTTACCACGCACCGCTATATACATAGCCTTCGGTGAACCAAGAATCATATCCAAGTTCAGAGGTCATTCCGGAACCTAACCAAAACTTCCGCTGCCTTTGAGGCTGCTATTCGGTTTATGATAGAGTCCGAGAAGATTTTGGATCTGAGAAACTGTAATCCAAGAAGATTTCGCTTTGCTTAGTAATCCAGTACTTCCAAGTACTCTTACAGCATTCGAATATCTCTTATCCAGATTACTTTGATATCCTCCCACTACGCTAACCGCATAGTTGATATCAGGTTCTTGTTTTATAACATTGCATCTACAAAGCTCTCTACACTCGAAGTGTAGGAAACTGCTTTGTCTATATCCATCTCCTTTATGTGTTCGAAACACATACCTTTAGATAGATGTATTCTGCTCCTGAAAGGCAATAACCTTTCTCAGAATTGTGCATGTTTAAAACAAACCATAATCGTATAAGATATCTTAAGAGAAGTACAAATGTTCTTATCTAGAGATCGAAAGATTTCTAAGAACATGATCCAACTTTTTCTTAATCTCATATCTCGATTTATTCAGACAACCTCTATTTTATGTCTGACAACACTTTTACATTGTTGCCAACGATGAAGTGTTATTTACACAAAATTCCGAGAAACACCACCTTTGTTTCCATTACGTCTCCAATACACCTTCCTTGTCTATGCCCTTTGATGAATCCATAGAATGGACTATCTCATCAATTCGCAAATTCCTATGCAGAACTAGTGATCGATTTCATGTCTACTAGATCCAGAGTTCAAAACTCCTCCAGTCTTATGAACATCTCTGGTTGCTTAACAACCTCCCACTGCAATGGTGTTCCGGTGTATAACAGTAATAACATTAGGTGCAGTTAGTGGTGTACCACTACTCGGTTAGGCTGGTTCTCAGTCTTCCCTTTCCTCTTTTAAAATACTTTGTCAGTTAGGGCATTGTAGTTCATCTAATAGTCTTCCTCTAAGAACCGGGCGAGGACACCCCTCTGGTTCGTAGTACTATTGAACATATAATAACTTGTTCTTCTAGGATATTCTACAATCACATTGAATGTGTAGTTGTATCCAGAAATATCCATAGAACATAGGTGGTTCCGAACAAACTTGTCCTTTTACTATTAGAATCCCATCTCTCATTTCTGACACACCATGTCCACACATCAGTGTATGGTGTAGTCGTTTGAGACTTGCTCTCAATCTTGATATATGCTATGTGTTATTTAGATAGGTGACAGCCTCCGCGAACAAGTCGCAGGCTTTCAACGGATATACTTTGAAGGATCCCCATAATGGCTTTGTGTCGAAAAACACTTCGCTTTTATGGCACATCAAGTATTCTAATCCATCTTCGAGTATTCTTGAAAGAACGACTCATACCTCTCTAATTACACATGTCACCGCATTAATCATAAATCATTTTCAATACTTATCCGAATTCTATCCTTTATCCAGAAAGGTTAACTTAGTTGTATCATCTTTCAAGATCGATTCTTAGGTCGGGAGGTCCATTCCTCCAACTATAATTGATCAAATCAATTTCGACCTTTTGAATCCCTTTTGAATAGATACTACTAAGTTCTAGAATTCACAAGTATAATGATTGACAAGAGAATATATCTAATAAGTAAAACAAGTTATTCATAACGGTTTGTTGCATCGTGGTAGACTAAGGATTCATATATTGCTATCTAATGTACCAGAATAGATAACACCATTATTTCTTATCTAAATCAATCAATGATTAAAGAAATAAATATCCATTCATTAATAAAGAAAAACAGAACAAAAGTTCTTTTTCAAAATAAAGGGGTACATAAGGCAATAACTTTAAAATGAAATCCTAAAACAGATAAATGTCTTCCACTGCAACCGCTGCTACCCCAACAGCTTCGCCCATGTAGACTCGAACTCTTCTTCTCTAAGTCGCCGGGTTTTCTGGAACCCCTGCATTTAAAACAATGCACATACCGTCAGTGGTTCCATATCTACACACCAGAATTCCGGTAGATAATACCGCTGACTATGTTTTTACGACTAAAGAAAAATTCGTACCTCTGAGAGGACATTCAGACTTCCAGTGTCCAGACTTGTTGCATCGGAAGCACTTGCCCTTTGGCTTACTAGCCCCCACTCGTGGTCCATTCCTCTTGGCACCACTGGGTTTTAAGGCTTGCTTCCTTTTCTTGCCCCTACCTCCAACAGCTTTCAAGCTTTTGGACTTAGTAGCTACAAGCGCTTGAGACTTGCCCTTCTTGTAGATCCCCTCTGCCGCCTTTAGTTCAGTCAGGAGTTGCGCAAGAGTATAAGATAGTTTACCCATATTATAGCTCATACGAAACTGCTCAAAACTAGGGGTCAGAGACTGGAGTATGATGTCGACTTGCGTCTCACCATCAATCATAGCTCCTAGGACCTCCAATTCATTCAACAAACTCATCATCTTGAGAACGTGCTCCTCAACGGGCGTTCCTTCAGACTGAGTAGTCGACATGAGGACTCTCATGGCTTCTTGCCTACCCGCACGGTCATGATGCCCAAACATCTCCTTGAGGTTAAATAACATATCCTCGGCAGTGTTCATCGACTGATGCTGGGTTTGGAGTACATTTGACATAGAAGCCAAAATATAGCACCTAGCCATTTCATCAGCCTTTTTCCACTTCTGATATGCTTCTTTTTCCTCATCAGTTGAGACGGTCGTGGGTTCAGCAGGGCATTGCTCATAGAGTACAAACTTGTACTCTTCAGCAGTCAGGACAATGTCTAAATTTCTCTTCCAATCAATGTAGTTTTGACCAGTGAGCTTTTGTTCCTTGAGTATCATAGAAAGTGGATTCATAGCTATTCTCTAAACCTATAAGCACACGTAAACAAACAATCAATTTAATGTCCGATATTATCTCCCTCAAATAATATCATTAAATTACTAATTGCGTCTAAAATCCCATCAGGTAAAGCAAGCCACGTTCGTGTGGACGTTTACCCACCCAAATGATTTAGCAATTAGGTTTGCTTTGGTCGTACATCATTATAGCGTTACTTCGTTGGGAAGAATACTATAAAGCGTAATTTAAGTGTAAACCATCACTCAGTACTAAGGCGAATCGTTTAGAATCCTTACGTCACCGCAAGCCAGGTTCGTGTTGGAGTTGTGTACTTAATGTCTAGATTTAAGTAATGCAAACTCACGATCCATTGCCATTAATCTATTTAATTAAATAAACAATTATTTGCATTTAATTATTTATAATTAAATATATGCAAATCATAGTCCTGGATTTCATACGTTGTAGTTAGTATGGTGCAAGCATGGGCGCACAGAAGATCATACTATCGGTTACTCGTATTTAATCGAACAGTAGCTCACGACCTAGATGGACACGGACCAATCCATCGGTATAGTCGTTGTGTGAGAGAGAAAATAATTTATCTTAATTATTTTATCACACTTGTACACTTGGTGTATTGAGCGGATCGTTGAGATTCATCGATTAGGATTGCCGGCGATAATCGATTCGAGTCTCAGTGTATTTTATTCTTAATCCCCGATATTATTGCGGGTGTGTATATTTAATATAAGTGATTTTGATTTACCAAAGGAATTAACCGATTTAATTATTGGGTTGATTACCGGTTAAGTTGGGTCACTATATTTCATATATGACATGCCGTGAATAATTGACCGGACAGTGTATCCCGGAAGGGTTGATAATATCCCCGAGATGAGTTCATAAGGAATTATTATGTAAACCCTGCAGGTGGATTCATTCCGCATAATAATTAAGGTTGAATGGTACTAGTCTCGGATACAAGAGATGAATAAATTAATTAGCAATAAATTAATTTTATTCATGGATATTTATATCTTAAATACACGGAATAAATAATACTACCGGAGAAATATTATTTGATATAATATGGTTTAATATTGGGAGTGCAATTAATTTATATAGTGGAAAATAAATTAATTAATATTGATAAGGATTAATGGACTTGAGCATTGGGCTCAATTTAATCTTCAATATTAGAAGCCCAATATTCCACCTCCTTAAGATCCCCTACGTAGCCTATAAAAGCACTACATGGTCTTCTCTATTCTCATAACTTGAAGATCACAATTCTAGAGAGAGAAAGTAGAGAAGGAGATCCATGGTGTTCGGAGGATCGTCGCCCACCCGACGTTCGAACAAGTGCAAGGAATACGTGGGAAGATCTCAAGGTCATCATAAGATCTCGTTTCTCCGCACAACGAATCGAAAGGTGAATTAAATTTCCGCAATTTAATTCTAGTTTATTGAAATCAATTATCGAAAAACAAGATCCGAAGGATCGAACCCGGATTAGACGAGGGACCACGCGGTGGTGGCGAAGCCACCGGACCGCGTGGACCGCACGCCTAGGGTTCGGCGCGCGAAGGAGAATCCTCGGCCTCGGCCGAGGGGGCGATCGCTGGGAGCGATCGCCGGCGGTGACGGGCTGGTGCCGTCACCTCCCCACCGCGACGGTGGGGGCTCCTCGACGGCGGGCAGCAGGTCGTCGGACCTGCTGCTGGGGGCTGCCGGATGCAGCCCCATCGAACGCGATGTTCGATCGCGTGAACCCGGCTCGCGGGGGTTCGGGTGGGGGCGGATTGCGCGCCTTCGGGCGCGTGGTCTCCAAAGCCCGGACTTCGGCGGATGAGTCGACGTTCGTGTGATCTCCGGCGAAGGGTTCGTTCGGGTTATCGGTTCCGCAATTTTGATAACCCGGGATATCGAATTCCAACAACTGGTATCAGAGCGTACGGTTACGTTTTTTCGTTAATTGTTTCGATAATCGATTCTCGATGTATATGGCCATAGATTAATTTAATTGCGTTAAATTATTGTGCTATATTTGTTCTACGTACTTGTTTTCTCTCTCGTATGAATTGTTTGTCGGAAAAATTAATTATTAAAAAACGAGGGTTTTTCGGAGATATCGAACCTTGACGATTGACCGCGGCGTGAGCATGGTACCGGCTGCTTCGGCTGCTCTTGGAGCAGCGGCGAGGTGGCTGGTCGCACGGCATGGGCTGTTGGCTGAGGTCGACGGCTCGATCGAAGGCTGCCCATGGGAGCAGCAGCTTCTCACGCGCTGCTGGTGCGTGGTCTGGTCGACGATCTCGATGTCATGCGAGCTGCTGCTGGAGCGTAGTCGATGGCGTGACGTCGGTGGCGGCGTCATACCGGGATTCGGCTGCTTCGGCGAAGCTTCAGACGGGCGCCGGCGCGATCGATCGAAGGGCGTTTCGCTCGACTTGATCGCGGGCTGCTCGTGTGTGGGCTGTGACGAGGTTGATGGCGTGTGTCGTCGGAGGAGACGCCATGCCGGAAATCGACCGGACTCGTGCACAGGCTCGGCGAAGATGACGATCGGGGGCTGCTGTGTCGGTGAGAATTTACAGAGGGTGTCGACTGCCACTTTCCCTATCGGCCGAGACAATGTAGTTCTCTTTTTCCTAATGCTGCATGGAATTAATTAGATGGTGCTTTGCATTAATTAATTGTTAGGGCCATACATTGCATGCACAATCGATGTTGCATGGTTGTTCGATAAACATGGCTTTGTGCGTTTTTTTTTATATGCATGGGTTGGTCGCATGGCATGGGATCGATTATATTCATGTGCATGAATTAATTGGTCCTGACAATTGCATGGTTCGATTGGGATTTTGGGTCGACCGGAATCTCGGTTTCGGTTCGTCCCGGTAAATCCGATCTTTCCGGAAATAATTTAATTTTTCTAATTTTATTTAATTTAATTTTGGAATTAATTCAAATTCTATTTGGATTAGATTTCTTAATTATGGAATTAAATAATGGAATTAGATGGATTGTTAAATTAGGAAAGAAAATCATAGTTTCTCTAGATATCCTATACCTACTTGGATTAGAAGTCTTGAGAAGAATCAAAATTCGATTTTGATTAGGATTCTTGAGATCTAATTTAAATAGGATTGAGAAATTATTAAAATATTGATTTTATTTAATTTAAGTATTTTATTTAAAATCATTAGATTAATTCAAAATTTATTTTGGATTGGATAATCTTGGATTTTATTTAGAATAGAATTAAATATGGAAATCAATGGATTTTAATAATATTGATTTTATTTAATTTAAGTATTTTATTTAAAATCATTAGATTAATTCAAAATTTATTTTGGATTGGATAATCTTGGATTTTATTTAGAATAGAATTAAATATGGAAATCAATGGATTTTAATAATATTGATTTTATTTAATTTAAGTATTTTATTTAAAATCATTAGATTAATTCAAAATTTATTTTGGATTGGAAAATCTTGGATTTTATTTAAAATAGAATTAAATATGGAAATCGATGGAATTGATTTTATTTAATTGGTAAGATTAAATATGAGAATCAAAGAATTTTTCCGTCGCTCGGCAAAGTATTCAAGACGTAGAATGAAGACTCAAGGAAAGCAAGCTGGAATTCATCAAGGTACGAATAGTCGAGAAATAATTTTACTTGAGTAATTATTTGATTATTTGTGAACGTGCTTGCATGAAATGTATGTTTGTTATTATGCTTATGTGTATTTAATTATGCATTAGATAGCGTATCCCTTTGTTATAAAAAGCTAAGTGGGAGAGGGTATGGAAACATATCCATGGTCTCCATTGCTGTTCTCTTGGTGACTTTTATGGACTTTTGAAGTTCGTTTAGACAAGTCATTGGAGGAGAATTCTTGTAATTCCTTTTACAAGAAACATTGATTAAGTTTATCAAACAATGCCTAATTTGTCTTTCTGAAACTGATTTCAAGTCGACTCATTCTCACCCCGGGGAGTGGAATGGAGCCAAAGCCACTTGGTCATGTCAAGGACACAAATTAGAGACCTTCGTACCATCCTTTTGAAGGTGGATCGATTGTCTGCTCGGCTCCCTCATTTATGAGAGATAGGGTCGTTCGCATGGTGAATCACTGGTTAGAAACTTCGAGTTTCACTTATGATTCTCCGCGTCTTGATTTACAAGATTGAATGATTCATGTAATTGGGAGTCAATTGTAAAAGTCTTTTGGTGTAGTAAACGTCCACACTATCGTGGCTTGCTGCATTGAATGGGATTTTGGAACGATTGATGTAGACAGTTATAGAAGGGAGTAGGAGCGTATGTTAACGTAAACGTCCACACTATCGTGGCTTGCGATGAATATGCGTGTCCCAAACAATCTTCTTAGATACTGAGTAATGGTTTACACTTAGGTACGCTTCTTAGTATTCTTCCCATCGAAGTAACGCTAATGATGATGTACGACCGAAGGAAATCTAATTGCTAGATCATTTGGATAGGTAAACGTCCACACTATCGTGGCTTGCCATATCTGATGGGATTTTAGATGCAATTAGTGGTTTAATGATATTATTTGAGGGAGATAATATCGAAGATTAAATCGATTGTTTGTTGTTATATGTGCTCATAGATTAGGATATGGCTTTGAACCCACTTTATGTGATACGTAAGGATTTTAAACTCATTGGTCCCTGAATGTAATGATTGGAATAGAGATCTAGACATTACCCAAACTGTTAAAGAGTGCAAGGTTGTACTCAGTGAGCTTTGTCCTCCCGAGCCTATTGACATAGGCGGCTAGGGAAGAAGCGATGAGGATACTCATAAAGGCCAGTCACTTCGAGGAAACGCTTAAAAAACGTTTTTGAGATGATTGACCTTTTAGACGAGTTGAGACGGAAATTGCGAGCTCTTGTAGCCAATGCCAAAGGTTTCGAACCTAAAGGCATGAATCGGGGGAAAGGACAAGAAAGCAAAGAAACCCAGTGGTTCCTTTTGGACCACGAGATGGGACGAGAAAGCCAATAGGCAAGTGTTCTCGATGCTAACAGTCTGGGTACTGGAAGTCTAATTATCCTCTCAAAAGAAGTACGAAATTTTTCTTTAGTCGTGAAACATAGTCAGTGGTATTATCTACCGGAACCTGGTGCGTAGATATGGAACCACTGACGGTATGTGCATTTTAAATGCTGGGTTCCAGGAAACCTAACGACTTGGAAAGGAAAAAGATCGTAGTCTACATGGGCAATGCTGTGGAGGAGGCAGCTGTTGCAGTGGAGGACATTATTATAGGATTTCATTTTGAGTTATTGCTTTTATGTACCTTTCATTTTAGAAAGAACTTTGTTCTGGATTTCTAAATTTTAATGAATGGATATTTTATTTCTTTTAATCATTTGATGGTTATAAGAAGAAATAATGATATTATCTATTCTGGTACATTAGCTAGCAATATATAAATGATGAATCCTGAGTTCACCACGATGCAACGAACCGTTTTATATATAACTCGTTTTACTAATAAGAGATTTCTTTAATTAATCATTTATACTTGTGGATTCTTATGCTAAGTCATATTTATTCAAATGAGAAGTTCAAAGGTCGAAAATTGATTGTAAGATCAATTAAGTTGAAGGAGTGGACCTTCCGACCTAAGAATCTAATTTGGAAGATAATACGACTAAGCAATCCTTTTGGATATAAGATATAAGATCCGGACAAGTATTAGAATTGATTGACTCTGATTTATGATCAGAGCTTGGGATTGGATCCCAAGTGACTACACCATACAGTCCTCTGTAAGATTGGTGTGTCGGAAATAAGAAATGGAACTCTTATAGAAATAGTAAAAGCGCGAGTTAAACGGAACTACCTATGTTCTATGGATATGTCTTGGAAACAACGGGGCATTCAAATGCGGTTGTAGAATATCCTAGAAGAACAAAAGATGTGTGTTCAATAGTACTATGAACCAGAGGGACGTTATAAGTTCTAACGCCCGGTTCTTAGAAGAAGACTATTAGATGAACCACAAGCCCAAAATGACGTGATACTTCTGAAAATAGAGAAAACGATTAAGACTTAGAACCAGCCGAACCGAGTAGCGGTACACCACTAACTGCACCTACTGTTATTACTGTTTATACACCGGAACGCCATTGTAGTGGGAGGTTGTATAACAACCGGAGATTTTCATAAAACTAGGTGAGTCTTCGGACTCTGGACCTAATATACGTGAAATCGATCCCTAGATCTACATGAAGGCAGTACTAGATCTAAATGTGCCTTCTTGGAGAGCAATAAGGATTATTGCTAAGAGGCGAGATCATTTAGAGTACAAGCTTAGTTGATCCATTTATGGATTGTAACAAAGCTAGAATTCGTGGAACTTGCGCATTGATGAGATAGTCCATTTGATGGATTCATCAAAAAGCATTGACGAATCGTGTGTATGGGAAACATGATGGAAACAAGGTGGTGTTTCTCGGAGGTTTTATGTAGATAACATTTTATCATTGGTAACAATGTAAAGATGTTGTCAGACATAAAATGATGGTTGTCTAGAAAAATCGATATATGAGATAAAGAAGAAGTTAGAGCATGTTCTTAAAGATCTAGGATCTCAAGAAAAGAACATTGTACTTCTCTAGATATCTTATACGATTATGGTTCGTTTTAACAAGCAAGATTCCGAGAAAGGTTCGTTACCTTTCAGAGACGGAATGCATCTATCTAAGGTATGTGTTTTGGAACACATAAAGGTGATAGAAGCAGTGAAAGCAGTTTCCTACACTTGGAGTGTGGAAAGCTTGATAAATGCATTGTTGAAAACAAGAACCTGATATCGGCTATGCGGTTAGCATAGTGGGAGGATATCAAGGTAATCCTGGAAAGGAATATTCGACTGCCGTAAAAGTACTTTCGAAGTACTGTTCTAGACTACGAAGCAGACGAGTTTTTCCTTTGGATTACATTCTCTTAGATTTCTAATCAAATGAGGACCGGTGTAAGTCGATATCAGGCTATGTGTTTCACTATTGAAGGAGAAGGAGTTTTAACATGGAAGAGTGATAAGCACGATGCTTTTCGGACTCTGCCATGGGTAACCAAATAGCGGCCTCAGAGGCAGCGGAAGTTTTGGTATAACTCCGGGATAATCTCTGGGACTTAGAGGTGATTCTTAATTTGCCAAAAGGCTATGTATATAGCGGTGCGATGGCAAATGGTAAGAAATCACAAGTCCATAAGTGTAAGATAACACATAGTGCAAGTACCACCTGATACGAATCATCGTCGAGGGAGACGACGCTGTAGTCACCAAGATAACTTCAGAGCGGCAACCTAGAGTGCTCATTCACATAGTACTTCTTGGAAGTACAACTTAAGCACGTGATGAGTATGAGAGTCGGGAGTTTGGAGGAAATGACTAGACCTTAGTACAAGTGGGAGATTGTTGGAGTTGTGTACTTAATGTCTAGATTTAAGTAATGCAAACTCACGATCCATTGCCATTAATCTATTTAATTAAATAAACAATTATTTGCATTTAATTATTTATAATTAAATATATGCAAATCATAGTCCTGGATTTCATACGTTGTAGTTAGTATGGTGCAAGCATGGGCGCACAGAAGATCATACTATCGGTTACTCGTATTTAATCGAACAGTAGCTCACGACCTAGATGGACACGGACCAATCCATCGGTATAGTCGTTGTGTGAGAGAGAAAATAATTTATCTTAATTATTTTATCACACTTGTACACTTGGTGTATTGAGCGGATCGTTGAGATTCATCGATTAGGATTGCCGGCGATAATCGATTCGAGTCTCAGTGTATTTTATTCTTAATCCCCGATATTATTGCGGGTGTGTATATTTAATATAAGTGACTTTGATTTACCAAAGAAATTAACCGATTTAATTATTAGGTTGATTACCGGTTAAGTTGGGTCACTATATTTCATATATGACATGCCGTGAATAATTGACCGGACAGTGTATCCCGGAAGGGTTGATAATATCCCCGAGATGAGTTCATAAGGAATTATTATGTAAACCCTGCAGGTGGATTCATTCCGCATAATAATTAAGGTTGAATGGTACTAATCTCGGATACAAGAGATGAATAAATTAATTAGCAATAAATTAATTTTATTCATGGATATTTATATCTTAAATACACGGAATAAATAATACTACCGGAGAAATATTATTTGATATAATATGGTTTAATATTGGGAGTGCAATTAATTTATATAGTGGAAAATAAATTAATTAATATTGATAAGGATTAATGGACTTGAGCATTGGGCTCAATTTAATCTTCAATATTAGAAGCCCAATATTCCACCTCCTTAAGATCCCCTACGTAGCCTATAAAAGCACTACATGGTCTTCTCTATTCTCATAACTTGAAGATCACAATTCTAGAGAGAGAAAGTAGAGAAGGAGATCCATAGTGTTCGGAGGATCGTCGCCCACCCGACGTTCGAACAAGTGCAAGGAATACGTGGGAAGATCTCAAGGTCATCATAAGATCTCGTTTCTCCGCACAACGAATCGAAAGGTGAATTAAATTTCCGCAATTTAATTCTAGTTTATTGAAATCAATTATCGAAAAACAAGATCCGAAGGATCGAACCCGGATTAGACGAGGGACCACGCGGTGGTGGCGAAGCCACCGGACCGCGTGGACCGCACGCCTAGGGTTCGGCGCGCGAAGGAGAATCCTCGGCCTCGGCCGAGGGGGCGATCGCTGGGAGCGATCGCCGGTGGTGACGGGCTGGTGCCGTCACCTCCCCACCGCGACGGTGGGGGCTCCTCGACGGCGGGCAACAGGTCGCCGGACCTGCTGCTGGGGGCTGCCGGATGCAGCCCCATCGAACGCGATGTTCGATCGCGTGAACCCGGCTCGCGGGGGTTCGGGTGGGGGCCTGATTGCGCGCCTTCGGGCGCGTGGTCTCCAAAGCCCGGACTTCGGCGGATGAGTCGACGTTCGTGTGATTTCCGGCGAAGGGTTCGTTCGGGTTATCGGTTCCGCAATTTTGATAACCCGGGATATCGAATTCCAACAGTTCGTGTGGACGTTTACGATAACTCGCAATCCCTCACAATTTCCTATAACTGTCTACATCAATTATTCTAAAATCCCATTCAGTATAGCAAGCCACGTTCGTGTGGACGTTTACTACACCAAAAGATTTATATAATTGAAATCCAATTACTTGAACCATTTGATTTTGTAAATCAAGACGCGGAGAATCCTAAGTGAAACTCGAAGTTTCTAACCAGTGATTCACCATGCGAACGACCCTATCTCTCATAAATGAGGGAGCCGAGCAGACAATCGATCCATCTATCAAAGAATGGTACGAAGGTCTCTAATTTGTGTCATCCACATGACCAAGTGGCTTTGGCTCCATTCCACTCCCCGGGGTGAGAATGAGTCGACTTGAAGTCAGTTTCAGAAAGACAAATTAGGCATTGTTTGATAAATTTGATCAATGTTTCTTGTAAAAGGAATTACAAGAATTCTCCTCCAATGACTCGTCTATACGAACTTCGAAAGTCCATAAGAGTCACCAAGAGAACAGCGATGGAGACCATGGGAATGTTTCCATCCCCTCTCCCACTTAGCTTTTTACAATAAAGGGATACGCTATCTAGTGTGTTGGGGGATAAAAAGTCAATTTGTACACGTGGAAAGGCAGGCCCGCCCGCGGTGCTCAAAACCGACGAAGGAAGCTTAGGCCAAACACCGGGTCCGAGCCCATGCAAACCATACACGAGCATAACCCCGGGAAACCGAAAGAGGGGAGGGAGCTGCGCTGGTCCCCACGACCCAACAACAAGGGAACGACGTCCCGAGCCAGAAGACGGGGCGCGCCTCGCATCGAGTCCCAACCGGACCCCGCGCCCGGGTTCATGCAACGCGCTCGAAGCGCCACCCCGGGTCGAGGAAAGAGTACCGCCCTCTCGTGGCTAATCCAAAAGGACAAATCGGGAAGCACCACCGCCAAAGTCTCCGAGCGGAAGTCGCACAAGTCCATCCGAGCTCATGCCCCGGGACTCGCTTAAACCCAGCTCGGAATCGTGCCCCGGCATTTAATGATCCTAGAGTAGACTTGACGTGTCGTGATGTCGTGGCTATGCATGAGCATGTGCTCTCGCCTATAAAAGCCGGCCTCCCCGTCTCATTGGAAAGGCGGCGAAAAATACAATTAAAAGTATTATCTAAATAAAAGACATTATCTTCTTGAGCTCGGATTCTTATCCTTTTCCCCCCGGGCCTAGAAATTTCAGCCCTTTCTACATAAAAATTTACTTGGTTTGGTAGTCGTTGCGAAACCCTCGTATCCACCCGTACTTCATTCTTTCCAACAAAAACGACCCAAAACAGTTGGCGCTAGAAGGAGGGGGTTGTATTTCTAGACCCAGGAAAAGAGCTTTTTGTGAAGAAATGTCCAGCCAGGAGCAAGACGGAGCCACGGCGTCAGATTCTTCAAGATCCGCCACCCGGAGAGGAAAGACGCCCGTGGAAGATGAACCCGCGGTCCCGGCACCGACCACCCACGGAGGCTATCCCGCGTCGGAGGCCGAGATCCACTTAAGGGAGCCATGTTCTCGACGAATCGCTCGTCGCCAGGTGCGAATCAGCTCCGAAGCACGTCGTCTGAAGCGTCACCTGCTCACCGAACGACACAACCGGCGCGCGCGCCCCGGCCCACGCCGTGACCCACCAGTTCCCGCTACCCCGGCTCTCTTCTCGGGCAGTATGCTCGATACCCCCGAGAAGATCGACGAAGTAATGGCCAGATTGGCCCAGCGTAAGCACACCCTTATCACTCCTATTTCTCTATCATCGAGAAAACAGGTTAAAACCAGCGCGTTCGACCGCCTCGGTCCGGGGCAAGCGAGTCAAGACCAGCGTTTGCCCCCAGCCCAGAGGCTGATGTTCGACCTGAACGACCCAGCCGAGTACCTGTCCACATCAACGGCGCACGAAGCCCCGGAGCTCGGAACAACCAACGAGCGGGAGACGCACGACGGACATAGGTCGCATCCCGTCGTCCCGTGTCCAACAGCGTCGGGACCCGAGGCAGGACTCCGCGACCTGTACGAGAAAGTAACCGAAGTGGAGAGACGGCTCGCCGAGGCCCAAGTCAAACCCGAACGCGTCGACTTCTGCAAGGAGCCATTGGCGTTGGAGGTCGAGCACGCCATCATGCAATACGAGATCCAACCCCTACAGACCTCCCTCTATGACGGGAAGACGGACCCCGAGGTCCACCTCAGCCGCTTCCGCACCTACATGTCGGGCCGAGGTGCTAGCGACGCCACGAGGTGCCGGCTGTTCCCACTCACTCTGGGGGACACGACCCACAAATGGTTCGCGGGGCTACCCTCCCGATCCATCCACTGCTTTGACGACTTGGTCCAACGTTTCGTCGCCCATTTCGCCTCAAAGGTCAATCGACTCGAGCAAAGCCAGAGGTTGATCGGGGTCCGGAAAGCGGCGGACGAGAGCGACGAGTCATATGTGGACCGGGTAGGGGACATCCTGCTCGGCGGCGAGGAGGTCGGCGACGATTTGAAATTACACACCGCCATGAGCGGACTCCGGAAGAACTCGGAGCTATTCAAGCACCTGATGCTTTGCTACCCGAGGAGCTACGAAGATTTCCGCATCAAAGCTGGGGCCCAATGCTGGTTCCAGCGTCTTATGCGGGGAAACGAAAGTGCCCCGGAGCAAAAGAGACGGGACGCGGAGCCCGTGGACCGGAGGGTCGCACCCGCACCGCGAAAGGCCCCCTACAAACCATATGAGCAGGGTCGGCCGCTCCCGGGCTACAAAGAGATGGAGGTGAAGCTCGTCGCACTGACGGGTCAAGACACCATGACTATGATGGAGGTTCTGTTAGCTACAGGAGGAGACGTCCTAGTGAAGCCGGGGCCCATGCGAGCCCCCGAAGGAAAATTAGACAAGAGGCTGTGGTGCTCGTTCCACGACCAACACGGGCACGCCACCGGCCAGTGCAGACAGCTGCTCAGACAGCTATGGAAGCTCTTCGAAGACGGAAAGCTTTGGGACCTGCTCTCGCGTCCCGGTCCCCGAGGCGACGGGGCCGCGATTCGAGGCAACCCCGAGCAGGCAGGAGCGGGTCGCGACCCGCATCGCGACCAGCAGCGGGGCCAGGGAGGCCAGATCCTGATGATTGGCGGGCTACGGCCGATCGCCAGCCTAAGTAAGCGCAAGAGGAGGCGCGAACTCGAGGTGTGGCAGGTTTACCACGCGACGCGACCAGCCCCACCCCCCGGAATCACGGAAAGGGCGGAGATCTCGTTCTCCCCAGCGGACAAGGACGGCATCACCTTCCCCAAAAGGGACGCCCTGGTGATTAAGACCCCCATCTTGGGGATGGAGGTTTCAAGGTTGCTGATCGACAGCGGGGCCCATTGCAATATCTTATACAAGCAGGCCTTGGATCAAATGGGTCAGCTCGCGCAGTATATCCTCCCCTGCGACCTCAAGCTCAAAGGATTCGGCAGCGACGTGGTGACCCCTTTCGGAACAATCACCCTGCCCTTGGAACTCGCGGACTCGGCCAGACCCGAGATCAAGGTGTTGAGGAACCTGGAGTTCGTGATCATAGACAGAGCCAGCGGGTACAACGCGCTCCTTGGGAGACCTTTCCTGGAAGCTTTCGAAGCGGTGGCCTCCACCTACTACTATTGTATCAAGTTCCCGGTCCCTTCCGGGGCCATTGGCACCATTCGAGGGGACCAGTTAATGGCGAAGAAGTGTTTGCTCTATTCAGCCTCGTACGAATTGACGGACCCATCGGCTGAAGCCGCGACGGACACCTCCCGAGTCAGCCAACTGGTGGCCAGGCTCAGCACCCCGGACCCTCGGACGAGCTTGTTCGATCTTGACCCACCCACCGTCCGAGGTCCTGAAGAAAGTACGGTTCCCACAACCGGAGTCGTCCCCGTCCTTGAGACTAGCCCAGCGCTCGGGACGCATCGCGGAGTTCCCCAGGATGTCCCGAGCCCGGGTACAGGCGAGCGAGTCGTGAGCCTCGGGACGGGACAGGACCTCGCGCTCCCGGGTCTCTGCGAGTCAAATCTCGACCCCTTCCCCGAGACTCGCATCAAACATGACCGCGGCGTCGAAACCCTCGAAGAACCCGTCCGGTGTGAGATCGGAACCCCGGAGGTGCCCCGACAGGTTTTGCTAGGTTCCCTCATGGATCCCGGGACCCGGACCAGCCTCGAGTCATTCCTACAGACCAGCTTGGCCACGTTCGCATGGAGCAGCGGGGAGCTCGGGAGAGTCGACCCGGAGCACGCTAGCCATCGCCTCCGCCTGGACCCGAAGCACCGCCCCATAGCCCAGAGACGAAGGAAGATGGGGCCCGAGAAGAGCGAGGCACTGACCGCGGAAGCCAACAAACTCTTGAAGGACGGATTGATACGCCTCGCCCCGCACGACGCGACGTGGGTGTCCAACGCGGTGATGGTGCGGAAAAAAGGAGGCAAGTGGAGACTCTGCATCGACTACTCGGACCTCAACGAGGCGTGCCCCAAGGACCATTTCCCAATGCCCCACATCGACCAGCTAGTCGACAGCACCGCGGGCCACGCCGTGTTTTCCATCATGGACGCAAGCTCTGGATACCACCAGATTCCGATGAATCCCGAGGATACCCGTCACACCGCCTTTTACACGGGGAGTAACATCTACTGCTGGGAGCGGATGCCTTTCGGCCTGAAGAACGCCGGGGCCACCTACCAAAGATTGGTCAATACCATGTTCGCCGGAGAAATTGGCAAAACAGTGGAAGTATACATCGACGACATCATTGTGAAGAGTGCGAGCGAGGCGGACCACGTGACGGACCTCGCTCGGGTTTTCAAGATCCTCGGGGCCTACAACATGAGGCTAAATCCCAAGAAGTGCCACTTCGGGATCAAGAAGGGAATGTTCCTAGGACACGTGTTCGGAGAGTACGGGCTCGAGCTCAACCCCGCGAAGATCAAAGCCGTGCTCGACATGGCCGAGCCCCGGGACGTGAAGGGAGTCCAGCGGCTCACCGGCTGCCTCGCGGCGCTCAGTCGGTACATGTCGCGGCTCGGGGACAAAACTCGCCCGTTCTTCGGATCGATCAAAAACCAAGAGTTCCACCGGAAGAAGGACAGTCAGGACGCTTTTCGTAGGATCAAGGAATACCTCGCAGGACCCCATATCTTGACGGTCCCCAAGGCAGGAGAGAAACTTTTCCTCTATCTCGCCGCGTCAGAGTGCGCGCTGAGCGCAGTACTCGTCCGGGCCGAAGGGACCCTCCATCTACCTATCTATTTTGTGAGCCACGTTCTCCACGAGGCGGAGGCCCGCTACACGCCGCTAGAGAAATTAGCATACGCCCTGATAATTTCGGTCCGCAAACTCAGGGCGTATTTGTTCGAGCACCCCGTAGAAGTACTCACCACAATGCCGTTACGACAAGTCTTGCACCGATCCGACGTGTCAGGAAGATTGCTCCGGTGGAGCCTGGAGCTAAGCCAGTACGATTTAACTTTTGCGCCTCGCACCGCGATAAAAGCTCAGGCGCTCGCAGATTTTGTGGTCGAGCTAACTTTTCCCCAGCGGAGCACGGGTCAAGCACGCCCCTGGAGACTCTACGTGGACGGATCGTCTACCAGTGCGTGCTCGGGGGCCGGAGTAGTGCTCCTCGGGCCAGATGGTGACTCGTTCGCCCACGCGGTAAAATTTGAATTTTCCGCAACAAATAATGAAGCAGAGTACGAGGCGCTTGTGGCCGGCCTCGAAATGTCCATCGCGGTGGACGTCCCGCAACTCCACGTGTACATGGACTCGCAGCTGGTGGTGAACCAAGTCACAGGCGACTACGAAGCCAAAGGAGAGCAGATGATCAAGTACCTCGAGCTGGTATGGAGGCTATGCGGCAAGATTCCCGACGTCCGGATCGAGCAGATCCCCAGGGAGCAGAACTCGCAGGCCGACGCGCTATCCAAACTAGCCTCTTCCGAAGGAGTTGCGGATCTATCCCGAGTCGTGTTGACACAGCTGAAGACTCCCTCAGTCGACGCCCGAGAGGAGATCCTCCCCGTAGCCCTCGAGCCCGGGGCCGACTGGCGGGACGCGATCAAAGGTTTCATCGAGTCCGGGGCCCTGCCCTCGGACAAGGTCGAGGCAAAACAGCTCCAAACGCGAGCTGCAAGGTACTCCGTTCTGGGCTCCCAACTTTATCGCAGGAGTTTTTCCATGCCTTTGTTAAGATGTATATCTAGGGACGAGGGAGCAAAAGTCCTGTCCGAAATCCACGAGGGCATTTGCGGTAACCACGCCGGAGGTCGGTCGCTAGCCCACAAAACCATGGGTCAAGGTTTCTATTGGCCGAACCTACGCCACGACGCCGCCGAGTTCGCGAAGAGATGCGTCCAGTGCCAGCTCATGGGACCCAACATCCTCACCGCACCCGGATCCCTCAAGGCGTTGTACTCCCCATGGCCCTTTGCCCGGTGGGGCATAGACATCATCGGCCCGTTGGCCCCCGCCCCGGGCGGAGTCAAGTTCGCGTTTGTCGCGGTCGACTACTTCACCAAGTGGGCCGAAGCGGAAGCAGTCCAGAAGATCGACCAACCACAAGTGATCAAGTTCATCTGGAAGAACATCATATGCCGGTTCGGATTACCCGAGTCCATCATCTCGGACAACGGGAGACAATTCGACGGCGAGCGGGTCTCGGATTTTTGCGCGCTATGGGGCATAAGGAGGGCATTCTCGACTCCATACCACCCGCAATCCAATGGGCAGGTCGAGGCGGTGAATAAAATATTGAAGCACACCATCAAGGCGAAACTGGAGTTGCGGAAAGGAAGGTGGGCCGAGGAGCTACCCGAGGTGCTGTGGTCATACCGCACCACGATGAAGAACGCCACCGGAGAGACGCCATATGCTCTCGCATTTGGCACGGAGGCCGTGATCCCGGCCGAGGTGATAGTCCGCTCGCACCGTACCACCCAGGACGTCACCCCGGAGAATGAGGCGGTGCTGCGCCTCGAGCTAGACCTCCTTGAGGAGCGGAGGTAGAGTTCTGACTCCCTCAACGCGATGAACAAACAACGAATTGCCAAGATGTACAATACCAAGGTGAGGACCCGAGAATTCAGCCCCGGGGAGTTGGTGTTGAAAAAATTACTAGGAACCCACCCCGGGGCCCTCGGGCCAACATGGGAAGGACCTTTCCGAGTAACAACCTGCCTGGAGAACGGGGCGTACGCGCTTGAACTGATGGACGGGACGCCAGACCAATACCGATGGAACGCTTTACACCTAAAGAAATTCTACCACTAGAGGGACGGAGACCGGAGCAGGCCCGAGCCCCCACGAAGCCGATGAGCGAAGACTATATGTATATGCTCTAAGATAGCAAAAATAAAAAGAGCACCCACGAGTGTCGGCGAATTTGAAACAATTCCCTATGATTTGAGTATTGTCGTTTAGTCGAGAATAAGGCCTAACCTGCTTAAGACCCGAAGAGCGGAGATTGAAATAACATAGTCCCGGGACGCGGGCTGCGGGGACGATACGAGAATAATTTGTGGACTCATCCGCAAAAGCCCAAAAGGCCACGAACCCATTCAGTCTCCAACTTAGGCGACTCTAGAGTAAGAAAGTAATTTACCATGTCCCAAGTTGCGAGCACGGGGGGAGAAAATAAAAGCTAGAAAAAGCCACAAAAACCCCATCTAAACCATCAATCCCCAAACCCATAAGGACTCTACCGAGTCCCGGGTCGCGGAGGTACGGGTACAAAAAGAACCAAAAATCTTTGGCCAAAACCGAACTTCGGAAAGAATAAAAAATCGCATTAACAGGCAAAAGTTCGAAATGAACGCCACAAAATAGGGCCCCGGTGCCCGGAACAACCAAAACCCGGACCCGCGGCTCGGAGAAAACCAAGCTAAAAGCCCTGCAAATCCAGGACTAAAGCAAAGCCCTAAGGCACCACGCGAAACACGCGAACAAGATATTAGTCATGAAGAAATAATAATCGTGATTAAACATACCGGGGTTCGCCCCCACAAAACAAAAAACACATGAAATATCCGGGCTACTGCCCCAACAAAAACCAAAACAAAACATTGTTTTCAGGCCGAGGCCCGTATCAGAATGAAACAAAAGCAGAGAAACAGAATTCATAAAGGCAACCAGGGACGAACTCCAAGAGCCACCACAACCTACGACCTCGGGGACGTCGCCGCTAACTCCGGGTCAGCATCAGGGGTTTCCTCCATCAGGGCACCGGCATCGGCTTCAGCACTTTCTTCAGCAGGCGGCGCGGACTGGTCAGCTTCAAAACCTTCATAGAATGCATCTATGCTCTGCTCGGGGAAACCGGCGACAACGTCCTCCATGACCGCCACTTGACGAGGAGACAACCCATCCTCGGGCCTCGGGGAGCCACCCGCCGCACCAATGGAAGAAGCAGCGTCTCCCGCCGCGGGCTCAATCTCCACCCTCTCTCCTGGTGCCGGCACGGGAAGCCTGATCAGCGGCTCCTTGGGACGAACCAGGAGGTCGTAGCTCGGCCACCATTTCATGTCGATGTGGAAATCTTCCTCGAGGTCGAGGTACTCCTGGTGAAGCCGAGGATTGAGGACTCGGGTGCTCATATACTCTTTCCAGTACTCTAGCACGCGGTCCCGAGCCGCCACATCGTTTTTCGAGTGAGAATATCGGACGGCGTCGGCCAAGCCACTAGAGTAGAAATGATCGTTGAGCACACGGTGGTCGGTCCACGGGCTAGATAGCTCATCTTCGAGGACGGCGATCCGAGCCCGAGCTTCCTCTAGTTGGACCTTTAGAGCAATGGCCTCCGCAACCCGGGCCTCTGAGGACTCGGTGAGCCTCGCCACCTCCCCATTCGCCTCAATGATCTGCTGCGACAGAACCGTGGCCCGTGACTTGAGGGCAGCGGCCTCCGCGCCCGCGATCTCCAGCTTGTCGTTCCGGTACTCGGCCAACTCGCGCCACATATCCCTGTCCTTCGAGGCCGCGGCTAGGGCGGCAGTATAATCTTTAACATCCGACATAAGGTGGTCACTCTGGGCAATCACCTCCTCGTTCAGCTTCGCCATCTCCCCGACCTGCCTGTCCTTCGCGTGAGCAGACGATTTCCACTGTTCCACCGACGCGGTGAGTTGCTCGATCTGACGGGCCTGGTCCTCCGACCACTCGAACACCGCGGCGCTGACTATGGCGGCCTGACTAATCAGCATCGTGGCCAGCATGAACGTATGGTCCCGACGGCCAACTAGGCCCTGCAGTTAGTGGGTCCAGGACCGGCCAAGAGCGCTCAGAGCCGCGCCAACCGGGGTCCCGGGAGTAACCACCGGGAGCGCGGGGCCGTAGCCGGCCAGATAATCCCGAATTACGGGGGGCATGTCCGGGGTGGCGTCCAGGATCCTGCATTCAAAGAATGGACAAGGTTGTGGTGAGGTTCTTTCAAGAAAACAAACATAGCCCAGAGAGATGTCCCAATTCGCGATCTAAAAACCAGATTCTACGAGCCCACCAAAGACGGGTGTCAGTGTTGATCTTACCTCTGTTGGCGGCTCGGGTCGACACCGTAATACGGCGAGCATCCTATCACGGCCGGCGGGAGTTCAGAACCCTCGGACGCAGTCACCGGCGGTCGTCCAGTGCCGAGGTCCGGGGCCACCGGATCCTCGATGGCTTTGCGTTTCCGCGACCCACCTGCAACCGAGCCCTCCACCATACAGAGGGGGGTAGCCCGGACCGAGGTAAACAAGGGAGGACAGTCCACTGCCTCCACCCTCACCCGCGAAGGAGAGGAGACCGGGGGAACCACTAACTGCTCCGAGGTCCGAGGTGCGGAGTCGGAGGTCAGATCGATCACGTCCTCGCCACCAGCACGGGACAACGGGGGGCCATCCGCGGTCGGCCTGGACGCGTCCGGGTCAACCACCTCAGTAGAAACGTCCGACGAGGTCCGGGGCATGTCGATCGGAATGGACCCCGAGCGCGGCGGCGCCGCGGAGGTCGAAGGGCCGGCCGACCCGGCCGAGCGGCTCCGCGATGCGGGGATCGGAAAATCCGAGCCCTTGCGATCGGTGATCCCAGGGAATCCAGACATCTTCGTACAGGGACGGTCCTCGAAAATGAATGTCCGAGGAGCTGCAGCCAGAGCGCGAGCATAAATCAGGAAATCAAGGAAGACATCGGAGAGAGAAGTTGAGCTAAAAGTCCCGCCTCGTTACCTGGATACGGATCGTGGAGGTGCCGCGGCGGGCAAATGAGGCGAGCGTTCAGCAGCAAGTCCTCTCGGCAAAGGACGGTGGCCTGGCGCTCGGACGAGGTGTAAGCTTCGGCGATCTTCAACGCGACCTGGTAGTCCCAGTTCAGGGGGCCCTCTCTCCGAGTATTAACGCCTAATCAGAAGGAAGAAAAGGTCAAGAATCAGCAAGGGTGAACGATATTTAAAGACAGACGCGAATCACTCGGAATTTTTTCAGAATATCTCGTGGGGATATCAATCTCCCCTGCCGGCGTCTGAGTCCGCCAGGCCCCAGAAACGTAGAGCCATCTCGGCCAAGGAATGTCAACCTTCGATGACTTCACCCCGACAGTGGGGATGCCATCGCGGCCCTTCACAGTGAAACGCCCCTTCAGCCCTCCAGTGCTCGAGATCCCGAACGAACGACGGATCTCGGCGTCAGTCAAAACCCGAATTAATCCGGAGCTACCCAACAGGGATAGGAAGGCTATGATTTGGGCCCATCCGTTGGGGTGGATCTGGTGCGGGGCCACCCGCCAAAACCGCAGCGCCGCGCTCACCGAGGGGTGAAGTGGGAAGCGCAACCCAAGATCCAGGGCATCCGTCCCCACGGCCACCATCCCGGGAGGCGGACAACACGGGGACTCCCCGGGAGCCGGGGCGTGCAGGTGAACGTCCACCGGCACCCGCCATGTGACTCTCTTCCGCTCGATCATCTCAGCGGTGATCACGCTAGGTTTGCCATGATCGCCCCATTTGGGGGTATGGCATTCGGCGGGCGGGGAGTATGGGTCGCGAACGACGGCCACATAGCGGTGGGTCCGATAGTAACTCGGGTAATCAAGGGCGGCGGACGGCGGAAACTTCTCATCCATCAGACGGAGAAATTGGGCATGGAGCAGGTGGATATCGCTGTCTTCGCCGGAACTGGACGAGGAATCACTCAGTGCGTTACCACCGCCCGAACTCGCGAAGGATCCTTCCGCCTCGGCCATAACTTCATCCCGCGGGCTCGACATCGTCTCGGAACGGAAGCAGAAGAAATTGGGCGAGAAAGAAAATAAAAGCAAGAAAGATCGTGTACCTATGCGACTTCCGGGTTAGGGTTTGCAAATCACTGGAGCACGTAAGGAAGTGGGCAACAAACACGACGATTTTTTAGACAAGATACGCACGCAAGATTTGAAAGGGCGGGAGCGGTTACCCATAAACGCACTCGAGTGTTGGTCTTTTCCACGCGGCCCAACAAGGCCCATTGGGCGTAAGTGGGCCCTACGAGATCTCAATGATTGCCCACTAGATTACTCGCCCCTGCAACCCTACGAAATAGGCCCGAGGCCCAGACTCGCAACTAAGGACGGTCCGAGGCTCTAACGCGAATCAACGCCCGGGGCCCAGGGCGGGAAGCATTGGTTGTCACCCCGGGGCAAGCCTGATTTGGTCATGACACCCGGGAAAGTTCGTTCGCAAAAATTGGATTTTCAACCCCGCGAAGATAAAGGCAAGCAAGAGACGATCGAAGCAAGAAAGGTTGTCGGTTGAACAAAATGAAAAACATGCTTGAAAATCCATTTTTTACAAGGACAGAGGGGACCTCAAAGGGTCGACATTACATCATCACAAGGATACAGTGGAAAGCAGAGAAAACCCTAAACTAAACTGTCCCCCAGAGGAGGAACTATCTAAGTCGCGACCGGGCCACGCCCTCCCCATCGATCACAAAAACTCTGGACCACACTTCCCAGTCCCACTGGACTCGCACGCGCCACCCTTGGCCAATGCCCATATGGCGACAGAAGGTCCTCCACCCTTTTCCTGATATGCGGAGACGATCCCCGCAGCGCACCATGTGCATCGGCCAGTTTTGACCAAGTTCGTCCCGAAGAACTATGCTCCGTTTCTCCAAACCCCGAAAGGGGACGGTCAGAGGCGGTGGCAGTCTCGCTCCCGGCCGGCGCAGAGACCCAGTAAAGGTCCGGGCGTGCCAGAAGCGCGCGACCTCAAGAGAAGGAGGGACGGACAAATGGCTGTCGCCGGGGTCCGGATCCGAGTCAGAGGAAACGTCAAAAATTTCCGGCGCCTCCGGAAGCGGTTCCGGCGCCGCCCCGGGGTCCTCGTCGGAGGAGATATAGACTATCTCCGGCGGGTTGAAATCGTTGCTTCCCACGGAGGAGCTCACCATGATTTCAAATTTTCTGGGGAGGGTTTTTTCCTTTTTCTCGCCGGAGAAGATGACCGGAAAGGGGGTAGAGAATTTCGGAGTCGGAGGAATGATTGGATTAGGATCGGATTTTAAAAAGGTGCCCAGCAGACGTGACACACCAAAAAGGCGTCATCATTAGCCTGGGGAACCGCCGCGACCGTCCGAATCCCAAGGAACCAAACCGCGCCGGGTGATGGCCCCGAATGGGTTTGGGCCGGATTCCGAACCGACGCCCGGGAACCTATTTTTCTATTATTATCAATTTCTTTCCTTTTATTAAAAAATTTTATTTCAGGGGATTCGCACCGCGACGCGATATCCGGGTCCCGAGGCCCGAGATACAAACACACAGGAATTACAAAACCCTTTTTAAAAGCCGAAGCACGACGCGGGAGAGAGAGAGCTTCCTCGACCACCGAGTCAAAACAAGGTCGGCGGGACAGGAACCAAAGACCCGTCCTCTCGGGTAACGGCGACGTTGATATCCTCCGTCTCCGACCACCGAAGCTCCACCCGCCATCCATCTTGAAGCTGCATGTGCTTCACGAACACGGCCCAGCCAATGCCTCCGATACCCAGGCGATTGCCACCAGGGATCAAGTCAAAAACCCAGAGGCGGCCGGAGGAGTCGCTGACAGCGAGCAAGGCGGGCCACACGTGTTTGTACATCTGCGCGAAGGGCGACGGCATCAGGAGAACCTCGCGGTGGTAACGTGGATTGAACTTACGGGACATCACGTAGCGTCGCGCCCCAGAATCTGCCGTCTCCACCCGCGACTCGTCACCCGGCTCATGCTCGCGAACTTGGATGATATGTCCCACTGCGGAATGAGCGGATCGCTGAGGATGGTCAGACATAAAGGAAGCGAGATAAGGCGAGCAACGGCCTTGGACCCGATTTATAGCCCAGAAGAACCAGACGATCAGTCCCATTCTCCAACGCCACCTCCTGAAAGAACCACTCCGAGAGCATAGCATTTATTGGTTAATTCAGCCTTTCAGAGAGCCGCAGGACGAAAGGCACCCGGACCAAGACGAGCCCCTCGAGGAGAACGGTGAGGCGAACAGGTCATCTAGCTACCAACTACCTCATTTATGGAAGGACCGACCGACGGGAAGTCGGCCCAGTCAACAACAGAAGTGGCGCATCGCCGGCCCAACGAGCGGAATCCTCCCCGGATCTCGTACTTTCCGACGATGTTTCCGGGGGCCAATGTTGGGGGATAAAAAGTCAATTTGTACACGTGGAAAGGCAGGCCCGCCCGCGGTGCTCAAAACCGACGAAGGAAGCTTAGGCCGAACACCGGGTCCGAGCCCATGCAAACCATACACGAGCATAACCCCGGGAAACCGACAGAGGGGAGGGAGCTGCGCTGGTCCCCACGACCCAACAACAAGGGAACGACGTCCCGAGCCAGAAGACGGGGCGCGCCTCGCATCGAGTCCCAACCGGACCCCGGGCCCGGGTTCATGCAACGCGCTCGAAGCGCCACCCCGGGTCGAGGAAAGAGTACCGCCCTCTCGTGGCTAATCCAAAAGGACAAATCGGGAAGCACCACCGCCAAAGTCTCCGAGCGGAAGTCGCACAAGTCCAGCCGAGCTCATGCCCCGGGACTCGCTTAAACCCAGCTCGGAATCGTGCCCCGGCATTTAATGATCCTAGAGTAGACTTGACGTGTCGTGATGTCGTGGCTATGCATGAGCATGTGCTCTCGCCTATAAAAGCCGGCCTCCCCGTCTCATTGGAAAGGCGGCGAAAAATACAATTAAAAGTATTATCTAAATAAAAGACATTATCTTCTTGAGCTCGGATTCTTATCCTTTTCCCCCCGGGCCTAGAAATTTCAGCCCTTTCTACATAAAAATTTACTTGGTTTGGTAGTCGTTGCGAAACCCTCGTATCCACCCGTACTTCATTCTTTCCAACAAAAACGACCCAAAACATAGTGCATAAAATAAACACATATAGCATGCATATAAGCAATAAAGCACATAGTATCACATAGTCAAAATAATGCTAGAAAATTATTTTCCCGACTATCATGGCTTTATTTCATCTTCATATGCATCTTCTAGTCTTCAGTCTTCGTTTCTTGAATGCTCCATGTGACGAGAATATTAATCTCCAATATTTAAATCTATTTATTTTCAATTAATCCAAAAGTTACTTAATTCGAAAATTAAGTCAATTGAATATATCAAAAATAAAATTAAATATTATTAATATTTTTATTTATTTATTTTCTTATCTAATTCTATTAAATCTCCAGAATAATCTATCCAAGTAAAACTTGGAATATTCTAGAAGACATCTATTATAGAACAAGGAAATAAAATAAATTAGGACTCTTCTACTTTCCATTATTGATTAATTTCCATCTAATGAAAATTCCTAAGAATAGGAATAATCAAATAGGAAATAAATTAATACCAAATTAATTAAATTCCTAATCTTTGAATATCTCCATAATAGAAATAAAACAATAGGAATAAAATTAATTCAATTAATTCTTTTCCTAATCCATGAGAGTTCCCTAAAAGGAAAACACTCAAATAGGAAAACCGAATTAATTTAGGAAAGTGGATCTTGGTAGGAATAGCATGGGATTGGGAGATCCCACGCCATCCCCACCGTCGACTTCCACCGCCCGGGACTACCACCGCCGCCGCCCCCAGCCCACGCGCCACCACCACCGGTGGCCGGCGTGGCCGGAAGCCCTAGCGGGCAGCCCCCTCGATGGGGTCGATCGATCCTCATGGGGATCGATCATGGGGATGATCGACCCCCGGTTTTTCGTCCCCTTCGTCTTCGTCACACGTCTTCGTCTTCCGGCGATCGTTCCAACATCGAACCAACGTAAATAATTTACAAAAATTAAATTACACTATCCGGTATCGATTCTATACATGAAATCGACCCTATACATTTTCCGGAAAATAAAGAACGTAATAATAAATCCTAAATTCGGTCAACCCCCGAATTTTTACTATTACAAACATTCAACCACACAAAACGAATCTCGACATGTCCGAGAGTTTAATAAACGAATAATCATGATAATTAATTAAGCAATAATTAAATCAACCATGATAGCCGGAAATCCTGCAAGGTAGAACAATAATCGAATACATACATGAACACGAAACCAAACGCTCTGATACCAGTTGCTGGGATTCGATGTCCCGGGCTATCAAAAAAAAATTGCGGAACCGATAACCCGACCGAAAACCCTATCGTCGGAAACCAAACGCGAACACCACGAAGAACCGGGCTCGACGAGAGTGTCGCCGCGGGATGAACCCGTGGCTAAACCCTAGCCTAACCCCATCCGCGGGGTTCGCGATCGAGTTCGATCGCGTGGGCTGCTCCGGCAGCCCCGGGCGGTGAGTCCGGCGACTCACCGCCACCACCGACAGGAGGGGGGACCACCAGTCGCGGCGCGAAGCCGCGACGGTCCCCAGCGATCGAGCTAGGGCTCGATCGCCCCAGCCGCGGCTTTCCTTCGGTGCGCACACCGCCGGGCGAGGTGGCTGGGGGGAACCAGCTGCCGTGGCACCAGCCCACGGCGGTCTCCCCGCGATCGACTTCGAGTCGATCGCACGCCCCGGCGGTCCAGTCGGAGCCCCCCTCGTCCGCGCGCGCCGGGCGGTCGTGTTGGAGTTGTGTACTTAATGTCTAGATTTAAGTAACGGAAACTCACGATCCATTGCCATTAATCTATTTATTTAAATAAACAATTATTTGCGTTTAATTATTTATAATTAAATATATGCAAATTATAGTCCTGGATTCTATACGTTGTAGTTAGTATGGTGTGCATGGGCACACAGAAGATCATACTATCGGTTACTCGTATTTAATCGAACAGTTGCTCACGACCTAGATGGACACGGACCAATCCATCGGTATAGTTGTTGTGTGAGAGAGAAAATAATTTATCTTAATTATTTTATCACACTTGTACACTTGGTGTATTGGGCGGATCGTTTGAGATTTATCGATTAGGATTGCCGGCGATAATCGATTTAAGTCTCAGTGTATTTTATTCTTAATCCCCGATACTATTGCGGGTGTGTATATTTAATATAAGTGACTTTGATTTTCCAAAGGAATTGACCGGTTTAATTACTGGGTAAATTACCGGTTAAGTTGGGTCGCTATATTTTATATATGACATGCCGTGAATACTTGACGGGAAAGTGTATCCCGTAAGGGTTGATAATATCCCCGAGATGAGTTCATAAGAAATTATTATGTAAACCCTGCAGGTGGATTTAATCCGCATAATAATTAAGGTTGGACGGTACTATTCTCGGATATAAGAAATGAATAATATTTATTGAGCAATAAATAAATTTATTCATGGATATTTAAATCTTAAATACACGGAATAAATAATACTACCGGAGAAATATTATTTGATATAATATGGATAAATATTGGGAGTGCAATTTTATT
Organism: Euphrasia confusa; assembly: GCA_954870475.1. Classification (NCBI taxonomy): domain Eukaryota; kingdom Viridiplantae; phylum Streptophyta; class Magnoliopsida; order Lamiales; family Orobanchaceae; genus Euphrasia; species Euphrasia confusa. The sequence goes on from OX940967.1 coordinate 16,862,422, forward strand.
TATATAGTGGAAAATAAATAAAATTAATATTGATAAGAATTAATAGATTTGGGTTGGACCCAATTTAATTTTCAATATTAGAAGCCCAATATTTAATCTCCTTTTGATCCCCTACGTAGCCTATAAAAGCACTACATGGTCTTCACAATTCATTAACCTAAGATACGCCAATCATAAAGTTCTTGAAGAGTGGAGGAGATCCATGGAGTTCGGTAGATCGTCGCCCACACGATGTCCGGGCTAGTGCAAGGAATACGTGGGAAGATCTCAAGGTCGTCAATTGAGTTCTTCGTTTTTCCGAACAACGAGAACGAGGTAAATCGTAAAACCCCCTTTATGATTTAATCGTTTAATTATCGTAGAAATATCGTGAACCAAGATCCGAGTTTTTGGGATCCTCACCGGGGTCGAGTCGAGCGGTGGCGATCGAGGATCGCCGGACCGCCGCGGCTGGAGCGACCCGGCGGCGTGGATCGAACGGAGCCGCTGCCTGGGGAGGCAAGCGCTCGCTTGAGGACCAGGCGCCCGCCTGGTCCAGGTCGCGCGCGAGCGCTTCGTACCCAGGCGCCCGCCTCGTGTGGCTGGCAGCGACGGGCTGCGGGTTCTCCCGCAGCGGATCCGCGAGGCGCTGCGGATCGCACACGGGGGCTTCGCTGGATGCGTGCGGAGCTCTACGAGCTAAACCCTAGCGCTCGCATAGATGCGAGCGCGTGCCTCGATTGAGCAGCCGCGACTCGGGTCGTGGCTAGGGCTCGATTAGGGCTGACCTCCGGGAGGTCTTAAGGGCTGTTCGCAAGAGTCTCCGGCACCGTAAGCGGGCTGCTACGAGCAGCCCTAGGCGGCTGCCAAGGACAGCCGCGAGCCCACGCGAGGCCTCGACCGAATAGCCGTGGGTTCGCCTGCGGTTAGGGTTTCGGTTGAGTCCGGATTCGTCGTGGTTCGTGGCGGGATGTTCCGGCAACCGGGAGTCGATTGGAATTGTCGTTCCGCTTTTGACGATTCCGGATATTCGTTCTCCGAAGGATTTCGTTCGGAATTAATTAGATAATTAATTTTAATTAATTTATTAATTCTGGGATATCGATTTCCAACAATTGGTATCAGAGCGTTGGTTTTAGTTCACGGTATTTTTCGATAAATTGTTCTACCTTGCAGGGTTTCCGACTATTATGGCTAGATATAATTGTTCTTAATTATTGTCATAATATTGTTCTTGATTATTAAACTCTCGGACATGTCGAGATTCGTTTTATGTGTTGTGAATGCTTGTAATAGTAAAAATTCGGGGGTTGACCGAATTTAGGTTTATTATTACGTTCTCTTTTTTTTTTCCGGAAAATGTATAGGGTCGATTTCATGTATAGAATCGATACCGGATAATTGTATTTAAATTCTTGTAATTTATTTACGTTGGTTCGAGAACGAGACGATCGCCGGAAGAAGAAGACGATGTGACGAGGGAGACGATGGGACGAGGGATCGATCATCATGATCGACCCCATGTAGGATCGAGCCCTAGGCGAGGGGGCTGCCCGCGGGACTCCTCGGCCACGCCGGCCACCAATGGTGGTGGCGCGTGGGCTGGGGTGGCGGCGGCATGCTTCTCCGAAGGGTGGTCGATGGTGGTGGTAGGGCGCGGGGACTCCCAACCCGTGCTCTTCCGCCGAGATCCAACTTTCCTATTTTAATTCGGTTTTCCTATTTGATTATTTCTTTTATGAAATATTCATGGAATAAGAAAAGAATTAATTTAGTATTAAATTTATTTTCCTATTTGATTATTCCTACTCATGGGAATTTTCATGGATTAGGAAAAGAATAAATTTAGAATAAATTTGTTTTTCCTATTTAATTATTCCTTTATGGAATTTTTAATGGATTAGGAAAATGATTAATTTGGAAAGTTTTGAAAGTCCTTAATTAATTAATTTTTCCTATTTAATTATTCCTTTATGGAATTTTTAATAGATTAGGAAAAGAATTAATTTGGAAGGATTAAGAGTCCTAATTTATTTTATTTCATTATTCTATTATAGAGGTCTTCTAGAATATTCCAAGTTTTACTTGGATAGACTATTCTAAAGATTTAATAGAATTAGAAAGGAAAATAAATAAATAAAATATTAATAATATTTAATTTTATTTTCGATATATTCGATTGACTTAATTTTCGAATTAAGTAACTTTTGGATTAATTGAAAATAAATGGATTTAGATATTGGATATTAATATTCTCGTCACATGGAGCATTCAAGAACGAAGACTGAAGACTAGAAGATGCGTACGGGGATGCGATAAAGCCATAATAGTCGGAAAATAATATTCTAGTATTATTTTGACTATGTGATAACATTCTATGTGCTTTATTTCATGTATGCATGCTTATGTGTATTTAATTATGCATTAGATAGCGTATCCCTTTATTGTAAAAAGCTAAGTGGGAGAGGGTATGGAAACATACCCATGGTCTCCATTGCTGCTCTCTTGGTGACTTTTATAAACTTTTGAAGTTTATATAGATAAGTCATTGGAGGAGAGTTCTTGTAATTCCTCTTACAAGAAACATTGATTAAGTTTATCAAACAATGCCTAATTTGTCTTTCCAAAGCTGATTTCAAGTCGACTCATTCTCACCCCGGGGAGTGGAATGGAGCCAGAGCCACTTGGTCATGTAGAGGACACAAATTAGAGACCTTCGTACCATTCTTTGATAGATGGGTCGTTTGTCTGCTCGGCTCCCTCATTTATGAGAGATAGGGTTGTTCGCACGGTGAATCACTGGTTAGAAACTTCGAGTTTCACTTATGATTCTCCACGTCTTGATTTACAAGATTGAATGGATCAAGTAATTGGGAGTCAATTATAAAAGTCTCTTGGTGTAGTAAACGTCCACACCACGTGGCTTGCTATGCTGACGGATTTTGGATTAATTGATGTAGACAGTTGTAAGTAATTGTGAAGAGTTGTGAAGTTATCGTAAACGTCCACACCACGTGGCTTGCGGTGATGTAGCAATTCCAAACGATTTACTTTGGTACTGAGTAATGGTTTACACTTAGATACGCATTATAGTATTCCTCCCCACGAGGTTCCGCTATAAGTGATGTATGACCAAAGAAAATCTAATTGCTAAGTCGTTTGGGTGGGTAAACGTCCACACCACGTGGCTTGCCTTACCTGATGGGATTTTAGATGTGATTAGTGGTTTAATGATATTATTTAAGGGAGATAATATCGGAGATTAAATCAATTGTTTGTTGTTATATGTGCTCATAGATTATGGATGGCTTTGAACCCACTTTATGTGATACTTGAGGAATTTAACTCACTGGTCCCTAAATGTATTGATTGGAATAGAGATCTAGACATTGCTTAGACTGTTAAAGAGTACAAGTTTGTACTCAGTGAGCTTTGTTCTCCCGAACCTACTAATGTCTCGACTGTTGAGGAAAGAACTGATGTTCAAACTCAAGGAGAAGTTTAGACATGACATAGGCGGCTAGACAAGAAGCGATGAGGATACTCATAAAGGCCAGTCGCTTCGAGGAAACGCTTAAACACGTTTTTGAGATGATTGACCTTTTAGACGAGTTGAGACGGAAATCGCAAGCTCTTGTAGCCAATGTCAAAGGTTTCGAACCTAAAGGCAAAATCGGGGGAAAGGAAAAGCAAGCAAAGAAACCCAGTGGTCCTAAGTTTCTTGGATCACGAGATGGGGCGAGAAAGCCAATAGGCTAGTGTTCTCGATGCAAACAGTCTAGGTACTGGAAGTCTGATTATCCTCTCAAAGAAAGTACGAAATCTTCTTTAGTCGTAAAACATAGTCAGTGGTATTATCTACCGGAACCTGGTGTGTAGATATGGAACCATTGACGGTATGCGCATTCTAAATGCGAGGGTTCCAGGAAACCCGACGACTTGGAAAAGAAGAAATCGTAGTCTACATGGGCAATGCTGTTGAGGAGGCAGCTGTTGCAGTGGAGGACAATTATAGGATTTCATTTTGAGCTATTGCTTTTATGTACCTTTAGAAAGAACTTTGTTCTGGATTTCTAATGAATGGATATTTTATTTCTTTTAATCATCTGATGGTTATAAGAAGAAATAAAGATAGTATCTATTCTGGTACATTAGCTAGCAATATATAAATGATGAATCCTGAGTCCACCACGGTGCAACGAACCGTAGTACAAAACTCGTTTTACTAATAAGAGATTTCTTCATTGAATCGATTATACTTGTGGATTCTTATGCTAAATCATATTTATTCAAATAAGAAGTTCAAAGGTCGAAAATTGATATTTGATCAATTAAGTTGAAGGAGTGGACCTTCCGACCTAAGAATCTAATTTGGAAGATAACATGACTAAGCAATCCTTTATGGATATAAGATTTAAGATCCGGGCAAGTATAAGAATTGATTGACTCTGATGTGTGCAGACCTTTGTTTACTCAGACAATAAGGTACGAGTACTTCATTTTATGATTACTCGAAAGAATGGATTAGCATACCTGATGTGCCACAAAAGCAAAGTGTTTTGACAAGTCAATGGACACAAAGCTATTGTGGGGAACCATCATGGTATATCCATTGAAAGCCTGCGATCTAATCGCGGAGGCAAGTGCCTGTCTGAGGAATGCATGGCATACTGATCAGAGATTGAGATTTGATCCCAAATGACTACACCATACACTCTTGTGTAGAAATGGTGTGTCGGAAATAAGAAATGGAACTCTTATAGAAATAGTAAAAGCATGAGTTATGCGGAACTACCTATGTTCTATGGATATGTCTGGAAACAACGGCGCATTCAGTGCGGTTGTAGAATATCCTAGAAGGACAAAAGATATGTGTTCAAAAGTACTATGAACCAGAAGGACGTTATAATAAACGCCCGGTTCTTAGAGGAAGACTATTAGATGAACCACAAGCCCAAAGTGACATAATACTTTGAAATGAGAGAGAAAGATTAAGACTTAGAACCAGCCGAACCGAGTAGCGGTACACCACTAACTGCACCTAATGTTATTACTGTTATACACCGGAACGCCATTGCAGTGGGAGGTTGTTAAGCAACCAGAGATGTTCATAAGACTGGAGGAGTTTTGGACTCTGGATATAGTAGACATGAAATCGATCCCTAGCTCTGCATGGGAACTTGCGAATTGATGAGATAGTCCATTCTATGGATTCATCAAAAGACAAGGAGAGGTGTGTTAGAGACGTAATGGAAACAAGGGTGGTGTTTCTCGGAATTTTGTGTAGATAACACTTCATCATTGGCAACAATGTAAAAGTGTTGTCAGACATAAAATAGAGGTTGTCTAAATAAATCGAGATATAAGATTAAGATGAAGTTGGATCATGTTCTTAGAAATCTTTCGATCTCTAGATAAGAACATTTGTACTTCTCTTAAAAATATCTTATACGATTATGGTTTGTTTTAAACATGCACAATTCTGAGAAAGGTTATTGCCTTTCGGGAACAGAATACATCTATCTAAAGGTATGTGTTTCAAACGCATAAAGGAGATAGATATAGACAAAGCAGTTTCCTACACTTCGAGTGTAGAGAGCTTTGTGGATGCAATGTTGAAAAACAAGAACCTGATATCAACTATGCGGTTAGCGTAGTAGGAGGATATCAAAGTAATCTGGATAAGAGATATTCGAATGCTGTAAGAGTACTTGGAAGTACTGGATTACCAAGCAAGACGAAATCTTCTTAGATTACAGTTTCTCAGATCCAAAAATCAGAGAAAGACCAGTGTAAGTCGATATCAGGCTATGTGTTCACTTTTAGAAGAGGTGGAACCTAAAGATGAAAGAGTGATAAGCGTGATGCTTCTCGGACTCTATCATAAACCGAATAGCAGCCTCAGAGGCAGCGGAAGTTTTGGTTAGGTTCCGGAATGACCTCTGAACTTGGATATGACTCTTGGTTCACCAAAGGCTATGTACATAGCGGTGCATGGAGAACTGGAAGAAGTCATAAGTTCAAAAGGTGATGATAACACATAGAGCCAGTACCACCTGATACGAGTCATCGTCAGTGAGACGACGCAGTAGTCACCAAGATAACTTCAGAGCGGCAACCTAGATTGCTCATTCACATAATACTTCTGGAAAGTATAACTTAAGCACGTGATGAGTATGGAAGTCGGGAGTTTGGAGGAAATGACTAGACCTTAGTACAAGTGGGAGATTGTTGGAGTTGTGTACTTAATGTCTAGATTTAAGTAACGGAAACTCACGATCCATTGCCATTAATCTATTTAATTAAATAAACAATTATTTGCGTTTAATTATTTATAGTTAAATATATGCAAATTATAGTCCTGGATTCTATACGTTGTAGTTAGTATGGTGTGCATGGGCACACAGAAGATCATACTATCGGTTACTCGTATTTAATCGAACAGTTGCTCACGACCTAGATGGACACGGACCAATCCATCGGTATAGTTGTTGTGTGAGAGAGAAAATAATTTATCTTAATTATTTTATCACACTTGTACACTTGGTGTATTGGGCGGATCGTTTGAGATTTATCGATTAGGATTGCCGGCGATAATCGATTTAAGTCTCAGTGTATTTTATTCTTAATCCCCGATACTATTGCGGGTGTGTATATTTAATATAAGTGACTTTGATTTTCCAAAGGAATTGACCGGTTTAATTACTGGGTCAATTACCGGTTAAGTTGGGTCGCTATATTTTATATATGACATGCCGTGAATACTTGACGGGAAAGTGTATCCCGTAAGGGTTGATAATATCCCCGAGATGAGTTCATAAGGAATTATTATGTAAACCCTGCAGGTGGATTTAATCCGCATAATAATTAAGGTTGGACGGTACTATTCTCGGATATAAGAAATGAATAATATTTATTGAGCAATAAATAAATTTATTCATGGATATTTAAATCTTAAATACACGGAATAAATAATACTACCGGAGAAATATTATTTGATATAATATGGATAAATATTGGGAGTGCAATTTTATTTATATAGTGGAAAATAAATAAAATTAATATTGATAAGAATTAATAGATTTGGGTTGGACCCAATTTAATTTTCAATATTAGAAGCCCAATATTTAATCTCCTTTTGATCCCCTACGTAGCCTATAAAAGCACTACATGGTCTTCACAATTCATTAACCTAAGATACGCCAATCATAAAGTTCTTGAAGAGTGGAGGAGATCCATGGAGTTCGGTAGATCGTCGCCCACACGACGTCCGGGCTAGTGCAAGGAATACGTGGGAAGATCTCAAGGTCGTTGATGAGCCATATTTTTTGGCTCATTTTTAGGTTTTTAGAGTCACGTATATCGAGTCCTTAGTTTGTTTTTACTTTATTTGTGTCTGGGAGGGCACGTTTGGGTACTTGGGCAAGTTTTGCAGGTGGGCAGGTAAAGGAGTGAAAAGAGGAGCGCACTGTGTGAAAGAGGCAAGGAAATCACCTTCCATGGTCAAGAGCACTAGTTGAGCAAGCCAGACTGACGAAAAGGGTCCAGCAGAGTTGAGCAAGCAACCAGGACGTCAGCAGGTGGAGCAAGACTTGAGCTCGACCAAGTACCGCACATGGTCCGCTGCCTCAGTCAGTCAGAGAAGGAAGTACATGGGCAAGCGCTAACATTGACGGAGGCGGAACGTTGGGCATTCGGTGTACCCAGAATCCTGAAAATCGTGGACTCTTCAAAGATGACCAGATTCAGAGATAAAGAAAAGGAGGACTCTCGTCCAACCCTGGAGGTATTCCCCCACACGTCTCCCATCAGCTGAAGCCCGTCTATATAAATGGAGTGACTGAAGAAATAGACGTACGACGTATGAGCAGCGAGCAATCCGGATCGGAACCCTACCTGACCAGCGACGAAGAAGGCGGCCGCGTGAGCAACACCACTCGCCGGCGTTTATTTTCTGTTAAGCCCTCGGGCTAAAAACAATTTCTTTCGTGCTTTCATGTTTTTAATTTCGTACTTTGCTGTTATTTCCCTTTGAACAATTTCCCGTTTTAATGCATAGTTCAGTTCGCCTTACTTCTTCTCTTTTATTTTCTGTTTTAATTATGTCAAGTAGCTAATCGGTTTGTATCTGGGCAAAGACAGAACCTGACCAACCCTGAGACGTGATCGTGCCGGGAGGCTTATTGATGACAGCAACTAGCTGAGTTTTGTTCCCGATTCAACAGGGTAGTAACTTAAGCATGTTAGGGACTTGGGCAATCCTACAGTGACCAGTGGGAACCCCGACTTGCCTAACACAGGAGTACGTGGATCAACGCGACCGGGAGACTGGGCGTCCGCGAAGTACAACATGTTGCTGGAGATGTGGTCGTATGACTTGGGTCTGTCCAGGCATGCTATTGGCCATTCCGGGTTTGCTTGGAGGATGAAGGCGACTTGACCAACTTAGACTCATGCGGTCACATAGTGTCGAATTGGTCAACGTCAGGAGACCTGTCGAGAGAGATCTGGCAGGACTTAAACATAAGAGCGAATAAGGGTTCGGGGTATTAATATGCGTGACATCATAGGGATGTTAATACTTGGGATCTATAACTGGAAGACAAAACTGTTAGCAAAATGATATACGTACCGATGATCGGCAGCACATAGGTCAAGGGGGAAGTCAGGGGAGTCGATGCCTGGATACCTTAGTATTTATTTGTTTCATTTTATCTGCTTAGTCGAGTCTGTTAATTGCTCAATCATTTAATTAGGTTGCATACTAGTTTTATTTTTGTTTAAGTTATTTGTTATTTTTCAGTCAAGTAAACACGGTGACCACGGTTCGGCAGTGCCCAACTGCTCTCCAAAACAAAACCTTTTCAAACGTGACAACCCAATTGAGCATTCAAAGCCGGGAAAACTATAAGCTAAATCGCCTCCTCGTGGGATCGACCCTATGCTTGCTACTAGTACTTGTGCTAGTGAATAGTTTAGGAACTATAAATATTATTTTGCGCTAGTCCACGACGGTAGCGTCAAAATTGGCGCCGTTGCCGTGGAGGCAATATTCCAAGCCAATAGTTTTCCGTGCTAACGCTTGACCTATATTTGTATGCAGGACTCTAACTCATCGGGAAGCAAGGATACAGGGCCACTACTATTTGATCCTGAAATCGAGCGAACCGCGAGAAAGAATCGAAAAGCAACAAAGCAGAAGCAAGCATTAGCACGTGCCGCTCAAGTAACTCAGTTGACCATAACTGAGACAGGAGAGTCAATCTCGGACACATCGAGAGAAGATTCACCGAACACATCCAGGTCACCTACGCGATCAAGGATGGGAGAAGAGAGAGCCAAGACGTTGAGGGACACGATGTTCCCAGAGAACCTGAATCTAAAGCCGCTGGGTATCACCTTGCCCACGGTTGAAAACAATACTTGGGAGATGAGGCACGGCTTCATCCAGATCTTGCCCAAGTTCAGTGACATGCCATTGGAGGATCCCCAGAGACATCTCCAAGACTTTGAGTTGGCATGTGGCACCATCCGAGCAAGTGAAGGGTTAGGGGAATACATCAGACTTCTAGCCTTCCCTTTCTCACTGGCTGAAGGTGCCCGAGAGTGGCTGTACACTCTACCCGCTGGAGAAGTGACCACCTGGAGTCAGCTTCAGCAGAAGTTCCTTGAGAAGTACTTCCCAGCTGCACGCATCCAGCAGATGAGGAAGAAGATCAACAGCATCAAGATGGGAGGAGGAGAGAACTTCCATGACTACTGGGTCAGGTTCAAGCAGATGTTGGCCAAGTGCCCACAACATCAGATCCTTGACCATGACTTGGTCCAGTACTTCATCTCTGGACTAAGGGAGACGGAGAGGACATGGGTCAACGCAGCATGTGGAGGATCCATTCTAAACAAGAGGGCCGACGAAGCATTCAAAATCTTCAAGGAAATGGCCGAAGAAACAAGGGAGGATGGCAGTGACCTACCCAGGAACAACTTGCCCGTACCATCTGCAACTGAAGTCAAGTTGGACAAACTGTGCAACATAGTTGAGCAACTGGTGCTCAACCAAAACCCAGGGCTAAAGAGAGGAGTCAAGGCGTGCCAAATCTGCAAGGAAAGTAACCATGCCACTGACGAGTGCCCTGAGCTTTTTGACGAAGAGGTCAAGGTGATAATGCAGAACAATGGGAACGGACAAAGACCCAATGGGAACACGTACAACTCGAACAACCGGTACGGAAACAACAACTACCAAGGTGGAGGAAACCAAGGCAATCAAGGCCAGCAATATCACGGCCAGAACCATCATCAGAGGAATAACTACCAAAACCAGAGAAACAACCAGCAGAACCAGAACAATGGCCCAACTTTGGCAGACATGATGCAGACCTTGGTCAATGAAAATATCAAAGCCCAGCAGGAGAATGACCGGTACAAACAGGACAACGAGAAGTACAAGGTTGAGACTCGAGGTTAACTGCAGAATATCAATGCTCAAATGCTTGAGTCGCGCGGGCAATTCCAGAACATCAATGCCCAACTGGCGCACTTGACCCAGGCAATGACTGAGATGAAGAAGAAGACCAACGGTCTACCTCCCCAAATTGAACTAAACAACGCCCAACTGAATGCTATCCATCTCAAAAATGGAAAGGTCCTAGCTGAAGCACCCAAGAAGCCCACTCCACCATCTCAAGTGGAAGGAACTGTTGAAGAGGTCAACGAGGAAGAAGAGTCAGAGGAAGAGCTCGAGCTGACACCACCCAAACAGAAGGAAACATCAGTATCTGCTCAAGCAGTGACACCACCAAAAATCTACCCTCCTTTCCCAGGAAGATTGAGCAAGAAGAAAGAGAAGGAAGACACTAATGAGATGTTCCAGATGTTCAAAAAGGTGGAAATCAACATGCCTCTGTTGACCATCCTGAAATCCATGCCCAGGTGCGCCAAATTCCTCAAGGAGCTGTGCACCAAAAAAGTGAAATACCAAGATGATGCCAAGTTCGAAGTAGGAGAGAATGTTTCAGCGGTGCTCCAGAGGAATGTACCAAGGAAGTGTGCAGATCCTGGAATGTTCTATATTCCCTGCATAATAGGCAACATGAACATAGAAAAATCCATGCTCGACTTGGGAGCATCGATCAATGTTATGCCTAAGTCAATGTACGAAGACTTGGGTATAGGGCCGATGAAACCAACAAGGGTTGTAATCCAGTTGGCAGATAGATCAAATGTGTACCCCGAGGGAATTCTGGAAGATGTATTGGTCAAGGTGGAGGAGCTCATCTTTCCTGCCGATTTCTATGTCCTGGACATGGGAAGATCAAGCAAGCAGCCAGTAATGATCTTGGGCAGACCATTCTTGAAGACAGCAAGGACACACATTGACTGCGAGACTGGAAAGCTAACCTGCAAGTTTGAAGGAGAAACGGTCACATTCGACTTGTTCAAGTCAATGAAGCACCCAGAAGACACCGAGCAAGTGCATTATGTTGATCAGATTGATGAATTGATCGAGGAGCAAGCTCTAGGATATGGAGTTTCTGACAAAGTAGATCTGGTGATACAAAGGGGATTGACCAGAGAAGATGCAGAGGATGAGCAACTTAAAGTTCAACAGATAGTTGAGCAACTGGTAGCTTTGGAGAATCATCCCATGGGCATGAGCAAGTTACCACCCCATGAAGTCACGATCATGGTACCATCTCTGGAGAAACCACCAGAGTTAGAATTGAAGAAACTCCCTGCACATCTCAAGTACATGTTCCTTGGGCAAAATGATACATTGCCCGTGATCATCAGTTCGAAACTGAAAAAGGAGGAAGAAAGTAGGCTAAGGAACATCCTTGACCAGTACAAGCAAGCCATTGGATGGACCTTAGCAGATATACGAGGAATCAGCCCCACCATATGCCAACACCACATATTGCTCGAGGAAGAGTCGAATCCAGTGCGCGATCCACAGAGAAAACTGAACCCTGCTATGAAGGAAGTAGTGCTCAAGGAGATACTCAAGCTGCTCAACTTGGGCATCATCTACCCTGTTTCAGACAGCAAATGGGTAAGTCCAGTTCATGTGGTGCCCAAGAAGTCAGGAATTCAAGTGATCGAGAACGAGAAAAAGGAGCAGATAGCCACTCGACTGCAGACTGGATGGAGAGTATGCATAGACTACAGGAAGTTGAACAAGGTAACAAAGAAAGACCACTTCCCCCTACCCTTCATTGACGAGATGCTCGAGAGGCTGGCTGGGAAGACCCATTTCTGTTTCCTTGACGGATACTCGGGCTACATGCAAATTTGGGTGGCCCCAGAAGACCAGGACAAGACTACTTTCACTTGCCCATACGGTACCTTTGCATATCGACGCATGACATTTGGTCTATGCAACGCCCCAGGAACTTTCCAGAGATGCATGATGAGCATCTTTGCCGATCTGCTCGAGCAAGGAATAGAAGTCTTCATGGATGACTTTACTGTATATGGCAGCTCGTTCGAGACATGCTTGAACAACCTGGAGTTGGCCCTCAGTAGATGTGTGGAGAAAAGTTTGGTACTTAACTACGAGAAATGTCACTTTATGGTGGAGGAAGGGATAGTCCTTGGGCACGTAGTCTCTGCCAAGGGAATCGAAGTTGACCGAGCCAAAATAGAGACCATATCGAAGCTGCCTTATCCAAGGAATGTCAAGCAAGTTAGAGGCTTCCTTGGGCACGCTGGGTTCTACAGGAGGTTCGTGAGAGACTTTGCAAAGATTGCCCAACCTCTGACCAGGCTGTTGCAAAATGAGGTTGACTGGAACTTTGATGATGACTGTCAAGCTGCCTTCAACCACCTCAAGGAAAGGTTAGTCACTGCCCCCATCATACAACCACCAGAATGGGGAATGCCATTTGAGCTTATGTGCGACGCGAGCGGGTATGCTGTTGGAGCTGTACTTGGGCAGATGAAGGGCAAGGAACGACATGTAATCTACTATGCATCCAAGACTTTGAACCCTGCCCAATGCAACTACGCGACCACAGAGAAAGAACTACTGGCTGTGGTGTTTGCATTCGAGAAGTTCAGATCTTACTTGCTCGGGAGCAAAACCATAGTTTACACTGACCATGCCGCGCTGAAGTACTTGATGGCCAAAAAGGAGACCAAGCCACGACTGATTAGATGGATCTTGTTGCTGCAAGAGTTCGACATCGAAATCAGAGACAAATCAGGTAACCAAAATTTAGTGGTCGACCACTTGAGCAGGATAATCCAGCGAGAAGAAGGCATGCCCATCACGGAGACTTTTCCAGATGAGTACTTGTATCAGATTTCAACCAAGTCAGAAGAGCCATGGTACGCAGACTTGGCCAACTACATAGTCACAGGAGATATACGAGAAGACATGACCCTCTACGGTAAGAACAAGCTCAAGCTGGAGAGCAAGAAGTACATTTGGGATGATCCCTACATGTGGAAAAGGGGAGAAGACCAAGTGCTGAGACGTTGCATCCCTGAAGTTGAGCAAGCAGACATCCTGAAGCACTGCCATGAGCAAGCCTGCGGAGGACATTTTGGCCACCGACGCACAGCAAGGAAGGTACTTGACTGTGGTTTTTATTGGACAACTCTTTTGAGGGATTGTTTTGAGTGGTGCAGGAGCTGTGACAAGTGCCAAAGAGAGGGGAACGTGACCAAGAGGGATGAGATGCCCATGATGCCCATCATGCCTGTAGAAGTCTTCGACGTATGGGGCATCGACTTTATGGGACCATTGCCCAACTCCAGAGGGAAGGAGTACATACTCTTGGCAGTTGACTATGTATCCAAATGGGTCGAAGCCAAGGCTACAGCAACTAATGATTCGAGAGTGGTAGCCACCTTCCTCAAGGGCGACATATTCAGCAGATTTGGTGTACCCCGCGCATTGATCAGCGACCAAGGTACACACTTTTGCAATTATATAATTGAAAGGTTGCTCAGGAAGTATGGAGTGCACCACAGGATCTCCACAGCCTATCACCCCCAGGCCAATGGGCAAGCCGAGCTATCCAATCGCATCATTAAAACCATCTTGAGGAAGACGGTCAAGCCAGAAGGTAAGGATTGGAGTGACAAGCTCGATGATGCACTTTGGGCCTACAGAACCGCCTACAAAACACCCTCAGGGATCTCTCCCTACCGCATGGTGTTTGGCAAGTCATGCCACTTGCCCGTGGAAATCGAACACAAGGCGCATTGGGCAGTGAACAAGGTCAATTTCGACTGGGATGCGGCCAGCGAAGGACGTAAACTTGACCTAACAGAGCTGGAGGAGATAAGGATTGAAGCGTATGATAACGCGGTCAACTACAAGGAACGGACAAAGAGAGCCCATGACAAAATCATCAAGAAAAAGAAGATCGAGCCTGGTCAACTGGTTCTGGTTTACCAAACCAAGTTCAAATTCAAGGCTAAAAAGCTATCCACCAAATGGGCAGGACCATTCATAGTCCATGCTGTTTGCCCAAATAGATCGGTTGAGCTATTTAAGCCAGGTGACGATCATATCTTTAAAGTAAATGGGCAGAGAGTCAAGGCTTACTATGGGAATGAGGACCTCAAGGGGATGATACCCCCTGAGCCCGCCGCTTGACCAAGTGAAGCAAGAAAAATAAGTCAGGCCCATGACAATAAATAGAGGCAAATACCGAAGGCGAACTCGGTATGTATATTATGTTTTCCCTTATTTCATTTTATGTTAATAAATTCACCACGCCAAGTAGTAGCCTTGGGCAGGGAAGGGTTTTGGTCTGTTTTTGTCTGCAGGAAACAGGAAAATTGAGTGAGCAACTGCGGTAGTTGAGCAACGAGTAGGGGTGGTCAGTTGTGATGATTGCGGAATTATCGGGAATCCGCAAAAGAGTCCAATCAGTTCTGAATTTGCAGAGTCCTATCAAATTTAAAATCCTAATCAATCTACACCACTACCCCCACCTCTATTTCAAAAACCGCACAATTCCTCAACTTCCCCACCATCACCACTACCCCCATAACCCTAACTCCGAAGATTATGGTATCCACCCGCCCCAAAAACACCAAGTTAAACAAAATCCCTCACGGTACCAAAATCGATCTCACAAGCCCTCAATCACAACCGTCGAAGAAGATGGCCGGAGGAAAATCGTCGAAAGCCGCCGCCGCCGCATCTGTGCCCGCGAAGGAAAAAACACCACCACCCACGGAGAAAGAAACCACCCCTTCGCCGGCCAAACAGAGCCCGACGCGCGAGGAAAGCCCGGCCCC
The DNA here is from genome assembly GCA_954870475.1 of Euphrasia confusa. NCBI lineage: Eukaryota > Viridiplantae > Streptophyta > Magnoliopsida > Lamiales > Orobanchaceae > Euphrasia > Euphrasia confusa. The sequence continues at coordinate 16,877,659 of OX940967.1, forward strand.
CATCAACACCATACTGGTAGACCAACTGACGGCGGAAATTGAAGCCCCAAAACTTTCCGACCTCGACACGACCCCAAAGCCATCAGAGGAGTCAAACCCGGCGAGCCACAGCGCTGAGCCGAGTGAGGACGTCGTGAAAAAGAGGAAGTTTACGGCGGAGGAGAAAGGTAAGTTCAAGAAGCCCCGCGAAGCTTCGCCGGCCGCCACCATGGAGTCGTCATCTGACGAGAAGGCCGACGACATGTCAACCGCCGGCGACGAAGAGGGAGAAAAAGACGGCGAAGAAGAAACCGAAGTGAAAGAGGAATCGGAGCACTCTGTCCCGGTCACCCCATCTGAGAAGTTCAAAACTCCGGCGTCGACCCGAGTCACTCGTGGCAAGGGCAAGCAGTCAGTACCCCCACCCTCGAACATCCAGAAAAGGGCAGTTGTCGTGCCCAAGACGGTATGTTTCGAAACCCTTAAAGATTTGAATATACTTGATCAAGTTAAGGGTTATTTTGCAGCTATAGGATGGGAAGACTTCTTGACCTGGCCAGGGCAAGTCTCTGAGAAATTGGTCAAGGAGTTCTATGAAGAGTTAGAGGTGAGAACGAGCAAGGATGGCGGGCCGTTGGGCATTTCTTTCAAATTGATGGGATCGTATAATGAGGCGAGCATCTTCGAAATCAACATGGCCATGGGAGCGGCCAGTTTCAAAGACAAGTTTTCAAAGGAGTACCAGGAATGGTTGACCACGCCACCAGAGCGCACGCAGAAGGAGAGAAATGAGATCTGGAGGGCCTGGAGCAAGGAGAAAGTGTTCAAGTCACAGGAGGCCAAAAATCACCAGCTCAAGGACAATGCGTTGCGTATCTGCCACCGTATACTGGCGTACAATTTCTATGGAAAAAAGGACAACAGCAATACTATCTCCCTGACCGAGCTTGATCTACTGTGGTGCATGACCAAGAAGATCAAGGTCAACTTTGGAGCCTTCCTGTGCGCACAACTGAAGAACATCTTGAGCAAGCCAGCACAGAGGTTGTCCCTTGCCCACTTTCCAGGAATTTATGCCCAGAGGATGGAGTTGAAGCTTGATTTTGAGTTGATGGAGATGATGCCCGAGGAAAAGTTTGACCATGCGTGTTTGAATAGGATGGCTGATATCAGAGTTGTGGGAGAGGATTGGGTGTTCACAAACCCAGAGGAAGTGAAGGCCTTGGCGACAGCAGCCAAGGCGAAAGTGAAGACCGAGCCTGTGAGTCGACCAAGTGAGAGGGTCGAGTTGCAGAAGGAGGAGATCCTTGAGCAATTGGATGTCCTCGAGGAGAAGCAGGACCGGATTGGAGAGAGGCAGGACGAGCTGCACGCTGCCCTCATGGCATACTTCGTCCATGTTGGATTCAGGTACCCACCTGAACCCAAAACTTAAATGTACCCTCCCTTTGTTTTAGTAGTTTAGGTTTTTTTTTTTTATTTTGGTCTTGAGTCTGCCCGACTCATGTCTGATGGGGTCGATCTCCTTATTTGCACACTTTGCCCAAGGCAAAGTGTGTATGTGGGAAGGTTCGCCAACATCGTTGGAGTCGGAGTCAGGGGGGATGCTTGCCCAACTTATTACTGTTTGCACACTTTGCCAGAGGCAAAGTGTGTGAGTGGGGGAAGGTCAAGAGCAACCCCATAGTTTGATCGAGTCGCATGCTTGATAAATACCTTGATCAATTTGAACAGTTTTCAAAATTAATAGTCTATGCATGAAAAATATTAGGGACGATGGAATTGCAACTAGGTAAGCTGTGAGGATTTGAGCCTACATCTGTGTGATATATTTCTTTCATGAGAGTAGCTGTTTAAAAAGTTTGTAATGCTGAAGCTTGCCCAAGTTCTGACCATTGTGATTATTTGAAAATTGAGTTGAGTAGTAAATGATTTAGGCATTTTCTTTCTGTACTGCAAATAAAAAGAAGACCCTTGTTAGCCCCTTGAGCCGAGCCATTATTTCTTGATCACCTGGGGGAAAACCCTTACTGCCCTGACCCAACCTGCATATATGCTCAAGTTCATAAAAAGAGCAAGTCAGGGCAAAGTCTTCTCTAGAAAAAAAAAAAGAAAAAAAAAGAAAAAAAAAAAGAAAAAAAAAGAGAAAAACAAAGAAAAAGAAAAAAATAGATCCATGAATAAAAGGGTGTGCTAAGGCCCGTAAGAGAGAAGAAATTAGGAGGAAAGTTGCTAAGTAAAATGCATGTCCTACCTAAGATCAATTCTGGGCATTGCCCAAGACAGCCTATACAGTCACCCTAAAAAGCCCTAATGATATTGCCCAACTCAATTGAAAATGTCACAGGATAGAACTTGGTCAAGCCCAAAGCAGAACTTCTTTTAAAACAGCATTGAGCGAAACACTACCCATCCACTACATAGAGAGAAACACTTAGTGAGAATCCCAAAATCCTGTTGCAAACTCTTGACCGTTTTTTATGCATTCCATTGACTATGATTTTGACTATCTGTTCACTTGATCAACTCTCTGTATTTTGATAAGCATGCTGTCCTTGAGTCTTCTGTTTTCTTTCTTTCTCTACCCCCTGTTTGTTTTCTGCTTGAGCAGGCAAGTCACCGTACACGCTTGAGGACAAGCGAAGTAAAGTGTGTGCGTGTGATGAGCCATATTTTTTGGCTCATTTTTAGGTTTTTAGAGTCACGTATATCGAGTCCTTAGTTTGTTTTTACTTTATTTGTGTCTGGGAGGGCACGTTTGGGTACTTGGGCAAGTTTTGCAGGTGGGCAGGTAAAGGAGTGAAAAGAGGAGCGCACTGTGTGAAAGAGGCAAGGAAATCACCTTCCATGGTCAAGAGCACTAGTTGAGCAAGCCAGACTGACGAAAAGGGTCCAGCAGAGTTGAGCAAGCAACCAGGACGTCAGCAGGTGGAGCAATACTTGAGCTCGACCAAGTACCGCACATGGTCCGCTGCCTCAGTCAGTCAGAGAAGGAAGTACATGGGCAAAACTTGACGGAGGCGGAACGTTGGGCATTCGGTGTACCCAGAATCCTGAAAATCGTGGACTCTTCAAAGATGACCAGATTCAGAGATAAAGAAAAGGAGGACTCTCGTCCAACCCTGGAGGTATTCCCCCACACGTCTCCCATCAGCTGAAGCCCGTCTATATAAATGGAGTGACTGAAGAAAGAGACGTACGACGTATGAGCAGCGAGCAATCCGAATCGGAACCCTACCTGACCAGCGACGAAGAAGGCGGCCGCGTGAGCAACACCACTCGCCGGCGTTTATTTTCTGTTAAGCCCTCGGGCTAAAAACAATTTCTTTCGTGCTTTCATGTTTTTAATTTCGTACTTTGCTGTTATTTCCCTTTGAACAATTTCCCGTTTTAATGCATAGTTCAGTTCGCCTTACTTCTTCTCTTTTATTTTCTGTTTTAATTATGTCAAGTAGCTAATCGGTTTGTATCTGGGCAAAGACAGAACCTGACCAACCCTGAGACGTGATCGTGCCGGGAGGCTTATTGATGACAGCAACTAGCTGAGTTTTGTTCCCGATTCAACAGGGTAGTAACTTAAGCATGTTAGGGACTTGGGCAATCCTACAGTGACCAGTGGGAACCCCGACTTGCCTAACACAGGAGTACGTGGATCAACGCGACCGGGAGACTGGGCGTCCGCGAAGTACAACATGTTGCTGGAGATGTGGTCGTATGACTTGGGTCTGTCCAGGCATGCTATTGGCCATTCCGGGTTTGCTTGGAGGATGAAGGCGACTTGACCAACTTAGACTCATGCGGTCACATAGTGTCGAATTGGTCAACGTCAGGAGACCTGTCGAGAGAGATCTGGCAGGACTTAAACATAAGAGCGAATAAGGGTTCGGGGTATTAATATGCGTGACATCATAGGGATGTTAATACTTGGGATCTATAACTGGAAGACAAAACTGTTAGCAAAATGATATACGTACCGATGATCGGCAGCACATAGGTCAAGGGGGAAGTCAGGGGAGTCGATGCCTGGATACCTTAGTATTTATTTGTTTCATTTTATCTGCTTAGTCGAGTCTGTTAATTGCTCAATCATTTAATTAGGTTGCATACTAGTTTTATTTTTGTTTAAGTTATTTGTTATTTTTCAGTCAAGTAAACACGGTGACCACGGTTCGGCAGTGCCCAACTGCTCTCCAAAACAAAACCTTTTCAAACGTGACAACCCAATTGAGCATTCAAAGCCGGGAAAACTATAAGCTAAATCGCCTCCTCGTGGGATCGACCCTATGCTTGCTACTAGTACTTGTGCTAGTGAATAGTTTAGGAACTATAAATATTATTTTGCGCTACTCCACGACGGTAGCGTCAGTCGTCAATTGAGTTCTTCGTTTTTCCGAACAACGAGAACGAGGTAAATCGTAAAACCCCCTTTATGATTTAATCGTTTAATTTTCGTAGAAATATCGTGAACCAAGATCCGAGTTTTTAGGATCCTCACCGGGGTCGAGTCGAGCGGTGGCGATCGAGGATCGCCGGACCGCCGCGGCTGGAGCGACCCGGCGGCGTGGATCGAACGGAGCCGCTGCCTGGGGAGGCAAGCGCTCGCTTGAGGACCAGGCGCCCGCCTGGTCCAGGTCGCGCGCGAGCGCTTCGTACCCAGGCGCCCGCCTCGTGTGGCTGGCAGCGACGGGCTGCGGGTTCTCCCGCAGCGGATCCGCGAGGCGCTGCGGATCGCACACGGGGGCTTCGCTGGATACGTGCGGAGCTCTACGAGCTAAACCCTAGCGCTGGCATAGATGCGAGCGCGTGCCTCGATTGAGCAGCCGCGACTCGGGTCGTGGCTAGGGCTCGATTAGGGCTGACCTCCGGGAGGTCTTAAGGGCTGTTCGCAAGAGTCTCCGGCACCGTAAGCGGGCTGCTACGAGCAGCCCTAGGCGGCTGCCAAGGACAGCCGCGAGCCCACGCGAGGCCTCGACCGAATAGCCGTGGGTTCGCCTGCGGTTAGGGTTTCGGTTGAGTCCGGATTCGTCGTGGTTCGTGGCGGGATGTTCCGGCAACTGGGAGTCGATTGGAATTGTCGTTCCGCTTTTGAAGATTCCGGATATTCGTTCTCCGAAGGATTTCGTTCGGAATTAATTAGATAATTAATTTTAATTAATTTATTAATTCCGGGATATCGATTTCCAACAGGTCGAGCCCTAGGGTTTCGACCGCCCCCTTCGATCTTCGCCGGGGATCTCGAATCCCCGTCCGCGATGATCGTCGTTTTCCCGAATCGTGCGTTCATGTATATATTACAATTAATACGCAAAAATAATCATGAAGGGGGTTTATGATTATTACCTCGATTCGTTGTACGGAGAAACGAAATCAAACGACCTTGCGATCTTCCTACGTATTCCTTGCACCTCGTCCGAACGTCGTGTGGGCGACGATCTATCGAACTCCTATGGATCTCCTTCACTCTCCAAGACTTTATGATTGGCGTAGGTTAATTTGTCTTCTTGAAAAGTGAAGACCATGTAGTGCTTATATAGGCTACATAGGGGATCATAAGGAGATAAAATATTGGGCTTCTTAATATTGAAGATTAAATTGGGTCCAACCCAAATCCATTAATCCTTATCAATATTAATTTTATTTATTTTCCACTATATAAATAAAATTGCACTCCCAATATTTATCATATTATATCAAATAATATTTCTCCGGTTAGTATTATTTATTCCGTGTATTTAAGATTTAAATATCCATGAATAAATTTATTTATTGCTCAATAAATAATATTCATCTCTTATATCCGAGACTAGTACCGTTCAACCTTTATTATTGTGCGGAACGAATCCACTCATGAGGTTTACACAATAATTCTTTATGAACTCATCTCAGGGATATTATCTGTTGGAAATCGATATCCCGGAATTAATAAATTAATTAAAATTAATTATCTAATTAATTCCAACCGAAATCCTTTGGAGATCGAATATCCGGAATCGTCAAATTGCGGAACGACAATTCCAATCGACTCCCGGTTGCCGGAACACCCCGCCACGAACCACCACGCGAAGCCGGACTCAACCAAACCCTAACCACGGGGATAGCCCGGGCTGTTCGGTCGAGCCCTAGCGTGGGGCTCGCGGCTGTCCACGGCAGCCTCCTAGGGCTGCCCTTGGCAGCCCGCTGGGCGCGCTCAAACCCTCGCGGACAGCCCCCGTCGAAACCCTAGCAGCGGCACGAGCCGCCGCTGTTCAACCGAGGCATGCGCACGTCACCGGACGTGCGCTAGGGTTCAGCCCATCAAGCTCCATGCGTAGCCGAGCACAGCGAGGACCAGTCCCATCGAACCCTAGCAGCAGCTCGCGCCGCCGCCGTCCGATCAGGCCCCCGCACGCCTCCGGCGATGCCCCCGCGGATCCGCTGCGGGAAATCCCGCAGCCCGCTGCCTGGGCACACCAGGCGGCCGCTTGACCCCCCAGGCGGCCGCTTGCCTGGGCAGTCAAGCCCTACGCGCGGATCTTCGCCGTCGGGTCGTTCCAGCCGTGGTGGTCCGGTGATCTTCGATCACCACCACCCAGCTCGACCCCGGTGAGGATCCCGAACCTCGGATCTTGTTCTACGGTATTTTTACGATAATATAAACGATTAAAATCATAAAGAGGGTTTTACGATTTTACCTCGTTCTCGTTGTTCGGAAAAACGAAGAACTCAATTTGATGACCTTGAGATCTTCCCACGTATTCCTTGCACTAGCTCGAACGTCGGGTGGGCGACGATCTTCCGAACTCCATGGATCTCCCTCTCTACTTTCTCTCTCTAGAATTGTGATCTTCAAGTTATGAGAATAGAGAAGACCATGTAGTGCTTTTATAGGCTACGTAGGGGATCTTAAGGAGGTGGAATATTGGGCTTCCAATATTGAAGATTAAATTGAGCCCAATGCTCAAGTCCATTAATCCTTATCAATATTAATTAATTCTATTTTCCACTATATAAAATTAATTGCACTCCCAATATTAAACCATATTATATCAAATAATATTTCTCCGGTAGTATTATTTATTCCGTGTATTTAAGATATAAATATCCATGAATAAAATTAATTTATTGCTAATTAATTTATTCATCTCTTATATCCGAGACTAGTACCATTCATCCTTAATTATTATGCGGAACGAATCCACCTGCAGGGTTTACATAATAATTCCTTATGAACTCATCTCGGGGATATTATCAACCCTTCCGGGATACACTGTCCGGTCAATTATTCACGGCATGTCATATATGAAATATAGTGACCCAACTTAACCGGTAATCAACCCAATAATTAAATCAGTTAATTCCTTTGGTAAATCAAAGTCACTTATATTAAATATACACACCCGCAATAATATCGGGGATTAAGAATAAAATACACTGAGACTCGAATCGATTATCGCCGGCAATCCTAATCGATGAATCTCAAGCAGATCCGCTCAATACACCAAGTGTACAAGTGTGATAAAATAATTAAGATAAATTATTTTCTCTCTCACACAACGACTATACCGATGGATTGGTCCGTGTCCATCTAGGTCGTGAGCAACTGTTCGATTAAATACGAGTAACCGATAGTATGATCTTCTGTGCGCCCATGCTTGCACCATACTAACTACAACGTATAAAATCCAGGACTATGATTTGCATATATTTAATTATAAATAATTAAATGCAAATAATTGTTTATTTAATTAAATAGATTAATGGCAATGGATCGTGAGTTTGCGTTACTTAAATCTAGACATTAAGTACACAACTCCAACAATCTCCCACTTGTACTAAGGTCTAGTCATTTCCTCCAAACTCCCGACTCCCATACTCATCACGTGCTTAAGTTGTACTTACAAGAAGTACTATGTGAATGAGCACTCTAGGTTGCCGCTCTGAAGTTATCTTGGTGACTACAGCGTCGTCTCCCTCGACGATGACTCGTATCAGGTGGTACTTGCACTATGTGTTATCTTACACTTATGGACTAGTGATTTCTTACCATTTGCCATTGCACCGCTATTTACATAGCCTTTGGCAAATTTAGAATCACATCTAAGTCCCAGAGATTATCCCGGAGTTATACCAAAACTTCCGCTTCCTCTGAGGCCGCTATTTGGTTACCCATGGCAGAGTCCGAAAAGCATCGTGCTTATCATTCTTCCATGTTAAAACTCCTTCTCCTTCAATAGTGAAACACATAGCCTGATATCGACTTACACCGGTCCTCATTTGATTAGAAATCTAAGAGAATGTAATCCAAAGGGAAAACTCGTCTGCTTCGTAGTCTAGAACAGTACTTCGAAAGTACTTTTACGGTAGTCGAATATTCCTTTCCAGGATTACCTTGATATCCTCCCACTATGCTAACCGCATAGCCGATACCAGGTTCTTGTTTTCAACAATGCATTTATTAAGCTTTCCACACTCAAAGTGTAGGAAACTGCTTTCATTGCTTCTATCTCCTTTTGTGTTCCAAAACACATATCCTTAGATAGATGCATTCCGTCTCTGAAAGGTAACGAACCTTTCTCGGAATCTTGCATGTTAAAACGAACCATAATCATTTATGTAAGATGTCCAGGAGAAGTACAATGTTCTTTCTAGAGATCCAAGATCTCAAGAACATGTCCAACTTCTTCTTCATCTCATATATTGATTTTTCTAGACAACCATCATTTTATGTCTGACAACATCTTTACATTGTTACCAATGATAAAATGTCGTCTACATAAAACCTCCGAGAAACACCACCTTGTTTCCATCACGTTTCCCATACACACGATTCGTCTATGCTTTTGATGAATCCATAAAATGGACTATCTCATCAATTTGCAAGTACCACGAACTCAATGCTTTGTTTCAATCCATAAATGGATCAACTAAGCTTGTACTCTAAATGATCTCGCCTCTTGGAAATAATCCTTATTGCTCTCCAAGAAGGCACATTTAGATCTAGTACGGCCTTCATGTAGATCTAGGGATCGATTTCATGTATACTAGGTCCAGAGTCCGAAGACTCTCCTAGTCTTATGAATATCTTCGGTTGTCCCACAACCTCCCACTACAATGGTATTCCGGTGTATAAACAGTGATAACAGTAGGTGCAGTTTGTGGTGTACCGCTACTCGGTTCGGCTGGTTCTAAGTCTTAATCTTTCTCTCTCATTTCAAAGTATTACGTCACCTTGGGCTTGTGGTTCATTATATAGTCTTTCTCTAAGAATCGGGCGTTAGAACTTATAAAGTCCTTCTGGTTCATAGAACTATTGAACACACATCTTTTGTTCTTCTAGGATATTCTACAACCGCATTTGAATGCGCCGTTGTTTCCAGACATATCCATAGAACACAGGTAGTTCCGTATAACTCATGCTTTTACTATTTCTATAAGAGCTCCATTTCTTATTTCCGACACACCATTTCTACACAACAGTGTATGGTGTAGTCAGTTGGGATCAAATCCCAATCTCTGATCAGTATGCCATGCATTCCTCAGACAGGCACTTGCCTCCGCGATTAGATCGCAGGCTTTCAATGGATATACCATGATGGTTCCCCGCAATAGCTTTGTGTCCATTGACTTGTCAAAACACTTTGCTTTTGTGGCACATCAGGTATGCTAATCCATTTTTCGAGCAATCATAAAATGAATTACTCGTACCTTATTGTCTGAGTAAACAAAGGTCTGCATACATCAGAGTGAATCAATTCTAATACTTGTCCGGATCTTATACCTTATATCCATAAAGGTTTGCTTAGTCGTATTATCTTCCAAATTAGATTCTTAGGTCGGAAGGTCCACTCCTTCAACTTAATTGATCTTACAATCAATTTTCGACCTTTGAACTTCTTATTTGAATAAATATGACTTAGCATAAGAATCCACAAGTAAAATTGATTTAACAAAGAAATCTCTTATTAGTAAAGCGAGTTATATAAAACGGTTCGTTGCACCGTGGTGGACTCAGGATTCATCATTTATATATTGCTAGCTAATGTACCAGAATAGATACTATCTTTATTTCTTCTTATAACCATCAAATGATTAAAAGAAATAAAATATCCATTCATTAGAAATCCAGAACAAAGTTCTTTCTAAAAGGTACATAAAAGCAATAACTCAAAATGAAATCCTATATAATGTCCTCCACTGCAACAGCTGCCTCCTCTACAGCATTGCCCATGTAGACTACGATTTCTTCTTTTCTAAGTCGTTAGGTTTCCTGGAACCCTTGCATTTAAAATGCACATACCGTCAGTGGTTCCATATCTACACACCAGGTTCCGGTAGATAATATCACTGACTATGTTTTACGACTAAAGAAGATTTCGTACTTTCTTTGAGAGGATAATCAGACTTCCAGTACCTAGACTGTTTGCATCGAGAATACTAGCCTTTTGGCTTTCTCGCCCCATCTTGTGATCCAAGAAACTTAGGACCACTGGGTTTCTTTGCTTGCTTTTCCTTTCCCCCGATTTTGCCCTTAGGTTCGAAACCTTTGGCATTAGCTACAAGAGCTCGCGATTTCCGTTTCAACTCGTCCAAAAAGTCAATCATCTCAAAAACGTGTTTAAGCGTTTCCTCGAATGAATGGCCTTTATGAGTATCCTCATCGCCTCTTGTCTAGCCACTACTTCATGTCAAAACATCTCCTTGAGTTTGAACATGATATCAAAATCAGTCCTTTCCTCATCAGTTAAGACATTTGTAGGTTCGGGAGGACAAAGCTCACTGAGTACAAACTTGTACTCTTCAACAGTTTGGGTAATGTCTAGATCTCTATTCCAATCAATACATTTAGGGACCAATGAGTTTAAAATCCTTACGTATCACATAAAGTGGGTTCAAAGCCATATCCTAATCTATGAGCACATATAACAACAAACAATCGATTTAATCTCCGATATTATCTCCCTCAAATAATATCATTAAACCACTAATCGCATCTAAAATCCCATCAGATATGGCAAGCCACGATAGTGTGGACGTTTACCTATCCAAATGATTTAGCAATTAGATTTCCTTCGGTCGTACATCATCATTAGCGTTACTTCGATGGGAAGAATACTAAGAAGCGTACCTAAGTGTAAACCATTACTCAGTATCTAAGAAGATTGTTTGGGACACGCATATTTACCGCAAGCCACGATAGTGTGGACGTTTACGTTAACATACGCTCCTTTACTCCCTTCTATAACTGTCTACATCAATCGTTCCAAAATCCCATTCAATGCAGCAAGCCACGATAGTGTGGACGTTTACTACACCAAAAGACTTTTACAATTGACTCCCAATTACATGAATCATTCAATCTTGTAAATCAAGACGCGGAGAATCATAAGTGAAACTCGAAGTTTCTAACCAGTGATTCACCATGCGAACGACCCTATCTCTCATAAATGAGGGAGCCGAGCAGACAATCGATCCACCTTCAAAAGGATGGTACGAAGGTCTCTAATTTGTGTCCTCGACATGACCAAGTGGCTTTGGCTCAATTCCACTCCCCGGGGTGAGAATGAGTCGACTTGAAATCAGTTTCAGAAAGACAAATTAGGCATTGTTTGATAAACTTAATCAATGTTTCTTGTAAAAGGAATTACAAGAATTCTCCTCCAATGACTTGTCTATACGAACTTCAAAAGTCCATAAAAGTCACCAAGAGAACAGCAATGGAGACCATGGATATGTTTCCATACCCTCTCCCACTTAGCTTTTTACAATAAAGGGATACGCTATCTAATGCATAATTAAATACACATAAGCATGCATACATGTAATAAAGCACATAGAATATTATCACATAATCAAAATAATACTAGAATATTATTTTCCGACTATTATGGCTTTATCGCATCCCCGTACGCATCTTCTAGTCTTCAGTCTTCGTTCTTGAATGCTCCATGTGACGAGAATATTAATTCCAATATTTAAATCTATTTATTTTCAATTAATCCAAAAGTTACTTAATTCGAAAATTAAGTCAATCGAATATATCAAAAATAAAATTAAATATTATTAATATTTTTATTTATTTTATTTTCCCTTTCTACTTCATTAAATCTCTAGAATAATCTATCCAAGACCCACTTGGAATATTCTAGATGATTTCCATAATGAAATAAGGAAATAAAATAATTTAGGACTCCTAGTCCTTCCAAATTAATTCTTTTCCTAATCCATTAAAAATTCCATAAAGGAATAATTAAATAAGGAAAAATTAATTTAGGACTCCTAAACTTTCCAAATTAATTATTTTCCTAATCCATTAAAAAAATTCCATAAAGGAATAATTAAATAGGAAAAATAAATTAATTATAAATTTATTCCTTTTCCTAATCTATGAAAATTCCCACGAATAGGAATAATCAATAAGGAAAAATAAATTTATTCTAAATTTATTCTTTTCCTATTCCATGAGAATTCCCAAAAAATAGGAATACTCAAAATAGGAAAACCGAATAATTTAGGAAAGTTGGATCTTGGCGGGAGAGCACGAGTTGGGGATCCTCGCGCCCCACCACCACCATCGTCGGCCGAGAGGGGAGCCTCCACCACCACAGCCCGGCCGGCCAGCCACCGTTGCCGGCGGCATCACGACCGAGAAGGCCGCGGGCAGCCCCTCCCCCTTCGATCGATCCTTCCTTTGGGTTCGATCATGGGGTTGATCGATCCCCGGAATCCTCCCTCTCTTCGTCTCCTCCGTCACACGTCTTCTTCCGGCGGTCGTTTCGGCATCGATCCAACGTAAAATAAATTACATAATTTAATTACAATTATCCGGTATCGATTCTATACATGAAATCGACCCTATACATTTTCCGGAAAAAGTAGAACGTAATAATAAACCTAAATTCGGTCAACCCCCGAATTTTTACTATTACAAGCATTCACCACACATAAAACGAATCTCGACATGTCCGAGAGTTTAATAATCAAGAACAATATTATGACAATAATTAATAACAATTATATCTAGCCATAATAGTCGGAAACCCTGCAAGGTAGAACAATTTATCGAAAAATACCGTGAACTAAAACCAACGCTCTGATACCAATTGTTGGAAATCGATATCCCGGAATTAATAAATTAATTAAAATTAATTATCTAATTAATTCCAACCGAAATTCTTTGGAGATCGAATATCCGGAATCGTCAAATTGCGGAACGAAAATTCCAATCGACTCCCGGTTGCCGGAACACCCCGCCACGAACCACCACGCGAAGCCGGACTCAACCAAACCCTAACCACGGGGATAGCCCGGGCTGTTCGGTCGAGCCCTAGCGTGGGGCTCGCGGCTGTCCACGGCAGCCTCCTAGGGCTGCCCTTGGCAGCCCGCTGGGCGCGCTCAAACCCTCGCGGACAGCCCCCGTCGAAACCCTAGCAGCGGCACGAGCCGCCGCTGTTCAACCGAGGCATGCGCACGTCACCGGACGTGCGCTAGGGTTCAGCCCATCAAGCTCCATGCGTAGCCGAGCACAGCGAGGACCAGTCCCATCGAACCCTAGCAGCAGCTCGCGCCGCCGCCGTCCGATCAGGCCCCCGCACGCCTCCGGCGATGCCCCCGCGGATCCGCTGCGGGAAATCCCGCAGCCCGCTGCCTGGGCACACCAGGCGGCCGCTTGACCCCCCAGGCGGCCGCTTGCCTGGGCAGTCAAGCCCTACGCGCGGATCTTCGCCGTCGGGTCGTTCCAGCCGTGGTGGTCCGGTGATCTTCGATCACCACCACCCAGCTCGACCCCGGTGAGGATCCCGAACCTCGGATCTTGTTCTACGGTATTTTTACGATAATATAAACGATTAAAATCATAAAGAGGGTTTTACGATTTTACCTCGTTCTCGTTGTTCGGAAAAACGAAGAACTCAATTTGATGACCTTGAGATCTTCCCACGTATTCCTTGCACTAGCTCGAACGTCGGGTGGGCGACGATCTTCCGAACTCCATGGATCTCCCTCTCTACTTTCTCTCTCTAGAATTGTGATCTTCAAGTTATGAGAATAGAGAAGACCATGTAGTGCTTTTATAGGCTACGTAGGGGATCTTAAGGAGGTGGAATATTGGGCTTCCAATATTGAAGATTAAATTGAGCCCAATGCTCAAGTTCATTAATCCTTATCAATATTAATTAATTCTATTTTCCACTATATAAAATTAATTGCACTCCCAATATTAAACCATATTATATCAAATAATATTTCTCCGGTAGTATTATTTATTCCGTGTATTTAAGATATAAATATCCATGAATAAAATTAATTTATTGCTAATTAATTTATTCATCTCTTATATCCGAGACTAGTACCATTCATCCTTAATTATTATGCGGAACGAATCCACCTGCAGGGTTTACATAATAATTCCTTATGAACTCATCTCGGGGATATTATCAACCCTTCCGGGATACACTGTCCGGTCAATTATTCACGGCATGTCATATATGAAATATAGTGACCCAACTTAACCGGTAATCAACCCAATAATTAAATCAGTTAATTCCTTTGGTAAATCAAAGTCACTTATATTAAATATACACACCCGCAATAATATCGGGGATTAAGAATAAAATACACTGAGACTCGAATCGATTATCGCCGGCAATCCTAATCGATGAATCTCAAGCAGATCCGCTCAATACACCAAGTGTACAAGTGTGATAAAATAATTAAGATAAATTATTTTCTCTCTCACACAACGACTATACCGATGGATTGGTCCGTGTCCATCTAGGTCGTGAGCAACTGTTCGATTAAATACGAGTAACCGATAGTATGATCTTCTGTGCGCCCATGCTTGCACCATACTAACTACAACGTATAAAATCCAGGACTATGATTTGCATATATTTAATTATAAATAATTAAATGCAAATAATTGTTTATTTAATTAAATAGATTAATGGCAATGGATCGTGAGTTTGCGTTACTTAAATCTAGACATTAAGTACACAACTCCAACATTATCAACCCTTCCGGGATACACTTTCCCGTCAAGTATTCACGGCATGTCGTATATAAAATATAGCGACCCAATTTTACCGGTAATTAACCCAATAATTAAATCGGTTAATTCCTTTGGAAAATCAAAGTCTCTAATATTAAATATACACACCCGCAATAATATCGGGGATTAAAATAAAATACTCTGAGATTTAAATTGATTATCCAAGGCAATCCTAATCAATAAATCTCAAGCGATCCGCCCAATACACCAAGTGTACAAGTGTGATAAAATAATTAAGATAAATTATTTTCTCTCTCTCACAACGACTATACCGATGGATTGGTCCGGGTCCATCTAGGTCGTGAGCATCTGTTTGATTAAATACGAGTAACTGATAGTATGATCTTCTATGTGGGCCCGACACACCATACTAACTACAACGTATAAAATCCAGGACTATATTTTGCATAATTAATTAATAATAATTAATTGCAAATAATTGTTTATTAATTAAATAGGTTAAATGCTATGACCGGGAGTTTACCGATACTTAAATCTAGACATTAAGTACACAACTCCAACACACCTGGGCGTTGAGCTCAACAATTTTGCCAGCGTAGAATTCGGGAGTTTCGTAAGTAGACATATTTGGTGATGCGTGTGTTGTAGGAATAGGCGTAGAGTAAAGAGCAAAATTCTTGGTAGAAGGTATGAGATCCTGCGCAGAGGTTATGATCAGAGAGAAAATAGGGTTTTTGCTCTTAAAAACACATAGTGAAAGGTGCACTATGTGTTGAACCCATGGGGGTATTTATAGGGGAACTGTAGCGGTTTAAATTCTGTGGTCCAAGGTTAGCCACGTGTATGCATTGTTGATCGGCGTGGAGGAAGCAAACAATGTACTCTGTGTGGTCCGTAGCCCAAAAAGGAAATCCGTGGAGATGCAGAATTAGTGATAAGAAAATCATGACTAAGTCAACGTGTACCTGCAAAATGAAAAACCAAACGGGAAAGCGAATAGCAGTAGTAGGTTAGAGTATAACAGGAAAAGATGTATATATATATATATATATAAGGACAGAAACCCGGGAAGAGTGGATAGGAAGACGTGGATGAGAGCAACATTTAAGATACGGCAGGGTGGTGAACAGGAAAAGTGTGTACACAAAATTTTGATCCAACGCGTCTGCACAGGCAACATGAACAAACGGGAGCACGCACACCACCGAACCTTATGGGTAGGACAACAAGTCTTAGGGCAAAATCAGCAAATAGGACAAAATACAAAGAGTAACACGTGAGACAGGAACGATTTTCATGAGAACTCAAAGTCGTACACGTAGAGGAGGAGTAATTACACATAAACCGACACTGAAATACCCAGATTTCAAAATTCACAAAAAAAGATGTCTTAACCAACGAAGTCTGAGTAAGCACTTCAAGGTAGAACAAGCATGCTTCATAGACTAGGAGTACTCTGCAAAAATTTATATGAAAATGAAATATAGTTAAAGGCATAACAAGCACACAGAATGTGGACATACGTACCACCACACAGTGAATCAAAATCTCTGGAAAGAACATAAAATAGAGTTATTGGAGGTAGAGTGACAGTGCTTTATGGACGGTATTGCTATTTTGGCCAGTTCAACGTGTAACCACGACCATCTCACTTGCTTTCTGGGCGTAGATCAGGCCTATTAGGACCTAATCAGTGATAGGTGTTATAAAATGATGTTTCATAGAATATATTTTTGTTTTCATCATTATATGTATAAGACCATGTCTTTTGCAATTGCCCGAAGACCAAGTCAATCAAGACCCAATCCATAGAGGAAATCTTTTTGGCCGACTTTTCCTGCTAGACGTAGAGTAGACAAGGTCCACTCCAACGAATTGCTTATCTAAATATTTAAAGAACAGTACGTCCAAATACTACGTCACTTTGCAACTGTCAACTACAAACCTCACCTTGCTCTACCTGATGGTTCCATTGAGAAAATAAACAGCTGTGCGTGGAGGTAGCCATTTGCGGCTTACTACCCTTGATGAGCCATTTTATTTGCTCATCTTAGAGCACTTTTACACCCTTTATTGAGTCAGTTTGAGTCGTTAACGTGTCTGGGAGGGCACAATTAGGTGTTTGGGCAGAGTGTGTATTGATGCAGGTAACAGGTGGCGCACTGGGCAAAAGAGGCAAGGAAATCCCCTTCTTTGGGCAAAGAAGTATTCTGGAGTGGGTAGTGACTGCAACAGTTTGACCACATCGGGCAAATGGGTAAAGTCATGAAGCAGAAGAACCAGAATCCTTATCAAGTACCGTGCTTGGTCCGACCACCTGTGGAGGAGAAGAAATACCTGCAGACTTCGATTTGGGCAGAGAACGGCTGAAGACAGAAGATTTCCTGTGGGCAAGGTGTCAGCGCACCAGAATCCCTGGATTTGGGGGATGTGACTTATCCCCAAGTCATTGACCGTTGACTCCTATTCCCTAGGGAGGAGAAACAGCCGCGGATTTGAAATTCAAAATCGAAGCCTTTAAAAGAACGGGGGCGCGGTGGGCAGCAAGGAGACGAAATACACAACACATTACGCATCGAGAGATCGAGAGAGCCGCCGGTCCCGTAGCAAGTAGCCGAAGGAGTCGCCGGAGAGAGATCGGAGCTGTTCGTCCGAGTCTCTTTATTTGTTTTGAAGTAGAACCAGCCTTCGGGCCGAGAAACAATTTCTCTTTTATGTTTTGTTTTTAAGTTTTTAATTCCGTATTTCGATTTCCTTCAAAAACGTTTTCGATTTGAAGGCATGAATAATATAGTTCTATTTTCTTTATTTACTTTGTCTTTTAATTTCCGTATGATTGGCTAAGTTGTTTGTGCATCTGGGCAGGGGCGGATCGAAGGAGATTTAGGGTTTTAGTTAAAGCCGCGAGGTTGATGGGGCTAGAGTACCCGGTTAGGGGTTTGTTCCCGAAGCAAAGTTGGTTGAGGAATATTTCTGGGGAGTCTGGGCAAACTAGAACAGCCACTAGTGAACCCTTACAAACTGGGATACTGGTGATTGGCAAACCGCATAGATGTACCTTGTAGTATTGTTGCGGGCATAGCACTAGGACTTGCTGGAGATTGCGGTCGTATGACTCGGAGTTCCGGGCATGCTATTGGCCGAGCGGGTCTGTCTAGAGGGTAATGCGGGTTTGGGCAAACTAGATCCATGTATGGCTGCATAGGTTATCGAATTGTTCAGATCTAGGGGTTTAGGCATAACGTTAGCTTGCCTTCTCTTTAAACTGTAAGGATAGATAAGGGGTGGGGCAATTGTTGGGCGTGACGCAATAGGACCACTGTTGTCTTTTTAAAGCACCCTATAACTGCTGACAAACCGCTGGTAGAAATCCTTAGTGCCTATGACCGGTAGTTTGCCCTAATGATCCTGAGTGAAGTCATCTGCCCGGATGCCTTGTTTCCCATTTGATTTAAGTTTTCTCTTTTAGTATTTTGTTAGATCTGAGTGTTTGCGCTGTTTAGTTTTAAATTTGTTTATTTGCATGTTATTTTTGTTAGCCGTAGTTAGATCAAAGTGTTTGAAACGTTTGCAAAACCGTTGTGCCCACAGCAACCCCAAATCAAAATCTTTTTGTGACAACCCCTTGGGCAAAGCCGAGATCACCACTGTAATTGCCTCCTTGTGGGACCGACCCCACGTACTTACCATTATCTACGTTTTGTAGTTATAAAGGAGTACTGGCTAAATATAAATATCATTTTGACGCGCGTTTGTTCCACGACAAGCATTCGTCGTCGTCAACCCTTCAAAGCGCACACATGCAGAGAGACTTCCGTAAAGTCAAAAATATTTCCAAAGCAAGTGGTTTGGTGAAGAAGTCTGAGAGTTTTTTCTCGGTAGGAACATGTTCCATTACAACCTTACCCCGTTCAACCAAGTCTCGAATGAAATGATGTCGTATGTCAATATTTTGGTCTTTGAATGTTGTACTGGATTCTGACTTATCTTTATAGCACTTTCGTTGTCACAAAACAAAGTTAGTGGTGTGCTCTCAATTTGATAATCCGCAAGCATTTTTTGTAGCCATAGTAGCTGGGTGCAACAACTCCCCGCAGCCACATACTCCGATTCGGTGGTAGAGAGAGCAATGCAATTTTGCTTCTTGCTATGCCATGAGAGCAAGTTGTTTCCCAATAGGCAGCACCAACCCCTAGTGCTCTTTCGTTCATCATTGTCGCCACCCCAATCAGCATCTGCAAAACCAACAAGATAAGAAGAAGTATCTTTAGTGTACCATAGGCCAAGGTTGGTAGACCCGTCAACATATCGAAGGATACGCTTTACGGCAACAAGATGTTCCTCCTTGGGTTGTGCTTGGTAGCGGGCACAGAGGCACACACTATACATAATATCCGGCCGAGTGTCAGTGAGGTAGAGCAGGCTTCCAATGAAAGATCTATAGGTGGAGATATCAACATCCTTGCCTTTCTCTGCCTTGCTGAACTTGTGATTAGACGATTTTCGTGTGCATCTCTCGTCAAAATCCGAGGTCAATTGTAGTTGACTCGGTATCAATCAAAGGAAACGAAAGAGTATTATTTAAGTGAAAGTAAAGAGTTAGAAACATCAGTCATAAAACTAAATCCTAAGATCATTTTGGTATTCTCGATTAAAATGTAAAGCTTGAAAATAATTAATACGGTAAAGACTCGGATGAATATAATTCAAACTCGACTTCACATTGTTTCGCCTTTTTCAATCTATATAAAACGACACTCGAAAGTCAAGTTCCCGGTCGGGTTGCTTAACTCGTATTTCCAACGTTTAATTCACTCGCCTAACCGCTCCCGGTCGGGTTACGATTATAAAGTTGTGTCGATTATATAAGATCTGATGGAGTAGTATACTTAATGTCTAGATTTGAGTATTCTGAACTCTGTGTACACTTTCATTTACCTATTAATAATGAACATTCATTTGCTTTTAATTATTGTTAATTAAATATATGCAAATCATAGTCCTGGATTTTATACGTTGTAGTTAGTATGGTGTGTCGGGCCCACACAGAAGATCATACTATCGGTTACTCGTATTTAATCAAACAGTTGCTCACGACCTAGATGGACACGGACCAATCCATCGGTATAGTCGTTGTGTGAGAGAGAAGATAATTTATCTTAATTATCTTATCACACTTGTACACTCGGTGTATTGAGCGGATCGCTTGAGACTTATCAATTAGGATTGCTCTGTGATAATTGATTTAAGTCTCGGAGTATTTTATTCTTAATCCCTGAAACTTGGATCGCTTGAGACTTATCAATTAGGTGTGTATATTTAATATAAGTGACTTTGATTTTCCAAAGGAATTAACCGATTTAATTATTGGGTTAATTACCGGTTAAGTTGGGTCACTATATTTTATATATGGCATGCCGTGAATTTTTTAAGGGACAGTGTATCCCGGAAGGGTTGATAATATCCCCGAGATGAGCTCATAAGGATTTATTGTGTAAACCTCGCGAGTGGATTTGTTACCGCATAATAAATAAGGTTGAGTGGTACTATTCTCGGATATAAGAGATGAATAAATTTATTAAGCAATAAATAAATTTTATTCATGGATATTTAAATCTTAAATACACGGAATAAATAATACTAACCGGAGAAATATTATTTGATATAATATGGATAAATATTGGGAGTGCAATTTTATTTATATAGTGGAAAATAAATAAAATTAATATTGATAAGGATTAATGGATTTGAGTTGGACCCAATTTAATCTTCAATATTAGAAGCCCAATATTTAATCTCCTTTTGATCCCCGACGTAGCCTATAAAAGCACTACATGGTCTTCACAATTCATTAACCTAAGATACGCCAATCATAAAGTCTTGAAGAGTGAAGAAGATCCATAGGAGTTCGATAGATCGTCGCCCACCCGACGTTCGAACGGAGTGCAAGGAATACGTGGGAAGATCGCGAGGTCATCTTGATTTCGTTTCTCCGAACAACTAATCAAAGGTAAAAATCTAAACGCGCTTTATGATTTTAATTTGATTCGATTATTGAAAATATCGTAGGACGAAGATCCGGAAGTCGAACCCGGATTAGACGAACGATCACGCGGTGGTGGCGAAGCCACCGGACCGCGGATCGCTGCCTAGGGTTTCGGCCGTGGGCATGGAGGCGAACCCTCGGCTGGGCCGAGGGTGAGCGATCGATCACGAGGATCGATCGCTGGGCACGGGCTGGTGCCGTGCCCTACCCCGCCGTGAAGGCGGGGCCCTCCTGGTGGCGGCGAGTCGCCGGACTCGCCGCGGGGGCTGCTGGGCAGCCCCACCCCGATCGATCGCCGGCGTGCGATCGATCCTTCGATCGCGTGAACCCCGGCTCGCGGGGGTTCGGCTGGGGGCGGGCCGCGTGCCTTCGGGTGCGTGCTCTCCAAAGGCCGGACTCCGGCGGATGAGTTGGCGTTCATGTAATCTCCGGCGAAGGGTTCATTCGGGTTATTGGTTTCCGCAAATTTAAATAACCCGGGATATCGAATTCCAACAAACAACTCGTATGCCGTGCATTGAGTTCCAGCACGAATGCTAATCCGATTAATCACATAACAAGCCGCACTAAGTGCTTCAGCCCAAAAACCCTTTGCCATACCTGCAGACACCAACATCACCCTCGCCATTTCTTGTAAAGTCCTGTTCTTCCTCTCCACAACCCCATTCTGTTGAGGCGTCTTGGGAGCGGAGAATTCATGATGGATTCCCTTGCGAGTGCAATACTAAACAAACACTCCATTTTGGAATTCGCCACCGTGATCACTTCGAATTCGTTGGATTCTTTTGGCATAGGTAGTACGAATTTTGCGAGCAAAAGATCGAAAATTTTCAAAAGCCTCATCCTTTGTACGAAGAAAGTTTACCCAGGTAAATTTTGAGTAATCATCAACAATGACAAGTGTGTACCACTTATTCCCTAGACTTTGAACTTCCATAGGACCCATAAGATCCATATGTAGCAATTCGAAGCACTCAGTTGTCCGGGTAAGGGTAGAGAGAGTGGGGTGTGGTGACCTTGTTTGCTTTCCCATTAGACAGTCTCCACAAACTCTTTTGTCAAGCTTGGGCAAGCTCTATATGCCTCTAACCGCCTTTACTTGAATTAACTTTTCAAGATTTCGAAGACTAGTATGACCAAGCCTTTGATGCCAGATATCTATTTCATCATGGGTAGAGGCACTCATACATGCTTCGCTTATGGCATAACAGTTGTTCTTTGCACAGGCAGCAATGAGAATACACTCTCCTTTAGCGTTGTACACTTCACAGTTTTCTTTGTTGAACTTCACATTTAATTCATCATCACACAATTGGTTGATGCTTATAAGATTAGCACAAAGACCATCTACAAGTAAAACGTTCTTCAATGCGGGTAGACCTTTAACATTCAGGGTGCCACTACCCACAATACTTCCCTTTGCTCCCCCTCCATACGTAACGGGACCACCGGAGTGAGGAACAAAATCGATCAGAGATTCTTTGGTTCCGGTCATGTGTCGGGAGCACCCACTATCAAAATACCATGTCTCTTTTGTAGTGCCCTTAGCCATAGTGAATGCAACATTGCATTGTACTTCTTCTTCCCTCCTTCCCCAAACTTGTTTGTTTCTCACTATCACTGGTGTGGGAAGAGCTGCTTTGACTTTCCATACTTTTTTAACTTGAGTAAGAGTAGGTTTCAAGATGGGTCTTCAAACTTGTCTCAACCTCACACCATGTGAACTTAAGTCGTCAATACGCTTGTAGCAGAAAGGTTTGATGTGTCCTTTCTTCCCACAATAGTCACACACATAGACATTCTTATAGTGGACAAGAGCAGTTTTCTTCCTCTGAGTGGTCATGCTCACAACAGGATTAAGTGCATAGGTAGAGTCGGGAGATCGAACTTTAATAGAGGAAGTAGAAGTAGGGTTCGATGTCTTAGATCGATTCGAGACATTTCGCGTAAAAAAATTCTTGTCATGGGTAGACTCTGAGTTTGCAGCCGGTGTCAACATGCACATTGAAGCATTTTGGGACAAGGGGTTAGTAGTAATGTGTTTGAGAATTTTCACGTTCGAGGTAGAGGCCAAGTTTCCTTTGGATGTCCGTGTTGGAGTTGTGTACTTAATGTCTAGATTTAAGTATCGGTAAACTCCCGGTCATAGCATTTAACCTATTTAATTAATAAACAATTATTTGCAATTAATTATTATTAATTAATTATGCAAAATATAGTCCTAGATTTTATACGTTGTAGTTAGTATGGTGCGCATGGGCGTACAGAAGATCATACTATCGGTTACTCGTATTTAATCGAACAGTTGCTCACGACCTAGATGGACACGGACCAATCCATCGGTATAGTCGTTGTGTGAGAGAGAAAATAATTTATCTTAATTATTTTATCACACTTGTACACTTGGTGTATTGGGCGGGTCAGCTTGAGATTTATTGATTAGGATTGCCTTGGATAATCAATTTAAATCTCGGAGTATTTTATTCTTAATCCCCGATATTATTGCGGGTGTGTATATTTAATACTAGAGGCTTTGATTTTCCAAAGGAATTAACCGATTTAATTATTGGGTTAATTACCGGTTAAGTTGGGTCGCTATATTTTATATATGACATGCCGTGAATACTTGACGGGAAAGTGTATCCCGGAAGGGTTGATAATATCCCCGAGATGAGTTCATAAGGAATTATTGTGTAAACCTCATTAGTGGATTCGTTCCGCACAATAATAAAGGTTGAACGGTACTAGTCTCGGATATAAGATATGAATATTATTTATTAAGCAATAAATAAATTTATTCATGGATATTTAAATCATAAATACACGGAATATATAATACTAATCGGAGAAATATTATTTGATATAATATGGAATAATATTGGGAGTGCAATTTTATTTATATAGTGGAAAATAAATAAAATTTAATATTGATAAGAATTAATAGATTTGGGTTGGACCCAATTTAATTTTCAATATTTAGAAGCCCAATATTTATTCTCCTTATGATCCCCTACGTAGCCTATATAAGCACTACATGGTCTTCACTCTTCAGAACTTGATTTTTAACCTACGCCAATCATAAAGTCTTGAGAGTGAGGAAGATCCATAGGAATCCGATAGATCGTCGCCCACACGACGTTCGGACGAAGTGCGAGGAATACGTGGGAAGATCGCAAGGTCATCACCGAATTCGTTTCTCCGTACAACGATTCGAGGTAATAACCATAAACCCCCTTTTATGATTTGTGCTTGTTTTAATCGTGATATGTACATGAACAAGACGATCCGGGAACGTCGAGACCGGGATACGGGGATCTCGCGATCCCCGTCGGGATCGAACAAAGGGCGGCCGAACCCTAGGGTTCGACCGCCGGCGCGCGGGCGTGAGGGAAACCCCGACTGGACGCCGGGGCAAGCGATCGACGTGAAGTCGATCGCTGGGGGTTCGGCCGTGGGCTGGTGCCACGGCGGATCGAACCCCCCGGCCTCCCCCCGCCGGTGGTGCGCGCAAAGGGAGAAGGCCGCGGCTGGACGCCGCGGCTGGGGTGATCGAGCCCTAGCTCGATCGCCGGGGACCGTCGCGGCTTCGCGCCGCGACTGGTGGTTCCCCTCCCGTCGGATGGCGGCGGTGAGTCGCCGGACTCACCGCCAAGGGGCTGTTCCGAACAGCCCCGGCGATCGCCATGCACGGCGATCGCGAACCCCGCGGATAGGGTTCGGCTAGGGTTTAGCCGCGGGTTCATCCCGCGGCGATGCTCTCGTCGAGCCCGGTTCTTCGCGTGGTGTTCGCGTTCGTAATTTCCGACTCGCGGGAGACTTCGACTGGGGGCGGGCTGCGTGTCTTCGGGCACGTAGTCTCCAAAGGTCGGACTCCTGCGGATGAGTTGGTGTTCGTGCGTTTTCCGGCGACGGGTTATCGGTTCCGCAATTTTTGATAGTCCGGGACATCGAATCCCAGCAATTGGTATCAGAGCGTTTTGTTTCGTGTTCATGTATGTATTCGATTATTGTTCTACCTTACAGGATCTCCGGCTATCATGGTTGGATTTAATTAATTGTTTTTTAATTAATTAATTATCATGATTATTAAACTCTCGGACATGTCGAGATTCGTTTTTTATGTGGTTGAATGTTTGTAATAGTAAAAATTCGGGGGTTGACCGAATTTAGGATTTATTATTACGCTCTTTATTTTCCGGAAAATGTATAGGGTCGATTTCATGTATAGAATCGATACCGGAATTGTAATTTAATTTTTTTTGTAAATTATTTACATTGGTTCGATGATGAGACGATCGCCGGAAGACGAAGACGTGTGACGAAGACGAAGAGGACGAAAAACCGGGGGGGTCGATCATCCCCATGATCGATCCCCATGAGGATCGATCGACCCCATCCCGGGGGCTGCCCGCTAGGGCTTCTAGCCACGCCGGCCACCGGTGGTGGTGGCGCGTGGGCTGGGGGCGGCGGCGGTGGTGGTCCCGGGCGGTGGAAGTCGATGGTGGGGATGGCGTGGGATCTCCCAATCCCATGCTATTCCTACCAAGATCCACTTTCCTAATTAATTCGGATTTTTCTTATTTGAGTACTTTCCTTTTAGGAAACTCTCATGGATTAAGAAAAGAATTAATTTAAATTAATTTTATTTCTATTGATTTATTTCCTTCATGGAATTATTCATAGATTAGAAATTTAATTAATTTAGTACTAAATTTATTTTTCCTATTTGATTATTCCTACTCATGGGAATATTCATGGATTAGGAATAAAAATAAATTTGGAAAGTAGTAAGTCCTAATTTATTTTATTTCCTTGTTCTGTTATGGATATCTTCTAGAATATTCCAAGTTTTACTTGGATAGATTATTCTAAAGATTTAATAAGAACTAGATGGGAAAATAAATAAATAAAAATATTAATAATATTTAATTTTATTTTTGATATATTCAATTGACTTAATTTTCGAATTAAGTAACTTTTGGATTAATTGAAAATAAATAGATTTAAATATTGGAAATTAATATTCTCGTCACATGGAGCATTCAAGAAACGAAGACTGAAGACTAGAGGATGCATATGAAGATAAAGCCATGATAGTCGGGAAAATAATTTCTCTAGCATTATTTTGACTATGTGATCTATGTGCTTTACTGTTTTCATGCATGCTATATGTGTTTATTTTATGCACTAGATAGCGTATCCCTTTATCGTAAAAAGCTAAGTGGGAGAGGGGATGGAAACATTCCCATGGTCTCCATCACTGTTCTCTTGGTGACTTTTATGGACTTTCGAAGTTCATATTGACAAGTCATTGGAGGAGAATTCTTGTAATTCCTCTTACAAGAAACATTGATCGAGTTTATCAAACAATGCCTAATTTGTCTTTCTGAAACTGACTTCAAGTCGACTCATTCTCACCCCGGGGAGTGGAATGGAGCCAGAGCCACTTGGTCATGTGGATGACACAAATTAGAGACCTTCGTGCCATTCTTTGATAGATGGGTCGTTTGTCTGCTCGGCTCCCTCATTTATGAGAGATAGGGTCGCTCGCATGGTGAATCACTGGTTAGAAACTTCGAGTTTCACTTATGATTCTCCGAGTCTTGATTTACGAAATCGAATGGATCTTGTAATTGGGAGTCAATTATAAAAATCTCTTGGTGTAGTAAACGTCCACACCACGTGGCTTGCTATGCTGACGGATTTTGGATTAATTGATGTAGACAGTTATAAGTGATTGTGAAGAGCTGTGAAATTGTCGTAAACGTCCACACCACGTGGCTTGCGGTGACGTAGCAATTCCAAGCGATGCACTTTAGTGCTGAGTGATGGTTTACACTTAGATACGCGTCATAGTATTCTTCCCCACGAAGTCACGCTATGATTGATGTATGACCGAAGAAAAACTAATTGCTAAATCATTTGGGTGGGTAAACGTCCACACCACGTGGCTTGCTTTACCTGATGGGATTTTAGACGCAATTAGTAATTTAATGATATTATTTGAGGGAGATAATATCGGACATTAAATTGATTGTTTGTTTACATGTGCTTATAGGTGTAGAGAATAGCTATGAATCCACTTTCTATGATACTCAAGGAACAAAAACTCACTGGTCCCAATTACATTGATTGGAAGAGAAATTTGGACATTGTCCTGACTGCGGAAGAGTACAAGTTTGTACTCTATGAGCTATGCCCTGCTAAGCCCACGGCTGCCTCAACTGATGAGGAAAAGGCAACATATCGGAAGTGGAAAAAGGCTGATGAAATGGCTAGGTGCTATATTTTGGCTTCCATGTCAAATGTACTCCAAACCCAACATGAGCCGATGGACACTGCCCGGGATATGATGACTAACCTCAAGGAGATGTTTGGGGAGCAGGATCGTGCGGCGAGGCAAGAAGCCATGAGAGTCCTTATGTCGACTACTCAGTCTGAAGGAACGCCTGTTGGGGAGCACGTTCTTAAGATGATGAGTTTGTTGAATGAACTTGAGGTCCTAGGAGCTTCCATTGATGATGAGACGCAAGTCGACATCATACTCCAGTCTCTGACCCCTAAGTTTGAGCAGTTTCGTATGAGCTATAATATGGGTAAACTGTCTTATAGCCTTGCGCAACTCCTGACTGAACTGAAGGCGGCAGAGGGGATCTACAAGAAGGACAAGTCTCAAGCGCTTGTAACTACCAAGTCCAAAAGCTTGAAAGCTATTGGAGGTAGGGGCAAGAAAAGGAAGCAAGCCATGAAACCCAGTGGTGCCAAGAGGAATGGACCACGAGTGGGTGCTAGTAAGCCAAAGGGCTTGTGCTTCCGATGCAAGAAGTCTGGACACTGGAAGTCTGAATGTCCTCTCAGAGGTACGAATTTTTCTTTAGTCGTAAAAACATAGTCAGCGGTATTATCTACCAGAATTCTGGTGTGTAGATATGGAACCACTGACGGTATGTGCATTTCTTTAAATGCAGGGGTTCCAGAAAACCCGGCGACTTAGAGAAGAAGAGTTCGAGTCTACATGGGCGAAGCTGTTGGGGTAGCAGCGGTTGCAGTGGAAGACATTTATCTGTTTTAAGTTTTCATTTCAGTTATTGCTTATGTACCCCTTTATTTTGAAAAAGAACTTTCGTTCTAGTTTTCTTTATTATTAATGGATATTTTATTTCTTTAATCATTTGATGGTTTGGATAAGAAATAATGGTGATATCTATTATGGTACATTAGATAGCAATATGTGAATGATGAATCCTTTGTCTACCACGATGCAACAAACCGTTATGTATAACTTGTTTTACTTATTAGATGTATTTCTCTTATTAAACATTATACTTGTGAATTCTTGAACTTGGTAGTATCTATTCAAAAGGGATTCTAAAGGTCGAAATTGATTTGATCAATTGTAGTTGGAGGAATGGACCTCCCGACCTAAGAATCGATCTTGATAGATGATACAACTGAGTTAACCTTTCTGGATAAAGGATGAAATTCGGACAAGTATAGAAAATGATTTATGATTAATGCGGTATGTGTAATTAGAGAAGGTACGAGTCATTCCTTCAAGAATACTCGGAGATGGATTAGACTACTTGTTGTGCCATAAAGGCGGAGTGTTTTTAACACAAAGCCATTATGGGGAACCCTCAAAGTATATCCATTGAAAGCCTGCGACTTGTTCGCGGAGGCTATCACCTATCTAAATAACACGTGGCATAAATCAAAGATTGAGATTAAGTCTCAAACGACTACACCATACACTGATGTGTAGACATGGTGTGTCAGGAATGAGAAATGAATTCTAATAGTAAAGGGACAAGTTTGTTCGGAACTACCTGTGTTCTATGGATATTTCTGGATACAACGGCACATTCTATGTGGTTGTAGAATAATCCTAGAAGAACAAGTAATTGTATGTTCAATAGTACTACGAACCAGATGGGTATCCTCACCCAGTTCTTAGAGGAAGACTATTGGATGAACTACAATGCCCTAACTGACATAGTACTTTAAAATGAGGAAAAGGAAGACTGAGAACCAGCCTAACCGAGTAGTAGTACACCACTAACTGCACCTAATGTTATTACTGTTATACACCGGAACGCCATTGCAGTGGGAGGTTGTTAAGCAACCAGAGATGTTCATAAGGCTGGAGGAGTTTTGAACTCTGGATCCAGTATACATGAAATCGATCCCTAGGTCTGCATAGATTTGCGAGAAAAGTGTGTTAGAGACGTAATGGAAACAAAGGTGGTGTTTTCTCGGAATTTTGTGTAGATAACACTTCATCATTGGCAACAATGTAAAAGTGTTGTCAGACATAAAATAGAGGTTGTCTGAATAAATCGAGATATAAGATTAAGATGAAGTTGGATCATGTTCTTAGAAATCTTTCGATCTCTGGATAAGAACATTTGTACTTCTCTTTAGATATCTTATACGATTATGGTTTGTTTTAAACATGCACAATTCTGAGAAAGGTTATTGCCTTTCGGGAACATAATACATCTATCTAAAGGTATGTGTCTCGAACGCATAAAGGAGATAGATATAGACAAAACAGTTACCTACACTTCAAGTGTAGAAAGCTTTGTGGATGCAATGTTGAAAAACAAGAACCTGATATCAACTATGCGGTTAGCGTAGTGGGAGGATATCAAAGTAATCTGGATAAGAAATATTCGAACGCTGTAAAGTACTTGGAAGTACTTGATTACTGGCAAAACGAAATCTTCTTAGATTACAGTTTCTCAGATCAAAAATCGGAGAAAGACCAGTGTAAGTCGATATCAGGCTATGTGTTCACTTTTAGAAGAGGTGGAACCTAAGGATGAAAGAGTGATAAGCGTTATGCTTCTCGGACTTTATCATAAACCGAATAGCAGCCTCAGAGGCAGCGGAAGTTTTGGTTAGGTTCCGGAATGACCTCTGAACTTGGATATGACCCTTGGTTCACCAAAGGCTATGTACTTAGCGGTGCGTGGAGAACTGGAAGAAGTCATAAGTTCAAAAGGTGATGATAACACATAGAGCCAGTACCACCTGATACGAGTCATCGTCAAGGGAGACGACGCAGTAGTCACCAAGATAGCTTCAGAGCGGCAACCTAGATTGCTCATTCACATAATACTTCTGGGAAGTATAACTTAAGCACGTGATGAGTATGGGAGTCGGGAGTTTGGAGGAAATGACTAGACCTTAGTACAAGTGGGAGATTGTTGGAGTTGTGTACTTAATGTCTAGATTTAAGTATCGGTAAACTCCCGGTCATAGCATTTAACCTATTTAATTAATAAACAATTATTTGCAATTAATTATTATTAATTAATTATGCAAAATATAGTCCTAGATTTTATACGTTGTAGTTAGTATGGTGCGCATGGGCGTACAGAAGATCATACTATCGGTTACTCGTATTTAATCGAACAGTTGCTCACGACCTAGATGGACACGGACCAATCCATCGGTATAGTCGTTGTGTGAGAGAGAAAATAATTTATCTTAATTATTTTATCACACTTGTACACTTGGTGTATTGGGCGGATCAGCTTGAGATTTATTGATTAGGATTGCCTTGGATAATCAATTTAAATCTCGGAGTATTTTATTCTTAATCCCTGATATTATTGCGGGTGTGTATATTTAATACTAGAGGCTTTGATTTTCCAAAGGAATTAACCGATTTAATTATTGGGTTAATTATCGGTTAAGTTGGGTCGCTATATTTTATATATGACATGCCGTGAATACTTGACGGGAAAGTGTATCCCGGAAGGGTTGATAATATCCCCGAGATGAGTTCATAAGGAATTATTGTGTAAACCTCATGAGTGGATTCGTTCCGCACAATAATAAAGGTTGAACGGTACTAGTCTCGGATATAAGATATGAATATTATTTATTAAGCAATAAATAAATTTATTCATGGATATTTAAATCTTAAATACACGGAATATATAATACTAATCGGAGAAATATTATTTGATATAATATGGAATAATATTGGGAGTGCAATTTTATTTATATAGTGGAAAATAAATAAAATTTAATATTGATAAGAATTAATAGATTTGGGTTGGACCCAATTTAATTTTCAATATTTAGAAGCCCAATATTTATTCTCCTTATGATCCCCTACGTAGCCTATATAAGCACTACATGGTCTTCACTCTTCAGAACTTGATTTTTAACCTACGCCAATCATAAAGTCTTGAGAGTGAGGAAGATCCATAGGAATCCGATAGATCGTCGCCCACACGACGTTCGGACGAAGTGCGAGGAATACGTGGGAAGATCGCAAGGTCATCACCGAATTCGTTTCTCCGTACAACGATTCGAGGTAATAATCATAAACCCCCTTTTATGATTTGTGCTTGTTTTAATCGTGATATGTACATGAACAAGACGATCCGGGAACGTCGAGACCGGGATACGGGGATCTCGCGATCCCCGTCGGGATCGAACAAAGGGCGGCCGAACCCTAGGGTTCGACCGCCGGCGCGCGGGCGTGAGGGAAGCCCCGGCTGGACGCCGGGGCAAGCGATCGACGTGAAGTCGATCGCTGGGGGTTCGGCCGTGGGCTGGTGCCACGGCGGATCGAACCCCCCGGCCTCCCCCCGCCGGTGGTGCGCGCAAAGGGAGAAGGCCGCGGCTGGACGCCGCGGCTGGGGCGATCGAGCCCTAGCTCGATCGCCAGGGACCGTCGCGGCTTCGCGCCGCGACTGGTGGTTCCCCTCCCGTCGGATGGCGGCGGTGAGTCGCCGAACTCACCGCCAAGGGGCTGTTCCGAACAGCCCCGGCGATCGCCATGCACGGCGATCGCGAACCCCGCGGATGGGGTTCGGCTAGGGTTTAGCCGCGGGTTCTGAAATTACGTCTTCGACGTATGATACCAACTTTTCGCGAAGTTGGACTTAAACAACGAACACCAGCTTCAGTCAAGGTAACAGTCACACAAGTTCGTGGAATGAAAGACGGAAGACAAAGACAAGGTTATGTAATATGTTTTCATTCCATTGAAACAACGAAACTAAACTATTACACTGAGTATGGTAGGCAAAACGATTACAAGAAGTTTCCCGAGTGTCGCAACAACTCCCACTAACTTGCAATCTAGCACACAAGTACCTAGAGCTAAATCTCCTAACTCTAATCTTGGCACAAGGCGCAAACGCTACTACACAAACACGAAGCTCGAAGCTGTCGGTCACGATTCTAAAAATCAGATTTCGTTCTCTCAAAATCGTCAACTGGTGAATTCGAAATCCATGGGTTTATATAGGCAGCCCGCACATGTGAGGTGATGACGTGGCACGTTCTGGTTGGTCACATGCTTGGCTGATGTCACTTTTCCATGGATGACATCACTCTTGTAGAACTTCGATTCTTGAATCTTGGAATCTTGAATCTTCGATTCTTGAATCTTCGAATCTTGAATCTTCAATTTCAAAAACAGAACTTCAATTCAATCTTGACTCCATCGATCTCAATTCATCATCTTCAAACTCTCGTGAAAAACTCTAAGTGTTGAAGCCTCGGAATTTCATCGTCTTCATGGTCGTCGATATCATTGAAGTAGAAAAAATCACTAGATCCATTCTTCATTCCTTGATATGAGTACTTGGTGAAAGAAATCACGTTGAAAGTACTTAGTGAAAATCGTCGTTGAAGAATGTCATAGTCGCTGGCACCGTGCCTTGAGGACAAGCGTCGCGGAACCCGTGCCATTGCCAAAACTGGCGACAGGAGTCGCCGATTCCATGTCATGCACATATGCCAAAACCGGCGACTGGTATCGCCGTTCCATGCACATTCCATTGTTCCAAAACCGGAGACTCTAGTCTCCTTTTCCATGCACCTGCAAACCTGAAAATCAACAAAAACACAAGTACAAAAACGTTGTCGCCAAAATCAACATTTACAATCTCCCCCTTTTTGGCACAACTCATGAAAACGAAGTTAAGTAAAAAGAGATATACTTATCTCCCCCTCAATCGAATATCAACACAAAATAAGCTAAGTAAAAGATGGAAAAACATCAATCATTCAATCAATGAAAACCATAAAAAGACTTAGCCAAAATTTCAAACCAAAGGATAAAAAACTTAGATAAATATTCAAATCAAAACATTATCCAGAGATAGAAAAATTATGAAAAACAATGCATGGACGAATTTAGAGTTTGATGCATGCAATAACAGAATATGAAAAACCGAGTTCCAGAGTTATAAAAAAACGGAAATAAAAACTTGGGATAAAAACTTGAACTTGGAATGTGGAACTTAAGATCTTCAATTTCTTCATTCCTTTGGCGAGCCAGCAGGAGTGGGTTCACGTTCCGGACTCTCGACCACGTCTTCTTCATCTTCGCCATAGACGAAGCCATCATCAGAACTGGAGTCCTCTTTCTCGTCGTCGTCGGTCTCATCACCCAGACCAAAGATCTCGTACTCGCCGAAGTCTTTTCCACCTTCATCTTCGACATCAAGAATGTTGACATCAGCGTCGACATCCTGATCTTTCAATCCACCCGACGGCATAGCTCTCGAAGTTTCACCAACCTTCGCCTTTCCCTTGTCACGGATATCCATACATCCTTCAAAAATGTCATCGTCCGTCTTCTCGCCATCATCAGCTCGGGGTACCTGTTCAACTTCAATATTGTTACCTTTGGCTAACTGAACATGCGCCTCTTGGATAGCATCCCGGATCATCTTCAGAAGGAACGTGTCCTTCAAACTTGCATCGGGGGCTCCAACATCACCGAGTCCTCCCCCTTGTTGGATTTCACGCTGAAGTTTTTCAAAGGATGACTTTTGTTTCTTCTGAGCGTCAATCATTTTGTTATAGGCCACGGCATGTTCTTCTTGGCACTGTTCCAGAGCCAAGGTGTCAGCATAAAATTCCTTTACACAAGCTGAAGGCACCACAGCACGATGACTGTGGATAGGATGATAAGGATTTCTGTAAGGCGGAACTTTAGAGTAAGGCCCAAACTCGCGAGGAACGATTCTGGGCTGTTGTTTGGTTTGAGGTTCCGCCTCATCAGCTGCAGCTGTGGATTCATTCTTTTGGCGCTTGGCCGAGGGAGACTTGTCTTTCTTGGCGATCGACTTTCTCTTTCTTTTCAGTGGAGATGGCGGAGGAGTTAGAATATCAGGAAGTGCATTCCTGTCAACAAAATCAAACCAAGGGAGATCGATGACACGTTTGGACGGATTCAGGTACGTGCCAGTGATCTTGACAGCGCCATTTTTCTTTAACTTTTTCTCAAAGTCATTGTCAGGTGTAAAGCCTTGAGCGTGAAGCATGCCGTAGATCAAACACGGATGCGTGAGTTGAAGTTTCTGTGCCTCTGGCCAGTCAGCTTGGCGAAGAATGGTCTCGTCCGTCGTCCTGGCAATTTTGCATAAGTCATTGAAAATTATTTTGCCAAGGTTGATTTGTTCGCCGCATCCAAGGCGAAAGATGATATGCATCAGTTCCGGAGTCAGGACAGATTCGTCCTTGTACGCAGTCCAGTTGGACATTCCAAGACGCTGCAAGATGCCGTAAAAGGCAGACAGTTTGTTCGGCGGCGGCAGTTCAGACTTAACTTTCTTTTGAGTAACGAAAGTGCCGATGGTAAGGTCTTCGGCCCGTTCCTCAGCTGAGGGCGAAGTCCAGTTAGAATCAACTTCCAACCTCTCTAGAAATTTGTTGATGGAGAAGGGGCGGAATTTGTATAACTTCTCACGGAAAACAAAACAGCCATACAGACGGCTCTTCGGGTTCGCGAAGTCAGGAGACAAGCTGGCATAGAACTTGTTAAGGATGGGAATGGAATAGCGGTAAGTCAGGCTCACGGATTTGAGCATATGCATCTTGCTCAGGAAATCTGTTATGCCGTGACGGTCATAGTCTTCCTTCAGAATAGTTCGATCGGTAAGGATCGGTAAAGTCTGAATCAGTTTGTGGCGACGTTCAGCAGTCGCAGTAAAGAAGTCAGGAGAATGTGGTTTAGGACACTCGGAAAAATCCGAGATATACTTGAAGCCGTCAGTCGACTTCTGCGATCCAGCTGATCCAGAAGATAGTGGCGGTTTCTGCGAACTATGAGTTCGGGATTTGGTGACTTGTCCACCAGAGTTTTTCGGAGTGGCTGTTTTCACACCACCTCCACTGGCGGAAGGTTTCTTGCCTTCGGCACTCCCAGCTGGAGTCGCCGATTTCTTTCCCGAAACTGATGGCGAGATAAGTTTTGGTTCTGTGCCAGCAGTCACAGACACTTTGGAAGGGATTTTGACAATCTTTTTGCCATCCTTGGTTATCTCGCCAGCCGCGAGCAACCTATGGTATTCAGCCTTGGGAACGACACCACTGTAGATGCGGAAGGAAGCATCCTGAAATTTTGTTTTCCCTGACTTCGGTTCTTTTCCCGGCTGACGGGCAGATGAGTGTGCCGGAGGGGCAGTAGTAGTCAAGTCAATGGACGGTTCAGCAGACGCAGCCTTGCGTTTCTCGACTTTTTCTAAGTGAGCTTTAAGCTCTTCATACGCTGCCTTCTTAGACGTGGGCGACGGAGTCTGTTCAAACTGTTCGTTTAGGTAGACAGTCATGTCAGCCAACATGTCATCCAAGTTCTTTGCGGCAGACATTTCGAAGACTTGGAAAAATATTCTAACACTTGGAAAAATTTAATCACAGAAACGATGGACAGGGCGCCGGGTGCGCGAAGCTAGAGTTGCCGGATGCAACGGAAATTGGAAAAACTTAGAACCTAGGAACGATGGACAAGCAGTCAGCAGCTGAGAGTCGAGAGTTCGAGAGTTCTATAGTGCGATGTAAGCGTAACCATGATAGAATCACCCCAGGGGCTATATATAGGAAAATTTTGGGCCGCCCGTCCGGATTTAAAATACACAGCTCAAGACCTGTAAAAAGCCCATCTCAAGAAGAAAATTTGAGCCCATTAGACGAACAAAATTTTATTAATTTGAAAATATTATTAAAATAATAATTTTCAAAAATAATAAATAAAAATAAATAAATAAAAAATATGAAAAACCGAAGATCAAACCGAAGGTTGGAATGACGAAGTTCAGTGCCATAGGTTCGAGTCTCCGGAAATTGCGTGGCGCTGGACAGGGCTTGGTGTCGCCACAATTCCAGCGACTCTGGTCGCCGCTTTTCCAGCGACTGTGGTCTCCGGATTTTGGCATGGGCACGGTTTGTTGAAAACGGCGACAGGAGTCTCCTGTTTGGAGAGTCTCCGTTGTTGCGTCTCTACTTTTCTAGTCGCCGCTTTTTCGGCGACGGTAGTCTCCAGATTCGGACAATGAGGAATCTCCGTTTTTGGGTTTCCAAGTTTGCCAACAATTGAACTTGTCGTCGCTGCACTCAGTGTTTAGACTTCTGAGATGGTAAACCACATAGTCCTGTGTATGAACTACAGAAATGCCAAAACAAAAACAACACATCCCGAGTTAGTCCTTCAAGAGTTCAACACACGCAAACATCACATTTTAGTGGAGATTCGAGGGGTGATATTAGGCAATGAAGAGCAAATATTTTCCCAGAAAAGAGACACTTCCATCATTTTTCCAAAACCAAAAATTTCACAAGAGGTGAATAGAACTTTGAGGTAATGAAAAATCTCTCATATTAAAAACCGGTGAGATGGACCGAAGTATGTGATAGACATGTTTACTTGTCCTTCGTCTCAGTCACAAGGAAGCAGTCGTGTTTCGTCGAAACATATTGGCAGAGTTAGCACCGCACAAGAGATTTTAATTCATGAATGCAAGGTGAACACTTAAGGCACTCCGATCAGGAACTAGCATTACTTCAATCAGAGGGGAGCCGGGGGAACCGGCGTCCTCCAGACGAGTTTATAGCTTTAAATGAAATGCAACAGACACTCATTACAGCAGTCAGAGGGGAGCAAGGTTCACTTGCGTCCTCCGAAGTGTGATAGGAGAGTGTCTTAAAGATCAGCGTCCATGTACAACCTTTCGAAGAGGGGAGCCGGGGGAACCGGCGTCCTCCGTTACTTGGCTTTATGGATCTATGCAAATGAAGCGAGGAGTTTAAGCCATGTTCACATGTTCGCATTCAGCGGAATAAATACTCTTGTGTCCGAAGACTAGAAGCGGCCTCGAATCCATGTTTGTCTGACTAGACTAATCCACGACGATTCCGAGTGCATATTCAGAAGTAAAGAAACTACTCTTTCAGACTTCAAAAATTTTCGTGAACTCTTAGAGAGAACACATGCAGAGAGAATTCCTTAAAGTTTTGAATCTCTCAAAGTCAAGAGGTTTGGTAAAGATGTCAGCAAGCTGTTTTTCCGTTGAAATATGCTGTAGACTGACTATATCACGATCAACCAAATCTCTAATGAAATGATGTCGAATGTCGATGTGTTTAGTTCTTGAGTGCTGGACAGGATTTTCGCTGATTTTGATAGCACTCTGGTTATCACAGTACAGCACTAATGGCGCACTCTCAAGAAGATAGTCATTCAACATTTGCTTCAACCAAAGGAGTTGAGTGCAGCAACTTCCAGCCGCAACGTACTCGGACTCGGCAGTTGACAGTGCGATACAGTTTTGCTTGCGACAATGCCAAGACACAATGTTATTGCCAAGGAAGCAACAGCTGCCGGAGGTACTTTTTCTTTCGTCCGTGTCCGTCGCCCAGTCGGCATCAGAAAAACCGACAAGGTTGGATGAAGTGTCGCGCGCATACCAAAGGCCTAGCTGAGAAGTCCCAGAGATGTATCGGAAGATCCGTTTCACAGCTCGTAGATGGTCCTCCTTTGGATCAGCTTGGTACCTGGCACACATACAAACACTAAACATAATGTCAGGACGAGTGGCAGTTAAATAAAGTAAACTCCCAATCATGGAACGATAAAGAGTTTGGTTTACACTCCGACTTTTTGTTGACGTCGACAAGCGTTCCGTAGTTGCCATAGGAGTGTTAGCTGGCTTGGCATGATGCATTTCAAACCTCTCAACCATGTTTT
Source organism: Euphrasia confusa (assembly GCA_954870475.1). Classification (NCBI taxonomy): domain Eukaryota; kingdom Viridiplantae; phylum Streptophyta; class Magnoliopsida; order Lamiales; family Orobanchaceae; genus Euphrasia; species Euphrasia confusa. The sequence goes on from OX940967.1 coordinate 16,915,669, forward strand.
TAGCATACTTACTTTGAGATACAAATATCCCATTAGGTCGTTGAGAAATCTGAAGGCCAAGAAATTGGTGCAACTCCCCCTCAAGACTCATCTGAAAGGTCGAGGACATAGCTTCTGTGAATGAAGTCACGAGTTTGGAACAAGTCGCTCCGAAGACAATGTCGTCAACGTAAATTTGGGCAACAATCATGTGTTTCCCGTCTCGCTTGATGAACAAAGTTTTGTCCACCGATCCACGCTCAAAACCGAACTTTAGAAGGAAATCCGTGAGGCATCCATACCAGGCGCGAGGCGCTTGTTTCAAGCCGTAAAGAGCTTTGTGAAGCTTGTAGACATGGTTTGGCTTTTTCGGATCCTCAAAACCCTTAGGTTGGGCAACGTAGACCTTTTCTTCCAAGACACCGTTCAAGAAAGCAGCTTTGACGTCCATCTGTCTAAGTTTGATGCCGAGATGCACTACAAGAAATTTGAGATTTCGCGACGATTTTTTTTGTCATTAAAAGCTCATTTTTTGTCGCAAATGTTGTTTGGTGACACATTTCTTTCGTCGCAAGCATTGTCACCTTATATGCGTCGTATTAGGTAAATGTGACGGTAATTTATTTCGTCATAACAAGTCAACATTTGATGACAATAAAGGTCATCGTCACTATATTTGTTCACCTATAGTGACGTATAAATCGTCATGTATGCCCTCAAAAATTCGTCACTTAATATGATATTTCGTCACTAAATTGTACTTTTTTTAAAACAAATTATTTAATCGTCATTAAAACTCTATTTTTATGACGAAATTTTATCAATTACTAAATTTATGATATTATAATTACAATATTTTTTATCCCAATAAAAATTTTATTTTGTTATATTTCCCTATTAAATTATTATTTTTTAATATTTAATATATTAAAAAAATATATCGGACAAAATATTTTTTGTTGAAATTAGTAATAAAAATATATAGACCAAAAAAAATTACTTTATTCAATCTTAATTAAATTAGTTGCTGAGCATAAAATAAAATAAAAAATCGACAATACAATACATAAGATCTCAAAATCGATAGTTAGTTAAACATAAGATATCAAATACACATGATCTATGGCATCCAAACACTATCCATGGACATGAACGAAAAATAGATTGACCAAGAATTGCAAGGGATCTCAGAGTTGTGTACGTCGGACTTGTGGGACTCCGATCTCAATCAAAAAACGCCTTTCGTAGAGATAGTTGTCGGTCGTCGAGCACTTTTGGCGGAGAAGTGGGGGCATCTCGACGACATTGGTCTATAGACGATTTCACGAGGGTTTGAGACGCTCGACTTCCAGCTTCGAGGCAGTAGGGACGTAGGGAGGAGTCGGAGACGAAAAGTGAAGGCGGAGGGGAGAAATGAATACGTTTCCAAATCTCTTCAAGAAGCGGCGATGGCCATGTAATAGGGTTAATAGAGAAATTTTTACTGTATAATAGAGCATTTATATATATTTAATTATTTATTTAAAATATGCATTCTTTGACCACGTCCCACCACACCACCCCCACACGTTCAACTTCCACCCCACCCACATTCGATCTCTAACCCTTACGTTCCACTCCAACTCCAATTCCGAAAACACATTCTATCCACACCCATTAATTAGTTGTACTACTTTAGTATTTAATTAAAAGTAACATAAAATTTAATAGTTGCTACATTTTTTTAATTGATGACAAAAAAAATGTTACTTTATTATTTAATTAAAAGTAACAAAAAATTTAATAGTTGTTACATTTTTTTAATTGATGACAAAAAAAAATTGCAAATTCATTGTATTAACTAATGACCAAGAATAAAATCATCATTAAAATATTAATAATATGTGAAAAATATAATTTTATGAATTGTTATGCCTAAATTAAATAATATTTAGATAATTAATTAAATCAATATTAATTTTAAATAATTAATGACAAAATAATTTCGTCATAATTTTTTTTTTCATAATTTTTAATATCATTTCTAATTATTATAAATATCGTCATCAAATATTTATGTGATGAAAATTTTATTTTCGTCATGATAAGTTTTAAATAATGACGAAAAAGTATATGTTTATTGACAAAATAAAATTTTGTCAGGAAAAACAATATTTTTGGTGACGAAATAAAATTTTGTCATTAAATCGGCATATTAAGTGACGAAAAATAAATTTGTCACATTTAAGGGATCATTTGTAACGAATTTCATGTCGTCACAAAAAAAATCGTCAAGAAAAATACAATTTTTTGTAGTGATGGCATGCAATAGCAATCAAGAGTCTGATGGACTCAATTCGTGCGACCGGAGCAAACGTTTCATCAAAATCTATGCCTTCCACTTGGGCATATCCTTGGGCAACAAGACGAGCTTTGTTTCGGACAACTTGGTTATGCTCATCTGTTTTATTCTTGAAAATCCATTTAGTTCCAACAACATTGATGTTCGAAGTTCGGGGAACTAAGGACCAAACATTATTCCGGGTGAACTCATTCAACTCTTCTTGCATGGCCATGATCCAAAAATCATCTTGCATGGCTTCCTCGTCATTTTTCGGCTCATTTTCGGAGAGAAAGCAAGTGATGCCGATTTCATTACACACTGCTGAAGTACATATGTTGTAGAGTTCGTCGGGAGAATTCATTTGTTTCTTTGAGCGTGTAGTTCGCTCATTCAAACTTCCAATCATTTGGTTCGGTGGATGACGTTTTTGGATATGACCCGGTGCTTCTTTCGGTGCATCAGCGGGGTTTTCAACATGATCATCATCGTCATCCTCAGTAACCGAAGTGTCATCATTTCCGTTGCTAGACTCTCCAATTTCAGGTGAAGTATTAGGAGTAGCATTTTCGGAAGTCACAGTAGTGGGTGTTGAAGGAAATGTTCGAACTTCAAGAATTCCTTCCTTAACCCAATCAGCCTCTGCATCTTTTCCTAGGAAGTCTTGTTCATCAAAATTGATGTTGACAGTTTCTATGACTTTCCTCGTTCGTAGATTGTACGCACGGTAGGCATGACTATTTTGGCTATAGCCAACGAAAATTCCACGATCAGCTTTGGCTTCAAATTTCTTCAGAGGATCACGATCCTTCAAAATATAGCAAGTACAGCCAAAGACACGAAAGTGTGCCACCGAAGGTTTCTTGCCATTGACAAGTTCATAGGCAGTGGCAGTAGTGCCAGATCGAATACTTATTCGATTCAAAATGTAACCAGCTGTAGAGACGGCTTCTGCCCAAAAAGTTCGGGCAAGATTTTTCGAAATTAACATCACGCGTGCCATCTCTTGCAGTGTTCGATTATTTCGTTCGGCAATCCCATTTTGTTGAGGCGTTTTTGGGGCCGAGTATTCATGATGGATTCCCTTCAGCATACAAAATTCATTGAAGCTAGCATTTTCAAATTCAGTGCCGTGATCACTCCTGATCCTTTTGACCTTAGCTTCATGATTCGTTCGAATCCATTTCACAATACCTTTGAAGGCATTGAAAGTCTCATCCTTGGTCGCCAGAAATCTCGTCCAAGTATATCTAGAAAAATCATCGACAACAACCAACACATATTCTTTCTTAGCAATGCTCTTCACCTCCATTGGACCCATCAAGTCCATGTGCAGAAGTTCGAAGGGAGCAGAAGTACTCATGAGTGTCGGAAGTGCTGGATGAGGAGTTCTCGTTAACTTGCCCTTCTGACAGTCGCCATGTTGGAGTTGTGTACTTAATGTCTAGATTTAAGTAACGGTAAACTCCCGATCATAGCATTTAATCTATTAAATTAACGAACAATTGTTTTGCGTTCAATTATTATTAATTAAATATATGCAAAATATAGTCCTGGATTTTATACGTTGTAGTTAGTATGGTGCAAGCATGGGCGCACAGAAGATCAAACTATCGGTTACTCGTATTTAATCAAACAGTTGCTCACGACCTAGATGGACACGGACCAATCCATCGGTATAGTCGTTGTGTGAGAGAGAAAATAATTTATCTTAATTATTTTATCACACTTGTACACTTGGTGTATTGAGCGGATCGTTGAGATTCATCGATTAGGATTGCCGGCGATAATCGATTCGAGTCTCAGTGTATTTTATTCTTAATCCCCGATATTATTGCGGGTGTGTATATTTAATATAAGTAACTTTGATTTACCAAAGGAATTAACCGATTTAATTATTAGGTTAATTTCCGGTTAAGTTGGGTCACTATATTTTATATATGACATGCCGTGAATAATTGACCGGACAGTGTATCCCGTAAGGGTTGATAATATCCCCGAGATGAGTTCATAAGGAATTATTGTGTAAACCTCATGAGTGGATTCGTTCCGCACAATAATTAAGGTTGAATGGTACTAGTCTCGGATTAAAGAGATGAATAAATTAATTAGCAATAAATTAATTTTATTCATGGATATTTAAATCTTAAATACACGGAATAAATAAATACTACCGGAGAAATAATATTTGAAATAATATGGTTTAATATTGGGAGTGCAATTAATTTATATAGTGGAAAATAAATTAATTAATATTGATAAGGATTAATGGACTTGGGCAGTGGGCTCAATTTAATCTTCAATATTGGAAGCCCAATATTCCACCTCCTTTAGATCCCCTACGTAGCCTATAAAAGCACTACATGGCCTTCATAAATCATAAGACAAGATTATCATACTTGATATTCTAGAGAGTTGAAGGAGATCCATAGGTGTTCGATAGATCGTCGCCCTCCCGACGTTCGAACGAAGTGCAAGGAATACGTGGGAAGATCCAAAGGTCTTCAATTTGATTTCGTTTCTCCGCACAACGAATCAAAGGTACAATCATAAACTCCTTCGTGTGAATTTATGTGATTTAATTGTGATACATGCATGAACACAAGATCCGGGAAAAACGACGAACTTCGGGGACGGGGATTCGAGATCCCCGGCGAAGGTTCGAAGGACCCTCGGCTGGGAGCCGAGGGGTGCGATCGAGCCCTAGGGGCGTCAATCGCGGGCCCACACGAGGATGCCCCGGCTGGAGCCGGGGCATGCGATCGACCGCGTGGTCGATCGCCGGGCGAGCCGCGGCTGGTGCGCTGGGCGCACCGCCCTCCTCGGCGGTGGCGGTGAGTCGCCGGACTCACCGCCGGGGGCTGTTCGGAACAGCCCCACGGGGATGCGCGTGCATCCCCGGCGATCGCTAGGGCTAGCGATCGCGAGCCCCGACGGGGGCTCGGCTAGGGTTTGAGCCGCGGGTTTATCCCGCGGCGATGCTCGGGTCGAGCCCGGCTCCGTGTGTGTGGTTCGCGTTCGTGGATCCGACTCGTGGGAGAAAATCGGCTGGGGGCGGGCTGCGTGTCTTCGGGCGCGTAGTCTCCAAAGGTCGGACTCCTGCGGATGAGTCAGGGATCCAGTTTCCGGCGACGGGATTTCGTTCGGGGTTATCGGTTCCGCAATTTTTGATACCCCGGGACATCGAAACCCAGCAATTGGTATCAGAGCGTTTGGTTCGTGTTCATGTATGTATTCAATTGTGTTCTACCTTGCAGGGATTCCGACTATCATGGTTTAATTAATTGTTAATTATTCGTTTAATTAATTGCTATTTAATTTACCATGATTGTTCGTTTATTAAACTCTCGGACATGTCGAGATTCGTTTTGTGTGGATGAATGCTTGTAATAGTAAAAATTCGGGGGTTGACCGAATTTAGATTTATTATTATTGTTCTATGTTTTTCCGGAAAATGTATAGGGTCGATTTCATGTATAGAATCGATACCGGAATTGTAAATTTATTTCTTGTAATTTATTTACGTTGGATCGATGCCGAGATGACCGCCGGAAAACGCGTGTGACGAAGAAGACGAAGAGGACGAAGGACCGGGATCGATCAACTCCCCTTGATCGACCCCAATCGATCGCCCAAATGGTGGGGGCGTCGCGCCCCTTCGGCCGTGGGTCGTCGCCGGCGACGGTGGCGGCTGGCCGGCTGAGGCGGCGGCGGCGGGTGCTCCCTCCCGGCGGTCGACCGATGATGGTGGGGTGGTGCGGGAACTCCCATCCCGTGCTACTCCTACCTAGATTCGCTTTCCTAATTGATTCGTTTTTCCTATTTGAGTTTTTCCTATTTTTGGGAATTCTCATGGATTAGGAAAAGAATTAATTAATATTAATTTTATTCCTTATTCTATTATGGAAGTCTTCTAGAGTATTCCGAGTTCTACTTGGAATAGGATCCTAGAGATTTAATAGAATTAGAAAGGAATAATAATTAATTTAGGATTAATTTATTTCCTAATTGATTATTTCTATTTTATGGGAATTTTCATAGTAATGGAAATTAATTAATCTTGGAAAGTAGAAGAGTCCTAATTTATTTTATTTCCTTATTCTATTCTTCTAGAATATTCCAAGTTTGACTTGGATAGATTATTCTAGAGATTTAATAGAATTAGATGGGAAAAATAAATAAATAAAAATATTAATAATATTTAATTTTATTTTTGATTTATTCGATTGACTTAATTTTCGAATTGAGTATCTTTTGGATTTATTAAAAATAAATAGATCTAAATATTGGGATTAATATTCTCGTCACATGGAGCATTCAAGAACGAAGACTGAAGATTTTAAGAAGCATACGGAGATGGAATAAAGCCATGATAGTCGGAAAATAATTTTTTCTAGCATTATTTTGACTATGTGCTATGTGCTTTATTACTTGTATGCATGCTTATGTGTTTAATTATGCATTAGATAGCGTATCCCTTTGTTATAAAAAGCTAAGTGGGAGAGGGGATGGAAACATTCCCATGGTCTCCATTACTGTTCTCTTGGTGACTCTTATGGACTTTTGAAGTTCGTATAGATGTGTCATTGTAGGAGAATTCTTGTAATTCCTTTTACAAGAAACATTGATTAAGTTTATCAAACAATGCCTAATTTGTCTTTCTGAAACTGACTTCAAGTCGACTCATTCTCACCCCGGGGAGTGGAATGGAGCCAGAGCCACTTGGTCATGTGGATGACACAAATTAGAGACATTCGTACCATCTTTTAAGGTGGATCGATTGTCTGCTCGGCTCCCTCATCTAATGAGAGATAGGGTTGTTCGCATGGTGAATCACTGGTTAGAAACTTCGAGTTTCACTTATGATTCCCCGCGTCTTGATTTACGAAATTGAATGGTTCAAGTAATTGGATGTCAATTGTATAAATCTTTTGGTGTAGTAAACGTCCACACTATCGTGGCTTGCTGCATTGAATGGGATTTTAGAACGATTGATGTAGACAGTTATAGAAGAAAGTGAAGGATCGTGTGTTAACGTAAACGTCCACACTATCGTGGCTTGCGCTGATATGCAGTCCCAAACGATCTTCTTAGATACTGAGTAATGGTTTACACTTAGGTACGCTCTATAGTATTCTTCCCATCGAAGTAACGCTATAGTGATGTACGACCAAAGCAAATCTAATTGCTAAATCATTTGGATGGGTAAACGTCCACACTATCGTGGCTTGCCTTATCTGATGGGATTTTAGATGTGATTAGTGATTTAATGATATTATTATGGGGAGATAATATCGGATATTAAATTAATTGTTTGTTTAAATGTGCTTATAGGTTTAGAGAATAGCTATGAACCCACTTTCTATGATACTCAAGGAGCATAAGCTCACTGGCACCAACTATATTGATTGGAAGAGAAATTTAGACATTGTCCTGACTTCGGAAGAGTACAAGTTTGTACTCCATGAAGTATGCCCAGCTGAGCCCACGGCTGCCTCAACTGATGAGGAAAAACTGGAATATCGGAAGTGGAAGAAGGCTGATGAAATGGCTAGGTGTTATATTTTGGCTTCCATGTCAAATGTACTCCAAACCCAACATGAGTCAATGGACACTGCCTATGATATGATGTTTAACCTCAAGGAGATGTTTGGGGAGCAAGATCGTGCGGCAAGGCAAGAAGCCATGAGAGTCCTCATGACAACTACTCAGTCTGAAGGAACGCCCGTTGGGGAGCACGTTCTTAAGATGATTAGTCTGTTGAATGAGCTTGAGATCCTAGGAGCTGCTATTGATGGGGAGACGCAAGTCGACATCATACTCCAGTCTCTGACCCCTAGTTTTGAGCAGTTTCGTATGAGCTATAATATGGGTAAACTATCTTATACTCTTGCGCAACTCCTGACTGAACTGAAGGCGGCAGAGGGGATCTACAAGAAGGGCAAGTCTCAAGCGCTTGTAGCTACCAAGTCCAAAGGCTTTAAGCCTGGTGGAGGTAGGGGCAAGAGAAGGAAGCAAGCCGGGAAACCCAGTGGTGTCAAGAGGACTGTGCCACGAGTGGGGGCTGCAAAGCCAAGGGGCAAGTGCTTCCGATGCAACAAGTCTGGACACTGGAAGTCTGAATGTCCTCTCAGAGGTACGAATTTTTCTTTAGTCGTAAAAACATAGTCAGCGGTATTATCTACCAGAAATCTGGTGTGTAGATATGGAACCACTGACGGTATGTGCATTTTGAATGCAGGGGTTCCAGAAAACCCGGCGACTTAGAAAAGGAGAGTTCGAGTCTACACGGGCAAAAGCTGTAGAGGAGGCAGCTGTTGCGGTGGAAGACATTTATCTGCTTTAGTAGTTAAATAGGATTTCATTTCAAGATTATTGCATTATGTACCCTTTATTTTAGAAAGAACATTTTGTTCTGGATTTCTATTATTTATGAATGGATATTTTATTTCTTTAATCATTGGTTGATTTTGATAAGAAATGATGGCATTATCTATTCTGGTACATTAGATAGCAATATATGAATGATAGATCCTAAGTCTACCACGATGCAACAAACCGTTCTATAACTTGTTTTACTTGATTAGATATGTTTCTTTATTAAATCATTATACTTGTGAATTCTTGTACTTAGTAGTATTTTCAAATAAGATTCAAAAGGTCGAAATTGATTTGATCAATTATATTTGAAGGAATGGACCTTCCGACCTAAGAATTGAATTTGGAGGATAATACATCTAAGCAAACCTTTATTCATAAAGGATAGAATTCGGACTAGTATTGGAAATGATTAGATGTGCAGACACATGTGTGAATTAGAAAGGCACGAGTAGTTCTTTCAAGAATACTCAATGATGGATTAGAGTGCTCAAATGTGCCATAAAAGCAAAGTGTTTTGACTAGTCAATGGACACAAAGCTATTATGGGGAACCATTAAAGTATATCCATTAGAAGCCTGCGACTCGGTCGCGGAGGCCATTGCCTATCTAAATAACACATAGCATAATCAAAGATTGGGATTCAATCCCAAAGGGCCGCGCCATACACTTGCGTGTAGAGATGGTGCGTTGAAAATAAGAAATGGAAATCTAAAAGTAAGAGAGAACGAGTTGTTCGGAACTACCTATGTTCTATGGATATTTCTGAAGATAATAACACATTCCGTGTGATTGTAGGATATCCTAGGTGAACGAAGTATTGTGTGTTCTATAGTACTATGAACCAGAAGAACTTTCGTTCGGTTCATAGAGAAAGACTATTAGATGAACCACAAAGCCTGAACTGAATTAATACCTTGGAATGAGAAAAAGGACAAAAGACTGGGAACCAGCCAAACCGAGTAGAAGTACACCACACACTGCACCTATTGTTATTACTGTTATACACCGGGACGCCATTGCAGTGGGAGGTTGTTGAACAACCGGAGATATTCATAAGACTAGAGGAGTTCGGACTCTGGATCTAGTAAACATGAAATCGATCCCTAGCTCTGCATAAAGGCGGTACTAGATCTAAATGAGCCTGCTTGAAAAACAATAATTGTTAAGAGGCTAGATCATTTAGAGTACGAGCTTGGTAAATCCATTTATGGATGGTTACAAAGCTATGAATCGTGGAACTTGCGTATTGATGGGATAATCCATTCAATGGATTCATCAAAAGGCAGAGACGATAGGTGTATTAGAGACGTAATGGAAACAAGGTGGTGTTTCTCGGAATTTTGTGTAGATAGTATTTTATCATTGGCAACAATGTAAAGATGTTATCAGGCATAAAATAATGGTTGTCTAAATGAATCGGGATATAAGATTAAGTAGAAGTTAGAACATGTTCTTGAGATCTTATGATCTAGGGATAAGAACATTGTACTTCTCCTGGATATCTTATACGATTATGGTTTGTTTTAACATGCATAATTCTGAGAAAGGTTGTTACCCTTCAGAGACAGAATATGTATATCTATCTAAGGTTATGTGTCTTGAACACATTAAGGAGATAGATGATACTAAGCAGTTTCCTACACCTCGTGTGGAAAGCTTAAATGCAATGTTAGAAAAACAAGAAACTGATATCAACTATGCGGTTAGCGTAGTGGGAGGATATCAAAGTAATCTGGATAAGAAATATTCAAAACGAAATTTTCTTAGATTACATATTCTCAGATTTCAAATCAGAGAAGGACCAGTGTAAGTCGATATCAGGCTATGTGTTCACTTTTGGAAAAGGTGGAACCTTTAATATGTAAGAGTGATAAGCAGGATGCTTCTCGGACTCTCTCATAACCGAATAGCAGCCTCAGAGGCAGCGGAAGTTTTGGTTAGGTTCCGGGATAACCTCTAAGACTTGGAAATGACTCTTAGTTTATCAAAGGCTATTTTATAGCGGTGCATGATAAACTGGAAGAAGTCATAAGTCTAAAAAGTGATGATAACACATAGTGCAAGTACCACCTGATACGAGTCATCGTCAGGGAGACGACGTAGTAGTCACCAAGATAACTTCAGAGCGGCAACCTAGAGTGCTCATTCACATAGTACTTCTCGGAAGTACACCTTAAGCACGTGATGAGTATGGGAACCGGGAGTTTGGAGGAAATGACTAGACCTTAGTACAAGTGGGAGATTGTTGGAGTTGTGTACTTAATGTCTAGATTTAAGTAACGGTAAACTCCCGATCATAGCATTTAATCTATTAAATTAACGAACAATTGTTTTGCGTTCAATTATTATTAATTAAATATATGCAAAATATAGTTCTGGATTTTATACGTTGTAGTTAGTATGGTGCAAGCATGGGCGCACAGAAGATCATACTATCGGTTACTCGTATTTAATCAAACAGTTGCTCACGACCTAGATGGACACAGACCAATCCATCGGTATAGTCGTTGTGTGAGAGAGAAAATAATTTATCTTAATTATTTTATCACACTTGTACACTTGGTGTATTGAGCGGATCGTTGAGATTCATCGATTAGGATTGCCGGCGATAATCGATTCGAGTCTCAGTGTATTTTATTCTTAATCCCCGATATTATTGCGGGTGTGTATATTTAATATAAGTAACTTTGATTTACCAAAGGAATTAACCGATTTAATTATTAGGTTAATTTCCGGTTAAGTTGGGTCACTATATTTTATATATGACATGCCGTGAATAATTGACCGGACAGTGTATCCCGTAAGGGTTGATAATATCCCCGAGATGAGTTCATAAGGAATTATAGTGTAAACCTCATGAGTGGATTCGTTCCGCACAATAATTAAGGTTGAATGGTACTAGTCTCGGATTAAAGAGATGAATAAATTAATTAGCAATAAATTAATTTTATTCATGGATATTTAAATCTTAAATACACGGAATAAATAAATACTACCGGAGAAATATTATTTGAAATAATATGGTTTAATATTGGGAGTGCAATTAATTTATATAGTGGAAAATAAATTAATTAATATTGATAAGGATTAATGGACTTGGGCAGTGGGCTCAATTTAATCTTCAATATTGGAAACCCAATATTCCACCTCCTTTAGATCCCCTACGTAGCCTATAAAAGCACTACATGGCCTTCATAAATCATAAGACAAGATTATCATACTTGATATTCTAGAGAGTTGAAGGAGATCCATAGGTGTTCGATAGATCGTCGCCCACCCGACGTTCGAACGAAGTGCAAGGAATACGTGGGAAGATCCAAAGGTCTTCAATTTGATTTCGTTTCTCCGCACAACGAATCAAAGGTACAATCATAAACTCCTTCGTGTGAATTTATGTGATTTAATTGTGATACATGCATGAACACAAGATCCGGGAAAAACGACGAACTTCGGGGACGGGGATTCGAGATCCCCGGCGAAGGTTCGAAGGACCCTCGGCTGGGAGCCGAGGGGTGCGATCGAGCCCTAGGGGCGTCAATCGCGGGCCCACACGAGGACGCCCCGGCTGGAGCCGGGGCATGCGATCGACCGCGTGGTCGATCGTCGGGCGAGCCGCGGCTGGGCCGCGGCTGGTGCGCTGGGCGCACCGCCCTCCTCGGCGGTGGCGGTGAGTCGCCGGACTCACCGCCGGGGGCTGTTCGGAACAGCCCCACGGGGATGCGCGTGCATCCCCGGCGATCGCTAGGGCTAGCGATCGCGAGCCCCGACGGGGGCTCGGCTAGGGTTTGAGCCGCGGGTTTATCCCGCGGCGATGCTCGGGTCGAGCCCGGCTCCGTGTGTGTGGTTCGCGTTCGTGGATCCGACTCGTGGGAGAAAATCGGCTGGGGGCGGGCTGCGTGTCTTCGGGCGCGTAGTCTCCAAAGGTCGGACTCCTGCGGATGAGTCGGGGATCCAGTTTCCGGCGACGGGATTTCGTTCGGGGTTATCGGTTCCGCAATTTTTGATACCCCGGGACATTGAAACCCAGCACGCGACACACTCTTTTCTCAATTTTGGGGAGTTGAGAGAATCCTCGAACTATCTCCCCCTTAACCAGTTTGCTCAGATTGCGAGTGCTAGTGTGGCCAAGTCGTTGGTGCCACAAATCAACTTCATCGGGAACGGTCACGGAGAGGCAACTATACTTAGTTGTATAGCAATTGTTTTTAGCACGTGGACCTTCCATGATACATTTTCCCTCAGCATCATAGACTCGGCAAGATTCCTTATCGAAGCTAACATTAAAACCTTCATCACAAAGCTGACTGATAGATATGAGATTTGCCACAAGTCCCTTGACATGGACAACATTCCTGATAGGAGGTAATCCTTTGATTTGAAACGTCCCCTTTCCCTTGACAACACCTTTTGCTCCCCCTCCAAACACCACGTGGGAACCAGTCATCGGCTCATATTCTTTCAAGAATTTCTTTGTGCCAGTCATATGTCGGGAGCAGCCACTATCAAAGTACCAAATGCCTTTGTTGCCAGCTTCAGAAGCATTTAGTGCAACATGGCAGAAAATCAGTTCCCTTGGTTGCCAACTACTGGTTGTAGAGTTAAGTTCAACTTTACTCTTTTGAGACTTAGGCACCCATTTCTTCTTTCCATTCAGTTTGACATGTCTCTCAGTCACAGCTTTCAGAGTTGTCTTAGCTTTCGGATTTGGAGAAATGGGTTTCTTCATTTCCTTAGCCACTTCGGACTTTTTCTTCAGGGTCATCAACTCTCTGTTCGCGTCATCCTTCATCTTATAACAAAATGGTCGAATGTGTCCAGGTTGGTCACAGTAGTGACATACATACTTTCTCCTTTGACGAGTTTCAACCTTCGTGGACGTCTTGACCAAAGCGGTTTTAGTGCTAGTGGTGTGTCCATTTTTCTTCACGTTCTGAGATTTCTCTAAGTTCTTCAGCAACGTCTTCTCATAAGGTAGGATACCACGAGGATGTTTGACAATATTCTTCGGGAATTGATATGTCTCAGTTTTTGAAGTCGAGATCGACTTTTGAGTTTTAGGTTCTGGAGACTTAGCAATCTTTTTCCCTTCAGCAATCTCCTTTCGTTTAGATGATTCAACGTCATCCTTGCTTTTATCCTCAGACAGATCAGTCGACGCCTTAACAAAATTCACATCTTTCTTCTTTTCAGGTGTCGAGTAAATGGACTCAAAAACTTTTTGAAATCCAAGTCCGTAACGATTAGGATTCATATATGAAGCAGCATTGTCAAACACGGAAGAGTTCGTGTTCATTTTCCTTAGTAGCTCATCAGTCATATGAAGTTTTTCTTTCAGCACATATCGTTCCTTGTCAGTCATGGCAAGGTCAGTTTGAACTTTCATTAGTGAAGACTTTAGTTCATCATTTTCAGCATCCGAGTTCTTAAATAGAGTCTGCAGTTTCTTCACTTCAGTTGACTCCTTTTTCAGTGACATCTTCAGTTTAGAGTTTTCAGAGCTCATTTTGTCACACAACTCTCTCAGTCCGACAACTTCCTTGAAATACTTATGTTTTTCCTCGAAAAGGTCATCAAATTTGACTTTGAGAATTGTCAAGGAATTGTTCAACTTCTTCTTTTCATCCTCAGTCTTCTCAACTGAGTTTCTCAAGACTACAGCCTCATCATTCATTTTTCGATTCTCTTCAGAGAGTTCATCAAGAGATTCTTTTATGAAGTTCAGTGACACTTCAAGGGTGCTATTCTCAGTGATAGCTGTGTCACACAATTTTTCGAGTTTAGAATAACTCTCTTTCAGATCAACCAGTTCAGTAGACTCGGTCACACTTTGATGGACATCAGATGTCATCTCTTCCTTTTCGATCGCCGGGGACCGTCGCGGCTTCGCGCCGCGACTGGTGGTTCCCCTCCCGTCGGATGGCGGCGGTGAGTCGCCGGACTCACCGCCAAGGGGCTGTTCCGAACAGCCCCGGCGATCGCCATGCACGGCGATCGCGAACCCCGCGGATGGGGTTCGGCTAGGGTTTAGCCGCGGGTTCTGAAATTACGTCTTCGACGTATGATACCAACTTTTCGCGAAGTTGGACTTAAACAACGAACACCAGCTTCAGTCAAGGTTACAGTCACACAAGTTCGTGGAATGAAAGACGGAAGACAAAGACAAGGTTATGTAATATGTTTTCATTCCATTGAAACAACGAAACTAAACTATTACACTGAGTATGGTAGGCAAAACGATTACAAGAAGTTTCCCGAGTGTCGCAACAACTCCCACTAACTTGCAATCTAGCACACAAGTACCTAGAGCTAAATCTCCTAACTCTAATCTTGGCACAAGGCGCAAACGCTACTACACAAACACGAAGCTCGAAGCTGTCGGTCACGATTCTAAAAATCAGATTTCGTTCTCTCAAAATCGTCAACTGGTGAATTCGAAATCCATGGGTTTATATAGGCAGCCCGCACATGTGAGGTGATGACGTGGCACGTTCTGGTTGGTCACATGCTTGGCTGATGTCACTTTTCCATGGATGACATCACTCTTGTAGAACTTCGATTCTTGAATCTTGGAATCTTGAATCTTCGATTCTTGAATCTTCGAATCTTGAATCTTCAATTTCAAAAACAGAACTTCAATTCAATCTTGACTCCATCGATCTCAATTCTTCATCTTCAAACTCTCGTGAAAAACTCTAAGTGTTGAAGCCTCGGAATTTCATCGTCTTCATGGTCGTGAAAAAATCACTAGATCCATTCTTCATTCCTTGATATGAGTACTTGGTGAAAGAAATCACGTTGAAAGTACTTAGTGAAAATCGTCGTTGAAGAATGTCATAATCGCTGGCACCGTGCCTTGAGGACAAGCGTCGCGGAACCCGTGCCATTGCCAAAACCGGCGACAGGAGTCGCCGATTCCATGTCATGAACATATGCCAAAACCGGCGACTGGTATCGCCGTTCCATGCACATTCCATTGTTCCAAAACCGGAGACTCTAGTCTCCTTTTCCATGCACCTGCAAACCTGAAAATCAACAAAAACACAAGTACAAAAACGTTGTCGCCAAAATCAACATTTACAGGTTCATCCCGCGGCGATGCTCTCGTCGAGCCCGGTTCTTCGCGTGGTGTTCGCGTTCGTAATTTCCGACTCGCGAGAGACTTCGACTGGGGGCGGGCTGCGTGTCTTCGGGCACGTAGTCTCCAAAGGTCGGACTCCTGCGGATGAGTTGGTGTTCGTGCGTTTTCCGGTGACGGGTTATCGGTTCCGCAATTTTTGATAGCCCGGGACATCGAATCCCAGCAGTCCGAGCATCCTCCGGCTTAGCCACATTAGATTCAATAATAGTTTTATCTTTAGCACGCACGAATTTAGGACAAGCATAAAGAGAATCGGAGTAAACGGAATCAAAGGTTTCCTTAAATCCAAGACCAAAATGCTTGGTGTTAACACAGTTCAACATAGAGTCAAGTTTGGAAGTGCCAGTGTTAAGCTTTTTAAATAGACAATTTTCAACATCCAATTTGTCCTTTGCTTGATAAATCTCCTTGGTGCGCATAGCATAACCTTCCTCCATCTTGGCCAGTGAATCTCTGAGGAAGTCCTTCTCGGAGTCTTCCTTGTTGACAATAGCCTCTAGCTCGTTCACCTTCTTCAAAGCTCTCTCCAGCTCCAACTTCACAACATCAAAGTCCTTCTTGTTCACCTTCTCAGCAATGGGAGTAGAGTTTGCATGCTTCCCAGTCATGCCTGCAAACACAGAGGTATAGCAAAAAATATTTTCATGAGTAGCCAAGTCAGCTTGATCTACCTCATACTCTTCATCACTTTCACTATCAATAGCACTCAAGAGTGCATTGACATCATTTGGCTCCACCATCTTTCCCTGCTCTTCCTCAAACGAATACAAAGAATCATCTCCATCAAACACCAAGTAACTCACGTCCATATTGTTTTTCCGGTGTAGGTTTGGCCACTCATTCTTCACGTGCCCCATTCCCTTGCACTCAAAACACTTGATTTTAGACATGTCCTTGCCGGGGGTGCGGGCAACAAATCTTCGGTTGGGGCTATACCCCTTAGAGCCAGCAGCAGGTGGAGTAGAGTAGGAATTTCCAGGGCTCATTTGATTACGAAATTGTTTGAACCTCCTCTTCCTCTTGATATCTTGACGGACCAAGTAGCTCACCGAATCTTGGAGGGCAACGAACTTGTCCAGATTAGGAGAGTTGAGAAGAGAAAGAGCTTCACTCTCATCATCGGAGTCTTCAGCAAGAAAAGCATTATGCTCAGTGGAGTGAGAGGAGAGAGTAGATCCAACTTTGTTAGGGGTAGAGCTGGAACCGCTTTGAGTGATAGTAAGTGCCTTCATGGAGTTTTCAAATGGAGTCATAGAGTAGGACTTGTCCTTCAATTTCTGATTCAACTCGTAATTCTTCAAATGACTCATGATCTCGTTGTAGTCGCCCGAGAGTCCTAGTTTTGTATCTTCCATAGTTGTCACTTTGACGGAAAACTTGTCGGTTATACCTCGAAGCACCTTAGTGCAAATGAGTGGTGGAGGTATGGGATCTCCAAGTTCTTGACATTCGCTAACGATAGCCATAATTTTGTTAAAGAAAGAGTCGAGATCCTCATCTTCCCTCATCTCAAGCTTGTGGAAGGTAGTGGTGAGTCCTCTTAGCTTGGACTTCTTGATCCTCTCGCTTCCTTCGCACATCCTTTCCAAGGTATCCCAAACATGTTTTGCCAAAGTGAGGTGTTTCACGATTTGAAACATGTGAACGTCAATGAGATCGGTGATAATATGGATAGCCTTGGAGTTAAAAGTAGCGGCTTCATGTTCGGCGTTGGTCCACGTAGGTTCTTCCTTGTTACGCACATCACCATCTTCATTTGTGTAGGTAGGAGGTGTTGGAGTTGTGTACTTAATGTCTAGATTTAAGTAACGGAAACTCACGATCCATTGCCACTGATCTATTTAATTAAATAAACAATTATTTGCATTTAATTATTTATAATTAAATATATGCAAATTATAGTCCTGGATTCTATACGTTGTAGTTAGTATGGTGTGTCGGGCCCACACAGAAGATCATACTATCGGTTACTCGTATTTAATCGAACAGTTGCTCACGACCTAGATGGACACGGGCCAATCCATCGGTATAGTCGTTGTGTGAGAGAGAAAATAATCTGTCTTGATTATTTTATCACACTTGTACACTTGGTGTATTGAGCGGATCGTTTGAGATTTATCGATTAGGATTGCCGGCGATAATCGATTTAAGTCTCAGTGTATTTTATTCTTAATCCCCGATACTATTGCGGGTGTGTATATTTAATATAAGTGACTTTGATTTTCCAAAGGAATTAACCGATTTAATTATTGGGTTAATTACCGGTTAAGTTGGGTCACTATATTTTATATATGACATGCCGTGAATATTTGACGGGAAAGTGTATCCCGTAAGGGTTGATAATATCCCCGAGATGAGTTCATAAGGAATTATTATGTAAACCCTGCAGGTGAATTTGTTCCGCATAGTAATTAAGGTTGAATGGTACTATTCTCGGATATAAGAGATGAATAAATTAATTAGCAATAAATTAATTTTATTCATGGATATTTATATCTTAAATACACGGAATAAATAATACTACCGGAGAAATATTATTTGATATAATATGGTTTAATATTGGGAGTGCAATTAATTTTATATAGTGGAAAATAGAATTAATTAATATTAATGGATTAATAGATTTGGGCTTGGGCTCAATTTAATCATTAATATTGGAAGCCCAATATTCCACCTCCTTAAGATCCCCTACGTAGCCTATAAAAGCACTACATGGTCTTCTCTATTCTCATAACTTGAAGATCACAATTCTAGAGAGAGAAAGGAGAGAAGGAGATCCATAGTGTTCGGAGGATCGTCGCCCACCCGACGTTCGAACAAGTTCAAGGAATACGTGGGAAGATCTCAAGGTCATCATAAGATCTCGTTTCTCCGCACAACGAATCGAAAGGTGAATTAAATTTCCGCAATTTAATTCTAGTTTATTGATCAATTATCGAAGAACAAAGATCCAAAAGTTCGAACCCGGATTAGACGAACGATCACGCGGTGGTGGCGAAGCCACCGGACCGCGGGATCGCCGCCTAGGGTTTCGGCGGGGCGAGAGGGTCGAACCCTCGGCTGGAGCCGAGGGCGTGCGATCGATCCTCATGATCGATCGCGGAGGGCGCGGGCTGGTGCCGCCCCTCCCCACCGTGAAGGTGGTCGACCTTCAGGCGGCGGCGAGTCGCCGGACTCGCCGCGGGGGCTGCTGGGCAGCCCCACCCCGATCGATCGCCGGCGTGCGATCGATCCCAATCGATCGCGTGAACCCCGTCTCGCGGGGGTTCGGCTGGGGGCGGGCTGCGTGCCTTCGGGTGCGTGGTCTCCAAAGGCCGGACTCCGGCGGATGAGTCGGCGTTCATGTGATCTCCGGCGAAGGGTTTGATCGGGTTATTGGTTTCCGCAAATTTAAATAACCCGGGATATCGAATTCCAACAACTGGTATCAGAGCGTACGGTTACGTTTTTCGTTAATTGTTTCGATAATCGATTGTCGTTGTTTATAGCCATAGATTAATTTAAATTGTTAAATTATTGTGCTATATATTGTTCTACGTACTTGTTTTATCTCTCGTATGAATTGTGTTTGTCGGAAAAATTAATTATTAAAAATCGAGGGTTTTTTCGGAAATCGAACCGGATCGAACGTGCGCTCGGTGCGGGCTGCCGGGAAGGTAGCTGGAGGCACGAGCTGTGCGGGCTGCTGGACGTGGGCTGAACACGGCTGGGCGTGTCGGCGTGTGCCACCAGTGGCGGTGGTTCGCCGGCAGCCGGCGGTTGTGCTCGGTGCTCGCGGACAGCTTCACGCTCGGACATCGAAGGCAGCGGCTGGACGTACGGGCTCGTCGACTTGGCGTTCACTATCGTGGGATGGTTCGCCGGAAGTCGACGGAAGTCCAGAGAGTCGCAGCTGCTCCGGCGAAGCTCCAAACGGGCGCCGGCGCGATCAATCGAACGGCGCGCTTCGCTCGATCGCGGGCTGCTCGTGCATGGCTACACCATGGGCAAGGGCGGATCTTTTAAGGGGCTAGACCGGGCTCTAGCCCCCCCTAAAATATGTTTTCAAGCTAAACTTTTTTAATAATTTATGGTAGCCCAAGTGGTTAGCCCACCCAAATATGTGGCAAAAGTCCTACAGGTCAAGGGTTCAAATCTCCCCAAAGCCTTTAATGTATTTTAGCCCCCCTTTATTTTTATTTCTAGATCCGCCCTTGACCATGGGTCGATGGCATGTGTCGTCAGTGGAGACGTCGTGCCGGAAATCGACCAGGGCTGGTGCAAAATTTCGCCGAAGAAGACGACGCTGAAGAAGACGATCGCTAATTTTTTTTAAAATAAACAGTGTCGGCCGACATGTTTTTTTTCAGAGGCCGACACCATGCGATTTTCTTATGTATGTGTGTGCGTGGTCTTTGCATGTGGGCTGAATGATTTGAATGCATGGCATGGCTTGTGTGTTGCATGTCCGCATGCATGAAACTAAAGCCATGGTTTCGATTGGTCCATGTTCATGGTTCGATTTTGGGTCGACCGGAAATTCTTTTTTCGGTTCGTCCCGGTAAATCCGATCTTTTCGGAAATAATTTAATCTTTCTAATTTTATTTAATTTAATTTTGGAATTAATTCAAATTCTATTTGGATTATATTTCTTAATTATGGAATTAAATAATGGAATTAGATGGAGAGTTAAATTAGGAAAGAAAACCTAGTTTCTCTAGATATCCTATACCTACTTGGATTAGAAGTCTTAAGAAGAATCAAAATTCGATTTTGATTAAGATTCTTGAGATCTAATCTAAATAGGATTGAGAAATTATTAAAATATTGATTTTATTTAATTTAAGTATTTTATTTAAAATCTTTAGATTAATTCAAAATTTATTTTGGATTGGAAAATCTTGGATTTTATTTAGAATAGAATTAAATATGGAAATCAATGGATTTTAATAAATATTGATTTTATTTAATTTAAGTATTTTATTTAAAATCTATAGATTAATTCAAAATTTATTTTGGATTGGAAAATCTTGGATTTTATTTAGAATAGAATTAAATATGGAAATCAATGGATTTTAATAATATTGATTTTATTTAATTTAAGTATTTTATTTAAAATCATTAGATTAATTCAAAATTTATTTTGGATTGGAAAATCTTGGATTTTATTTAAAATAGAATTAAATATGGAAATCAAAGGAATTGATTTTATTTAATTGGAGTAAAATTAAATATGAGAATCAAAGAATTTTTCCGTCGCTCGGCAAAGTATTCAAGACGTAGAATGAAGACTCAAGACAAGCATGCTGGAATTCATCAAGGTACGAATAGTCGAGAAATAATTTTACTTGAGCAATTATTTGATTATTTGTGTACGTACTTGCATGAAATGTATGTTTGTGATTATGCTTATGTGTATTTAATTATGCATTAGATAGCGTATCCCTTTGTTATAAAAAGCTAAGTGGGAGAGGGATTGGAAACAATTCCATGGTCTACATTGCTGTTCTCTTGGTGACTTTTATGGACTTTTGAAGTTCGTATAGACAAGTCATTGGAGGAGAATTCTTGTAATTCCTCTTACGAGAAACATTGATTAAGTTTATCAAACAATGCCTAATTTTTCTTTCCAAAACTGATTTCAAGTCGACTCATTCTCACCCCGGGGAGTGGAATGGAGCCAAAGCCACTTGGTCATGTCGAGGACACAAATTAGAGACATTTGTGTCATTTGATGACTAGATCGATTGTCTGCTCGGCTCCCTCATTCTCTGAGAGATAGGGTTGTTCGCATGGTGAATCACTGGTTAGAAACTTCGAGTTTCACTTATGATTCTCCGCGTCTTGATTTACAAGATTAAATGATTCAAGTAATTGGATGTCAATTATAAAGATCTTTTGGTATAGTAAACGTCCACACGAACGTGGCTTGCTATGCTGAATGGGATCTTGGATTAATTGATGTAGACAGTTATAGGAGGGAGTGAAGGAGCGTATGTTAACGTAAACGTCCACACGAACGTGGCTTGCGGTGAATATACGTGTCCCAAACAATCTTCTAGGATATTGAGTAATGGTTTACACTTAGGTACGCTTTATAGTATTCTTCCCAACGAAGTAACGCTATAATTGATGTACGACCGAAGCAAATCTAATTGCTAAATCATTTGGATAGGTAAACGTCCACACGAACGTGGCTTGCCATATCTGATGGGATTTTAGATGTGATTAGTGGTTTAATGATATTATTTGAGGGAAATAATATCGGAGATTAAATCGATTGTTTGTTGTTGATGGAGTAGTATACTTAATGTCTAGATTTGAGTATTCTGAACTCTGTATGCACTTTCATTTACCTATTTATAATGAACATTCATTTGCTTTTAATTATTGTTAATTAAATATATGCAAATCATAGTCCTGGATTTTATACGTTTTAGTTAGTATGGTGCAAGCATGGGCGCACAGAAGATCATACTATCGGTTACTCGTATTTAATCGAACAGTTGCTCACGACCTAGATGGACACGGACCAATCCATCGGTATAGTCGTTGTGTGAGAGAGAAAATAATTTATCTTAATTATTTTATCACACTTGTACACTTGGTGTATTGAGCGGATTGATTGAGACTCATCAATTAGGTTTGCTCGGCGATAATTGATTTGAGACTCAGTGTATTTTATTCTTAATCCCCGATACAATTGCGGGTGTATATATTTAATATATGTGACTTTGATTTTCCAAAGGAATTGACCGATTTAATTATTGGGTCAATTACCGGTTGAGTTGGGTCACTATATTTTATATATGGCATGCCGTGAATTATTGACGGGACAGTGTATCCCGGAAGGGTTGATAATATCCCCGAGATGAGCTCATAAGGATTTATTATGTAAACCTCGCGAGTGGATTTATTCCGCATAATAAATAAGGTTGAGTGGTACTAGTCTCGGATAAAAGAGATGAATAAATTTATTAAGCAATAAATAAATTTTATTCATGGATATTTATATCTTAAATACACGGAATAAATAATACTACCGGAGAAATATTATTTGGATATAATATGGTTTAATATTGGGAGTGCAATTAATTTATATAGTGGAAAATAAATTAATTAATATTGATAAGGATTAATGGACTTGAGCATTGGGCTCAATTTAATCTTCAATATTGGAAGCCCAATATTCCACCTCCTTTAGATCCCCTACGTAGCCTATAAAAGCACTACATGGCCTTCATAAATCATAAGACAAGATTATCACACTTGATATTCTAGAGAGTTGAAGGAGATCCATAGGAGTTCGATAGATCGTCGCCCACCCGACGTTCGAACGGAGTGCAAGGAATACGTGGGAAGATTCAAGGGTCATCTTGATTTCGTTTCTTCGAACAACGAATCGAAGGTAAAATCTAAACGCGCTTTATGATTTGTTTTGATTCGATTATTGAGAATACCGTAGAATGCAAGATCCGAAGTTCGGACCCGGAGTAGACGGACGAACACGCGGTGGTGGCGAAGCCACCGGACCGCGTGAACCGCCCGCCTAGGGTTCGACGGGCATGGAGGATCGACCCTCGGCTGGGCCGAGGGCGTGCGGTCGATCACGCCGATCGACCGCTGGGGCGCGGGCTGGTGCCGCACCCCACCCCACCTCGACGGTGGGGACCTCCAGACGGCGGCGGGTCGCCGGACCCGCCGCGGGGGGCTGCTGGGCAGCCCCGGCCGATCGCGCTAGGCGCGATCCCTTTCGATCGCGTGACCCGGCTCGCGGGGGTTTCGGGTGGGGGCGGATTGCGCGCCTTCGGGCGCGTGATCTCCAAAGCCCGGACTCCGGCGGATGAGTCGGCGTTTGTGTGATTTCCGGCGAAGGGTTCGTTCGGGTTATCGGTTCCGCAATTTTGATAACCCGGGATATCGAATTCCAACAATTGGTATCAGAGCGTGGTTTACGTTCGCGGTATTTTCGATAAAATTGTTCTACCTTGCAGGGATTCCGACTATTATGGCTTAATTATTTTTTAATTTATTTTGTCATGAATGTTGGATTGATTAAACTCTCGGACATGTCGAGATTCGTTTTTGGTGGTGAATGCTTGTAATAGTAAAAAATTCGGGGGTTGACCGAATTTAGGATTTATTATTACGTTCTTCGTTTTTCCGGAAATTGTATAGGGTCGATTTCATGTATAGAATTGATACCGAATAGTGTAAAATTTATTTTGTAATTTATTTTGCGTTGGATCGATGCCGAAACGACCGCCGGAAAAGACGCGTGACGAAGGAGATGATCGAGAGGGAGGAGGGCTCGGATCGGCCATCCCCATGGTCGATCCCATGAGGACGATCGACCCACGCCCTAGTGGGCTGCCCGCGGGAGCTCCGGCCACGCCGGCCACCAAGGGAGGTGGCGCGTGGGCTGGACGGCGGCGGCTCGGTGGCGGCGGTCGATGGGTGGCGCGGGGATCCCCACCCCGTGCTATCCCCGTCCGGATATTCTCTTTCCTAATTGGTTCGGGTTTTTCCTATTTGAGAATTGCTATTTTTGGGAAGTCTCATGGATTAGGAAAAGAATCAATTTGGAATTAATTAGGATTCCTAATTGATTATTTCTATTTTATGGAAATATTCATGGATTAGAAAACTAATTAATATGGAAAAGTAGAAGAGTCCCAATTATTTTATTTCTTTATTTCATTATGGATATCATCTAGAATATTCCAAGAATATCTTGGATGGATTATTCTAGAGATTTAATGAAGTGGAAAAAGAAAATAAAATAAATAAAATATTAATAATATTTAATTTTATTTTTGATATATTCAATTGACTTAATTTTCGAATTAAGTAACTTTTGGATTAATTGAAAATAAATAGATTTAAATATTGGAGATTAATATTCTCGTCACATGGAACATTCAAGAAACGAAGACTAAAGACTAGAAGATGCGTACGGGGATGGAGTAAAGCCATAATAGTCGGAAAATAATATTCTAGTAATTATTTTGACTATGTGATAATATTATGTGCTTTATTACATGTATGCATGCTATATGTGTTTATTTTATGCACTAGATAGCGTATCCCTTTATTGTAAAAAGCTAAGTGGGAGAGGGTATGGAAACATACCCATGGTCTCCATTGCTGCTCTCTTGGTGACTTTTATAAACTTTTGGAGTTTGTATAGATAAGTCATTGGAGGAGAGTTCTTGTAATTCCTCTTACGAGAAACATTGATTAAGTTTATCAAACAATGCCTAATTTGTCTTTCCGAAGCTGATTTCAAGTCGACTCATTCTCACCCCGGGGAGTGGAATGGAGCCAGAGCCACTTGGTCATGTAGAGGACACAAATTAGAGACCTTCGTACCATTCTTTGATAGATGGATCGATTGTCTGCTCGGCTCCCTCATTTATGAGAGATAGGGTTGTTCGCATGGTGAATCACTGGTTAGAAACTTCGAGTTTCACTTATGATTCTCCACGTCTTGATTTACGAGATTAAATGGAACAAGTAGTTGGATTTCAATCGTATAAGTCTTTTGGTATAGTAAACGTCCACACTATCGTGGCTTGCTATATTGAATGGGACTTTAGATCGATTGATGTAGACAGTTATAGAAGGGAGTGGGGATCCGTGTGTCAACGTAAACGTCCACACTATCGTGGCTTGCGGTGATATGCGAATCTCAAACAAACTTCTTAGTACTGAGCGATGGTTAACACTTAGGTACGCTTAATAGTATTCCTCCCATCGAGGTAACGCTATTGATGATGTACGACCGAAGGAAATCTAATTGCTAAATCATTTGGGTGGGTAAACGTCCACACTATCGTGGCTTGCCTTACGCGATGGGATTTTAGATGTGATTAGTGATTTAATGATATTATTTAAGGGAGATAATATCGGATATTAAATTGTTTGTTTGTTTTATGTGCTTATAGGTTAGGAATGACTGTGACCCCACTTTGTGATATACTTAAAGATGAAAACTCACTGGTTCCATATAGTACTGATTGGAAACGAAATCTGGACACTGTTCAGACTGTTGAGCCTTCCGAATCCACTGTTGTCCCAACTGA
This sequence comes from Euphrasia confusa, assembly GCA_954870475.1. Lineage (NCBI taxonomy): Eukaryota > Viridiplantae > Streptophyta > Magnoliopsida > Lamiales > Orobanchaceae > Euphrasia > Euphrasia confusa. Next base: position 16,941,552 of record OX940967.1, read on the forward strand.
TGAGAACATTCGAAATGAGCTCAGGATGATGTTGAGACATAGCGTGGAAGCTGGACAAGAGGTGATTAACATACTCACAGATTTCTCTCTCAATGAGTCCCTTAAAAGGGATTCGGCAAGAGCGGAGTTTGTGCGTAGGTTAAGGAAATCACAAGCTTTTGTGCTAAGGCTAGAGGAAGAGCATGCAAAGAAACCCAGTGGTTCTAAACCACGGATTGGGAAAAGCAAGCCGCGAGGCAAGTGCTATCGATGCAAGCAGTTTGGGCACTGGAGGTCTGATTGTCCTCTCATTAAAGGTACGAAATTTTCCTTAGTCACTGAAACATTATCAGTGGTGTTATCTACCAGCACCTGGTGTGTAGATACGGGGGCCACTGATCATGTCTGCAATTCATTGCAGGGGTTCCAGGAAACCCGGAGACTTAGAGAGGGAGAGATCGTGGTCTACATGGGCAATGCTGCAAGGGTGGCGGCTGTTGCAGTGGGAGACGTTCACTTACGCTTCAGTAGTGATAGGGTTTTAGTTTTACAAAATTGTCTTTATGTACCCAACTTTAGAAAGAATTTAATTTCGGTTTCTAAGCTTATTATGAATGGATATTCTGTTTCTTTTGATCACTCTGTGGTCATAAGAAGAAATAGTGATATTATCTGTTCTGGTACATTGGTAGACGATTTGTATGTTCTAAATCCTGAGTCTAACACGATGCAACTAACCGAGAGTAATAACACATCTACGAACACCAATAAGAGAAAGGAACCTTCTAAAATGAATCAATTATACTTGTGGCATCTAAGGCTAGGTCATATTAATTCGAATAGAATTCAAAGGTTGAAAGCTGATGGTCTCATTAGCGGCATAGAAGGAGAGGACCTTCCAACCTGCGAATCCTGTTTGGAGGGTAAAATGACCAAGCGTTCTTTTTCTAGTAAAGGACATAGAGCTGGACAAGTATTGGATTTGATTCACTCTGATGTATGCGGACCTATGTCTACTCAGGCAAGGGGAGGGTACGAGTACTTCATCACTTTCACTGATGATTACTCAAGGTATGGATTTGTATACTTGATGCGCCGCAAGAGCGAGTCCTTTGACAAGTTCAAGGAATTCAAGGCTCTTGTGGAGAACCTTCAAGGTAAATCCATTAAATGCCTGCGATCTGATCGCGGAGGCGAGTACCTGTCTGGAGAATTCAAGGCATACTTGGCAGAGAATGGGATTGATTCCCAAATGACATCACCATATACTCCCCAGCAGAATGGTGTGTCGGAAAGAAGGAATAGGACTCTTATGGAAATGGTGCGATCAATGATGAGTTACTCGGACTTACCTATCATGTTCTGGGGATATGCCTTAGAAACAGCAGCGCACATTCTAAACTTGGTTCCATCAAAAACGGTTCCTTCAACACCCATGGAACGATGGAGCGGGCGCAAGCCTAGCTTAAGGCACGTTCGGATCTGGGGGTGCCCTGCACATGTATTGAAGGTAGGTGCCGATAAATTAGAACCTCGTACTGAAGTGCGGTTGTTTATAGGATATCCTAGAGGAACTAAGGGTGGCATGTTCTATAGTCCTACGGACCAGAAGATCGTTATAAGTACTAACGCTCGGTTCTTAGAGGAAGACTATGTCATGGACCACAAGCCCATGAGTGACATTGTACTTGATGAGTTGAGAGGAAACAAGGAAGACCTAGATACAGCCGAACCGAGTAGTGATACACCACTAGAACCTGCACCTACTGTCACTGTTAATACACCGGAACGCCGTCGTAGTGGGAGGGTTGTTAAGCAACCAGACCGATGGATTGGACTGGGTGAGTCTTCGGACTCTGGACCTGGAGTTCATGAAGTCGATCCCTGGACCTATGATGAGGCGGTACAAGATATAGATGCGCCTTCTTGGAAGAAAGCGATGAGATCCAAAATTGAATCTATGGATTCTAATAAAGTCTGGGATCTTGTAGAACCACCAAGCGGCGTAAAGCCAATTGGGTGTAAATGGGTCTACAAGAGAAAGAGAGGATCTGACGGAAAGGTTGAAACCTTTAAAGCTCGGCTTGTTGCGAAAGGATATACTCAGAAAGAGGGAATCGATTATGAGGAGACCTTCTCGCCGGTAGCCAAGATAAAGTCGATCCGGATTCTCTTATCCATAGATGCTCATATGGATTATGAGGTGTGGCAAATGGATGTCAAGACAGCTTTCCTAAATGGAAGTCTTGACGAGACGATTTATATGAAACAACCAGAAGGATTCATTGCTAAGGGGCGAGATCATCTAGTGTGCAAGCTAAATCGATCCATTTATGGATTGAAACAAGCCTCGAGATCGTGGAACCTGCGGTTTGACGAAGTAGTCCAATCTTTTGGATTCAGTCAAAGCATGGACGAATCGTGTGTGTATTGGAAACGTGATGGGAAGAAGGTGGTGTTTCTCGTGCTTTATGTAGACGACATTCTTCTCATTGGCAACAGTGTGAAAATGTTATCAGACATAAAGGTAGACAATTCGATATGAAAGATTTGGGAGAAGTCGGGCATGTTCTAGGGATCAAGGTTATAAGGGATCGCCGGAATAGAACATTGTACCTATCCCAGCAATCTTACATAGACACGATTCTGGCTCGTTTTAACATGCAAGATTCCAAGAAGGGTGATCTACCCTTCAGCAAAGGAACTTATCTTTCTAAGGAGATGTGTCCTCAGACACAAAAGGAGAAAGATGAAATGAAAGCAGTTCCCTACGCTTCGGCCGTGGGAAGCTTGATGTATGCAATGTTATGCACGAGGCCTGATATCTGCTATGCAGTTGGCGTAGTAGCGAGATATCAGAGTAACCCTGGAAAGGCTCATTGGACTGCCGTAAAGAGCATTTTCAAGTATTTGCGAAATACTAGGGATTATGTTCTGAGTTACGGGGCAGACAATCTGATTCCTTTGGGTTATACGGATTCGGATTTCCAAGCTGATAAGGACCGGCGAAAGTCGACATCAGGCTATGTGTACACTTTGGGAGGTGGAGCCGTATCATGGAGGAGTGTTAAGCAAAAGTGCATTTCAGACTCTACCATGGAAGCTGAATATGTTGCAGCCTCAGAGGCAGCGAAAGAGTCAGTTTGGTTCCTTAATTTCCTCCAGGACTTAGATGTGATTCCGAGTTTGCCCAAAGCTATGACAATTTATTGTGACAATAGCGGTGCAGTGGCAAACAGTAAGGAACCACGGTCCCATAGTGCTACGAAACACATAGAGCGCAAGTACCACCTGATTCGAGACATCGTCAAGAGGGGCGATGCGATAGTCACCAAGATAGCTTCAGAGGACAACCTAGCGGACCCTTTCACCAAGATACTTCCTAGCGAAGTATATTATAAGCACTTGGAGGGTTTGGGAGTCAGAAGTTTGGAGGATAAGACTAGACCTTAGTATAAGTGGGAGATTGATGGAGTAGTATACTTAATGTCTAGATTTGAGTATTCTGAACTCTGTATGCACTTTCATTTACCTATTTATAATGAACATTCATTTGCTTTTAATTATTGTTAATTAAATATATGCAAATCATAGTCCTGGATTTTATACGTTTTAGTTAGTATGGTGCAAGCATGGGCGCACAGAAGATCATACTATCGGTTACTCGTATTTAATCGAACAGTTGCTCACGACCTAGATGGACACGGACCAATCCATCGGTATAGTCGTTGTGTGAGAGAGAAAATAATTTATCTTAATTATTTTATCACACTTGTACACTTGGTGTATTGAGCGGATCGATTGAGACTCATCAATTAGGTTTGCTCGGCGATAATTGATTTGAGACTCAGTGTATTTTATTCTTAATCCCCGATACAATTGCGGGTGTATATATTTAATATATGTGACTTTGATTTTCCAAAGGAATTGACCGATTTAATTATTGGGTCAATTACCGGTTGAGTTGGGTCACTATATTTTATATATGGCATGCCGTGAATTATTGACGGGACAGTGTATCCCGGAAGGGTTGATAATATCCCCGAGATGAGCTCATAAGGATTTATTATGTAAACCTCGCGAGTGGATTTATTCCGCATAATAAATAAGGTTGAGTGGTACTAGTCTCGGATAAAAGAGATGAATAAATTTATTAAGCAATAAATAAATTTTATTCATGGATATTTATATCTTAAATACACGGAATAAATAATACTACCGGAGAAATATTATTTGGATATAATATGGTTTAATATTGGGAGTGCAATTAATTTATATAGTGGAAAATAAATTAATTAATATTGATAAGGATTAATGGACTTGAGCATTGGGCTCAATTTAATCTTCAATATTGGAAGCCCAATATTCCACCTCCTTTAGATCCCCTACGTAGCCTATAAAAGCACTACATGGCCTTCATAAATCATAAGACAAGATTATCACACTTGATATTCTAGAGAGTTGAAGGAGATCCATAGGAGTTCGATAGATCGTCGCCCACCCGACGTTCGAACGGAGTGCAAGGAATACGTGGGAAGATTCAAGGGTCATCTTGATTTCGTTTCTTCGAACAACGAATCGAAGGTAAAATCTAAACGCGCTTTATGATTTGTTTTGATTCGATTATTGAGAATACCGTAGAACGCAAGATCCGAAGTTCGGACCCGGAGTAGACGGACGAACACGCGGTGGTGGCGAAGCCACCGGACCGCGTGAACCGCCCGCCTAGGGTTCGACGGGCATGGAGGATCGACCCTCGGCTGGGCCGAGGGCGTGCGGTCGATCACGCCGATCGACCGCTGGGGCGCGGGCTGGTGCCGCACCCCACCCCACCTCGACGGTGGGGACCTCCAGACGGCGGCGGGTCGCCGGACCCGCCGCGGGGGGCTGCTGGGCAGCCCCGGCCGATCGCGCTAGGCGCGATCCCTTTCGATCGCGTGACCCGGCTCGCGGGGGTTTCGGGTGGGGGCGGATTGCGCGACTTCGGGCGCGTGATCTCCTAAGCCCGGACTCCGGCGGATGAGTCGGCGTTCGTGTGATTTCCGGCGAAGGGTTCGTTCGGGTTATCGGTTCCGCAATTTTGATAACCCGGAATATCGAATTCCAACAGTTGTTATATGTGCTCATAGATTAGGAAATGGCCTTGAACCCACTTTATGAGATACGTAAGGTTTTTAACTCACTGGTCCCTAAATGTAATGATTGGAATAGAGATCTAGACATTACCCAAACTGTTAAAGAGTGCAAGGTTGTACTCAGTGAGCTTTGTCCTCCCAAGCCAATTGACATAGGCGGCCATACAAGAAGCGATGAGGATACTCATAAAGGTCAGTCCTTCGAGGAAACGCTTATACACGTTTTTGAGATGATTGACCTTTTGGACGAGTTGAGACGGAAATCGCAAGCTCTTGTAGCTAATTTGCCAAAGGTTTCGAACCTAAGGGAAAAATCGGGGGAAAGGAAAGGCAAGCAAAGAAACCCAGTGGTCCTAAGTTACTTGTGTTGGAAATCGATATCCCGGAATTAATAAATTAATTAAAATTAATTATCTAATTAATTCCGACCGAAATCCGTTGGAGATCGAATATCCGAAGTTGTTAAAATTGCGGAACGACAACTCCAAACGAAATCCCGGTTGCCGGAAATCCGCCACGAACCTCCACGGGGATAGCCCAACCAAACAAACCCTAACCGTGAACGAACACGGGCTGTTCGGTCGAGCCTCCGCGTGGGGCTCGCGGCTGTCCGTAGCAGCCGCCTAGGGCTGCTCGTAGCAGCCCCTTAGCCGTGCCCTAAACCCATGCGGAACAGCCCGCATCGAGCCCTAGCCGCGGACAAGCCGCTGCTGCCCGATGGAGGCGTGCGCTCGCACCATGCGAGCGCTAGGGTTCCCCGGCACAGCCCTCGTGTGCGATCCGTGAAGCCCCGCGGATCCGCTGCGGGAAATCCCGCAGCCCGCTGCGACACCGCACGGGGAGGGCTCGGACAGCCCGCGAATCCGCTACGGGATAACCCGTAGCTCGCGGCCGAGCCCGTGCGATCGAGCCCTCGGCGTCCAGCCGAGGCTCACGCCCCTCACGTCCCGTCCAGCCGAGTCGTCGAGCCGCCGGCGGTCCGGTGGTCCTCCACCACCGCCCGGTTCGACCTCGTCTTGGGTTACGTTCTTGGATCTTGGTTCACGATATTTTCACGACAATTAACATGTAAAATCATCGAGGGGGTTTTCACGATTTTACCTTTGTTCTCGTTGTACGGAGAAACGAGATCTATGAAGACCTTGAGACCTTCCCACGTATTCCTTGCACTAGCTCGAACGTCGGGTGGGCGACGATCTTCCGAACTCCATGGATCTCCCTCTCTACTTTCTCTCTCTAGAATTGTGATCTTCAAGTTATGAGAATAGAGAAGACCATGTAGTGCTTTTATAGGCTACGTAGGGGATCTTAAGGAGGTGGAATATTGGGCTTCCAATAATAGTGATTAAATTGAGCCCAAGCCCAAATCTATTAATCCTTACTATTATTAATTAATTTATTTTCCACTATATAAATTAATTGCACTCCCAATATTAAACCATATTATATCAAATAATATTTCTCCGGTAGTATTATTTATTCCGTGTATTTAAGATATAAATATCCATGAATAAAATTAATTTATTGCTAATTAATTTATTCATCTCTTATATCCGAGACTAATACCATTCAACCTTAATTATTATGCGGATTAAATCCACCTGCAGGGTTTACATAATAATTCCTTATGAACTCATCTCGGGGATATTATCAACCCTTACGGGATACACTTTCCCGTCAAGTATTCACGGCATGTCATATATAAAATATAGTGACCCAACTTAACCGGTAATTGACCCAGTGATTAAACCGGTCAATTCCTTTGGAAAATCAAAGTCACTTATATTAAATACACACACCCGCAATAGTATCGGGGATTAAGAATAAAATACACTGAGACTTAAATCGATTATCGCCGGCAATCCTAATCGATAAATCTCAAGCAGATCCGCTCAATACACCAAGTGTACAAGTGTGATAAAATAATTAAGATAAATTATTTTCTCTCTCACACAACGACTATACCGATGGATTGGTCCGTGTCCATCTAGGTCGTGAGCTACTGTTCGATTAAATACGAGTAACCGATAGTATGATCTTCTGTGCGCCCATGCTTGCACCATACTAACTACAACGTATAAAATCCAGGACTATGATTTGCATATATTTAATTATAAATAATTAAATGCAAATAATTGTTTATTTAATTAAATAGATTAATGGCAATGGATCGTGAGTTTGCGTTACTTAAATCTAGACATTAAGTACACAACTCCAACAATCTCCCACTTGTACTAAGGTCTAGTCATTTCCTCCAAACTCCCGACTCCCATACTCATCACGTGCTTAAGTTGTACTTCCAAGAAGTACTATGTGAATGAGCACTCTAGGTTGCCGCTCTGAAGTTATCTTGGTGACTACAGCGTCGTCTCCCTCGACGATGACTCGTATCAGGTGGTACTTGCACTATGTGTTATCTTACACTTATGGACTAGTGATTTCTTACCATTTGCCATTGCACCGCTATTTACATAGCCTTTGACAAATTAAGAATCACATCTAAGTCCCAGAGATTATCCCGGAGTTATACCAAAACTTCCGCTGCCTCTGAGGCCGCTATTTGGTTACCCATGGCAGAGTCCGAAAAGCATCGTGCTTATCACTCTTCCATGTTAAAACTCCTTCTCCTTCAATAGTGAAACACATAGTCTGATATCGACTTACACCGGTCCTCATTCGATTAGAAATCTAAGAGAATGTAATCCAAAGGAAAAACTCGTCTGCTTCGTAGTCTAGAACAGTACTTCGAAAGTACTTTTACGGCAGTCGAATATTCCTCTCCAGGATTACCTTGATATCCTCCCACTATGCTAACCGCATAGCTGATATCAGGTTCTTGTTTTCAACAATGCATTTATTAAGCTTTCCACACTCAAAGTGTAGGAAACTGCTTTCATTGCTTCTATCTCCTTTGTTTTCCAAAACACATATCCTTAGATAGATGCATTCCGTCTCTGAAAGGTAACGAACCTTTCTCGGAATCTTGCATGTTAAAACGAACCATAATCATATATGTAAGATGTCCAGAAAAGTACAATGTTCTTTCTAGAGATCCAAGATCTCAAGAACATGTCCAACTTCTTCCTTTATCCTTCATAATGATTTTTCTAGACAACCATCATTTTATGTCTGACAACATCTTTACATTGTTACCAATGATAAAATGTCATCTACATAAAACCTCCGAGAAACACCACCTTGTTTCCATCACGTTTCCCATACACACGATTCGTCTATGCTTTTGATGAATCCATAAAATGGACTATCTCATCAATTTGCAAGTATCACGAACTCAATGCTTTGTTTCAATCCATAAATGGATCAACTAAGCTTGTACTCTAAATGATCTCGCCTCTTAGCAATAATCCTTATTGCTCTCCAAGAAGGCACATTTAGATCTAGTACGGCTTTCATGTAGATCTAGGGATCGATTTCATGTATACTAGGTCCAGAGTCCGAAGACTCTCCTAGTCTTATGAATATCTCCGGTTGTCCCACAACCTCCCACTACAATGGCGTTCCGGTGTATAAACAGTGATAACAGTAGGTGCAGTTAGTGGTGTACCGCTACTTGGTTCGGCTGGTTCTAAGTCTTAATCTTTCTCTCTCATTTCAAATTATTACGTCACTTTGGGCTTGTGGTTCATCTAATAGTTTTCCTCTAAGAACCGGGCGTTAGAACTTATAATGTCCTTCTGGTTCATAGTACTATTGAACGCACATCTTTTGTTCTTCTAGGATATTCTACAACCGCATTTGAATGCGCCGTTGTTTCCAGACATATCCATAGAACACAGGTAGTTCCGTATAACTCATGCTTTTACTATTTCTATAAGAGTTCCACTTCTTATTTCCGACACACCATTTCTACACAAGAGTGTATGGTGTAGTCATTTGGGATCAAATCCCAATCTCTGATCAGTATGCCATGCATTCCTCAGACAGGCACTTGCCTCCGCGATTAGATCGCAGGCTTTCAATGGATATACCATGATGGTTCCCCACAATAGCTTTGTGTCCATTGACTTGTCAAAACACTTGCTTTTGTGGCACATCAGGTATTCTAATCCATTTCTCGAGTAATCATCAAATGAAGTACTCGTACCTTATTGTCTGAGTAGACATAGGTCTGCATACATCAGAGTCAATCAATTCTTATACTTGTCCGGATCTTATATCTTATATCCATAAAGGATTGCTTAGTCATATTATCTTCCAAATTAGATTCTTAGGTCGGAAGGTCCACTCCTTCAACTTAATTGATCAAATATCAATTTTCGACCTTTGAACTTCTTATTTGAATAAACATGATTTAGCATAAGAATCCACAAGTATAATCGATAAAGAAATCTCTTATTAGTAAAACGAGTTTCATACTACGGTTCGTTGCATCATGGTGGACTCAGGATTCATCATTTATATATTGCTAGTTAATGTACCAGAATAGATAATATCATTATTTCTTCTTATAACCATCAAATGATTAAAAGAAATAAAATATCCATTCATTAGAAATCCAGAACAAAGTTCTTTCTAATATGAAAGGTACATAAAAGCAATAACCCAAAATGAAATCCTATAAAATGTCCTCCATTGCAACTGCTGTCTCCTCTACAGCATTGCCCATGTAGACTACGATTTCTTCTTCACCAAGTCGTCGGGTTTCCTGGAACCCTTGCATTTAAAATGCACATACTGTCAGTGGTTCCATATCTACACACCAGGTTCCGGTAGATAATACCTACTGACTATGTTTTACGACTAAAGAAAATTTCGTACTTTCTTTGAGAGGATAATCAGACTTCCAGTACCCAGACTGTTTGCATCGAGAACACTTGCCTCTTGGCTTTCTCGTCCCATCTCGTGGTCTAAGCAACTTAGGACCACTGGGTTTCTTTGCTTGCTTTTCCTTTCCCCCGATTTTGCCCTTAGGCTCGAAACCTTTGGTATTAGCTACAAGAGCTTGCGATTTCCGTCTCAACTCGTCTAAAAGGTTGATCATCTCAAAAACGTGTTTAAGCGTTTCCTCGAATCGACTGGCCTTTATGAGTATCCTCATCGCCTCTTGTCTAGCCTCTACACCATGTCTAAACATCTCCTTGAGTTTGAACATGATATCAAAATCAGTCCTTTCCTCATTAGTTAAGACATTTGTAGGCTCGGGAGGACAAAGCTCACTGAGTACAAACTTGTACTCTTCAACAGTTTGGGTAATGTCTAGATCTCTATTCCAATCATTACATTCAGGGACCAATGAGTTTAAAATCCTTACGTATCACATAAAGTGGCTTCAAAGCCATATCCTAATCTATGAGCACATATAACAACAAACAATCGATTTAATCTCCGATATTATCTCCCTCAAATAATATCATTAAACCACTAATCGCATCTAAAATCCCATCAGATATGGCAAGCCACGATAGTGTGGACGTTTACCTATCCAAATGATTTAGCAATTAGATTACCTTCGGTCGTACATCATCATTAGCGTTACTTCGATGGGAAGAATACTAAGAAGCGTACCTAAGTGTAAACCATTACTCAGTATCTAAGAAGATTGTTTGGGACACGCATATTCACCGCAAGCCACGATAGTGTGGACGTTTACGTTGACATACGCTCCTTTACTCCCTTCTATAACTGTCTACATCAATCGTTCCAAAATCCCATTCAATGCAGCAAGCCACGATAGTGTGGACGTTTACTACACCAAAAGACTTTTACAATTGACTCCCAATTACATGAATCATTCAATCTTGTAAATTAAGATGCGGAGAATCATAAGTGAAACTCGAAGTTTCTAACCAGTGATTCACCATGCGAACGACCCTATCTCTCATAAATGAGGGAGCCGAGCAGACAATCGATCCACCTTCAAAAGGATGGTACAAAGGTCTCTAATTTGTGTCCTCGACATGATCAAGTGGCTTTGGCTCCATTCCACTCCCCGGGGTGAGAATGAGTCGACTTGAAATCAGTTTCAGAAAGACAAATTAGGCATTGTTTGATAAACTTAATCAATGTTTCTCGTAAAAGGAATTACAAGAATTCTCCTCCAATGACTTGTCTATACTGATGGAGTTGTATTCTAAATGTCTAGTTTAGTGCAAATACGGAACTCCTTATCTATACCATAGTTCGAGATATGATTCAAACATGATTGCATTTAATGCAATAGTCCTTGATGTATACGTTGTAGACAGTATGGCGTGAGGAGACACGCGGAAGATCATACTGTCGGTTACTCATATACTATCGAACAGTAGCTCACGACTTAGATGGACAGGGACAATCCATTGGTACGTCGTAGTGTGACTGGTAGATAGTCGGTCTTGACTATCATGTTACACTCGTACACTTGGTGTGTTGAGCAGGACCACGGGAGGGCGTTCGATTTATACTAATCGCAGTAATCGAACTAGACCTCAGATATTACGGATATACGAATTCTTAATCCCTATATAATTATAGGTGCGTGTGTCCAATTCTCGGTTCTTTGACTTGCCAATGAGTGAGACTAAATGATTAGTCGAGATTCTCGGTAAATTGGGAATCGTAATTGTACGCACGGCATGCTATAGATTATAGACAGGAAACCGTGTCCCGTTTATCGGGTTGATGACGTCCCCGAGATGAGCTCATAAAGTTTATCATGTAAACCCTGCAGGTGGATTCGTTCCACATGATAATAAGGATGAGTGGTACTAGTCTCGGATAATAAGAAACGAATTAATTTAATTGTTAGTAATTAAATAAATTCGTGGACGTTCGATATCTTAAACACGGGGAAAGTCGTATATGAAATTTCGGCGGAAATATTATTGGTAAAATAATATAGATTAATTAATTGGGAATTCAATTATAATTTTATAGTGGAATTAATTATAATTAAAATTGGATTTAATTAAAGGTTTTCTTTTAAGGATGTTGGAAATCGATATCCCGGGCTATTAAAATTTGCGGAAAATAATAACCCGAACGAAATCCTCCATCGCCGGAATAATTGGATTCCCGACTCATCCGCAGGAGTCCGACCTTTGGAGACTACGCGCCCGAAGACACGCAGCCCGCCCCCAGCCGATTAAATTACAATTAAATTACAATTTAGCCTAATTAATTAATTGTCCTAAGGTCCCTAGTGTGGCCTATATATACCCTCAATCTCTCTTCTCTTAACCTACGAAACGCCGCTATAATTAATTCTGTGGAGAAATTATTTTGTTAGCGCAATTATTTTCTTCTCTGCTTAATTAATTTAGATTAGCGCAGTGTTTTTATTTCTGTAGAAATTAATTTGGTAGCGCAAATATATTTCTGGAGACAGAATAATTAATTCTGTAGAAATTAATTTGCTAGCGCAAATATATTTCTGGAGACAGAATAATTAAAACGTGAAAAAGAGGGTTTGAGAGAGAAGAAGAAGAGAAGACTCCGGTGGATCGTTGCCCACACAACGTCCGGCGTCGAGGGCTAGGATACACACTAGAAGATCTCAGGGTGTTCGCCTATTCGGCTTCTCCGAATCACGCATCAAAGGTATGGAATCGAAACCCTATTTCCGCATCGTTTCGATTCAATCTCGTACGTAATCATACAACGAACCAAAGATCGGGTTCCGTGGCTTGGATGAGATGTTCTCGGACTGCTGGGAGGTTTCTGACCTCCGGCGTGGCAGTCGGATCGAGAAAATCGCGTCGGAAAAGCCGGAACGGGCGAATCGGGTCGCTGTTCGCGGCAGGCAGGCGCCCGCCTGAGGGGCAAGCGCCCGCTCGCAACAGGCAGCAGGCGCTCGCCTGGGCAGCAAGCGCTCGCTTGCCTTGCTGCGCGAGCGCTCGCTTGGTGAGCAAGCGGCCGCCTGCTCCGGGCAGATCGCGAGCCGCGGCTTCGGCCGCGGCGGACGCGCGATCTCTTGGGTGGGCGGCCATGGCTGTCCGAGGGTGACTTCCCGAAGTCGATTGGGGACGTCCGGATGTTCGAGTGGTCGAACGGACGTGTCCCGGGTAGTCGATTTCCAACAATTGGTATCAGAGCCGGTTTATCGGTTTGTTGTATTGTTCGTACGTTTTGTGATGCAGGATGAACCCGATTATTATGGCCAATGTTGTGATGGATGTTGTGCTTTAATTTTGTGGTTTGATTAAACTCTCGGGCTTGTCGAGATTGTTTTGTTTTTGGAATAACGTTGCTTGTTTGTAATAGATAAAAACGACGGGTTGAGTCGTTAGGTTTATTTATTTATTTCGTCGTTTCCGGGCATGTCTAGGGTCGATCACCTTGTATAGGATCGATGCCGGATTTAGTAGATTTATTCTTGTAATTTTTCTTACTAATTTTGGTGGATCGAGACGAGACCAAAACCCGGAGAAACGAGGATCGAGGAGGGCGAACCGGCAACGGGCAGCCATCGAACACACCCCGTGTTCGCGACGGGCAGCAGCGGGGCTAGGGTTCGTTCGACCCCACGGACGACTCAACGAGACTCGAGATGAGGCTCCAGTGGGAGGAGTTCGTCTCTTGACCCTCGAGCGAGTCGGTGGTGGACCGAGATCGAGACGAGCAACGAGATGAAGTTCCAAGAGACGTGCATTGGAGAATACTTAAGGCCATAATAATCGGGGCCACGTTAATTGCTTTTTATGTGATTTACGTGCCTTTTATTATGCTTAATTATTTTATGCATGTTATCCCTCAATCGTAAAATACTAAGTGGGAGAGGGATTGGAAACAATCCCGCGGTCTCCATTCTCTGTTTTGAATGTGATGTGTATTGACTTACGAGTTGGCTTTAGTGTCATCCTCCCTATCGGATAAAGTCGATACACGGATATCACTGGATCAAAATTCGAATTCAATTCCACTTATAAAAATCGAACAATTATATTTTTCAAAAGCAAGTGCCTAATCTGTTTTTCAAAGACTAAGTTCAACTCGACTCATTCTCACCCCGGGGAGTGGAATGGAGCCAAAGCGCTTGCTTATGTCGATGACACAGATTAGAGACATTCGAGTCATTCGATGACTAGATCGATTGTCTGGTTGGCTCCCTCACCTAGTGAGAGATAGGGCTCAATTGCATGATTGATCGCTGGTTAGAAACTTCGAGTTTCACTTACGAGATATCAATCTTTGAATAATAAAATTGTGGTATTTAATAAATGTAAGAGTCAATTAACAAAGTTGTTTGTTTTAGTAAACGTCCACACTATCGTGGCTTGCTAAATGGAAACGGTACTTTGGGTTAATTGAGACTCTATGACATTTAAATAAATGGGATTCAATTAATAAAGTTGTTTGTTTTAGTAAACGTCCACACTAACGTGGCTTGCTAGATGGAAACGGAACTTTAGGATTAATTGAGGCTCGACAGTTATAGAAAGTCGTGGAGGACCGCATGTCAACGTAAACGTCCACATGAACGTGGCTTGCGGTGGGCATGTAGTTCCCGAGCGGTGGACTTAGTACTGAGAAATAGTATACACTTAGGTACGCTTTATAGTATCCTCCCCATCGGAGTCACTGCTATAATGATGTACGACCGAAGTAAAAATCCAATTATAAAATCGTTTGGATTAGTATACGTCCACAAGAACGTGGCATGCTAGTCTGATGGGATTTTGGAAATGATTGGTAGTTTAATGATATTATTTGAGGGAAATGATATCGAATTAAACTAATTGTTTGTTTTATATGGTATTATTCCCATTAAAAGTCAACAAACTCACTGAACCTATTTTGTATGGATTAAAGAAGAAACTTGGACATTGTCCTAACTGCAGAGGAGTACAATTATGTACTCCAAGTCAATTGACCTGCTGAACCAAAATATGCTTCCACTCCTGAGGAAAGGAAGCTCATGGAAATGGATCAAGGCTCTGAGATGACGCGGAGCTACATTATGGCTTTCATGTCAAATGTACTGCAACATCGGGATCAAGCCATGACCATTACCTATGATATGATGCTTAAACCTCAAGAAGTTTTTTGGTTATCAGGACAGGACAGCCGGGCAAAATGCAATGAGGCAACTCATGACGGCCATCGCATCCGAAGGAACACCCGTGAGGGATCACGTTCTTAGGATGATGTGCTATCTGAATGAGATAGAGATTCTAGGATCAGTTATCGATGGGGTAACCCAAGTTGATATTGTGATCCAGTCTCTGCCGAGAAGTTTTGAGCAGTTCCGCCTGAACTATAACATGAATAAGGGGTCTTACTCATTGGCGGAACTCCTGATTGAACTTCAAGCGGCTGAGGGAATCTCTAAGGGCTCTCAAGCACTTGTGGTTGAGAAATTGGCTCTTCCTAGGCCTCCGGGCGGCAAAAGGAAGAAGAAGCAAATACGGAAACCCAGTGGGCCTAATATATCTGGACCACGGAATGGGACAAGCAAGCCCAAGGGGCAAGTGCTTCCGTTGTAAGCAGTCTGGATACTGGGAGTTTTAATTGTCCTCTCAAGCAACAAGAAGTTGACTCTTCCTTAGTCACCGAAACATGTTTAGTGGTAGTATCTGCCAGTACCTGGTGTGTGGATACGGGAACCACTAATCATGTCTGCACTTAATGCAGGGGTTCCAGGAAACCCGGAGACTTAGAAAGGAAGAAGTTATAACCTACATGGGCAATACTGTTAAGGTAACAGCCGTTGCAGTGGGAGATGTTAAATTTTTTAACGGTAGGATTTTAGTTCTAACAAATTGTCTTTATGTGCCGGCATTTAGAAAGAAATTTCATTTCGGATTTCTAAATTGGCTAAGAATGGATATTCCGTTTCTTTGGATGGTTTCATACCTATCAGAGTAGGAAACGGGGATATTATCTATTCTGTTACATTGATAGACAATTTAATACTAAATCCGTGTTCTTCCACGATGCAACACACCGGAGCTAATAACACATTGTCAAACCCAATAAGAGTAAAGATCCTTCTAGGATGAATCAAATGTACTTATGGAATCTTAGGATAGATCATTTTAACTTGAGTACGATTCAAAGGGTGAAAGCTGATGGACTACTCAGCTAGGTTGAAGGAAAGGACCTTCCAACCTTCGAATCATACTTGGAATTTTAAATGACCAAGCAACCCTTTACGGTTAAAGGGAAAAGATCCAAGAAAGTACTAGAGTTGATTCGCTCTGATATATGCAGACCTCTTTGAGGAGTAAGGCATACTTATCAGAAAATGGGATTAACTCCCGACAGACTACACCATTTATGCCTCGGCAAAATAATGTGTTGTAAAGAAGGAATAGGACTCTTATAAATATGGGAAAGTAGACAATGAGTTATTCGGAGTTACCTAATTCGTTTTTGGGATATGGCTTGAAAACAGCGGCGTTTATCCTGAACTTGATTCCTTTGGAAACTTGTACTGATATTCGGCTGTTTATAAGATACCCTAAGAAAACGAATTGAGATATGTAATATAGTCCAAAGGACCAGATGTTCGTTGATTGCATCAATGTTCGGTTCTTAGACATGGACTATATATATGCAATATCACAAGCCCAAGAGTAGGGTAATACTTAATGTGCTTAGAGGGACTGATCAAGACTTAGAACCAGCCTAACTGAGTAGTTCACTACTGTAATCTTTATTCACTAAAGACACACCGGAGCGTCGTCGTAGTGGGAGGGTTGTTAGACAACCCGACAGGTTCATGTTTATAGGAGAGTCTTCGGACTTGTTACCTGGAGAACATGAAGCCGACCCCTAGATCTATGACGAGACGCTGAAAGATCAAGATGCTCAGTCTTGGTAAAAGACGATGAAATATGAGATTGAATCTTTGGATTCAAATCATGTCTGGGATCCTGTAGCCAGAGGGATTCATCGAAAAGAGCCAAGAGCATTCGGTAAGCAAGCTTAATCAATCTTAGGATTGAAGGAAGCTTCAAGATCTTGGACACATGCGGACCTATGAGAAAATCCATTTCATGGATTCATTCAAGGCATGTTTAGGTCCTGTGTGTAATAAAGAAGTGACAGAAAAGATGTGGTGTTTTCTCATTCTTTATGTAGACGACATCCTTCTAAATTGGCAACAATATGAAGGATGTTGTCGGACATGAAGGGATGGTTGTCCGAGTAATTCAATGTAAGAGACTTAGGAGAAGTCGAGAATGTTCTTGGGATCAAAGTTACAAATGATCGCCAGAAAAGAACATAGAACTTATCTCGAGTCTCATACATAAATACAATTCTTACTAGTTGCAGCATACAGAATTCCAAGAAAGGTCTTCACCTTTTAGATATGGAATTCATCTATCTAAAGTTTTGTGTCCGACACAATAAAGGAGATAGATGAAGATTAAGCAGTTCCCTACACCTTAATGGTGGGAAGCTTAATGTATGTAATGCTATGCATGAGACTGATATCTACTATGCCGTGGGCATGGTGGTAAGATATCATAGTAATCCTGGAAAGGATCACTCGACTGATGTAAAGAACATGATTAGGCTCCTGCAGAGGACCAGGAATTATGTTCTGAGTTACAAAGCAGTCAATTTGTTTCCTTTGGATTACATAGAATTGGATTTCCAAATCAAACAGGGACAGTCGAAAGTCGAAGTCAGGCTATGTGTTCTCACTGTGAAGTGGAGCAGTCACATGGAAGAATGTAAAGCAGCGATGCATTACGGACTCTACCATGGAAACTGAAAGGATAACGGCCTGTGAGGCAGTTAAAAGGTCAGTATGGCTCCAGAACTTCCTAAGGGACTTAGATGTGGTTTCTAGTTCACCCAAAGCTATTTTGAATAGCGGTATTGGAAAACTTGAAATGCCACGAGTCCACAGTGGGAGATAACATGTAGAGCGCAAGTACCACCTGATTCGAGAGATCGTCTAGTAAGATGATGCAGTTGTCACCTAGATAGCATCGAGAGGATTGCCTGGTAAAACCCGTTCACAGAGGCACTTCCAGCAAAAGCGTTGGGTAGGCGTGATGAGGTTATGGGAATCGGATGTTTGGGAGAGGGCGACTAGACTTTTAGTATAAGTGGGAGATTGATGGAGTTGTATTCTAAATGTCTAGTTTAGTGCAAATACGGAACTCCTTATCTATACCATAGTTCGAGATATGATTCAAACATGATTGCATTTAATGCAATAGTCCTTGATGTATACGTTGTAGACAGTATGGCGTGAGGAGACACGCGGAAGATCATACTGTCGGTTACTCGTATACTATCGAACAGTAGCTCACGACTTAGATGGACAGGGACAATCCATCGGTACGTCGTAGTGTGACTGGTAGATAGTCGGTCTTGACTATCATGTTACACTCGTACACTTGGTGTGTTGAGCAGGACCACGGGAGGGCGTTCGATTTATACTAATCGCAGTAATCGAACTAGACCTCAGATATTACGGATATACGAATTCTTAATCCCTATGTAATTATAGGTGCGTGTGTCCAATTCTCGGTTCTTTGACTTGCCAATGAGTGAGACTAAATGATTAGTCGAGATTCTCGGTAAATTGGGAATCGTAATTGTACGCACGGCATGCTATAGATTATAGACAGGAAACCGTGTCCCGTTTATCGGGTTGATGACGTCCCCGAGATGAGCTCATAAAGTTTATCATGTAAACCCTGCAGGTGGATTCGTTCCACATGATAATAAGGATGAGTGGTACTAGTCTCGGATAATAAGAAACGAATTAATTTAATTGTTAGTAATTAAATAAATTCGTGGACGTTCGATATCTTAAACACGGGGAAAGTCGTATATGAAATTTCGGCGGAAATATTATTGGTAAAATAATATAGATTAATTAATTGGGAATTCAATTATAATTTTATAGTGGAATTAATTATAATTAAAATTGGATTTAATTAAAGGTTTTCTTTTAAGGACACCGGTTTAATTAAATTACAATTTAGCCTAATTAATTAATTGTCCTAAGGTCCCTAGTGTGGCCTATATATACCCCTCAATCTCTCTTCTCTTAACCTACGAAACGCCGCTATAATTAATTCTGTGGAGAAATTATTTTGTTAGCGCAATTATTTTCTTCTCTGCTTAATTAATTTAGATTAGCGCAGTGTTTTTATTTCTGTAGAAATTAATTTGCTAGCGCAAATATATTTCTGGAGACAGAATAATTAATTCTGTAGAAATTAATTTGCTAGCGCAAATATATTTCTGGAGACAGAATAATTAAAACGTGAAAAAGAGGGTTTGAGAGAGAAGAAGAAGAGAAGACTCCGGTGGATCGTTGCCCACACAACGTCCGGCGTCGAGGGCTAGGATACACACTAGAATATCTCAGGGTGTTCGCCTATTCGGCTTCTCCGAATCACGCATCAAAGGTATGGAATCGAAACCCTATTTCCGCATCGTTTCGATTCAATCTCGTACGTAATCATACAACGAACCAAAGATCGGGTTCCGTGGCTTGGATGAGATGTTCTCGGACTGCTGGGAGGTTTCTGACCTCCGGCGTGGCAGTCGGATCGAGAAAATCGCGTCGGAAAAGCCGGAACGGGCGAATCGGGTCGCTGTTCGCGGCAGGCAGGCGCCCGCCTGAGGGGCAAGCGCCCGCTCGCGACAGGCAGCAGGCGCTCGCCTGGGCAGCAAGCGCTCGCTTGCCTTGCTGCGCGAGCGCTCGCTTGGTGAGCAAGCGGCCGCCTGCTCCGGGCAGATCGCGAGCCGCGGCTTCGGCCGCGGCGGACGCGCGATCTCTTGGGTGGGCGGCCATGGCTGTCCGAGGGTGACTTCCCGAAGTCGATTGGGGACGTCCGGATGTTCGAGTGGTCGAACGGACGTGTCCCGGGTAGTCGATTTCCAACATATACGAACTTCAAAAGTCCATAAAAGTCACCAAGAGAACAGCAATGGAGACCATGGATATGTTTCCATACCCTCTCCCACTTAGCTTTTTACAATAAAGGGATACGCTATCTAATGCATAATTAAATACACATAAGCATGCATACATGTAATAAAGCACATAGAATATTATCACATAGTCAAAATAATTACTAGAATATTATTTTCCGACTATTATGGCTTTATCGCATCCCCGTACGCATCTTCTAGTCTTCATGTCTTCGTTCTTGAATGCTCCATGTGACGAGAATATTAATCCCAATATTTAAATCTATTTATTTTCAATTAATCCAAAAGTTACTTAATTCGAAAATTAAGTCAATCGAATATATCAAAAATAAAATTAAATATTATTAATATTTTTATTTATTTTATTTTCCCTTTCTACTTCATTAAAACTCTAGAATAATCTATCCAAGACCCACTTGGAATATTCTAGATGATTTCCATAATGAAATAAGGAAATAAAATAATTTAGGACTCCTAGTCCTTCCAAATTAATTCCTTTCCTAATCCATTAAAAATTCCATAAAGGAATAATTAAATAAGGAAAAATTAATTTAGGACTACTAAAACTTTCCAAATTAATTATTTTCCTAATCCATTAAAAATTCCATAAAGGAATAATTAAATAGGAAAAATAAATTAATTCCAAATTTATTCCTTTTCCTAATCTATGAAAATTCCCAAGAATAGGAATAATCAATAAGGAAAAAATAAATTTATTCTAAATTTATTCTTTTCCTATTTCATGAGAATTCCCAAAAATAGGAATACTCAAAATAGGAAAACCGAATAATTTAGGAAAGTGAATCTTGGCCGAGATGAACGCGGGTTGGGGATCCCCACGCTCACCATGATCGACCACCCACCTAGAGGAGTCGAACTCCTCATGGTGGTCGATCGAGCCTCATGAGATCGGCCATGGGGATGGCCGATCGAGCCCTCCCTCTATTCGTCTCCTCCGTCACACGTCTTCTTCCGGCGGTCGTTTCGGCATCGATCCAACGTAAAATAAATTACATAATTTAATTACAATTATCCGGTATCGATTCTATACATGAAATCGACCCTATACATTTTCCGGAAAAAGTAGAACGTAATAATAAATCCTAAATTCGGTCAACCCCCGAATTTTTACTATTACAAGCATTCACCACACATAAAACGAATCTCGACATGTCCGAGAGTTTAATAATCAAGAACAATATTATGACAATAATTAATAACAATTATATCTAGCCATAATAGTCGGAAACCCTGCAAGGTAGAACAATTTATCGAAAAATACCGTGAACTAAAACCAACACTCTGATACCAGTTGTTGGAAATCGATATCCCGGAATTAATAAATTAATTAAAATTAATTATCTAATTAATTCCGACCGAAATCCGTTGGAGATCGAATATCCGGAGTTGTTAAAATTGCGGAACGACAACTCCAAACGAAACCCCGGTTGCCGGAAATCCGCCACGAACCTCCACGGGGATAGCCCAACCAAACAAACCCTAACCGTGAACGAACACGGGCTGTTCGGTCGAGCCTCCGCGTGGGGCTCGCGGCTGTCCGTAGCAGCCGCCTAGGGCTGCTCGTAGCAGCCCCTTAGCCGTGCCCTAAACCCATGCGGAACAGCCCGCATCGAGCCCTAGCCGCGGACAAGCCGCTGCTGCCCGATGGAGGCGTGCGCTCGCACCATGCGAGCGCTAGGGTTCCCCGGCATAGCCCTCGTGTGCGATCCGTGAAGCCCCGCGGATCCGCTGCGGGAAATCCCGCAGCCCGCTGCGACACCGCACGGGGAGGGCTCGGACAGCCCGCGAATCCGCTACGGGAAAACCCGTAGCTCGCGGCCGAGCCCGTGCGATCGAGCCCTCGGCGTCCAGCCGAGGCTCACGCCCCTCACGTCCCGTCCAGCCGAGTCGTCGAGCCGCCGGCGGTCCGGTGGTCCTCCACCACCGCCCGGTTCGACCTCGTCTTGGGTTACGTTCTTGGATCTTGGTTCACGATATTTTCACGACAATTAACATGTAAAATCATCGAGGGGGTTTTCACGATTTTACCTTTGTTCTCGTTGTACGGAGAAACGAGATCTATGAAGACCTTGAGACCTTCCCACGTATTCCTTGCACTAGCTCGAACGTCGGGTGGGTGACGATCTTCCGAACTCCATGGATCTCCCTCTCTACTTTCTCTCTCTAGAATTGTGATCTTCAAGTTATGAGAATAGAGAAGACCATGTAGTGCTTTTATAGGCTACGTAGGGGATCTTAAGGAGGTGGAATATTGGGCTTCCAATAATAGTGATTAAATTGAGTCCAAGCCCAAATCTATTAATCCTTACTATTATTAATTAATTTATTTTCCACTATATAAATTAATTGCACTCCCAATATTAAACCATATTATATCAAATAATATTTCTCCGGTAGTATTATTTATTCTGTGTATTTAAGATATAAATATCCATGAATAAAATTAATTTATTGCTAATTAATTTATTCATCTCTTATATCCGAGACCAGTACCATTCAACCTTAATTATTATGCGGATTAAATCCACCTGCAGGGTTTACATAATAATTCCTTATGAACTCATCTCGGGGATATTATCAACCCTTACGGGATACACTTTCCCGTCAAGTATTCACGGCATGTCATATATAAAATATAGTGACCCAACTTAACCGGTAATTGACCCAGTGATTAAACCGGTCAATTCATTTGGAAAATCAAAGTCACTTATATTAAATACACACACCCGCAATAGTATCGGGGATTAAGAATAAAATACACTGAGACTTAAATCGATTATCGCCGGCAATCCTAATCGATAAATCTCAAGCAGATCCGCTCAATACACCAAGTGTACAAGTGTGATAAAATAATTAAGATAAATTATTTTCTCTCTCACACAACGACTATACCGATGGATTGGTCCGTGTCCATCTAGGTCGTGAGCTACTGTTCGATTAAATACGAGTAACCGATAGTATGATCTTCTGTGCGCCCATGCTTGCACCATACTAACTACAACGTATAAAATCCAGGACTATGATTTGCATATATTTAATTATAAATAATTAAATGCAAATAATTGTTTATTTAATTAAATAGATTAATGGCAATGGATCGTGAGTTTGCGTTACTTAAATCTAGACATTAAGTACACAACTCCAACAACTTGGACCACGAGATGGGACGAGAAAGCCATGAGGCAAGAGTTTTCAATGCAAACAGTCTGGGTACTGGAAGTCTGATTATCCTCTCAAAGAAAGTACGAAATCTTCTTTAGTCGTAAAACATAGTCAGTGGTATTATCTGCCGGAACCTGGTGTGTAGATATAGAACCACTGACGGTATGTGCATTTTAAATGCAAGGGTTCCAGGAAACCCGACGACTTAGAAAAGAAGAAATCGTAGTCTACATGGGCAATGCTGTGGAGGAGGCAGCAGTTGCAGTAGAGGACATTTTATAGGATTTCATTTTGAGTTATTGCTTTTATGTACCTTTCATATTAGAAAGAACTTTGTTCTGGATTTCTAATGAATGGATATTTTATTTCTTTTAATCATTTGATGGTTATAAGAAGAAATAATGATATTATCTATTTTGGTACATTAACTAGCAATTTATAAATGATGAATCCTGAGTCCACCACGATGCAACGAACCGTTATACATAACTCGTTTTACTAATAAGAGATTTCTTTATTAAATCATTTATACTTGTGGATTCTTATGCTAAGTCGTATTTATTCAAATAAGAAGTTCAAAGGTCGAAAATTGATTGTAAGATCAATTAAGTTGAAGGAGTGGACCTTCCGACCTAAGAATCTAATTTGGAGGATAATACGACTAAGCAATCCTTTATGGATATAAGATATAAGATCCGGACAAGTATTAGAATTGATTGACTCTGATTTATGATCAGAGCTTGGGATTGGATCCCAAGTGACTACACCATACAGTCCTCTGTAGAAATGGTGTGTCGGAAATAAGAAATGGAACTCTTATAGAAATAGTAAAAGCATGAGTTAAACGGAACTACCTATGGTCTATGGATATGTCTTGAAAACAACGGCACATTCAAATGTGGTTGTAGAATATCCTAGAAGAACAAAAGGTGTGTGTTCGATAGTACTATGAACTAGAAGGACGTTATAAATTCTAACACCCGGTTCTTAGAGGAAGACTATTAGATGAACCACAAGCCCAAAATGACATGATACTTCTGAAGAGAGAGAAAACAATTAAGACATAGGACCAGCCGAACCGAGTAACGATGCACCACTAACTGCACCTAATGTTATTACTGTTAATACACCGGAATGCCATTGTAGTGGGAGGTTGTTTGACAACCGGAGATATTCATAAGACTAGGAGAGTTTTGAACTCTGGACCTAGTATACATGAAATCAATCCCTGGATCTACATGAAGGAGGTACTAGATCTAAATGTGCCTTCTTGGAAAGCAATAAGGATTATTGCTAAGAGGCAAGATCATTTAGAGTACAAGCTTAGTTGATCCATTTATGGATTGAAACAAAGCATTGAGTTCGTGGTACTTGCAAATTGATGAGATAGTCCATTTTATGGATTCATCAAAAGCATAGACGAATTGTGTGTATTGGAAACGTGATGGAAAACAAAGTGGTGTTTCTCGGGTTTTATGTAGATAACATTTTATCATTGGCAACAATGTAAAGATGTTGTCAGACATAAAATGATGGTTGTCTAGAAAAATCGATATATGAGATAAAGAAGAAGTTAGAGCATGTTCTTAAGATCTAGGATCTCAAGAAAAGAACATTGTACTTCTCCTGGATATCTTACATATATATGATTATGGTTCGTTTTAACATGCGAGATTCCGAGAAAGGTTCGTTACCTTTCAGAGACGGAATGCATCTATCTAAGGATATGTGTTTTGGAACACAAAAGGAGATAGAAGCAATGAAAGCGGTTTCCTACACTTCGAGTGTGGAAAGCTTGATAAATGCGATGTTAAAAACTGTTGGAAATCGATATCCCGGGCTATTAAAATTAGCGGAAAATAATAACCCGACCGAAGTCCTTCATCACCGGAGATCCGAACGCGAACCACCGCACGAGCCGGGGCCCGACCAAACACCCAGCGAGGCCCGAAGGCCGCGAGCGTCCAGCCGAGCCCCCGCACGGGGCTCGCGATCATCTCCATGATGATCGCTGGGGATGCGCGAGGCATCCCCGGGGCTGCTCGTAGCAGCCCCGCAGCGGGTCCATGAACCCGCTGCTCGCGGAGGGGTCAGCCCCGCACGCCCGCTACGGGCGAACCCGTAGCACATACGGGGAAGCTACGGGCGACCCCGTAGCATACCCGCGATCGAGCTCACGGGCTCGATCGCCCCTCGGCTCCAGCCGAGGGTTTCTCCACGCGACGCCGCCGGTGAGGGGCTGGGGTTCACCCGCCGTGGCACCAGCCCACGGCGAACCCCGGCGGTCGACCCGAGGTCGACCCCACGCCCCGGCGTCCAGCCGGGGCTCATCCCTTGTCCGCGCGCCGGCGGTCGAACCCTAGGGTTCGGCCGCCACCCTCGATCCCACCGAGGGTTTTCTCGACCTTCGCCGGGGATCTCGAATCCCCGTCCCCGAAGTTCGTACGTTTACCCGGATCGTGTGTTCATGTATACGCTACAATTAATTCACACAAAATCATAAAAGAGGGTTTATGATTTATTACCTTCGATTCGTTGTACGGAGAAACGAATTTACGCGTTGATGACCTTGCGATCTTCCCACGTATTCCTTGCACCTCGTCCGAACGTCGTGTGGGCGACGATCTATCGAACTCCTATGGATCTCCTTCACTCTCCAAGACTTTATGATTGGCGTAGGTTATCTTGTGTTATGAAAAGTGAAGACCATGTAGTGCTTTTATAGGCTACGTAGGGGATCAAAAGGAGATTAAATATTGGGCTTCTAATATTGAAGATTAAATTGAGCCCAATGCTCAAGTCCATTAATCCTTATCAATATTAATTAATTTATTTTCCACTATATAAATTAATTGCACTCCCAATATTAAACCATATTATATTAAATAATATTTCTCCGGTTAGTATTATTTATTCCGTGTATTTAAGATTTAAATATCCATGAATAAATTTATTTATTGCTCAATAAATATTATTCATTTCTTATATCCGAGAATAGTACCGTTCAACCTTAATTATTATGCGGATTAAATCCACCTGCAGGGTTTACATAATAATTCCTTATGAACTCATCTCGGGGATATTATCAACCCTTACGGGATACACTTTCTCGTCAAGTATTCACGGCATGTCGTATATAAAATATAGTGACCCAACTTAACCGGTAATTAACCCAATAATTAAATCGGTTAATTCCTTTGGAAAATCAAAGTCACTTATATTAAATATACACACCCGCAATAATATCGGGGATTAAGAATAAAATACTCTGAGATTTAAATTGATTATCCAAGGCAATCCTAATCAATAAATCTCAAGCGATCTGCCCAATACACCAAGTGTACAAGTGTGATAAAATAATTAAGATAAATTATTTTCTCTCTCACACAACGACTATACCGATGGATTGGTCCGTGTCCATCTAGGTCGTGAGCAACTGTTCGATTAAATACGAGTAACCGATAGTATGATCTTCTGTGCGCCCATGCTTGCACCATACTAACTACAACGTATAAAATCCAGGACTATGATTTGCATATATTAATTAATAATAATTAATTGCAAATAATTGTTTATTAATTAAATAGGTTAAATGCCATGACCGGGAGTTTTCCGATACTTAAATCTAGACATTAAGTACACAACTCCAACAATCTCCCACTTGTACTAAGGTCTAGTCATTTCCTCCAAACTCCCGACTTCCATACTCATCACGTGCTTAAGTTATACTTCCCAGAAGTATTATGTGAATGAGCAATCTAGGTCGCCGATCTGAAGTTATCTTGGTGACTACTGCGTCGTCTCTCTGACGATGATTCGTATCAGGTGGTACTTGCTCTATGTGTTATCATCACCTTTTGAACTTATGACTTCTTCCAGTTCTCCATGCACCGCTATGAACATAGCCTTTGGTGAACCAAGAATCATATCCAAGTTCAGAGGTCATTCCGGAACCTAACCAAAACTTCCGCTGCCTCTGAGGCTGCTTTTTGATTTATGATAGAGTCCGAGAAGTATCACGCTTATCACTCTTTCATCCTTAGGTTCCACCTCTAAAAAAAATGAACACATAGCCTGATATCGACTTACACTGGTCTTTCTCTGATTTGGATCTGAGAAATTGTAATCTAAGAAGATTTCGTCTTGCTTAGTAATCCAGTACTTCCAAGTACTCTTACAGCATTCGAATATCTCTTATTCAGATTACTTTGATATCCTCCCACTACGCTAACCGCATAGTTGATATCGGGTTCTTGTTTTATAACACCGCATTTACAAAGCTCTCTACACTCGAAGTGTAGGAAACTGCTTTGTCTACATCCATCTCCTTTATGCGTTCGAAACTCATACCTTTAGACAGATGTATTCTGTTCCTGAAAGGCAATAACCTTTCTCAGAATTGTGCATGTTTAAAACAAACCATAATCGTATAAGATATCTTAAGAGAAGTACAAACGTTCTTATCTAGAGATCGAAAGATTTCTAAGAACATGATCCAACTTCATCTTAATCTCATATCTCGATTTATTTAGACAACCTCTATTTTATGTCTGACAACACTTTTACATTGTTGCCAACGATGAAGTGTTATCTTCACAAAATTCCGAGAAACACCACTTTGTTTCCATTACGTCTCCAATACACCAATCTTGTCTATGCTTCTTGATGAACCCATAAAATGGACTATCTCATCAATTTGCAAGTTCCACAAGTTTCAGCTCTGTGATAATCCATAAATGAATTTACTAAGCTTGTACTTCTAAATGATCTTGCCTTTTTAACAATAATAAATTATTGCTATCCAAGTAGGCACATTTAGATTAGTACTGCCTCCTATGCAGAACTAGGGATCGATTTCATGTCTACTAGATCCAGAGTTTAAAACACCTCCAGTCTTATGAACATCTCCGGTTGCTTAACAACCTCCCACTGCAATGGCGTTCCGGTGTATAACAGTAATAACATTAGGTGCAGTTAGTGGTGTACTACTCGGTTAGGCTGGTTCTCAGTCTTCTCTTTCCTCATTATAAAGTACCTTGTTCGTTAGGGCATTTGTAGTTCATCTAATAGTCTTCTTCAAGAACCGGGCGAAGACACCCTTCTGGTTCGTAGTACTATTGAACATACAATTACTTGTTCTTCTAGGATATTCTACAACCATATAGAATGTGCCGTTGTATCCAGAAATATCCATAGAACGTAGGTAGTTCCGAACAAACTTGTCCTTTTACTATTAGAATTCCATTTCTTATTCCTGACACACCATGTCTACACATCAGTGTATGGTGCAGTCGTTTGAGACTTAATCTCAATCCTTGATTTATGCTATGTGCTCTTTAGATAGGTAGTGGCCTCCGCGAACAAGTCGCAGGCTTCCAACGGATTTACTTTGAAGGTTCCCCATAATAGCTTTGTGTCAAACACTTCGCTTTTATGGCACATCAAGCATTCTAATCCATCTTCAAGTATTCCTTAAAGGAAACTACTTACACCTTTCTAATTACACATATGTCTGCATATATCATCTTTGATCATTCTCAATACTTGTCCGAACTCCATCCTTTATCCAGAAAGGTTAACTTAGTTGTATTTTCTTCCAAAATTTGATTCTTAGGTCGGGAGGTCCATTCCTCCAACTATAATTGATTAAATCAATTTCGACCTTTTGAATCCCCTTTTGAATAAATACTACTAAGTTCAAGAATTCACAAGTATAATGATTGATAAAGAAATACATCTAATAAGTAAAACAAGTTTATATATAACGGTTTGTTGCATCGTGGTAGACTAAGGATTCATATATTGCTATCTAATGTACCAGAATAGATATCGCCATTATTTCTTATCTAAACCATCAAATGATTAAAGAAATAAAATATCCATTAATAATAGAAAACCAGAACAAAAGTTCTTTCTAAAATAAAAGGTACAAAGCAATAAACTTGAAATGAAATCCTATAACTATCAAACAGATAGATAAATGTCTTCCACTGCAACCGCTGCTTCCTTAACAGCTTTGCCCATGTGGACTCGAACTCTTCTTATCTAAGTCGCTGGGTTTTCTAGAACCCCTGCATTTTAAATGCACATACCATCAGTGGTTCCATATCTACACACCAGAATTCTGGTAGATAATACCGCTGACTATGTTTTACAACTAAAGAAAAAATTCGTACCTTTGAGAGGACAAGATGTAGACCCCCAGTACTCAGACTGCTTCCCTTGGGGATATTTGCCAGAAGGCTTCTTTATCCCACCCTTTGGTCCAAGTCCCTTAGGACCACTGGACCCCCTTGTCTTCTTCTCCTTTCCCTTGCCTTTAGGTCTGAAACCTTTGGCTTTGGCTATAAGAGCTTGCGATTGTGTCAACTCGTCTAAAAGATCCATCATCTCAAAAACATGATCAAGTGTTTCCTCGAAGTAACAGATCTTTATGAGTATCCTCATCGCCTCTTTTCTAGCCTCCCCATCATGTCCAAACAACAACTTGAGTTTAAGCATGACATCATGATTAGCGGCTAATGCACGAGCACTACCCCACTTTTCAAAGTCAAATATTTCCTCCTCAGTTGAGTTAATGGTGAGTCCAGGAGGACAAGTTTCACTGAGTACGTCTTTGTACTCCTTTACAGTCTGAGCAATGTCTAACTCCTCTTTCCATTCAACACAGTATGGAACCAGTGCGTTAAATTCCTCAAGTATCATCGAAAGTGGATTCATAGCAATTCTCTAAACCTATAAGCACATTTAAACAAACAATTAATTTAATATCCGACGTTATCTCCCTGGAATAACATCATTAAATCACTAATCACATCTAAAATCCCATCAGGTAAGGCAAGCCACGTGGTGTGAACGTTTACCCACCCAAATGATTTAGCAATTAGATTTTCTTTGGTCATACATCGATTATAGCGTAACTTCGTGGGGAAGAATACTATAATGCGTATCTAAGTGTAAACCATTACTCAGCACCAAAGTGAATCGTTTGGAATTGCTACATCACCGCAAGCCACGTGGTGTGGACGTTTACGACAACTTCACAACTCTTCACAATTACTTACAACTGTCTACATCAATTAATCCAAAATCCGTTAGTATAGCAAGCCACGTGGTGTGGACGTTTACTACACTAAGAGACTTTTATAATTGACTCCCAATTACAAGATCCATTAGATTTTGTAAATCAAGACTCGGAGAATCATAAGTGAAACTCGAAGTTTCTAACCAGTGATTCGCCATGCGAGCGACCCTATCTCTCATAAATGAGGGAGCCGAGCAGACAATCGACCCACCTATCAAAGAATGGTACGAAGGTCTCTAATTTGTGTCATCCACATGACCAAGTGGCTTTGGCTCCATTCCACTCCCCGGGGTGAGAATGAGTCGACTTGAAGTCAGTTTAAGAAAGACAAATTAGGCATTGTTTGATAAACTCGATCAATGTTTCTTGTAAAAGGAATTACAAGAATTCTCCTCCAATGACTCGTCTATACGAACTTCGAAAGTCCATAAGAGTCACCAAGAGAACAGTAATGGAGACCATGGGAATGTTTCCATCCCCTCTCCCACTTAGCTTTTTACAATAAAGGGATACGCTATCTAGTGCATAAAATAAACACATATAGCATGCATACAAGCAATAAAGCACATAGTATCACATAGTCAAAATAATGCTAGAAAATTATTTTCCGACTATCATGGCTTTATCCCGTCTCCGTACGCATCTTCTAGTCTTCAGTCTTCGTTCTTGAATGCTCCATGTGACAAGAATATTAATCTCCAATATTTAAATCTATTTATTTTCAATTAATCCAAAAGTTACTTAATTCGAAAATTAAGTCAATTGAATATATCAAAAATAAAATTAAATATTATTAATATTTTTATTTATTTATTTTCCTATCTAATTCTATTAAATCTCTAGAATAATCTATCCAAGTAAAACTCGGAATATTCTAGAAGACTTCTATAATAGAATAAGGAAATAAATAAATTAGGACTCACTACTTTCCAAATTTATTTTTATTCCTAATCCATGAATATTCCCATGAGTAGGAATAATCAAATAGGAAAAATAAATTTAGTACTAAATTAATTAAATTCCTAATCTTTGAATAATTCCATGAAGGAAATAAATCAATAGGAATAAAATTAATTTCAATTAACTCTTTTCCTAATCCATGAGAGTTTCCTAAAAGGAAGATACTCAAATAGGAAAGCCGAATTAATTTAGGAAAGTCGGATTATGGTAGGAGTAGCATGGGTTGGGAGACCCCACACCACCCCCACCTTCGATCGGCCGGCCACCGGGGAGGAGAACCGCCGCCCAGCCACGCCGGCCAACCACCGAACCGGCGGCAGCCCGCGGCTAGGGCAGTCGAGCCCTCGCCCCTAGCCCTCGATCGATCCATGGGGTCGATCATGGGGATGATCGGCCCCTTCGTCCATCGTCTTCTTCGTCACACCTTTCTTCGTCTTCCGGCGATCGTTTCGGCATCGATCCAACGTAATTAAAATTACAAGAATTAAATTACAATTATCCGGTATCGATTCTATACATGAAATCGACCCTATACATTTTCCGGAAAAATAAAGAACGTAATAATAAATCCTAAATTCGGTCAACCCCCGAATTTTTACTATTACAAACATTCATCCACAAAAAACGAATCTCGACATGTCCGAGAGTTTAATAAACGAATAATCATGATAATTAATTAACAATAATTAAATCCAACCATGATAGCCGGAAATCCTGCAATGTAGAACAATAATCGAGCATATACATGAACACGAAACCAAACGCTCTGATACCAATTGTTGGAAATCGATATCCCGGGCTATTAAAATTAGCGGAAAATAATAACCCGACCGAAGTCCTTCATCACCGGAGATCCGAACGCGAACCACCGCACGAGCCGGGGCCCGACCAAACACCCAGCGAGGCCCGAAGGCCGCGAGCGTCCAGCCGAGCCCCCGCACGGGGCTCGCGATCATCTCCATGATGATCGCTGGGGATGCGCGAGGCATCCCCGGGGCTGCTACGAGCAGCCCCGCAGCGGGTCCATGAACCCGCTGCTCGCGGAGGGGTCAGCTGATGGGGTGTTGGAGTTGTGTACTTAATGTCTAGATTTAAGTACCGGTAAACTCCCGGTCATGGCATTTAACCTATTTAATTAATAAACAATTATTTGCATTTAATTAATTATGCAAAATATAGTCCTGGATTTTATACGTTGTAGTTAGTATGGTGGGGCATGGGCACACAGAAGATCATACTATCGGTTACTCGTATTTAATCGAACAGTTGCTCACGACCTAGATGGACACGGACCAATCCATCGGTATAGTCGTTGTGTGAGAGACAAAATAATTTATCTTAATTATTTTATCACACTTGTACACTTGGTGTATTGGGCGGATCAGTTTGAGATTTATTGATTAGGATTGCCTTGGATAATCAATTTAAATCTCAGAGTATTTTATTCTTAATCCCCGATATTATTGCGGGTGTGTATATTTAATACTAGAGGCTTTGATTTTCCAAAGGAATTAACCGATTTAATTATTGGGTTAATTACCGGTAAAGTTGGGTCGCTATATTTTATATATGACATGCCGTGAATACTTGACGGGAAAGTGTATCCCGGAAGGGTTGATAATATCCCCGAGATGAGTTCATAAGGAATTATTGTGTAAACCTCATGAGTGGATTCGTTCCGCACAATAATAAAGGTTGAACGGTACTAGTCTCAGAAATAAGATATGAATATTATTTATTGAGCAATAAATAAATTTATTCATGGATATTTAAATCTTAAATACACAGAATAAATAATACTAAGATGGAGAAATATTATTTGATATAATATGGAATAATATTGGGAGTGCAATTTTATTTATATAGTGGAAAATAAATAAAATTAATATTGATAAGAATTAATGGATTTGGGTTGGACCCAATTTAATTTTCAATATTGAAGCCCAATATTTATTCTCCTTATGATCCCCTACGTAGCCTATATAAGCACTACATGGTCTTCACTTTCAAGAGAGAAAAAATTGACTTACGCCAATCATAAAATCTTGAGAGTGAGGAGGATCCATAGAGTTCGATAGATCGTCGCCCACACGACGTTCGGACGAGGTGCAAGGAATACGCGGGAAGGTCACAAGGTCATCAACCGAATTCGTTTCTCCGTACAACGATTCGAGGTAATAATCATAAACCCCCTTTTATGATTTGTGATTGTTTTAATCGTGATGTGTACATGAACAAGACGATCCGGGAAAGCGTCGAAACTGGGATACGGGGATTGCTCGATCCCCGTCGGAATCGAGAGGGGCGGCCGAACCCTAGGGTTCGACCGCCGGTGTACCGCGCGAGGAAGCCCCGGCTGGACGCCGGGGCGTGCGATCGACCTAGGGTCGATCGCCGGGGATGCCACGGGCTGGTGCCGTGGCGGATCCCCGCCGCCTCCACGGCGGCGTGCGCGAAGAGGCGCCTCGGCTGGGCCGAGGCGGGCGATCGATCATGCGATCGATCGCCGGGGGTGAACCGCGGCTGTTGCCGCGGTGGTCAGCTGGGCTGACCGCCCCTCCTGGTGGCGACGGCGGTGAAGTCGCCGGACTCACCGCCACCCGGGGCTGCCGGAGCAGCCCGGCGATCGCCATGCACGGCGATCGCGAACCCCGCGATGGGGTTCGGCTAGGGTTTAGCCGCGGGTTCATCCCGCGGCGATGCTCTCGTCGAGCCCGGTTCTTCGCGTGGTGTTCGCGTTCGTGGATCCGACTCGTGGGAGAAAATCGGCTGGGGGCGGG
This sequence comes from Euphrasia confusa, assembly GCA_954870475.1. NCBI lineage: Eukaryota > Viridiplantae > Streptophyta > Magnoliopsida > Lamiales > Orobanchaceae > Euphrasia > Euphrasia confusa. Next base: position 16,975,523 of record OX940967.1, read on the forward strand.
CTGCGTGTCTTCGGGCGCGTAGTCTCCAAAGGTCGGACTCCTGCGGATGAGTTGGTGTTCGTGCGAACTCCGACGACGGGTTTTCGGTCGGGTTATCGGTTCCGCAATTTTTGATAACCCGGGACATCGAATCCCAGCAATTGGTATCAGAGCGTTTGGTTTCGTGTTCATGTACATATTCGATTATTGTTCTACCTTGCAGGATTTCCGGCTATCATGGTTGGATTTAATTAATTTATTTTAATTAATTATCATGATTATTAAACTCTCGGACATGTCGAGATTCGTTTTGTGTGGTTGAATGTTTGTAATAGTAAAAATTCGGGGGTTGACCGAATTTAGGATTTATTATTACGTACTTTTTTTCCGGAAAATGTATAGGGTCGATTTCATGTATAGAATCGATACCGGAATTGTAATTTAAATTATTGTAATTTTTATTACGTTGGTTCGATGATGAGACGATTGCCGGAAGACGAAGACGTGTGACGAAGACGAAGAGGACGTAAAATCCGGGGAATCGATCATCCCCATGATCGATCCCCATGAGGATCGATCGACCCATCCCCGGGGCTGCCCGCTAGGGCTTCTAGCCACGCCAGCCACCGCGGGTAGTGGCGCGTGGGCTGGGGGCGGCGGCGGTGGTGGTCCCGGGCGGTGGAGGTCGACGGTGGGGATGGCACGGGATCTCCCAATCTCATGCTATTCCTACCAAGATCTACTTTCCCAATTAATTCGGGTTTCCTATTTGAGTACTTTCCTTTTAGGAAAATCTCATGGATTAGGAAAAGAATTAATTTAAATTAATTTTATTTCTATTGATTTATTTCCTTCATGGAAATATTCATAGATTAGAAATTTAATTAATTTAGTACTAAATTTATTTTTCCTATTTGATTATTCCTACTCATGGGAATATTCATGGATTAGGAATAAAAAAAAATTTGGAAAGTAGTAGTCCTAAATTTATTTATTTTATTTCCTTGTTCTATTATAGATGTCTTCTAGAATATTCCAATTTTAATTGGATAGATTATTCTAAAGATTTAATAAGAACTAGATAGGAAAATAAATAAATAAAAATATTAATAATATTTAATTTTATTTTTGATATATTCAATTGACTTAATTTTCGAATTAAGTAACTTTTGGATTAATTGAAAATAAATAGATTTAAATATTGGAAATTAATATTCTCGTCACATGGAGCATTCAAGAAACGAAGACTGAAGACTAGAGAATGCATATGAAGATAAAGCCATGATAGTCGGGGAAAATAATTCTCTAGCATTATTTTGACTATGTGATCTATGTGCTTTATTGCTTTCATGCATGCTATATGTGTTTATTTTTATGCACTAGATAGCGTATCCCTTTATCATAAAAAGCTAAGTGGGAGAGGGGATGGAAACATTCCCATGGTCTCCATCACTGTTCTCTTGGTGACTTTTATGGACTTTCGAAGTTCATATAGACAAGTCATTGGAGGAGAATTCTTGTAATTCCTCTTACAAGAAACATTGATCGAGTTTATCAAACAATGCCTAATTTGTCTTTCTGAAACTGACTTCAAGTCGACTCATTCTCACCCCGGGGAGTGGAATGGAGCCAGAGCCACTTGGTCATGTGGATGACACAAATTAGAGACTTTCGTGCCATTCTTTGATAGGTGGGTCGTTTGTCTGCTCGGCTCCCTCATTTATGAGAGATAGGGTCGCTCGCATGGTGAATCACTGGTTAGAAACTTCGAGTTTCACTTATGATTCTCCAAGTCTTGATTTACGAAATCGAATGGATCTTGTAATTGGGAGTCAATTATAAAAGTCTCTTGGTGTAGTAAACGTCCACACCACGTGGCTTGCTGTACCGACGGATTTTGGATTAATTGATGTAGACAGTTATAAGTGATTGTGAAGAGTTGTGAAATTGTCGTAAACGTCCACACCACGTGGCTTGCGGTGATGTAGCAATTCCAAGCGATTTACTTTAGTACTGAGTAATGGTTTACACTTAGATACGCGTCATAGTATTCTTCCCCACGAAGTTACGCTATGATTGATGTATGACCGAAGAAAAACTAATTGCTAAATCATTTGGGTGGGTAAACGTCCACACCACGTGGCTTGCTTCACCTGATGGGATTTTAGACGCAATTAGTAATTTAATGATGTTATTTGAGGGAGATAACGTCGGATATTAAATTGATTGTTTGTTTACATGTGCTTATAGGTTTAGAGAATAGCTATGAACCCACTTTCTGTGATACTTAAGGAACATAAACTCACTGGTCCCAATTATATTGATTGGAAGAGAAATTTGGACATTGTCCTGACTGCTGAAGAGTACAAGTTTGTACTCTCTGATAAATGCCCTGCTGAGCCCACGGCTGCTTCGACTGATGAGGAAAAGGCAACATATCGGAAGTGGAAAAAGGCTGATGAAATGGCTAGGTGCTATATTTTGGCTTCTATGTCAAATGTACTCCAAACCCAACATGAGCCGATGGACACTGCCCGGGATATGATGACTAACCTCAAGGAGATGTTTGGGGAGCAGGATCGTGCGGCAAGGCAAGAAGCCATGAGAGTCCTTATGTCGACTACTCAGTCTGAAGGAACGCCCGTTGGGGAGCACGTTCTTAAGATGATGAGTTTGTTGAATGAACTTGAGGTCCTAGGAGCATCCATTGATGATGAGACGCAAGTCGATATCATACTCCAGTCTCTGACCCCTAGTTTTGAGCAGTTTCGTATGAGCTATAATATGGGTAAACTATCTTATACTCTTGCGCAACTCCTGACTGAACTGAAGGCGGCAGAGGGGATCTACAAGAAGGGCAAGTCTCAAGCGCTTGTAACTACCAGGCCCAAAAGCTTGAAAGCTATTGGAGGTAGGGGCAAGAAAAGGAAGCAAGCCATGAAACCCAGTGGTGCCAAGAGGAATGGACCACGAGTGGGGGCTAGCAAGCCAAAGGGCTTGTGCTTCCGGTGCAAGAAGTCTGGACACTGGAAGTCTGAATGTCCTCTCAGAGGTACGAATTTTTCTTTAGTCGTAAAAACATAGTCAGCGGTATTATCTACCAGAATTCTGGTGTGTAGATATGGAACCACTGACGGTATGTGCATTTCTTTAAATGCAGGGGTTCCAGAAAACCCGGCGACTTAGAAAAGAAGAATTCGAGTCTACATGGGCGAAGCTGTTGGGGTAGCAGCGGTTGCAGTGGAAGACATTTATCTGTTTTAAGTTTTCATCTCAGTTATTGCTTATGTACCCCTTTATCTTGAAAAAGAACTTCGTTCTGGTTTTCTTTATGGATATTTTATTTCTTTAATCATTTGATGGTTTGGATAAGAAATAATGGTGATATCTATTATGGTACATTAGATAGCAATATGTGAATGATGAATCCTTAGTCTACCACGATGCAACAAACCGTAGTGTATAACTTGTTTTACTTATTAGATGTATTTCTCTTATTAATCATTATACTTGTGAATTCTTGTACTTGGTAGTATCTATTCAAAAGGGATTCAAAAGGTCGAAATTGATTTGATCAATTATAGTTGGAGGAATGGACCTCCCGACCTAAGAATCGATCTTGATAGATGATACAACTAAGTTAACCTTTCTGGATAAAGGATGGAATTCGGACAAGTATAGAAAATGATTAATGATTAATGCGGTATGTGTAATTAGAGAAGGTACGAGTCGTTCTTTCAAGAAATACTCGAAGATGGATTAGACTACTTGTTGTGCCATAAAAGCGGAGTGTTTTCAACACAAAGCCATTATGGGGAACCCTCCAAGTATATCCATTGAAAGCCTGCGACTTATTCGCGGAGGCTAACACCCATCTAAATAACACATAGCATAAATCAAAGATTGAGATTAAGCCTCAAGCGACTACACCGTACACTGATGTGTAGACATGGTGTGTCAGAAATAAGAGATAAGATTCTAATAGTAAAAAGGACAAGTTTGTTCGGAACTACCTATGTTCTATGGATTTTTCTGGATACAACGGCACATTCTATGTGGTTGTAGAATAATCCTAGAAGAACAAGTAATTGTAAGTTCAATAGTACTACGAACCAGATGGGTATCCTCACCCGGTTCTTAGAGGAATACTGTTAGATGAACTGCAATGCCCTAACTGACAAAGTACTTTAAAATAGAGGAAAGAAAAGACTGAGAACCAGCCTAACCGAGTAGCGGTACACCACTAACTGCACCTAATGTTATTACTGTTATGCACCGGGACGCCATTGCAGTGGGAGGTTGTTAAGCAACCGGAGATGTTCATAAGACTGGAGGAGTTTTGAACTCTGGATCTAGTATACATGAAATCGATCCCTAGATCTGCATAGATTTGCGAGAAAGGTGTGTTAGAGACGTAATGGAAACAAGGGTGGTGTTTCTCGGAATTTTGTGTAGATGACACTTCATCGTTGGCGACAATGTAAAAGTGTTGTCAGACATAAAATAGAGGTTGTCCAAATAAATCGAGATATAAGATTAAGATGAAGTTGGATCATGTTCTTAGAAATCTTTCGATCTCTAGACAAGAACATTTGTACTTTTCTTTAGATATCTTATACGATTATGGTTTGTTTTAAACATGCACAATTCTGAGAAAGGTTATTGCCTTTCGGGAACAGAATACATCTATCTAAAGGTATGTGTTTCGAACGCATGAAGGAGATAGATATAAACAAAGCAGTTACCTACACTTTGAGTGTGGAGAGCTTTGTAGATGCAATGTTAAAGAACAAGAACCTGATATCAACTATGCGGTTAGTGTAGCGGGAGGATATCAAGGTAATCTGGATAAGAGATATTCGAATGCTGTAAAGTACTTGGAAGTACGTGATTACTGGCAAAACGAAATCTTCTTAGATTACAGTTTCTCAGATCAAAAATCGGAGAAAGACCAGTGTAAGTCGATATCAGGCTATGTGTTCACTTTTAGAAGAGGTGGAACCTAAGGATGAAAGAGTGATGAGCGTGATGCTTGTCGGACTCTATCATAAACCAAATAGCAGCCTCAGAGGCAGCGGAAGTTTTGGTTAGATTCCGGAATGACCTCTGAACTTGGATATGATTCTTGGTTCACCAAAAGGCTATGTACATAGCGGTGCGTGGAGAACTGGAAGAAGTCATAAGTTCGAAAAGTGATGATAACACATAGAGCCAGTACCACCTGATACGAGTCATCGTCAGAGGGACGACGCTGTAGTCACCAAGATAACTTCAGATCGGCAACCTAGATTGCTCATTCACATAATACTTCTGGAAAGTATAACTTAAGCACGTGATGAGTATGGGAGTCGGGAGTTTGGAGGAAATGACTAGACCTTAGTACAAGTGGGAGATTGTTGGAGTTGTGTACTTAATGTCTAGATTTAAGTACCGGTAAACTCCCGGTCATGGCATTTAACCTATTTAATTAATAAACAATTATTTGCATTTAATTAATTATGCAAAATATAGTCCTGGATTTTATACGTTGTAGTTAGTATGGTGGGGCATGGGCACACAGAAGATCATACTATCGGTTACTCGTATTTAATCGAACAGTTGCTCACGACCTAGATGGACACGGACCAATCCATCGGTATAGTCGTTGTGTGAGAGACAAAATAATTTATCTTAATTATTTTATCACACTTGTACACTTGGTGTATTGGGCGGATCAGCTTGAGATTTATTGATTAGGATTGCCTTGGATAATCAATTTAAATCTCAGAGTATTTTATTCTTAATCCCCGATATTATTGCGGGTGTGTATATTTAATACTAGAGGCTTTGATTTTCCAAAGGAATTAACCGATTTAATTATTGGGTTAATTACCGGTAAAGTTGGGTCGCTATATTTTATATATGACATGCCGTGAATACTTGACGGGAAAGTGTATCCCGGAAGGGTTGATAATATCCCCGAGATGAGTTCATAAGGAATTATTGTGTAAACCTCATGAGTGGATTCGTTCCGCACAATAATAAAGGTTGAACGGTACTAGTCTCAGAAATAAGATATGAATATTATTTATTGAGCAATAAATAAATTTATTCATGGATATTTAAATCTTAAATACACAGAATAAATAATACTAAGATGGAGAAATATTATTTGATATAATATGGAATAATATTGGGAGTGCAATTTTATTTATATAGTGGAAAATAAATAAAATTAATATTGATAAGAATTAATGGATTTGGGTTGGACCCAATTTAATTTTCAATATTGAAGCCCAATATTTATTCTCCTTATGATCCCCTACGTAGCCTATATAAGCACTACATGGTCTTCACTTTCAAGAGAGAAAAAATTGACTTACGCCAATCATAAAATCTTGAGAGTGAGGAGGATCCATAGAGTTCGATAGATCGTCGCCCACACGACGTTCGGACGAGGTGCAAGGAATACGCGGGAAGGTCACAAGGTCATCAACCGAATTCGTTTCTCCGTACAACGATTCGAGGTAATAATCATAAACCCCCTTTTATGATTTGTGATTGTTTTAATCGTGATGTGTACATGAACAAGACGATCCGGGAAAGCGTCGAAACTGGGATACGGGGATTGCTCGATCCCCGTCGGAATCGAGAGGGGCGGCCGAACCCTAGGGTTCGACCGCCGGTGTACCGCGCGAGGAAGCCCTGGCTGGACGCCGGGGCGTGCGATCGACCTAGGGTCGATCGCCGGGGATGCCACGGGCTGGTGCCGTGGCGGATCCCCGCCGCCTCCACGGCGGCGTGCGCGAAGAGGCGCCTCGGCTGGGCCGAGGCGGGCGATCGATCATGCGATCGATCGCCGGGGGTGAACCGCGGCTGTTGCCGCGGTGGTCAGCTGGGCTGACCGCCCCTCCTGGTGGCGACGGCGGTGAAGTCGCCGGACTCACCGCCACCCGGGGCTGCCGGAGCAGCCCGGCGATCGCCATGCACGGCGATCGCGAACCCCGCGATGGGGTTCGGCTAGGGTTTAGCCGCGGGTTCATCCCGCGGCGATGCTCTCGTCGAGCCCGGTTCTTCGCGTGGTGTTCGCGTTCGTGGATCCGACTCGTGGGAGAAAATCGGCTGGGGGCGGGCTGCGTGTCTTCGGGCGCGTAGTCTCCAAAGGTCGGACTCCTGCGGATGAGTTGGTGTTCGTGCGAACTCCGGCGACGGGTTTTCGGTCGGGTTATCGGTTCCGCAATTTTTGATAACCCGGGACATCGAATCCCAGCATGGGGACCCCGGTCGATCGAACAGGTCCTTGCACCAAACACCTAACCAGCCAAGTTTGGTGAGGCGCTCGCGCGGTCTTCAAAGCTTGTTTGGCTCGAGAGTACAATGAGTTCTTCACGGTACCGCACGCCTCGGGTAGAGTAGATCGACCTTTACTCGAGTTGATTGATACGTTGGCTCCTTTGGATGGATGAATCGAGCGATTCTCAGTCCGCCTCGACTCGCGAGATATGAACGTGGGTTCGATTATTACAATCTACACCACACGTGTGTCCCAACAAGTGATTATTACAATCAACTTGTGGTTCCTCAAATCAAAGTGATCACGCACTTGACTTGGCAAAGGTAACGGTTTTATAGCCTTGTAATCGGCTCTAGTGTTTTAGATAACACCCAACTATACAAGCACTGCTTGTTAATAAACCACTCGGTTTTATTAATGATCCAAAGATGATTTTTACAATGGTATGAGGCTCCTTATATAGGAGTAGTTCCTTGGTCCCTAAGCTAAAGAAAATAATATAAAAATGATTAGAGAATCCCAACACTTGGAAACTCTATCACATCCTAATCTAAAGAATCCTAAGATACTTTAGATACTATTTTCCCTAATTACTTAATTAAATAATCTAACTAATTAATTAAATAATAAAAAGAAAATAATAAACTAAACTAAAGATTAATTAATATTAATAAATTAATATTAATTAATCGGATAGGATGGGCGCGACGCTCTTCGGCCGCCCACTACCGCCGCCTTCGACCGCCGTGTGTAGCCGGAATATTCGCCGGAATATTCCCAATCCTTCGACGCCGCCGTTAGCCATCATCATTCGCCTCATGTGTATGTGGCCAATGAATCCCCAGAGATCGCCTATGTGATCTCTATCACTTCTCGTCCCTTGGTTCGTACATCGCTGCGGGATGCTACGAGTACTACCGTAGACGCTCGTGGCTAGTATCTCGCTACGAAGTGCTACGAGAACTGCCGTATGGGCTCGTATCGCGCTGCGAGAAGCATCGCGTACAACCGCATCCATAGCATCGAGCGCTGTCTCGCTCCGATTGCTCATTGACAACTCGTGTCCACTCCCGCGTCGCCTCATAGGTATCGTGCGGATTCGCATAGAAAACCTCTTAAGTGACTTGCTACGGGGTGCTATGATAGACTTGAACGCTGGCTCGTTCTGTGTCTCATAGTAATCCTTGAGCGCATCATCGCTCTGCATCTCTCGTAGTATTTGGACGAATGTCTCGTACACTACTTCGAGAATTGACGTTAATACGTCCTTTAGCTCACGTACTCGGCCTGGTGACTCGTTGATACGAGTGCTAATCGAAGCCTCCACTAGTGATTCGTACGCTGCCTCGTACGGTCTCGTAGCGGGTGTCTCGATTACCCTGACTCGGGTGGTTGACTCGTAGCGAGCTACGGTCCTCGAGTCACGGTTCGCATCATTCCCCCTTCCTTTAAAACTATACTTGCCCTCAAGTATATCTTCAAGGTAGGAACGCGTCGCCGCCTCTACGCTCGAGTCATGTTGAAAATAAATTTTCAACTTGGCTCTCGCCTCGCCTTTGGTGTTGACTTGTACGTCTCGTGGGTGCCACGCCCTTGAAACTCCAAGCTTCACCTCGGCTCCGTCCATACGGCTCTCGTCTCGTTGATGATACCAATTCTGATGGCTTGTGTATCTCAACTCAACTAGGCCCATGGCTCGCTCCTTAGCTTCGTACTTGATCTTTGAGTCTTGTTGGTTTTGCCGTGCCAACACGCCTCGCTTCAAGTGCTCCGCCTCGGACCACCGTGTTGGGATATGTCCTTCGATCCTACGTGTGCAATCGATAAAGTCATAAGGTCGTCTATGGATGTTAAATTATTATTTGATAATATTAAATTGTTGGGAACAATATAATATTGATCGATAAATCATACCTACAGGGTCACACACGGACTCAAAGATGATGTACGATGCTTGATATATATATTGATTTAGAATCAATATTTACGTGGATTTAATTCACATGCATGGGATGCATGGCTTGCATGGATGCATGTCACATAGTGTGACATGGCATGCCACACAAGCAAGTGGGACCACATACAATGCATAGTGGCATGTGTATGTGGCATGACCTTTCACCTCCTTTGTAACCCCTTTTACATGTTAATGGTGCATTATGATGCCCATTATGTTGTAGGTTACAAAGGGGAGTAATGTGGTGAATAATGAGGTTATAATATGGATGAAAATCAGATTTTCATCACACATTACCTTTACCCACGAAATTCACACCAAAGAGAGAGAGGAGAAAGTGTTCTTGGAGAACCGACTCGATCAAGCAAAGTGTTCGTCATTCGGGTTCGTGTGCAACACGTAGAGGCCGGGCCATTTGTGCGGCTTCAACATCCGGGCGATCCAAAGGCGTGACGAGGTCATTCCAAAGGTGAACATTTCGAGGCTGATCCATTTGAGGTGGTTCAATCGACTCAACACCACCTCAACGACATCACGAATCACTTCGTCACCAAAAGTAAGATCTCGTTGATATCTCTCTCTATATATATATTGGATGTATATATTTATATATAAATATATGTGTGTCTATACATATTTGTGTGCACTAAGATCATGGCATAGTAGATCTATCGCTTTACACGCTTCCGCACACACAGTATATCGATCGGATCGGTATATCGTAACCATCAATTGGTATCAGAGCCTAGGGCTCGTGCACACTTTTGTGTTGGACACAATATGTTTAAATCAACATAATTGGCTTAATTGTTTTATGTGATTATGTGATTATATGTTTAGATATAATTCTGGCCACCGTTAGTGGTCGGGTGAATGGAATTGTCGTTTTTTACGTACGATTGGCCATAGTTTTGGAGGGCTGCGTCCCTTGGAATCTTTTGTAATAGATAGGTTTTTTCTATTCAAAAATGTATTGTTCAATGTGTAAGCAATGGATTGAATCCATGGATCGACATTGGATATCGGCTCTCCGGTGAAAACGAGAAGAAACGAAGCAAAACGAAGTGAAACGGGCGAAAACCGGGCTGCTGGAGCAAAACGGCGGGCGCCGTTTGTGCTCCGGCGGGCGCCGCTTTGGAAACGGCGACCGCCGAAAGGCTCTTTTCAGGTCAGCCCCGATTCTGTACCCTTTTGGCGGGCGCCGTTTTGGAAACGGCGACCGCCGGTGGTGTTCGGCGACCGCCGTTTGTGAAACGGCGGGCGCCGTTCGTGGTTTTTGGGGTACGGACTAAGGTTGACCTAAATCGGCGGGCGTGGACCAGTCCAGAAGATGTTCAAGGCCTATTTTATTGCTTTTAATCTTTTCGTTTGAGAATTGTGAGGTTCTAGGGGCCTTTCGATTACGTATTTAATTGTTTTGCTAGTTATAGGATGTTTTATGTTATAAATGTTCAACTTACATATAAACACCTATGCATGCAAGTTCCCAAAAATAATGAGTATAATGTCTTGTCCAAAAACATCACACTCATGAAGCCCTCGATCATAAGTTGGTAGGTCCGCCTCAGCGGGGTACTACTTGTTATCTTGGGATAAGTGGGAGTAAAGGTTAGACCTTTACACGTGAGTTTGGTTTTCTCATCGATAGATCCACTGCAGGCGTGGCTATCGAGACATGAGATGAGAATGGGACTCTCATCGACCGAGAGTGACATTAGATGTCATTAACATGGGATGTCTACCTATCTTGGACTTCTTAAGTGCGGACTCAGTCGGCTTAAGAATTTGCAAGATGAGGGTCTTGGGATTGTTTTGTTCAAGGGAACAAAGATATTAGATATCGATTGAACAAAATGGAATAAATAAGTAGCTTGTTAGACAATCTTATTTGTTTACCGCTTTGTGAATGTTTACATACTTTATTTATCTTTCTTTTGTAGTTTATAATGTTAATTTCAACTCGATTCAAGTTTGGTTCAATTCTTGATTATGAAAAATTGAACAACATAAATTTTCTTGATTCACAACGTAATTTGAGGATGGTCCTCAAATACGAAGACAATGAAAATGTGTTAAATAACCACATCCTAAGATATCATTGAACAACTCAATAGCATGTTCGGGGAATATGCTAAGATTGAGCGGTTCGGTATGACCAGGGTCATCGCTTCAGCTAGGCTGGAAAAATGGAAATCTATGGAATCACATGTGCAACAAATGATTAGATTATTTGCTTCAAGTGACCGCCTAGATTTTTCCTATGATGATTATTTGGCAACCGATTTCATACTTCAATCTCATGATGGTTATAATGCCTTTAGGCTAAAATTTCCACATGAATGGTTTGAAGAAATCGCTTCGTGAGCTCCACGGGATGCTCAAGGCTGCTGAGCCGGCGATAGATAAGGACCCTAAGAGGGAAATCTTATGATATGGGATCCGGTATTCAAAAGAGCATGGGCAAGAAGGCTACTAGGGTTCCTAGGGAATCTCAATGCGTCTACTGCAAAAGTGTTGGACACTACTTGCAAGCATATAAAAATTCATATTTTATTCAATTTCAAAACAAATGCCTAATTTGTCTTTCATTTGATGGATTATAAGGTTAGGATTATTTACACCTCGGGGAGTGATTTAATCCAAAACACTTAAGTTCATTAATGACACAAATTAGAGACTTTCGAGCCATTGGATGGCGTGAAACGATTGTCTGGTTGGCTCCCTCATATTTTATGAGAGATAGGACTTCAATTGCATGATAATATCGCTGGTTAGAAAACTTCGATTTTTCACTTACGATTTATCACGTTTTGACATTGTATTAATTTTGAATGGGAAATTTGAATGAGACTCAATTATTGGGAATAATTGAATTTGCCCAAAGTTCAAAGAAGATGTGAAGAACGGGGTTGCTTCATCTTCAAGTATTAATGATATAGACATTAAACTTCACAAATTCTACTTCTTGGGTATTGGATGCCAAATGTGGTTCTCACTTTTTTATGTGGAGGAACTACATAGAAGTATAAGTTTGGTGAATAGAGATGTCGATCTACGGGCAAGAAATGGAGCGAAGGTCGCTGCATTAGCCGTATGATCATATGATGTTGTTTTGCCTTAGGGCCTTGTTTTAGTATTATAACTATGTAATTTCGTACCTTCAATAAACAATGAATATTGGTTCAGTATTAGATACTGATGGATTAGTTTTTTCATTATTAAATAGTTTGGTAACTATTTTAATTGTGAATTATTCTTTGTTTTGGTATGATTATTATATTGTTTATGTATACTTTAAACTTGACAAATCATATATATCATTAAGACCAAAGGCCAAATCGAATAAGTATCGATGAGACATAACTGAAACATTGTTGATTAGATCAAATCAAAATCTAAACATGTAACGAAGCTTCTTTTAAAAGGAATTTTAGAATCATTTGACTTGGAGTCATTTGATACATGTGAATGATGTGTGATTGAAAAGATAACAATGTCACCTTTCTTGGAGAAAGGAGAACATGTGAGTAATTAGGGATGATCCATACTGATGTATGTGGAACCTATTAGTTCACAAGCACATGAAGGTTATGTTTCGGAAAAGAGAAAACAAACTATATTAGATATAGTTCGACCGTTCGATGAGAGGTCTAAATGAACTACTGGTCTCTTTTGGGAACACACAATTCTAGACCTCAACTTATACACTGAATAGGACGCTGTCAAAAGCTGTTGATAAGACACCATACTAGGTATGGAAAGGGAGGGTTCCTAAATTGTTTTCATCAAGATTTGAGGTTCTAAAAGCTTCTCTGACGAGATTTATCTCTATAGAGCTTGAACTCAAATGGGATAAAAGTTTCCTTATGGTATGTCCATAAGAAACTCGAGGGTACAACTTCTACGATCTATTTGAGAACAATATTTTGTTGCTCGAGATAGTGATTTTCTTGAAAAGAGTTATCTTTCCTAGAAATTCAGTGGGAGCTCGGTTGTCTTGAACGAGGTTCAAGTGAAACAACCAATGATTAATACTCAAGACTGGGTTGAGAGTATTCTTATGGTTTTGGAAGCCATACCAGCCCTCGTAGGTACGAAAGGCATAAATCTATCTCTATTATTCAAATACATAGATATTGTGACCAATGAGAGATATGAATTCATGCTTTTGGAAAGCGGCGAACCTTCGACCTAATTCCAAGCTATGACGAGTCCAGCTACTGAAAATTGGCATGGTGCCATGAAATCTGAGATGATATCAATATCTGATAATCAAGTTTGGAACTTGATATATTTGCATCACGGGGTTAAACCCATTGAATGCTAATAGATCTTTAAGATCTAAACAGACAGATGGAAAACCTAGGGTTTTCAAAGCAAGGTTGATGGTAAAAGTTTTATTCACGAGGTGGATTATGGAAAAACTTTCACCTGTTGCTTTGATTAAATCATTCAGATCATCTTAGCCATTGCTACTCATCTTGATAATGAGGTATGGTAATATTGGATGTTAAAACTAACTTCTTGAATTGGATTCTAGAAGAGAATGTGTTTTGACACAGCCAAAGAGTTTTATCGATCCTAATAAGGCTGAGAAATTATGCAATCTTATAATTCCATTTATGGAATAAAGCAAAGCATATCGGAGTAGCAGTCTTCAGTTCAATGAATCCATACTGGGTTTTGGATTTCAGAGGAACTCGTAAGAATCTTGTTTTACAAGAAGAACAGTGGGAGTTACGTTGTATACATTGTGTTGTATGTCGATGACATACTCCTTATTGGAAACAATGTTTCTATGCTTAATTCTATTAAAGAATGGCTTGGAAATTGTTTTCAACAAAGGATCTTGGAGAAGCACAGTACATATTGGGCATCAAGATCTGTCGGAACAGATCGAAAATGATGTTTGGACTTAGTCAAGTGACCTATATTGATAAGGTACTTGATAAGTTCAGAATGAAAGACGCCAAAAGGGTCTCATTCCAATGAGTCATGACACATCTCTTAGCAAGATGCAAGGCCCTACGGGACTTGATGAGCAAAAGAGGATGGAAAACATTCCTTATGCTTCGGCAATAGGGTCTATAATGTACGCCATGATATGTACACGACCGGACGTATCGTATGCTTTGAGCATGACGAGTCAGTTTCAAGGAAATCCAGGTGAGGCGCGTTAGACTGCGACCAAGAATTTTCTTATGTACCTTAGATGGACAAAAGAATATTTTGTTGTCTTTGGAAGACAAAAAGAGTTGATATTAACAAGCTGTTTGAATGCTAACTTCAAAACAGACTAAGATAATTTCCGATTTTAATCTGGTTATATCTTTTGTCTAGTTAGAGGTGATATTTGCTGGAATAGTTCCATGCAATGCAATATAGCTGATTAAACTACAGAAGCTGAGCACACTATTGCATTGGATGCAGTAATGTTGGCAGTTAGGATTTAAAAGTTCTTGAATGAACTAGGTGGCGTAACTAGCTCAGCCCATCCGATAGTTCTCTATTTATAGTAGAGTTATCGCGCAAGCCTATGAGCTAGGAAGCACCACAAGTCTAAAACTGGTGCTCAGGAAGTTTCACATTATTTGGGAGATAGTTTTGTGGAGACATCGAGATAATAAAGTTGCAACTTTTGGTAAGGTTGCAAACCCGCTTTCTAAACCTCTCCAGCAGTTTAAGCTTGAGGCTTTCACGACTGCAATAGATATCAGACATCTTAGAGATGGGTTGTGATTTCTATTACTGTATTAGATAATTTTGGAGATTTGGTAAACATTCACTCATATGTATAATACATAATTCTTCATATAAATATGGTTTAATTTATATGAATTGTCCAAATGATTAAGTTATATCAATTGGGTTATGAGGTCGACTTACCGCATAATGAAGTCCCAATGGTTGAACTGATATACTTGAATCATATAGCTGTTCCTGGTTCGTATAATCGAGTACGGACAAACCGATAATACAAAGAACTAGATTGTAATGTGTACTATAGCGCCGCTTCATGGGCTAGTGATGTGGGACATCAAGTACAATTACATAGATATTAGCTGGGAGCTAATGATCGAACAGACCCGACTGGAATAGTATTTAAGATTTCGAGTCATAATACTATTTCATTGACTGTCGAGCAATTTCCTCTGACCTGAGTAGTCCAGAGTAATTCCATTGTGAAATGGTGTACTTTGATACAAGTAAATGCCTTTCGTAAAATGAGGTTATAAAACTTGTTATTGGGTATATCAGGAAGCAAGTGGGAGAGCTTGGATTGACAAGATGGGATTGTCCTCCATTTTATAATGGGATACATGTCTTACCGGCCGCTTGGAGAGTCGAGACTGTGGAAAATACGTGGCCACGTCCAGATTCGTATCATAGTGATAAATCTGGTTTTACAGTCTGTCTCAAAGTCCAAGAAAGGTTTGAACCGATTGAGGATGACTCGAGTCTTGCCTCAAGTTCAAATTTAGACATAAAGTGACAACAGGAAATTGGCAGCACACTGGCTCTGAAGGCCAAGTGGGAGATTGTTGGGATATGTCCTTCGATCCTACGTGTGCAATCGATAAAGTCATAAGGTCGTCTATGGATGTTAAATTATTATTTGATAATATTAAATTGTTGGGAACAATATAATATTGATCGATAAATCATACCTACAGGGTCACACACGGACTCAAAGATGATGTACGATGCTTGATATATATATTGATTTAGAATCAATATTTACGTGGATTTAATTCACATGCATGGGATGCATGGCTTGCATGGATGCATGTCACATAGTGTGACATGGCATGCCACACAAGCAAGTGGGACCACATACAATGCATAGTGGCATGTGTATGTGGCATGACCTTTCACCTCCTTTGTAACCCCTTTTGCATGTTAATGGTGCATTATGATGCCCATTATGTTGTAGGTTACAAAGGGGAGTAATGTGGTGAATAATGAGGTTATAATATGGATGAAAATCAGATTTTCATCACACATTACCTTTACCCACGAAATTCACACCAAAGAGAGAGAGGAGAAAGTGTTCTTGGAGAACCGACTCGATCAAGCAAAGTGTTCGTCATTCGGGTTCGTGTGCAACACGTAGAGGCCGGGCCATTTGTGCGGCTTCAACATCCGGGCGATCCAAAGGCGTGACGAGGTCATTCCAAAGGTGAACATTTCGAGGCTGATCCATTTGAGGTGGTTCAGTCGACTCAACACCACCTCAACGACATCACGAATCACTTCGTCACCAAAAGTAAGATCTCGTTGATATCTCTCTCTATATATATATATTGGATGTATATATATATATATAAATATATGTGTGTCTATACATATTTGTGTGCACTAAGATCATGGCATAGTAGATCTATCGCTTTACACGCTTCCGCACACACAGTATATCGATCGGATCGGTATATCGTAACCATCACACCGTCCTCGTTCTATGGGTCCACAGGATTCGCTCCTTAAACGATCAAATCGTAGAGCTTTGAAGTTCTCGTCATCCCCATGGAACTTCCATGTAGAGTCTCGTAGCTTGTCCAGGTTGCCAACCCTTCGAGCCACGCTCCTCCCGTACTCACGTGAGTACGCATGACTTAGCCTCGAACCTTCGTGGCTTCGTCGTTGCTCGACGCCCCTCCGTGTCTTGTCCCGAACGCTCCTCCATGACAGAGTCGTGCCTCGGCCTTCGACATGGAAATCGATCCATCGTTCGACTCTGATGAGTATCGATCTTTGACACCATGATGCATCACGCTGTGGCTTGGCTTGCTTCCTCTCGTACCATATTACGTGGTCCTTCGAGTCGTCTCGCCTCACCTTGGATAGCCTCCTCTTGAACGCACGATCGTGTGTCCTTGGAGCATCCTTCTCGCGGTTCTTCACAGCAACAGGTGTTGTGAATCGCCGTGTGCTACGCCGCACCTCCTCCAATCTTCGAGCATCAAAGATTGTGGACTTAGCCATCTCCGTGGCCGCTTCGAGGACATCTTGCCTCGGAAGTAGGGTTCTCGTGACTTTGCTTCGCGGCATCGTCTTCGAATCCCTTGAGCTCTTCACCAACTACGTGGCCAACTCAATACAACTCAAAAACAGGAGCCCTTCGAAAATTACTTTCGAAAAACTCCTCTCAATGAGAGCACCAGTTGATGGGGACCCCGGTCGATCGAACAGGTCCTTGCACCAAACACCTAACCAGCCAAGTTTGTTGAGGCGCTCGCGCGGTCTTCAAAGCTTGTTTGGCTCGAGAGTACAATGAGTTCTTCACGGTACCGCACGCCTCGGGTAGAGTAGATCGACCTTTACTCGAGTTGATTGATACGTTGGCTCCTTTGGATGGATGAATCGAGCGATTCTCAGTCCGCCTCGACTCGCGAGATATGAACGTGGGTTCGATTATTACAATCTACACCACACGTGTGTCCCAACAAGTGATTATTACAATCAACTTGTGGTTCCTCAAATCAAAGTGATCACGCACTTGACTTGGCAAAGGTAACGGTTTTATAGCCTTGTAATCGGCTCTAGTGTTTTAGATAACACCCAACTATACAAGCACTGCTTGTTAATAAACCACTCGGTTTTATTAATGATCCAAAGATGATTTTTACAATGGTATGAGGCTCCTTATATAGGAGTAGTTCCTTGGTCCCTAAGCTAAAGAAAATAATATAAAAATGATTAGAGAATCCCAACACTTGGAAACTCTATCACATCCTAATCTAAAGAATCCTAAGATACTTTAGATACTATTTTCCCTAATTACTTAATTAAATAATCTAACTAATTAATTAAATAATAAAAAGAAAATAATAAACTAAACTAAAGATTAATTAATATTAATAAATTAATATTAATTAATCGGATAGGATGGGCGCGACGCTCTTCGGCCGCCCACTACCGCCGCCTTCGACCGCCGTGTGTAGCCGGAATATTCGCCGGAATATTCCCAATCCTTCGACGCCGCCGTTAGCCATCATCATTCGCCTCATGTGTATGTGGCCAATGAATCCCCAGAGATCGCCTATGTGATCTCTATCACTTCTCGTCCCTTGGTTCGTACATCGCTGCGGGATGCTACGAGTACTACCGTAGACGCTCGTGGCTAGTATCTCGCTACGAAGTGCTACGAGAACTGCCGTATGGGCTCGTATCGCGCTGCGAGAAGCATCGCGTACAACCGCATCCATAGCATCGAGCGCTGTCTCGCTCCGATTGCTCATTGACAACTCGTGTCCACTCCCGCGTCGCCTCATAGGTATCGTGCGGATTCGCATAGAAAACCTCTTAAGTGACTTGCTACGGGGTGCTATGATAGACTTGAACGCTGGCTCGTTCTGTGTCTCATAGTAATCCTTGAGCGCATCATCGCTCTGCATCTCTCGTAGTATTTGGACGAATGTCTCGTACACTACTTCGAAAATTGACGTTAATACGTCCTTTAGCTCACGTACTCGGCCTGGTGACTCGTTGATACGAGTGCTAATCGAAGCCTCCACTAGTGATTCGTACGCTGCCTCGTACGGTCTCGTAGCGGGTGTCTCGATTACCCTGACTCGGGTGGTTGACTCGTAGCGATCTACGGTCCTCGAGTCACGGTTCGCATCATCAGCCCCGCACGCCCGCTACGGGCGAACCCGTAGCACATACGGGGCAGCTACGGGCGACCCCGTAGCATACCCGCGATCGAGCTCACGGGCTCGATCTCCCCTCGGCTCCAGCTGAGGGTTTCTCCACGCGACGCCGCCGGTGAGGGGCTGGGGTTCACCCGCCGTGGCACCAGCCCACGGCGAACCCCCGCGGTCGACCCGAGGTCGACCCCACGCCCCGGCGTCCAGCCGGGGCTCATCCCTTGTCCGCGCGCCGGCGGTCGAACCCTAGGGTTCGGCCGCCACCCTCGATCCCACCGAGGGTTTTCTCGACCTTCGCTGGGGATCTCGAATCCCCGTCCCCGAAGTTCGTACGTTTACCCGGATCGTGTGTTCATGTATACGCTACAATTAATTCACACAAAATCATAAAAGAGGGTTTATGATTTATTACCTTCGATTCGTTGTACGGAGAAACGAATTTACGCGTTGATGACCTTGCGATCTTCCCACGTATTCCTTGCACTTCGTCCGAACGTCGTGTGGGCGACGATCTATCGAACTCCTATGGATCTCCTTCACTCTCCAAGACTTTATGATTGGCGTAGGTTATCTTGTGTTATGAAAAGTGAAGACCATGTAGTGCTTTTATAGGCTACGTAGGGGATCAAAAGGAGATTAAATATTGGGCTTCTAATATTGAAGATTAAATTGAGCCCAATGCTCAAGTCCATTAATCCTTATCAATATTAATTAATTTATTTTCCACTATATAAATTAATTGCACTCCCAATATTAAACCATATTATATCAAATAATATTTCTCCGGTTAGTATTATTTATTCCGTGTATTTAAGATTTAAATATCCATGAATAAATTTATTTATTGCTCAATAAATATTATTCATTTCTTATATCCGAGAATAGTACCGTTCAACCTTAATTATTATGCGGATTAAATCCACCTGCAGGGTTTACATAATAATTCCTTATGAACTCATCTCGGGGATATTATCAACCCTTACGGGATACACTTTCTCGTCAAGTATTCACGGCATGTCGTATATAAAATATAGTGACCCAACTTAACCGGTAATTAACCCAATAATTAAATCGGTTAATTCCTTTGGAAAATCAAAGTCACTTATATTAAATATACACACCCGCAATAATATCGGGGATTAAGAATAAAATACTCTGAGATTTAAATTGATTATCCAAGGCAATCCTAATCAATAAATCTCAAGCGATCCGCCCAATACACCAAGTGTACAAGTGTGATAAAATAATTAAGATAAATTATTTTCTCTCTCACACAACGACTATACTGATGGATTGGTCCGTGTCCATCTAGGTCGTGAGAAACTGTTCGATTAAATACGAGTAACCGATAGTATGATCTTCTGTGCGCCCATGCTTGCACCATACTAACTACAACGTATAAAATCCAGGACTATGATTTGCATATATTAATTAATAATAATTAATTGCAAATAATTGTTTATTAATTAAATAGGTTAAATGCCATGACCGGGAGTTTTCCGATACTTAAATCTAGACATTAAGTACACAACTCCAACAAAAACGAGAACATGAGATCTGCTATGCGGCTAGCATAGTGGGAGGATATCAAGGTAATCCTGGAAAGGAATACTTGACTGCTGTAATGAACATTTTAAGTACTTTCGAAGTACTGGAAACTATGTTACGGAGCAAGCAAGCATTTCCTTTGGATTATATTCTCTTAGATTTCTAATCGAATGAGGACCGGTGTAAGTCGATATCAGGCTATGTGTTTCACTATTGAAGGAGAAGGAGTTTTAACATGGAAGAGTGATAAGCACGATGCTTTTCGGACTCTGCCATGGGTAACCAAATAGCGGCCTCAGAGGCAGCGGAAGTTTTGGTATAGCTCCGGGATAATCTCTGGGACTTAGATGTGATTCTTAATTTGCCAAAGGCTATGTAAATAGCGGTGCGATGGCAAATGGTAAGAAATCACAAGTCCATAAGTGTAAGATAACACATAGTGCAAGTACCACCTGATACGAGTCATCGTCGAGGGAGACGACGCTGTAGTCACCAAGATAACTTCAGAGCGGCAACTTAGATTGCTCATTCACATAGTACTTCTTGGAAGTACAACTTAAGCACGTGATGAGTATGGGAGTCGGGAGTTTGGAGGAAATGACTAGGCCTTAGTACAAGTGGGAGATTGTTGGAGTTGTGTACTTAATGTCTAGATTTAAGTAACGGAAACTCACGATCCATTGCCACTGATCTATTTAATTAAATAAACAATTATTTGCATTTAATTATTTATAATTAAATATATGCAAATTATAGTCCTGGATTCTATACGTTGTAGTTAGTATGGTGTGTCGGGCCCACACAGAAGGTCATACTATCGGTTACTCGTATTTAATCGAACAGTTGCTCACGACCTAGATGGACACGGACCAATCCATCGGTATAGTCGTTGTGTGAGAGAGAAAATAATCTGTCTTGATTATTTTATCACACTTGTACACTTGGTGTATTGAGCGGATCGTTTGAGATTTATCGATTAGGATTGCCGGCGATAATCGATTTAAGTCTCAGTGTATTTTATTCTTAATCCCCGATACTATTGCGGGTGTGTATATTTAATATAAGTGACTTTGATTTTCCAAAGGAATTAACCGATTTAATTATTGGGTTAATTACCGGTTAAGTTGGGTCACTATATTTTATATATGACATGCCGTGAATACTTGACGGAAAAGTGTATCCCGTAAGGGTTGATAATATCCCCGAGATGAGTTCATAAGGAATTATTATGTAAACCCTGCAGGTGAATTTGTTCCGCATAGTAATTAAGGTTGAATGGTACTATTCTGGGATATAAGAGATGAATAAATTAATTAGCAATAAATTAATTTTATTCATGGATATTTATATCTTAAATACACGGAATAAATAATACTACCGGAGAAATATTATTTGATATAATATGGTTTAATATTGGGAGTGCAATTAATTTTATATAGTGGAAAATAGAATTAATTAATATTAATGGATTAATAGATTTGGGCTTGGGCTCAATTTAATCATTAATATTGGAAGCCCAATATTCCACCTCCTTAAGATCCCCTACGTAGCCTATAAAAGCACTACATGGTCTTCTCTATTCTCATAACTTGAAGATCACAATTCTAGAGAGAGAAAGGAGAGAAGGAGATCCATAGTGTTCAGAGGATCGTCGCCCACCCGACGTTCGAACAAGTGCAAGGAATACGTGGGAAGATCTCAAGGTCATCATAAGATCTCGTTTCTCCGCAAAACGAATCGAAAGGTGAATTAAATTTCCGCAATTTAATTCTAGTTTATTGATCAATTATCGAAGAACAAAGATCCAAAAGTTCGAACCCGGATTAGACGAACGATCACGCGGTGGTGGCGAAGCCACCGGACCGCGGGATCGCCGCCTAGGGTTTCGGCGGGGCGAGAGGGTCGAACCCTCGGCTGGAGCTGAGGGCGTGCGATCGATCCTCATGATCGATCGCGGAGGGCGCGGGCTGGTGCCGCCCCTCCCCACCGTGAAGGTGGTCGACCTTCAGGCGGCGGCGAGTCGCCGGACTCGCCGCGGGGGCTGCTGGGCAGCCCCACCCCGATCGATCGCCGGCGTGCGATCGATCCCAATCGATCGCGTGAACCCCGTCTCGCGGGGGTTCGGCTGGGGGCGGGCTGCGTGCCTTCGGGTGCGTGGTCTCCAAAGGCCGGACTCCGGCGGATGAGTCGGCGTTCATTGTTGGAAATCGATATCCCGGAATTAATAAATTAATTAAAATTAATTATCTAATTAATTCCGACCGAAATCCTTCGGAGAACGAATATCCGGAATTGTCAATGCGGAACGACAATTCCAATCGACTCCCGGTTGCCGGAACATCCCGCCACGATTCACCACGCGAAGCCGGACTCAACCAAACCCTAACCACGGGGATAGCCCGGGCTGTTCGGTCGAGCCCTCGCGAAGGGCTCGCGGCTGTCCTTGGCAGCCGCCTAGGGCTGCTCGTAGCAGCCCGTCGGGCATGGCCGAACCCTCCCGGACAGCCCACATCAAACCCTAGCAGTGGCCCGAGCCGCCGCTTGTTCGATCGGGGCGTGCGCACGTCACCGGACGTGCGCTGGGGTTCGGCTCGTACAGCCCCGTGCATGGACTCGCATCGCACGCGAGTCCGCTGCGAGAAAACTCGCAGCTCGCTGCGAGCGCGCACGGGGAGGGCTCGGACAGCCCGCGAATCCGCTACGGGAAAACCCGTAGCTCGCGGCCGAGCCCGTGCGTTCGAGTCCTTCGGCATCCAGCCGAGGCTCACGCCCCCTCGACCCTCTCATGCTCGAGCCGTTGAGCCGCCGGCGGTCCGGTGATCTTCGATCACCACCGCCCGGTTCAACCTCGACATGGGTCGCGTTCACGGATCTTGGTTCACGATATTTTTACAATAATTAAAACGATTAAATCATAAAGGGGGTTTTACGATTTACCTCGTTCTCGTTGTTCGGAAAAACGAAGAACTCAATTGATGACCTTGAGATCTTCCCACGTATTCCTTGCACTAGCTCGAACGTCGGGTGGGCGACGATCTTCCGAACTCCATGGATCTCCTCCACTCTTCAAGAACTTTATGATTGGCGTATCTTAGGTTAATGAATTGTGAAGACCATGTAGTGCTTTTATAGGCTACGTAGGGGATCAAAAGGAGATTAAATATTGGGCTTCTAATATTGAAAATTAAATTGGGTCCAACCCAAATCCATTAATTCTTATCAATATTAATTTTATTTATTTTCCACTATATAAATAAAATTGCACTCCCAATATTTATCCATATTATATCAAATAATATTTCTCCGGTAGTATTATTTATTCCGTGTATTTAAGATTTAAATATCCATGAATAAATTTATTTATTGCTCAATAAATATTATTCATTTCTTATATCCGAGAATAGTACCGTTCAACCTTAATTATTATGCGGATTAAATCCACCTGCAGGGTTTACATAATAATTTCTTATGAACTCATCTCGGGGATATTATCAACCCTTACGGGATACACTTTCCCGTCAAGTATTCACGGCATGTCATATATAAAATATAGTGACCCAACTCAACCGGTAATTGACCCAGTAATTAAACCGGTCAATTCCTTTGGAAAATCAAAGTCACTTATATTAAATATACACACCCGCAATAGTATCGGGGATTAAGAATAAAATACACTGAGACTTAAATCGATTATCGCCGGCAATCCTAATCGATAAATCTCAAACGATCCGCTCAATACACCAAGTGTACAAGTGTGATAAAGTAATCAAGGCAGATCATTTTCTCTCTCACACAACGACTATACCGATGGATTGGTCCGTGTCCATCTAGGTCGTGAGCAACTGTTCGATTAAATACGAGTAACCGATAGTATGATCTTCTGTGTGGGCCCGACACACCATACTAACTACAACGTATAGAATCCAGGACTATAATTTGCATATATTTAATTATAAATAATTAAACGCAAATAATTGTTTATTTAATTAAATAGATTAATGGCAATGGATTGGGAGTTTCCGTTACTTAAATCTAGACATTAAGTACACAACTCCAACAATCTCCCACTTGTACTAAGGTCTAGTCATTTCCTCCAAACTCCCGACTCTCATACTCATCACGTGCTTAAGTTGTACTTCCAAGAAGTACTATGTGAATGAGCACTCTAGGTTGCCGCTCTGAAGTTATCTTGGTGACTACAGCGTCGTCTCCCTTGACGATGACTCGTATCAGGTGGTACTTGCTCTATGTGTTATCTTACACTTATGGACTTGTGATTTCTTACCATTTGCCATCGCACCGCTATTTACATAGCCTTTGACAAATTAAGAATCACATCTAAGTCCCAGAGATTATCCCGGAGCTATACCAAAACTTCCGCTGCCTCTGAGGCCGCTATTTGGTTACTCATGGCAGAGTCCGAAAAGCATCGTGCTTATCACTCTTCCATGTTAAAACTCCTTCTCCTTCAATAGTGAAACACATAGCCTTATATCGACTTACACTGGTCCTCATTCGATTAGAAATCTAAGAGAATGTAATCCAAAGGAAAAACTTGTCTGCTCCGTAATCCAGAACATAGTTTCCAGTACTTTGAAAGTACTTAAAATGTTCATTACAGCAGTCGAGTATTCCTTTCCAGGATTACCTTGATATCCTCCCACTATACTAACCGCATAGCAGATATCAGGTTCTCGTTTTTAACATTGCATTTATCAAGCTTTCCACATTTGAAGTGTAGGAAACCGCTTTCATTGCTTCTATCTCCTTTTGTGTTCCAAAACACATATCCTTAGATAGATGCATTCCGTATCTGAAAGGTAACGAACCTTTCTCGGAATCTTGCATGTTGAAACGAACTATAATCATATATATGTAAGATGTCTAGGAGAAGTACAACTTCTTCCTATATCTTTCATAATGATTTATCCAGACAACCATCATTTCATGTCTGATTACATCTTTACATTGTTGCCAATGATAAAATGTTATCTACATAAAAACCCGAGAAACTGTTGGAGTTGTGTACTTAATGTCTAGATTTAAGTACCGGTAAACTCCCGGTCATGGCATTTAACCTATTTAATTAATAAACAATTATTTGCAATTAATTAATTATGCAAAATATAGTCCTGGATTTTATACGTTGTAGTTAGTATGGTGCTGCATGGGCGCACAGAAGATCATACTATCGGTTACTCGTATTTAATCGAACAGTTGCTCACGACCTAGATGGACACGGACCAATCCATCGGTATAGTCGTTGTGTGAGAGAGAAAATAATTTATCTTAATTATTTTATCACACTTGTACACTTGGTGTATTGGGCGGATCAGCTTGAGATTTATTGATTAGGATTGCCTTGGATAATCAATTTAAATCTCGGAGTATTTTATTCTTAATCCCCGATATTATTGCGGGTGTGTATATTTAATACTAGAGGCTTTGATTTTCCAAAGGAATTAACCGATTTAATTATTGGGTTAATTACCGGTAAAGTTGGGTCGCTGTATTTAATATATGACATGCCGTGAATACTAGAAGGGAAAGTGTATCCCGGAAGGGTTGATAATATCCCCGAGATGAGTTCATAAGGAATTATTGTGTAAACCTCATGAGTGGATTCGTTCCGCACAATAATAAAGGTTGAACGGTACTAGTCTCGGATACAAGATATGAATATTATTTATTGAGCAATAAATAAATTTATTCATGGATATTTAAATCTTAAATACACGGAATAAATAATACTAAGATGGAGAAATATTATTTGATATAATATGGAATAATATTGGGAGTGCAATTTTATTTATATAGTGGAAAATAAATAAAATTTAATATTGATAAGAATTAATAGATTTGGGTTGGACCCAATTTAATTTTCAATATTTAGAAGCCCAATATTTATTCTCCTTATGATCCCCTACGTAGCCTATATAAGCACTACATAGTCTTCACTTTTCAAGAGAGAATTAATCGACCTACGGAATTCATAAAGTCTTGAGAGTGAGGAGGATCCATAGAGTTCGATAGATCGTCGCCCACACGACGTTCGAACGGAGTGCTAGGAATACGCGGGAAGATCACAAGGTCATCAACCGATTTCGTTTCTCCGTACAACGAATCGAAGGTATAATCGAGAAACCCCTTCTATGATTATTTGCGTTGAATAATTGTGATATATACATGAACGCACGATCCGGGAAAGCGTCGAAACCGGGATACGGGGATCACGCGATCCCCGTCGGAATCGAGAGGGGCGGCCGAACCCTAGGGTTCGACCGCCGGTACCGCGCAACGAAGGGGGCCCCGGCTGGACGCCGGGGCAAGCGATCGACGGCAGTCGATCGCTGGGGATGCCACGGGCTGGTGCCGTGGCGGATCCCCACCCCTCGACGGCGGCAGGCGCGCGCGGGGAGAGCTCCGGCCGAAGCCGGAGCGAGCGATCGAGGGCAGCCGCGGGCTGGTGCCGCGGCTGGGGGCCCTCCACCCCGTGAGGTGGTGGCGGTGAGTCGCCGGACTCACCGCCGGCGGGTGCTGATCGGATCAGCCCCGCGGGGATGCCTCGCATCCCCGGCGATCGCCATGCACGGCGATCGCGAACCCCGCGGATGGGGTTCGGCTAGGGTTTAGCCGCGGGTTCATCCCGCGGCGATGCTCTCGTCGAGCCCGGTTCTTCGTGGTGTTCGCGTTCGTAATTTCCGACTCGCGGGAGAAAATCGGCTGGGGGCGGGCTGCGTGTCTTCGGGCGCGTAGTCTCCAAAGGTCGGACTCCTGCGGATGAGTTGGTGTTCGTGCGGTTTCCGGCGACGGGTTTTCGGTTGGGTTATCGGTTCCGCAATTTTTGATAGCCCGGGACATCGAATCCCAGCAGAAACACCACCTTGTTTTCATCACGTTTCCAATACACACTATTCGTCTATGCTTTGATGAATCCATAAAATGGACTATCTCATCAACTTGCAAGTACCACGAACTCAATGCTTTGTTCCAATCCATAAATGGATTAACTAAGCTTGTACTCTAAATGATCTTGCCTCTTAGCAATAAACCTTATTGCTTTCTAAGAGAGCACATTTAGATCTAGTACTGCCTCTATGTAGATCCAGGGATCGATTTCATGTATACTAGGTCCAGAGTCCGAAGACTCTCCAAGTCTTATGAATATCTTCGGTTGTCATACAACCTCCCACTACAACGGCATTCCGGTGTATAAACAGTAATAACAGTAGGTGCAGTCAGTGGTGTACCGCTACTCGGTTCGGCTGGTTCTAAGTCTTAATCTCTCTCTTTCTCATTTCAAAGTATTACGTCACTTTGGGCTTGTGGTTCATCTAATAGTCTTCCTCTAAGAACCGGGCGTTAGAACTTATAACGTCCTTCTGGTTCATAGTACTATTGAACACACATCTTTTGTTCTTCTAGGATATTCTACAACTGCACTTGAATGCGCCGTTGTTTCCAGACATATCCATAGAACATAGGTAGTTCCGTATAACTCATGTTTTTACTATTTCTATAAGAGTTCCATTTCTTATTTCCGACACACCATTTCTACACTACAGTGTATGGTGTAGTCAGTTGGGATCAAATCCCAATCTCTGATCAGTATGCCATGCATTCCTCAGACAGGCACTTGCCTCCGCGATTAGATCGCAGGCTTTCAATGGATATACCATGATGGTTCCCCACAATAGCTTTGTGTCCATTGACTTGTCAAAACACTTTGCTTTTGTGGCACATCAGGTATGC
Source organism: Euphrasia confusa (assembly GCA_954870475.1). Taxonomy (NCBI): domain Eukaryota; kingdom Viridiplantae; phylum Streptophyta; class Magnoliopsida; order Lamiales; family Orobanchaceae; genus Euphrasia; species Euphrasia confusa. The sequence continues at coordinate 17,003,679 of OX940967.1, forward strand.
TAATCCATTCTTTCGAGTAATCATAAATGAAGTACTCGTACCTTATTGTCTGAGTAAACAAGGTCTGCACACATCAGAGTCAATCAATTCTTATACTTGTCCGGATCTTATATCTTATATCCATAAAGGATTGCTTAGTCATGTTATCTTCCAAATTAGATTCTTAGGTCGGAAGGTCCACTCCTTCAACTTAATTGATCAAATATCAATTTTCGACCTTTGAACTTCTTATTTGAATAAACATGATTTAGCATAAGAATCCACAAGTATAATCGATTTAATGAAGAAATCTCTTATTAGTAAAAACGAGTTTTGTACTACGGTTCGTTGCACCGTGATGGACTCAGGATTCATCATTTCTATATTGCTAGCTAATGTACCAGAATAGATACTATCTTTATTTCTTCTTATAACCATCAGATGATTAAAAGAAATAAAATATCCATTCATTAGAAATCCAGAACAAAGTTCTTTCTAAAGGTACATAAAAGCAATAGCTCAAAATGAAATCCTATAATTGTCCTTCAATGCAACAGCTGCCTCCTCAACAGCATTGCCCATGTAGACTACGATTTCTTCTTTTCCAAGTCGTCGGGTTTCCTGGAACCCTCGCATTTAGAATGCGCATACCGTCAATGGTTCCATATCTACACACCAGGTTCCGGTAGATAATACCACTGACTATGTTTTACGACTAAAGAAGATTTCGTACTTTCTTTGAGAGGATTATCAGACTTCCAGTACCTAGACTGTTTGCATCGAGAACACTAGCCTATTGGCTTTCTCGTCCCATCTCGTGGTCCATGTAACTTATGACCACTGGGTTTCTTTGCTTGCTTTTCCTATCCCCCGCTTTTTCCCTTAGGTTCGAAACCTTTGGCATTGGCTACAAGAGCTTGCGATTTCCGTCTCAACTCGTCTAAAAGGTCAATCATCTCAAAAACGTGTTTAAGCGTTTCCTCGAAACGACTGGCCTTTATGAGTATCCTCATCGCTTCTTGTCTAGCCGCCTATGTCATGTCTAAACTTCTCCTTGAGTTTGAACATGATAAAATCAGTTCTTTCCTCAACAGTCGAGACATTAGTAGGTTCGGGAGAACAAAGCTTACTGAGTACAAACTAGTACTCTTTAACAGTCTAGTCAATGTCTAGATCTCTATTCCAATCAATACATTTAGGGACCAGTGAGTTAAATTCCTCAAGTATCACATAAAGTGGGTTCAAAGCCATCCATAATCTATGAGCACATATAACAACAAACAATCGATTTAATCTCCGATATTATCTCCCTTAAATAATATCATTAAACCACTAATCACATCTAAAATCCCATCAGGTAAGGCAAGCCACGTTCGTGTGGACGTTTACCCACCCAAATGATTTAGCAATTAGATTTGCTTCGGTCATACATCACTTACAGCGTAACCTCGTTGGGAGGAATACTATAACGCGTATCTAAGTGTAAACCATTACTCAGTACTAAGGCGAATCGTTTAGAATTGTTACGTCACCGCAAGCCACGTTCGTGTGGACGTTTACGATAACTCGCAACCCTTCACAATTCCCTATAACTGTCTACATCAATTATTCTAAAATCCCATTCAGTATAGCAAGCCACGTTCGTGTGGACGTTTACTATACCAAAAAGATTTATATAATTGACTCCCAATTACTTGATCCATTCGATCTTGTAAATCAAGACGCGGAGAATCATAAGTGAAACTCGAAGTTTCTAACCAGTGATTCACCATGCGAACAACCCTATCTCTCATTAGATGAGGGAGCCGAGCAGACAATCGATCCATCTATAAAAGAATGGTACGAAGGTCTCTAATTTGTGTCCTCTACATGACCAAGTGGCTTTGGCTCCATTCCACTCCCCGGGGTGAGAATGAGTCGACTTGAAATCAGCTTTGGAAAGACAAATTAGGCATTGTTTGATAAACTTAATCAATGTATCTTGTAAGAGGAATTACAAGAACTCTCCTCCAATAACTTATCTATATAAACTTCAAAAGTTTATAAAAGTCATCAAGAGAGCAGCAATGGAGACCATGGGTATGTTTCCATACCCTCTCCCACTTAGCTTTTTACAATAAAGGGATACGCTATCTAATGCATAATTAAATACATATAAGCATGCATACATGAAATAAAGCACATAGAATATTATCACATAGTCAAAATAATACTAGAATATTATTTTCCGACTATTATGGCTTTATCGCATCCCCGTACGCATCTTCTAGTCTTCAGTCTTCGTTCTTGAATGCTCCATGTGACGAGAATATTAATCCCAATATTTAAATCTATTTATTTTCAATTAATCCAAAAGTTACTTAATTCGAAAATTAAGTCAATCGAATATATCAAAAATAAAATTAAATATTATTAATATTTTTATTTATTTTTATTTTCCTATCTAATTCTATTAAATCTCTAGAATCCCATCCAAGTCAAACTCGGAATATTCTAGAAGACTTTTATAATAGAATAAGGAAATAAAATAAATTAGGACTCCTAATCCTTTCCAAATTAATTCCTTTCCTAATCTATTAAAAATTCCTTAAAGGAATAATTAAATAGGAAAAATTAATTAAGGACCATTAAAACTTTCCAAATTAATTATTTTCCTAATCCATTAAAAATTCCATAAAGGAATAATTAAATAGGAAAAACAAATTAATTTTAAATTTATTCTTTTCCTAATCCATGAAAATTCCCATGAGTAGGAATAATCAAATAGGAAAATAAATTTAATACTAAATTAATTCTTTTCTTATTCCATGAATATTCCATAAAAGAAATAATCAAATAGGAAAACCGAATTAAAATAGGAAAGTTGGATCTTGGCGGAAGAGCACGGGTTGGGAGTCCCCGCGCCCTACCACCATCGATCGCCGCTCGGAGGAGCACGCCGCCGCCGCCCAGCCCACGCGCCACCACCACCGGTGGCCGGCGTGGCCGAGAGTTCCCAGGCAGCCCCTCCCCTCGATCGAACACCATGGGATCGATCATGGGGATGATCGATCCCGAGCCCTTCTTCTCTTCGTCACGTGTCTTCTCCGGTAGTCGTTTCGGCATCGATCCAACGTAAATAAATTACAAAATTAATTTACAATTATCCGGTATCGATTCTATACATGAAATCGATCCTATACATTTTCCGGAAAAAATAGAACGTAATAATTAACCTAAATTCGGTCAACCCCCGAATTTTTACTATTACAAGCATTCACCACACATAAAACGAATCTCGACATGTCCGAGAGTTTAATAATCAAGAACAATATTATGACAATAATTAACGAACAATTATATCTAGCCATAATAGTCGGAAACCCTGCAAGGTAGAACAATTTATCGAAAAATACCGTGAACTAAAACCAACGCTCTGATACCAGTTGTTGGAAATCGATATCCCGGAATTAATAAATTAATTAAAATTAATTATCTAATTAATTCCGACTGAAATCCTTCGGAGAACGAATATCCGGAATTGTCAATGCGGAACGACAATTCCAATCGACTCCCGGTTGCCGGAACATCCCGCCACGAACCACCACGCGAAGCCGGACTCAACCAAACCCTAACCACGGGGATAGCCCGGGCTGTTCGGTCGAGCCCTCGCGAAGGGCTCGCGGCTGTCCTTGGCAGCCGCCTAGGGCTGCTCGTAGCAGCCCGTCGGGCATGGCCGAACCCTCCCGGACAGCCCACATCAAACCCTAGCAGCGGCCCGAGCCGCCGCTTGTTCGATCGGGGCGTGCGCACGTCACCGGACGTGCGCTGGGGTTCGGCTCGTACAGCCCCGTGCATGGACTCGCATCGCACGCGAGTCCGCTGCGAGAAAACTCGCAGCTCGCTGCGAGCGCGCACGGGGAGGGCTCGGACAGCCCGCGAATCCGCTACGGGAAAACCCGTAGCTCGCGGCCGAGCCCGTGCGTTCGAGTCCTTCGGCATCCAGCCGAGGCTCACGCCCCCTCGACCCTCTCATGCTCGAGCCGTTGAGCCGCCGGCGGTCCGGTGATCTTCGATCACCACCGCCCGGTTCAACCTCGACATGGGTCGCGTTCACGGATCTTGGTTCACGATATTTTTACAATAATTAAAACGATTAAATCATAAAGGGGGTTTTACGATTTACCTCGTTCTCGTTGTTCGGAAAAACGAAGAACTCAATTGATGACCTTGAGATCTTCCCACGTATTCCTTGCACTAGCTCGAACGTCGGGTGGGCGACGATCTTCCGAACTCCATGGATCTCCTCCACTCTTCAAGAACTTTATGATTGGCGTATCTTAGGTTAATGAATTGTGAAGACCATGTAGTGCTTTTATAGGCTACGTAGGGGATCAAAAGGAGATTAAATATTGGGCTTCTAATATTGAAAATTAAATTGGGTCCAACCCAAATCCATTAATTCTTATCAATATTAATTTTATTTATTTTCCACTATATAAATAAAATTGCACTCCCAATATTTATCCATATTATATCAAATAATATTTCTCCGGTAGTATTATTTATTCCGTGTATTTAAGATTTAAATATCCATGAATAAATTTATTTATTGCTCAATAAATATTATTCATTTCTTATATCCGAGAATAGTACCGTTCAACCTTAATTATTATGCGGATTAAATCCACCTGCAGGGTTTACATAATAATTCCTTATGAACTCATCTCGGGGATATTATCAACCCTTACGGGATACACTTTCTCGTCAAGTATTCACGGCATGTCATATATAAAATATAGTGACCCAACTCAACCGGTAATTGACCCAGTAATTAAACCGGTCAATTCCTTTGGAAAATCAAAGTCACTTATATTAAATATACACACCCGCAATAGTATCGGGGATTAAGAATAAAATACACTGAGACTTAAATCGATTATCGCCGGCAATCCTAATCGATAAATCTCAAACGATCCGCTCAATACACCAAGTGTACAAGTGTGATAAAATAATCAAGACAGATCATTTTCTCTCTCACACAACGACTATACCGATGGATTGGTCCGTGTCCATCTAGGTCGTGAGCAACTGTTCGATTAAATACGAGTAACCGATAGTATGATCTTCTGTGTGGGCCCGACACACCATACTAACTACAACGTATAGAATCCAGGACTATAATTTGCATATATTTAATTATAAATAATTAAACGCAAATAATTGTTTATTTAATTAAATAGATTAATGGCAATGGATTGGGAGTTTCCGTTACTTAAATCTAGACATTAAGTACACAACTCCAACATTCATGTGATCTCCGGCGAAGGGTTTGATCGGGTTATTGGTTTCCGCAAATTTAAATAACCCGGGATATCGAATTCCAACAGGAGGACTCCAACCATGTAGAACAACATCCCACACACGTGAGTCTACGTTCTTCAGCTTCAACCTTGTCTTGCTCTTCCAATAGGAGTAGTTTGACGAGTTAAGAATGACGGGTTTGAGGACGGTAATGACTCCATTGTATAATCTCTTCCTAGGATCACACCAAAAGGGGTGAACTTGCTCTGATACCAATTAAAAATGTTTATATTGTACTTAGATCTACCTACAGAGAAGAGTAAAGAGTAGAGTACAATTACTTAACACAATTTGAGATTCTATAAAGTAAACTTGTATTGATCTTGTAATGGGTGGAACCACTTTACAAAAACATCTACAAAATTCTAGCGAATCTTGTAGAAAGGTCACACGACCAAAAACTAAGTTTAGGTAGAACTAATCTAGCGATGAGTACTACTAAGACTAAACAGAGGGTATGACCGGAGCTTTCTAGCGAAGTCTCTCGGTCTACAATAATTCTCTCTCTAAAATATGTCAAATAAAAAATGTAATGAATGAATTCCAACAACCCTCTATTTATAGGCATCGTAAATTAGGGTTTCCGGAATTCACGCATAATGGGTCGAGCCCATTACGGCCCAAAGGAATAATCGAGCCCAAGGCATCTTCAACGAATATTCCATTAATATGTACTTGATGAACGCATCTCTACCCGCTCCCACATTAGCATGTGTTCGCGCTTCGAGCTTGTTGCATGCACAGCTAGTATACTTGGTATTTTCTTCTTGAGCTAGAATTCTTCTAGCGAAGTCTTCTAGTAAAACCCGTGGCTGGTTTCATTCCTTAGCAGTCATTCCCCCAGCTCCACGCCTACCTGTGCTTGCTCCGTGTCCATCAATGTGTTAGCTCTGGTTCAAGGTCTTGTACGGTAAGACTTGAACTCTCTTGTTGGTAGTGCAATAGTGAATGTGTGAACCATGCTGGTCTACATAGATCCACGTTGGTGATCTAAAATTATGCACTAGGAGAACTCCAAGTTGTTTGTACCACCAAGTTCGCTAGTCCAACACTGAGTGTGCTTGTCATGTCGTGACTCCAGGAAGAGCCACTTGTGTTTTCTTAACCAGCACTACTCATACCTAGTGTATAGTTCAACGTACAAAACAATAGTGTATAGTTCAACGTAGTTCAAACAAGAACAACATGTTTCTATGTTGAACTAGGAAGAACTACACACTAACAATCTCCCCCTTTTTTAGTCAACTTCATAAGTGGGGGTTCGTAGAGAAACTCCCCCTCAAATTAGTATCATACTAAAAAAGTAAACGTATGACAACATGCATATATCCATCATCGGTATGCCCGGCCTCGGGAAGACGACTCTAGCATGGAAGATCTACCGAGATCAAAAGATCCAATTCGAGTTCCCAATTCGTATCTAGGTTTACGTCTCTCAGGAGTTCAACAAGAGGGGCGTGTATCTAGACATTCTGAAACACTTCAACAAGCGAGACATATCCGCCAAGAAGACTGATCAGGAGTTAGCCCGAGAGGTCAAATCACATCTGGAGAACAAGAAATTCATATTGTTCATGGATGATGTGTGGACCCTGAGAACTGGGAGGACATTGCAGAGGCCCTGCCCATGCATCATAAATCTGGAAAAGTCCTCATAACAAGTCGCAACAAGATTGTGGCTTGCAAAGCAAATCCCCTTAGGGATCCCCACGAGCTTCGGTTCTTGACTGATGCGGAAAGTTGGCAGCTTCTTCAGCTAGAAATATATCGTAAGAAAGACATCTGCCCTTTCGAGTTGGTAGAACCTTGGGAAATATATAGCTAAGCAGTGTGGTGGACTGCCTCTTGCAATAGTGGTGATAGGAGGGATTCTTGTTAACAAAATCTCGATGGTAGGAGTTAGAGGGACGCGTATAGAATGGGAGAAAGTGTCAGAGAGCGTGAGTTCGTATTTTTTTCAATATGATGATGACAAGGAGAAAAGTGTTGGTATTACGTAGCTATTACAGTGCTTGATTCTGGATTAGAATCAGTACTACTGAAACTTTACACTTTTCCAGAAACTAAAATAAAATAAAGAAATGAAGAAGAATGAAATAAGAACAGGTCTTCAACTTCGATCGAACGTCGGAAATGGATTGCGGGTAGTCGAGGCGCTTTCGCTATCCGCAAGACAAATATGTCCCGTGTATGCTACGGTGAAAGTCGTAGGCAGTAAATAAAACGCAGTGAAATGCGCTGCCTAGACAAGGCAGTGTTCTGCGGCAGAACAGCGTATGCCGCAGCCCGATGCCTTGTACAGAAAACGTTCGTTTATCGTGATTTACTTAATTTAAATATATTAATTAGATTGATCAGATTGTTAATATGATAAATATGTATGTGATATATGTATATAAATTGCAGCGGAATTAATTAAAATAAATCACACGAACGAACACACACACACGTACGGAAAAGTAAAGAACACGAATTTAATCGTTGTATGTGTATTTAAATTATACACATACGAAACGGCCTTACGGCCAGAAACTTTATTAAAGATACGAGTCTTTACAAAAGAATACTCTTGGATTTACAAATGATATTACCAAAGGCTATACACATGTATGCCTTCGTATTAATCGTATCCGAAGAGTATGAACAATCAACAACAAAAACCTAGCTACTGAATTGAACACCTATACTAAGCTATCGAATCATCAGCTGAACAAACGAACTCTCTTAGGGACGAGAGAACACACGGCACGACGAGCTTCACAAGTGAAGTCGCGGCTCTAAAAGCTCGATGATCGATTCCCGAAGGAAATGTGTTTCTGGAGGTGTTAATGTGTTGTATGAGTGTTGAGTAAATGCAGCTGGGTCGTCCTCTATTTATAGGTGAGAGTCTCCAACTGATTTCCTCATTTTGCTAGGTCAACAAGCGGTTGAGAGAAACCAGGGCAGGCTGCTTTGACTGCTGCCGCAGGATGCCTTCTGAAGTTCTTCTGGAATTCACTGCCACACTGCACTGCCTTCCATACTATCTGGACTTCAGCATTCCCTTGCCCTTATATCATGCTTTGCTTGATTCTCTTAACTCAACCTCTTGTCCAAGCCTTGCACTGCTTGCGGCATAACACTGTTTGGCTGTGCTGCGGCAGAAATCTTCTATGTTGATTGTTTTTCAAGCACGTTCCAACTAATGAACTATGCTAAATCAAATCACCAATATGACAAGTGATTACAACAGTTTAAATTGTGAAGAAAGAAGAAAATAAATAAATATGTTAGCAAAACAACTTCTGCCTAGATCCTTTAAGGCATTGTAATGCCCAAACATATTTATCCTTACAAACTCCCCCTTTTTATCTTTCTTCACAAAACCATGAGGCAGCAGCGCAATGGAGCACTCCCCCTCAATGAAATACATCTGACTTAGAAGTATATGAGATTTATCTTGACAAAACAACTAAGGCAATGAAACTCCCCCTTAGTTGATACTTCCTAAGTAGAACAAAAACATTTATTTGATACCTAACTAATAAAACAAAAACAAGTTAAACTAAGTAAGTCTTTAAATAACACACCAATTTTTTTCTAAAGGAAATAAATACTTAAATTAAACATTGTTCAAACCAAATAAAAACATAAACAATTGTTCAAAAACAAATAAGCAGAAATATAAAAAGTGTTCAGAGCAAATGAAATTTAAACATCAAAAGAAGAAATGATATTTCTTCGGGTCTTCAGAACTGCAGTCCTTCAGTTTCTTCAATCATCGTGCTCAGGGGATGATCCACGCTCTTCACCATCAATCTCTGCTGTAGTGTCTGCGGCAGCCTTCTCTGCTGCGGCAGCTTCCATCTCTGCAGCTTCTTCAGCTTCAACCTCCTTGATGTCCTCATCAATGCGCTTCTTCAACATCTTCAACACAGTGCTCCTTGTCACTTTAGCCTCGGCTGCTGGTACTCCCCCTTTTTGTGGAGAAATGCCCTCTTCTTCAAGAAAGAAGGTGATAGCATCCACAAGGGCCTTGGCCATGTACTCCTGCATAATGACCATATGACTTGCAGCAGTTTGTTCTGCAAATGCCTGGACACGAGCATGAATATTAGGTTGTGGGGCAGATGAGCTTGGGGCAGCAGTTTGCGGCAACTTGGATGTCTTCTTTTGAGCTGGAGTGGGTGGCACTGCGGCAGTGGCATGAAAACCAGTCCAGGGCAAGTCATTGTACTCCCGAACCGACAGCTTGTAAGGTTGCGGCACGGAGGTCAGGAGATCAGCACTATTGTGTGGGAGCCCTTGGATCTTCAACATTTCCCAGATCAGTGATGGGAACGCAAGGCTCTGCGTCTGGGTAATGTTTTCTGCCTGTGATGCTATTTTCTCAAAAATGAGCTCTCCTAAGTTCACCTGCCTACCTGCACCAAGGTGAAACAGGACTTCCCCCATTTGGGTGTGCACGAAATGCACATTTGTAGTGGGAATCCAGTTGTGCCTGGCAACAGTGAACAAAAAGTAGTAAAAAGAAGAGAGTTTTGAGCAAGGAATGTTGTTGGCAGCATCAGGTGGTGATCTGGTCAAGCGGTGAGACACTGCGGCAATGGTGGGGTCAGCAATTGCGGCAGGATACTCCACATCAGATCTCTCCAAGAAGGCATTAATTGCGGCAGGGGTGAAGTTAAAGATCTTCTCACGCATGTACACCTTGCCATAGCCTCTAGATCCATCATCACCAAAGCAGGGACGCAAGTTAGCATAAAAATCGCGCACCAAATCCTCGCAGTAGGGTGCTGCGTAGGATACTGCCTTGACCAACTTCATCTTCTTCAGGAACCTGTCAACTTTGTGTTTGGCACAGGTTGACAAGTCACCACCACGGTCAGGTTGAATTGGCTTGTTGGAGTAGAACTGGGGCCCAATCACAGAACGGCGTTTCGACCAGAATCGCCTCGAATAACCCTTCCCGGATTTCATGTCAGAATCCGAGTCCTCCTTGGGGGCATCAATTTTTGGTGCCTTGCCACCTTTCTTCGCAGCAGCTTGTGCTGCGGCATCACCACTGTGTGAGCTGTCAGTTTTTGAAGCGACAGCAACACTCTTTCCCTTGCGGGACTTCTTGGCGGCGGTGGTCTCAACATCAATGGGATTTTCCATTGAGGTAGGGGGCAGAGCCGGGCCTTTGCCTTTGGCAGTGGCGGATCTGGTGGACGGCCGGCGAGGAGGAAGGGCCACCTGTTTCTTCTTGCGCTTCCTGGAGGCAAGATCCTGCAGCAGTGGGTCTTTTTATGAGATGGGTAGTTGTCGTAGAGCTCGCCATAGTCAAAATCATTGATATCATCCCTCCTGTTGTAAGGCACGCTCTTGCCTTGCTGCTGCACTTCAGTGTCTGCCTGGGGAAAAGCAGAGGATGCGGCAGTGACAGAAGGTTCAGGAGTGTAAAGACCCTTAAAATCAGAGGTGTGTAGAGATCTTTCATTCTGGGCAGCCTCATATGCAAGCACATCATCAACTCCTGGAATGACCACCGGTGATTTTGGAGTTTGAGATGGTTCAGAGTCGCCGTAACCAGGGAGTATGATCTGAAGGGGAATTGGCTCATCCTCTGCGGTAAGGTCTTCTTCTGCGGCAGTTTCTCCCCCTGCATCATGATCCGGGGAGATGTTCATGGGAGAAGCCTTACCTGGTCCCTCACCAACGTCGGTCGGCGGCGATTCTGGGGAGAGAGATGGCAGTTGCGACGCGGCGGTAGTGGCGGCGGCGACGTTGAGAGCCTTGAGGCGGTTGATGGCATCCATCGATTCACCTTCATTAAGGTCTTCCATCGTTGCGTTGGGGCGAACTTCCCTGACCAGCTCCAGAAATCGAGGGTCCTCGAAGTAGCGGGCGAACGGATTTGGGATTGGAGATGATGCACCAGCCATTGAATTTTGAGTTTGTGAGGAGAAAAAGAAATTAGGGTTCAAGGATAAAAACAGAGCACAACCACAATCGACGCAAGAGATGGGTAATTTATATTGTGCGTTCGATAGAAAAAAAATCTAGGGTTGAAGAATTTCAGAAAAATCAAACTCTTGATCGGATTTGGATAGAGAGAATTAGAGTTTGAGAAGGATTAGGGCTTTTGAATTTCAGTAAATATTAAAAAATAAAATTTGAGAGAGTTTTATGTCAAGTGAAAAACGTATGGCAGTTGATGGGATGGGCAACGGTTACTTTTTTGAAGCTGAACCGTCGCCTGCCGCACACTCGAGTGCTGCCCAACGGTCAAGTGGGGCATTGCTCTGCGGCAGGTCGTTGCCAATAGAATTGAAACATAAAAAATCCCTTTTTTTTTTTTTAATATATTCTTTTTCTGTTTTTAATATTCTCTTTTTCTGTTTTTAGAATATTTTCTTTTTCTATTTTTCATTTTTCTTTTTTTTTTTTTAATAAAATGAGTAAAATATATTTGTGGTGTGAAAAATCAAAGCTTACAAAGCAAAATTAGGAAAAGATTAACAACTATCTAATCCTAATGGGGCATCATGCTGCATCATAAGTACTTATTCTCTACTAAGGTATAATGCCATGTCAAAAATGAGATTATCAAATACTTAGTTCACCTAGTACATAGTATCTCAACCCATTGAGTATTAATTACATGTATATGGGTTTGACCATGTTGCCTAAAGTGGTTTGGGTATTTTCTCTTCCTTCGGAAAATTTTAAACTCATAAGTTGACAAGGGCAGAATGCCGTGGCAGAGGTTCAGTAGGCATGACAATGCGGCAGCATGATGCAGATCAGCATCTAAGGCATGGTGCACATGCACAGAGATTTTCTTAAGGCATTGAAACGATCTGAGTCCAGTGGCTTAGTGAAGATGTCAGCTATTTGTTTCTCTGTAGAGATGTGATCAATCCTCAAGAGACGTTGTGTTTGGTTCTTGAGTGCTGCACTGGATTATGGCTGATATTTATGGCACTCGTATTGTCGCAGTAGAGTGTAAGAACATTGCTATCCAGGTGGTAGTCATCAAGCATGTGCTTCAACCAAATCAGTTGGGTACAGCAACTCCCTGCGGCAATATATTCTGATTCGACAGTGGATAGAGAAATGCAGTTTTGCTTGCGGCTTTGCCATGAAATGAGGTTGTTTCCAAGAAAGCAACATCCTCCGCTTGTACTTTTGCGCTCATCCGTGTCTCCTGCCCAATCAGCATCTGAAAAACCGACTAAATCGGTGGTGGTATCTTTGGTATACCATATGCCTAACTCGACTGTTGCGGCAACGTAGCGGATGATGCGTTTGACTGCCTTCAAGTGTTCTTCCCTTGGATCAGCTTGAAACCTGGCACACAAACAAACGTTATACATGATATCTGGTCTAGTTGCCGTAAGATAAAGCAAACTCCCTATCATGGATCGGTAGAGTGTCTGATCCACTGCGGCAGTATCAGTGCCTCGGGAGATTTTGTCCGTTGAGCCCATAGGTGTTTTCATGGGCTTGGATCCTTCAAGTTGGAATCTTTTGATGAGATTCTTAGCATATGAAGTTTGTGAGATGAAAGTTCCAGTTGATGATTGTTTGATATGGAGCCCTAGAAAATGAGTTAGTTCTCCTACCATGCTCATCTCAAATTTTGATGCCATGGCAGAGGTAAATGCCTTAAGCATATTCTCACATGTGGATCCAAAGACAATATCATCTACATAAATTTGAGCTATTAAAATTTTGGAAGAATTGAATTTAACAAACAGGGTCTTATCGGCAGTGCCTCGGGTGAATCCAAAACTGAGTAGAAAATCAGTTAGGCAGCCATACCAAGCTCTAGGAGCTTGTTTTAGGCCGTACAATGCCTTGTGCAGTTGATACACATGGTCAGGATGTTTTGGATCTTCGAAACCCTTTGGTTGTGCAACGTATGCCTCCTCTTCAAGTATGCCGTTGAGGAATGCTGCCTTCACATCCATTTGATGTAAGGTGATGTTGAGGTGGCATGCAATGGCAATGAGTAGACGAATGGACTCCATGCGTGCTACGGGGGCAAAAGTTTCATCGAAATCGATGCCTTCAACTTGCGTATAGCCTTGAGCCACCAGCCTTGCCTTGTTGCGTACAACCTGCCCGTGCTCATTCGACTTATTCTTAAATATCCACTTTGTCCCGATGATATTTTTGTTTTGGGGACGAGGAATGAGCTTCCAAACTTTGTTTCTTTCAAACTCGTTCATCTCTTCTTGCATTGTCATAAACCAAAATTCATCGGTCAATGCTTCTTTGGCATTCTTCGGTTCGATCGTTGAGAGATACGAGGTAATGCCTATTTCAATGCATGTGGCAGACATGCTTATGTTTTTGGTCATGTTGCGGTAGTTGATGTACGGATGAACTCTCATGCGTCTGGACAACATTTGACTCGAAGGGTGGTTTCGGACAACATGCCTTGGGGGATCCCTTCGTCGTTGGTTTGATTCTTCTTCCCCATCTGATGAATCTGATTGATGTGGGGTGCTATCCTCGTTTGATTGCTCAGGAGATGTTGTAGTAGGTTGAGCATCATTATTCGAGCCAGTAGGTGCGGCAGTAGGCTGTGCAGGTGTGATACTGCCTTCAACTTCTGCTACTGCGGCAGGCTCGAGCAAACCTTTCACATCTTCTTCTTTAGGTTTCCTGAGTCGACTAAGATCATCAAAATCAACATTCACAGATTCAATAATGGTTCTAGTTTGTATGATAAAAATACGATAGGCATGACTATTCCTAGAGTATCCAACAAATAATCCTTTGAGTGATTTTGGATCAAGTTTTGATCTAGGTTCCCTATCATTTAGAACATAACAAACAGAGCCAAAAACATGAAAGTATTTTAAATTGGGCTTTCTATTGTTCAAGATTTCATAAGCCGTTTTTGTTGTTCCTGAACGTATGCTGATGCGGTTCAGGATATGGCATGCGGCATTGAATGCTTCTGCCCAAAATTGCTTGCTTATGCCCTTGGCGATCAGCATGGTACACGCCATTTCCTTGAGGGTTCGGTTCTTCCTTTCAGCCACGCCGTTTTGTTGCGGTGTAATGGGGGCAGAAAATTCTTGGGCAATGCCATGCGCGTCACAAAAACGAGAAAGCCGTTGGTTTTCAAAATCGATGCCATGGTCACTTCTTATTCTCTTTACTGAGGCTTCATGGTTGGTCTTTATCCACCTAATGAGCTTGGACACCTCATCACACGTCTCACTTTTGTCTTGGAGAAAACGCACCCATGTGTATCTTGAGAAGTCATCGACTACAACGAGTACGTATCGTTTTCCAGAGTGGCTTCTTGTCTCGAATGGTCCCATTAAATCCATGTGGAGGAGATCAAAGCATTTGGTTTGCTTTTGATACAGCCATGCCTTGGAATTGGCAGGGTCTGCAGCAGAGGCATCCGACTGTCCTGCGGCAGGTATTGCTGGATGACTCGTACGAGTCATTTTTCCTTGTTTGCAATGTCCACATGTTGTCTTCTGGATTTTTGGGAGAGCTGGAAGTCCACGAACAGCATTGAGCTTGATTAGACGCTCTAAATTCCCAAGACTTGTGTGTCCAAGTTTTTGATGCCATAGGTCTATGTCATCTTTGACTTGTGCAGAGAGGCACGTTTCTCCAATGGAGTAGCAGTTGTTTGCCTTGGAACGCTCCCCCTGAATGAGTGGGTTCCCTGCATTATCAAACACTTCACACATTTGGTGAGTAAACTTTACATTCATGCCTTCATCGCATAGTTGACTTATGCTTATGAGGTTTGTGATGAGGCCTTCAACATGAAGCACTTGCTGTAGCTTCGGCAGCCCTGTCACATTTAATGTGCCTCGGCCAATTATTGAACCACTGGAACCTCCTCCAAAAGTGACTTCTCCTCCGTGAAAGGCTTTGTAGTCGATGAGGTGATCACTATTTCCGGTCATGTGCCGCGAGCATCCGCTATCGAAGTACCACTTATCATCTTTGGTAGCTTTGAGGGCAGTGAAGATAACATTGCATGTTTCAGCACTTTGGATGGCATTTGATGCGGCAGAGGAATCATAGGAGGGATCTGTAAAACAAACATTAGTAGAGAGTTTAGTTTTGGGCACCCATTTGCGTATAGTCGTTGCCTTCTTTTTGATAGAATATCGTGAAGACATAGAATGTGCGAAGTATTTGGGATGCCGTGGTCCAGTTTTGGAGTGAAAATAAAATCCTCTTGCTTGATCCTCTTCGCGTCTCCAACAAAAAGGTCGAATGTGACCAGGTACAAGGCAGTAGTGACAAACATATCGTCTTTTCGATTTAAAATGTTGCTTAGGCAGGGGCTTCCTTGTCTTCATCCTGCCTGATGATGTCTGCCTTTGTTTTGGCCGTCTACGGCAGTCTCTGGCTGAGGCAGTGGCTTTGCTTTCGGTTTGGTCATCCCTTTTTGGAGTTAAGGATTGTGCGGCAGTTGTTGAAACGTCATTTGATGCCTTTACAAATGCCATGTCCGTTGGGTTTTTCTTTGGGAAAACGGCATCTACAACCTTTTGATGTCCGAGGCCTTCCCTTTCAACATGTGAAATACTCATTACGGCATCTAATTTTGTTGTTGTCGTGTTAAGTTTTAAAAAAGTATTGTTAGCAACTTCGAGTTTTGCATTTACACGATTAAAGTCAATTTTTAGTTTTTCGGCCTCCATATCTTTTCTGGTAAGTTGGACATCAAGTTTCTTTAATCGTTCTTCAAAGGTGTTCTTTTCTACGAGCATTTGTTCAATTGCCATGGCCTGCTTCTTCACTTTTTCTTCATATCCGGTTTTGGTTGAAGTAAGCATCTTCATCATCTTGGTCTGCCGAGCAAATTCCATGCGTAGCTCATCGAAACTTTCTTTGAGCTCGATGAAAATATCAATGGGAATGGTCTCCTCTTCAGATTCATAGCCATTGACTGAGGCAGTGAGGCACAGGCAGTTCTCTGCGGCAGGACTGTCTGTCGTTTCTGCGGCAGAGACAAAGAAAGCAACATGTCGTCGTGCATTCACATTGGATGGACCGTCATCTTCAACGTCAGATAGGGTTGTGCCTTCAAATTTAGCAGCAAGCGCAGTGGTTGAGTCTTCAAGGCAATATTGTTCCCTATCTTCTTGTGCAACCATGGAATTCAAAATTCCAATGCCTCGATCTTTTGAGGGGCATTCGGTTGAGTAGTGTCCAATCCCTTGACAAACGTGGCAATTGACTCTCGACCAGTCCTTTGAATTTGGACTTGATGTGGATCCCGTGCTTGGTTGGCGAATCACAAGTCGTCGATCTTGAGTTTGTGGTGACCTTGCCGGAAACTTCCTTCGTCGGGGATCGTAGGGCTTCTTCAGCGAGCGAACAAGTACAACATCCATTTTCCGGGCGAGTAATGCAAACTGGTCATCTCCACCATCAGATCCAAGTAGCTCGTAGATCTCTTCATCGGTCAAGTCATTGGTAGAGGTGGGCCTGCTGCCATGAGAGCTATTGCCTTGTTCTCTGCCGTCGGGCTCTGCCACGGTGTAGGCAATATTTCTCTCGTCGCTTCGTGAACGTGATTTCCCGTGAGTTTCACGATCCTCATGGTTCAGTTCATAGTTCTTGAAGATCGCCATTAATGAAACATAATCTTCTTCAGACATTTCGTTGTCTTCTATGGCAGTGACCTTCGGCAGGAACTTTTTGCTCATCGATCGCATAATCTTACTACACACTGCCGGGTTGCTAATGGGTGAACCAAGGTCAGCACATTCAGTAACAATGGACATTAATTCTCCAAAGTACTGAAGGCACGTCTCGTCCTCGTTCATACGCAAGTTCTCGAAACGAGACATAAGCATACGGACCTTGGTTTTCTTCACTGTGTTGTTACCTTCACAATGAAGAGCCAGCAAATCCCACACTTGTTTGGCAGTAGTACATTGTTTGACAATTCTGTACATATTGCAATCGATGGATTCAAGGATGGCACACCTTGCCCTATCGTTGGCAGTAGCTGCGGCAGTCTCTTCGATAGACCACTTCTCCGGAGCTTTTTCAAGCTTGCCGCCTTCAGGTATTTCCTCCTGAGGTGGTTTCCATCCTCGAAGTACGGATAACCACGCACTGCGATCAATTGATTTGATCCTTGCTTCAATGCGGGTTTTCCAAAATCCATAATTACTACCGTCAAGAACAACCGGTGTTCGTACGATGTAAGATGGATCTGCCATTGTAAGTGTGCGTGATCAGACGGACCTTAAACACTAAGTAAGTCTAGTGCCCGCTCTGATACCACTTGAAAGTCGTAGGCAGTAAATAAAACGCAGTGAAATGCGCTGCCTAGACAAGGCAGTGTTCTGCGGCAGAACAGCGTATGCCGCAGCCCGATGCCTTGTACAGAAAACGTTCGTTTATCGTGATTTACTTAATTTAAATATATTAATTAGATTGATCAGATTGTTAATATGATAAATATGTATGTGATATATGTATATAAATTGCAGCGGAATTAATTAAAATAAATCACACGAACGAACACACACACACGTACGGAAAAGTAAAGAACACGAATTTAATCTTTGTATGTGTATTTAAATTATACACATACGAAACGGCCTTACGGCCAGAAACTTTATTAAAGATACGAGTCTTTACAAAAGAATACTCTTGGATTTACAAATGATATTACCAAAGGCTATACACATGTATGCCTTCGTATTAATCGTATCCGAAAAGTATGAACAATCAACAACAAAAACCTAGCTACTGAATTGAACACCTATACTAAGCTATCGAATCATCAGCTGAACAAACGAACTCTCTTAGGGACGAGAGAACACACGGCACGACGAGCTTCACAAGTGAAGTCGCGGCTCTAAAAGCTCGATGATCGATTCCCGAAGGAAATGTGTTTCTGGAGGTGTTAATGTGTTGTATGAGTGTTGAGTAAATGCAGCTGGGTCGTCCTCTATTTATAGGTGAGAGTCTCCAACTGATTTCCTCATTTTGCTAGGTCAACAAGCGGTTGAGAGAAACTAGGGCAGGCTGCTTTGACTGCTGCCGCAGGATGCCTTCTGAAGTTCTTCTGGAATTCACTGCCACACTGCACTGCCTTCCATACTATCTGGACTTCAGCATTCCCTTGCCCTTATATCATGCTTTGCTTGATTCTCTTAACTCAACCTCTTGTCCAAGCCTTGCACTGCTTGCGGCATAACACTGTCTGGCTGTGCTGCGGCAGAAATCTTCTATGTTGATTGTTTTTCAAGCACGTTCCAACTAATGAACTATGCTAAATCAAATCACCAATATGACAAGTGATTACAACAGTTTAAATTGTGAAGAAAGAAGAAAATAAATAAATATGTTAGCAAAACAACTTCTGCCTAGATCCTTTAAGGCATTGTAATGCCCAAACATATTTATCCTTACATACGGTTTGCAGACGTAATGCCCCCAAAGATACAACGACTTTCTTCTTGTTCTTCTCTGAAGCAACCAGATCAGAACCACATTTCGAACGAAAAAATGTGGGGAGTATGAACTTATGAAATGCTGGGAATACTTTTGCTTTTTCTGGTGTATGAAATGCAACCTAGGACTCGCTATTTATAGCTGAGCTCCAAGCATGTGAAGGGATGGGTCAAGGCATTAATGCAGGTGAGTAATGCTGCCATTACCACCACCTGTAACTGCTCAGGTGTAAAGACCTGGCCATTCAACTTCTGTAACGTTCATGCAATAAAGTCTTACACTTTATTACATATTCAATTAAATGTCTTTTTAATTGGCTATCTTTAACCATTTATTTCTCACTCACCGAAAATCGAATTTTGACGAAATAAAATTCTATAATTATCTACGAACGACGTACAAAATTATCGTACAATTTATTTCTCAATCGAAATTAAATTTATAGCCAGTCAACTCAGTCAAACATTGGATAAAACCAATTTTGACTTAAGATTTTCCAACAAAAAGTACGCAGAGGATTATCGAATTGAGTTACGATAAATTGCCATATGGCCTAAAAAGTTGTTTTCTCTACATGGGGATGTTTAAAGAAGATACTGAAATCCCGGCATGGAAATTGATCCGCTTGTGGATTGCAGAAGGATTCATACAACAAAATCCAGAAAAGAACTTGGAGGAAATGGCAGAGGAAAATTTGAGAGATCTTATAAACAGGAACTTGGTCATGGTTGGGAAAACCAAGGTCGAGGCCCAAGTTAAAACATGCCGTGTCCACGACATGATACGCGACTTCTGCAAAACCAAGGCTGCCTTCTCGGAACAAAACATGTTTCAAGAGGTGAAGAAAAACAGGGAAGGAAAATTTTATCCTGATATTCCTGAATTTTATCCGGAACAAAACATTTTAGATGTTGTGGAATTCCTCAACAGAAAACCAAAGGGTCCGCACACTCGCTCGTTTTTGTGTTTCTCCAAGGAGGTCTTCATCTTGCCACCAGAAAACAACACCTCTATCTCCGACGCCTTCAATTTGCTCAGGATTTTAGACGTGAGTCCAATCAAATTCACAAGATTCCCGATAAAGTTGACCCAACTTATCCATTTGAGGTATATTTCACTCGCTGGTGATAACATCAAGATTTTACCCGAAGCCTTCTCCAAGCTCTGGAATCTCCAGACTATTATAATTGACACGACCGAGCGCACACTCGAAGTCAAAGTAGATATATGGAATATGAAGGAGCTAAGGCATTTCAAGACAAAAGCAGCTATTTCTCTTAAAAAGGGAGCCAAAGGTAAAGCCTCTCAAGGAGAAGGAAAGAACCTTCGAACAATCAGTAGATTATCAGTTCCAAGTTACACGGAGGATTTGTCATCACTTCTTCTGAAATCCACGTGCTTGAAAAATCTGGACCGCCTTCAGAAGCTGAAGCTACTGTATGACATATCTCTCGTTTCAGCCTCTGAAAAGCCAATGCGCGACCTTCCTCCACTGGACTGGTTCCCGCCAAATCTGAGGATCCTGACATTGTCGTCTACGTTTCTTGAATGGAAGCATATGCAGACATTGGGGATGCTTAGAAAGCTTGAGGTGCTACAGTTAAAAGAGAATGCATTCACGGGGAAATTAATTATGGAACGCTGATTGAGTTGGATTCCCGTCACTCGAGTTCTTGCAAATGGGGCGCACGGACTTAGAGTCTTGGACTTGTGATACTCCTTTTCCGAGTCTCAAATGCCACTTGAGAACTGCGAGCAACTCAAGGAAATCCCACTTGTGCTTGGAGAAAGCCTTGAGGTGTTGGGCATTGAATGTGTCGATAAGGCCACATGTGCCAAAAAAATCGAGGAGCAGGCAAAACTATGCTTTAGAAGAGTAAACTCATAATTTCGCCTGGAGACTTGCAAACGATGACCGCTTGATCGAACTGAACGGGTACGTGCTGTCGTACTCTCTTTTTCTCTCGCTACGTACGTGATCGTGTTCTTGATTTTTTCAGGATCGTTAGAGTGCAGTTTTTTCTTGATTCTGGTGGAGAGAGAATGTTCTTTCTTTTTATTGTTATTTGTCATCACGTATTATTGTTTTGCATACGAATGACTGCGAGATATTTAATTATGTGGTCATATGAAATAAATAGACCACGATAATATTATCAAAAACTGATTTGATCCCTATTTATGAATTATGATTGGATCCTTATATATATATCCCAACTATTTAGTTGTGGAGAAGATTGTTGTACTATTTAATTGTTCCAATTATTATTTTTCACACAACTGTATTTAGAACAAAATTCAAGAAGCGAGTACTTTGATGACAAATTGATTTTGCTTTAAAGGTTGTTCTTATGCCGCCGGAGCAACATTTTTTACAAATTGATTCGGTTTCATCAAAAACTTCACTCATCAAAATACTAGCGATTTACTGAAGAGTCTTTTATCTTCCTTTTTTAATTGCAAGTCGTATTTTGGTACTTTTGTCGTCAAAACTCAAAACCCTTCGTTTTCAAACTTTAATCGATTTCTTAAGTAGAGTGAAATATTTAATTATTAAACTCTTCCTAAAATATCAAAAGGTACTTGACTTTTCGTGCAACTAATATTAATATACTACTAATCTATATTACTCTTTTTTATGTCGGTCTCTCACAAGTAAAAGGACAAAACCCCTCTTAATTATTTTATAGGAGAACTAGTCCATTCAACTCAGCTAGGTGTTCTTGTTGATGAGAATAAAAAGTCATCAACACCCACATTCACTTCTATAGTCAAGATCGATCTATCGATCGATCGGAAAAATGGCGGAGGCGGCGTTGAACATCTTGTTTGAGAACCTGAAGATTGTAATGTCCGATCATTACAACCTCATCTCCGGAGCCGAAAACGAGTGGAATCAGCTGAAATCCGAGGTGGAAATGATGGAAGCTTTCCTGGAAGAATCTGCCAACAAGCGTGTGAAGGGACAACTCTTCAAGAAATACCGACAGAAGATAACGGAAGCTGTGTACGAGGCCGAAAAAATCCTGTGCGATTGCATCGAAGAATATCAAAAGTCGAAGAACAAAAGCAGCAATACTCTTCGAAAGATGTTGGACCCCAAGCGACAGAGCTTGGCCACCCAGGTGAAGATCATCAGAGAAACTGTGATCCAGCCTTTATTTAACGACGCCAAGAAAGACTTTGCCACTCTCCTAATTGCCGACGAATCCGATTCGACCAACACAGCCGATGATGGGAATCGAAAGGTACAATCAATTGGTTATAGCTTTCATTTGCAACCTCACTTGTACAACTAGAAATGAAGTAGTATCCATGAGTGCCTAATCTTGTTAGGGTATAGTTGTACTAGTAGCATAGATGGAACATATTTATACGAGTCAATCCCAGCTCAAAACGATGGGTGGAGGTTGTGCATTGACAGGTCACGAGATGTTCTTATTCACAAGATATGTAGTATTTCCTTTTATAAAGAGAAGAACATATACTCCATCTTTAACTGAGTTCTAATGCATTTAGGTCTTAAAAATGAAGGAGCTACTTACCAGAGTTTGTGAAAACTAATTGTTGTGCAAGTATTGTTTCCTTCTAAAAAGATCGCCCCTTCAATGTAGCCTCTCCAAGGAATAATGTTCAAGGAAGCTGCTTCATCGGAAGTAACCATGAGGATCTTGTAAATAGCCTAAAAGTTATAATATAAAAAGGGGTCAGGCAAAAAGAATAGAGGGTTGACATGCAAATAAAAACACGAACTTCGCATCTTCATTTTGGCCTCCTCTTTGTTTGAATGAATTATATGCTTGAGTGATAATAAAGCTCACAATTTCCAACCAGTAAATCCTAAACATCTTTTCTAACTCAAAAAATTTGGCGCTAGGAGTGGAGAATCGAATTTGCATAAGGAAATTTTGTACTGTTAGAAGAATCGTATGTACCATTTTTGTACCTTTTTATATGTGATATCAGTGGCTAATTTTTTTACTTTTATAGATAAGAGTGTGTGTTTAAGATTTTGATTATTGGCTATCTGTGTGATTCTTTGGTTGTGCTCAGATTCCCTTCTTGAAAGAAGAAAATGTAGTGGGTTTCGACGATGAGGCCAAAACTGTAATTGGATATCTTAACGAAGATTCAGACGAGCTTCAAGTTATATCCATCATCGGTATGCCCGGCCTGGGGAAGACCACTCTAGCATGGAAGATCTACCGAGATCAAAAGATCCAATTCGAGTTCCCGATTCGTATCTGGGTTTACGTCTCTCAAGAGTTCAACAAGAGGGACGTGTATCTCGACATTCTGAAACACTTCAACAAGCGAGACATATCCGCTGGGAAGACTGATCCGGAGTTGGCCCGAGAGGTCAAATCACATCTGGAGAACAAGAAATTCATATTGTTCATGGATGATGTGTGGACAGCTGAGAACTGGGACGACATCAAAGCTGCCCTTCCCAGGGGCAACAAATCTGGGAAAGTCCTCATAACAAGCCGCGAAAATAAAGTGGCTTTCAGAGCAAATCCCCTCAGGGTTCCCCACGATCTTCGGTTCTTGACTGATGAGGAAAGTTGGCAGCTTCTTCAGCTAGAAATATTTGGTAAGGAAGACGTATGCCCTTCGGAGTTGGTAGAGCTTGGGAAAGATATAGCTAAGAAGTGTGGTGGACTGCCTCTTGCACTAGTGGTGATAGGAGGGATTCTTGTTGACAAACTGTCGACGGTAGGAGTTAGAGGGAGGCGTTCAGAATGGGAGAAGGTATCAGAGAGAGTCAGTTCGTATTTTTTTAAATATGACAAGGAGAAAAGTACGACGAAGATTATCGAATTGAGCTACGATAAATTGCCATATGGCCTAAAAAATTGTTTTCTCTACATGGGTATGTTTAAAGAAGATACTGAAATCCTGGCGTGGAAATTGATCCGCATGTGGATCGCAGAAGGATTCGTACAACAAGATCCGGATCTGAGCTTGGAGGAAGTGGCAGAGGAAAATTTGAGAGATCTTATAAACAGGAACTTGGTCATGGTTGGGAAAACCAAGGCCGAGGCCCAAGTTAAAACATGCCGTGTCCATGACATGATACGCGACTTCTGCAAAAACAAGGCTGCCTTTTTGGAAGAAAACTTTTTTCAAGAGGTGAAGAAAACCAGGGAAGGAACTTTCTATCCCGACATTCCTGAAATACGCAGGCACTATCGACTCTGTATTCATTCAGATGTTGTGGAATTCCTCAAGAAAAAACCAAAGGGTCCACTCACTCGGTCGTTTGTGTGTTTCTCCAAGGAGGTCACGTTGCCACTAGAGCACAACACTTCTATCTTCGATGCCTTCAATTTGCTCAGGGTTTTAGAAGTGAATTCAATCAAGTTCACAAAATTCCCGATAAAGTTGGCAAAACTTCACTATTTAAGGTATATTGCACTGTCTTGTGATACGTTCAAGATTTTACCCAAAGAATTCTCCGAGCTCTCGAATCTCCAAACTATTAGAATCGACACGAACGAGCGCGCACTCGAAGTCAAAGGAGATATATGGAATATGAAGCACCTAAGGCATTTCAAGACAAAAGCAGCCATTTCTCTTATAAAGGGAACCAAGTCAGGAGAAGGAAAGAACCTTCGAACCCTCAGTAGATTATCAGTTCAAAGTTGCACGGAGGACGTGTTTACCCGCGCCTCGAACCTAAACACCTTGGGTATTCGCGGCGATTTGTCTCTTCTTCTGAAATCCACGTGCTTGAAAAATCTGGACCGGCTTCAGAAGCTGAAGCTACTGTATGATGTATCTCCCGTTTCAGCCTCGTTAAAGCCATTGTGCGACCTTCCTCGACTCAACTGGTTCCCGCCCAGTCTGAGGATCCTCACATTGTCTTCTACGTTTCTAGAATGGAAGCATATGCAGACACTGGGGATGCTTAAAAAGCTTGAGGTGCTCCAGTTAAAAGAGAATGCATTCATGGGGAAATTATGGAACACTAACCGTGGGGGATTCTCGTCACTCGAGTTCTTGCACATGGGGCGCACGGACTTAGAGTCTTGGACTGTCTCGGGTGATAATCCTTTTCCGAGTCTCAAATGCCTTGTGCTTAAGAACTGCGAGCAACTCAAGGAAATCCCTCTTGTGCTTGGGGAAAGCCTTGAGGTGTTGGACATTGAATGTGTCGATAAGACCACAGTTGAATGTGCCAAAAAAATCGAGGAGCAGGCAGAACAACGCATGAGAGAAGCAAAGCAGGGTAGGATTTTTAAACTCATAATTTCGCCCGGAGACTTACAAACGATGGCCACTTGATTGAGTGATCAACTCTGCATGCAGTGATTAGGTACGTGCTGTTGTGCGCTTTCTCTCTCGCTCCGTGTGTGAAAATATGTAACCCTTATTGTACGCGTTCTTGAACAGATCGTTCGCATTTTTACTGCTTATAACAGAGTAAAAATGTATGACATTCCTAGAACTTGGTTGTTGTTGTTGTTCTTCTTCTTCTTTCTTTTGTTATGTAATTGTAGCAATATTTGTTATCACGGAATATTGTTTTGCATGAGAATGACTGAATAAGTGTGGTTTTTAATTATGTGGGCGGCATATGAAATAGTTTTGTTTCAATTGGGGTACTTTTTTTTAGGTTAACAACTTAATATAATTGGGGTACTTTTGAATGTAATGATTAATATGGTTATAATTATTTAATAAATATTTTATATAAGAAACAATAAATTCAAAATCTCAAGAATATAGTAATAAAATATAATAAAAGAATATAATAAAATTATAGCATATTTTAGTGATAGTGGTTATGATTATACATATGGTTATGATTGTGAGTGTTTGACTATAAGCTCTTAAAACAATTTATAAACTGTTTCAAAAAAAGTAGGGGATATACTTTTTTTTTTAACTTAAACAAAATAAAAGACCAAAATACTTTTAAAATTATTACTTTTTATATATATATATATATACACAAAAATTCCAAATTTATTAGTTAGTTAATATAATTATTTTTAATTATTTTTTTCATATATAATAATTTATTTTTGGTAATTTGATTTATATAAGATTTTAAATTGCCAAAAAAATTAACATTTTATCCGTTTATATATTTATTTTATCGGTTTAATCACTTATTTCTTAAATAATATGTAACAGCTTATCGACTCTTAAAACAACTTATAAGACGTAACATTTTATAAGCTCTTTTAAATAAGTAAAATGAATCAAATTTTGATTAATTTTAAAAAAATATGGAATTAAAATTTTCAAACCCAACTTTACTATCTAGTATCTACAGTATATAAATACAATATACTAATAGGGGACTTTCTGTTTAATTTTTCAATTGCTAACACTTCTTTTGTACACCTTACATCTCATAGAAAATGTAACATTTCACGTTGTTTTATTATCCAAAAATAATAGTTACGCTCTACCTCGTTTACATACCTGTACCCAGGCCCGTTCCTGAGTAGGCAACATATCTTAAATGGTTCTAAATTAAATTATTAAAAAAATATTATATAATTTTTTATATTTTTTAAAAACATTATCAATTAAGAACGTGATTTTATTTTATTACAGTGTGAAAAAAATATTAAAATTATTGTTGTAAGTACATAAAGCTTTAAAAATTCACAAAATTCTAATTTTTTTCTTTTACATTAAAAAAAGTTATTAAAAATTTAAAAAGTTAGAAAAAAATTGAAAAAAAAAATCAAAAATTCTATAATTACTTCTCAATTTTTGTTCAATAATGTGCTTTATTTTTTAGTTTTAAATTACTACGTATAATAAAACGAAAAATAATTAAAATAAATGAATTTTTTTTGTTTCTTAATAAAATAATTAATTCTCAATTTTTGTTCAATAATGTGTTTTTTTTTAATTAGTGCTTATAATAGTTCGAAAAATAGAACCAAAAATAATTAAAATAAATTAGATTTTTTTGTTACTTAATAAAATAATTAATTCTCAATTTTTGTTCAATAATTTGCTTTATTATTATTTTTAAATTACTACTTATAATAGAAGAAAATAATTAAAATAAATGAGATTTTTTTTGTTACTTAATAAAATAATCAATTCTCAATTTTTATTGTTTTTTTTAAATTACTAGCATAATAGAACAAAAATAATTAAATTAAATGAGATTTTTTTTAATAAAATTTGAGATTTGTTAAAAGATTTTTGTTTGAAAATAAATAAATAAAATTAAATTTTTTAATATTTTTGTTGTTGAAATGGTAAAATAATTAAAATGAATATTTTTCATTATATATAAAAGTATTATTTTTAAGAAACATAAATATATATATATGGGAAAAATGGCAATAAGGCCAATTTTCAACATTTTTTGAGCAATAAAGCTTTCGAGAAATTACGCGTGTCAATTAGGCCGCCTAAAATATGTAAAGACATCCTTACCCCTTACTCCACACACCCACCCGCTTCTCCCTCGCACTCTCTCGCTATTCTCTCTTTTCGTGAGTACAGATCCAAACCAAGCTCGACGGCAACGACGACGGAAATCTCGACTCCGTCAACATCACCGATCTCAAAGGCGGCAAGGCCGAATTCGGCTCCGCCGTCCCCGGCTCCCCCCTCGGCTCCCCATCCCCAGCTCGATCGGCCCACCGGATGAACGTGCGGTCGTACGTCAGTCGAGTCCCCCGATCCCGGCAACCCTCGCGAATTGCACGAACCTGAGGGTCAACATCCTCAAAGGCGAGACCTCCCAATTCGATTTCTCCAATTTCGCCCAATTCAAAACGATCGACCTCGGAAGATTCGTCCTCGTCGGCTGTCGGAGCCTCACTGCCCTGATGCTCGCGAAGAACTTCTACGATGAAGCGTTCCTCGGCTACCATCGCCTCCCCGACGTCGGAGTTGCTGTGGTGGGGTGGCGGCGGCGGAGCCACGTCGACAGTCGCCTGACGTCCCTGCTGACCGATTCCAGGGAACGCGCGACGTCGAGGAGGGCGGCCGCGTAGCAGGTGGAGGGGTTCTGGTGGGACCTGGGGTTAATTAAGGGTGGCAGATCGGTTCACGGGACGGTTACGAAATTTGGGTTGCCAACGCGATGACTCATGTGTACTGCTGCTGCGAGAACGGGATTGCATTGGCAGAGAAGGTGTTCGATGAAATGTCCGAGATGAATTGTATACCGGACGAGCATTTCATTCATCCCGACGAGCGCGCGAAATCGATCGAGAATCACCACTGCCTTCTCCTTCCTCTCGTCACCCAGCCACAGTCGCCACCCCATGGTCGATTCGAATCGAGAAGAGCGAGTCTACACAAGGGAAGCTCTCAAAACACGAAGCGTCTCCTCTCTCGTCGTCTCAGTTTGAAGTGATGAGATGCCTGAGAGAGGTCAATGTCGACAACAAGACTGTTGGATGTGGTGAAGTACTCTCCTTCCCGTAATTGACATTGAGTTATTCGCAAATCTTTTTTTCCTTACAGAAGTAGGCTCTCATTAATGCATTGTTATCTTTTGTTGTTGTTTCGACCCGTACTGTTTTTATCATTCCGTTTCCTTTGGATAGTTTCATAGACATTTGCATCAGTTTTCAATTTTGTGCTCATGGATTGTTAATTTGGTTTTCTCCGAAATTCATTATCTTTTTATTTTGGAAATCAGTTGTGTGTTTCTTGTTACTTCCTACTATCTGTTTCGTTCATCATGAGTAATTAATATAGGTTTTGTTCATCATGAGTAATTAATATATCTTGGAAATCATTCATTTGCTGCTTCATATCATAGCAGAATTAGCTGATAAGTAGTTTCAAATGGGTGGAACTGTAAGTTGTTTTCTAATGTCAACTAACATTTTGACTAATTTTAAAATGAGTAATGTTTTCTTAGTCATTCAAGTAAATAATATTAGTACTCATAAATTTTAGACACTATCCAATTATGTTCCAGGTACCAATCAACATTGTTTGGCTCCTTCCAGACGGTTGAATTGATTGAAACTTTTATTAATTACCAGGTAGGCTATTCATTCGGGAAGCGACGAACGACGTCGTGCGAGAGCGAGGTCTTCATAAATACCTCATCTCCGCCGACTTCATGGACAATCTGCTCCTTCGAGAGCTCATCGATCGGAGCCCCGGCGGAGGCGACGAGAAATCGGTGACGATCGCGATTCACCCTAAGGTCAACTTCAGTTTCTCTCAACCTCCGCCTCGCCAGGTAATTTACAGATTTAAACTTGGTTGAATTTTTCCTAATTTATAGACACTGAATGTGTGAGAAAGAAACACTGAATGTATTTTTTGTCAACCTCAACACTTTTTGTACTATACTAATAATCTATTGGTATTTGTTGTATATTTAGTGTTTGTATTTTGTGGGCACTGTACTGACATTTTGGCTGTGACAATTCAGAGAAGGAACAAAGTGAAAAGGCTGAGAAGAGTGCTTCCCCTGCTGCCTAGAAATCTCATGATGAAGTTGTCTCTTCCCCTGATAATATATGGATGATTCAAGTTGATCTCTTTATATATATCTTAAACGAAAGGAACTTCACTTGGGAAAGTAATATGCAAAATGTTCTACTTAGATTATTCATTATTGCACTAATTTCCCTTTTCATTTTTTGGTGTGCAGATCACGTAGAAGAAACGGGCGGCAAAGAAATAAGGTGGTGGGAGTAGTTTTGTAAACAGTTAGGTTTACCGGGCAGATGTATCTATTGATCTTGGCAAGCACCATGTTCCCACGACATTTATCGACAAAGTGGCATATCGAACAGTGAAACTTCTTAGATTTTCTACGGGCTTGTTTTTCCAGGTTTGTTGTCTTGGCTTACTCTGCTTTTAGCTTTTGGAACTCGTATGTAGGATGATTTTCTACAAACGAACCGTGCCCTAAAATATGCAAATCATTAGTGGTATCCTGCTACTAATTTTCACTGTGAAGTTGGTTGTGTAACATACAAAATTATGATGATTTCATTGATTAGTGATTGAGTAATTATTGGAAAATGAAAACTAAAAAATATTTCTAAAGAAACATGAATTTATGTTTATGAATAGTTGGGATTTTGGAAATGGATGGCCACTTCTTCTTTTGCAGAGAAGTATATTATTGTATATATATATATATATATATATATACTGATATGCATGTGTTATTGTAGGTCGCGGCATTAATGTTGGAAAATACTTTCACATCCATATTGAACATGGCTGATGTTTTGTTACCATTTCTGAAGTGGTATATGCTTGTGTGTGTGCCAGTGATGATCAGACAATTAGAATATGGAACTGGCAATCTCGGACTTGCATTTCTAGCAATTAGAATATAGTTTTAATTTGCTAAATGCTTTTTGAAAGAAAAAATAGATATCAGACCACGTACCATTTACGAAATTCATTGTATTTTTTATTTTTTTTATTATTTTTAGGATATTTATTTCATTTTTAGTGTTTTTTTAAGACGTTCAGTGTTTTTTTATAATACTCAGTATTTTTATAATATTTTATGTTTTTTTATTAGATCAGTATTTTTTAATGACATTCAGTGTTTTTATAATATTCAGTGTTTTATAATGATATTCAGTGTTCTTATAATATTCAGTGTTTTATAATGATATTCAGTGTCTTTTAATGGTATTCAGTGTCTTTTGGGGTGGGGTGAGTTGAGTAGAAGAAAAATTCTGACGTTCAGTGTTTTTTCATGGTATTCAGTGTTCTTATAATATTCAGTGTAAAAATCTGACGTTCAGTGTCTTTCTATGGTATTCAGTGTCTGATAGGTTGTGGTGAGTTGAGTAGAAGAAAAAAT
Source organism: Euphrasia confusa (assembly GCA_954870475.1). Taxonomy (NCBI): domain Eukaryota; kingdom Viridiplantae; phylum Streptophyta; class Magnoliopsida; order Lamiales; family Orobanchaceae; genus Euphrasia; species Euphrasia confusa. The sequence continues at coordinate 17,034,220 of OX940967.1, forward strand.
CTGACCTTCAGTGTATTTTCATGGTATTCAGTGTTAATATAATATTCAGTGTAAAAATCTGACATTCAGTGTTTTTTAATGACATTCAGTGTCTTTTAATGGTATTCAGTGTCTGAGGTGACGTTCAGTGTCTTTTAATGTTATTCAGTGTCTTTTAATGGTATTCAGTGTCTTTTAATTTTATTCAGTGTCTTTCAGTGTCTTTTAATTTTATTCAGCGTCTTTTAATGGTATTCAGTGTCTTTTAATTTTATTCAGAGTCTTTTAATGTTATTCAGTGTTATTCAGTGTTATTTAGTGTCTTTATTCAGTGTTATTCAGTGTCTTTCAGTGTTATTCAGTGTTATTCAGTGTCTTTTAATGTTATTCAGTGTTATTCAGTGTTATTTAGTGTTATTCAGTGTCTTTCAGTGTTATTTAGTGTTATTCAGTGTCTTTTAATGTTATTCAGTGTTATTCAGTGTCTTTTAATGTTATTCAGTGTCTTTTAATGTTATTCAGTGTTTTTTAGTGTTATTCAGTGTCTTTCAGTGTTATTTAGTGTTATTCAGTGTCTTTTAATGTTATTCAGTGTCTTTTCATGGTATTCAGTGTCTGACATTCAGTGTCTGTGGTGGGGTGAGGTGGGTTGAGTAGAAAAAAAAAATCTGACGTTCAGTGTTTTTTCATGGTATTCAGTGTTTGGGCAGGGGTGGGGTGGGGTGGGGTAGGTGTGGGGTGGGTTGAGTAGAAGTAGAGTAAGGGTATTTTCGTCTTTCCATATACATTTTTTTGGCCTAATTGGAACAAAAAGGCCTAATTGACACAGAAATTGAAATTTGGCCTTATTGGTTAAAAAATGTTGAAAATTGGCCTTATTGCCATTTTTCCATATATATATATATATATATAATTTTTTTTAAATGGACCCCTAAAAAATGGGGTCCTAGGCGGTTGCACCTGGCTTATGCCCAGGGCCGGCTCTGCTTACACCAAGAAATTTTTTTTATACACCTCAAAAAACAAAAAACAAAAACATTTTTTTTAAAAACCACGCACCTCTATTCTTTCTTTGGGGATAGAGTGATTTACAAAGAAAACGTTGAACTTATTTGTGATAGATGGATCATTGGTCGGACTTCGTTAAAATAAAATTTGATAGCACAAAATTGATTAAATAAATTATATTTATTTTAAATTAACTTATGTACAAAATTCAATATTTCATTAATAACTTTTTAAAATAATACTGTACATATAATTTAGTGAATTACATATTAAATTTTAGTTAATGCTTATACATTGCGTTTTCGAATTTACTAAGATATAATTAATGCTTATGCGTAAATTATTTTTAATTTACTTTTTTATTAATTCTCAATATCTGTAGAAGTTTTGGGTTGAAATACAGAACTTGCAACTGCAGTTTATTTTTGTCTCAAATACTACTCTCAGATTCAAATTTGTTGATGTTTTTTGATGTCTTTTTAGTAAAATTCTGTCATAATTGGTGACATTTTTCTGATAGATTCCGCATTTTTAATCCAAAATTTTATTTTAATATAATACCTATTTTAATAAAAACTATTATTTTATAAAGTAAAAATCCAAATATAAAAAAAAAACAATAAAATAAACAATTAAACACAAAATATAAACCATATATGACGCAAAAGTATTCGCGCAACAAAGTCTAGAATAACCGAATAAATCCGATTAAACTAAACTTTCATAAACCACACGAATATGAATAATCCAAAACCGCACGAATATAACTTGACTCTCAAACTCACGATCTCTCACGTATATGAACTCACAAGAACACGAAAGCAAATAAAACGAAAGCACAAGACAAGATTTACGAGTTTCGATTTCGTGTTGCGCTGCAGCAGAAACCTACGTGCTCGGGGAGAGTGTGTTTCTTCTTTATTATATGAAAAACGAGATTACAACTGTTCCTAGTAACCCTAGAACCAAACTTGGTGTAAGCGATTACAAGTTTAATCTCTAAAGAAGAAGTATAGAACTCGGTTCTTTCTCTCTCGCGCTACATCGCGCTCCCCCACGCTCCTCCCACTCGATGCATCTGATCTAACGTCCTTTTATAGAGGGCCTGGACGTCGATTTATGGTAGGAATAGGTTCCTTGTGCTCCAAGGATTCCGTAGCCTTTTGAATCAACTCAATCGGATAAGTATGGAAACAGATAGTCAATTTTTTGGTTTATTACCAAAAATAGAAGATGCTGCATTCTTCTTAGATGATGACTCCTTCTTATGCAGCTCCTTAGTTCTCAATGCAATTTGAACCTCATCAAGAGTAAGGGCATGCTCTCTACCATTAATCATAGCATCTCTAAATTGATCAAACTGTGAAGGCAGAGAGCTCAATAGCAATAGAGCTTGATCTTCATTATCAAGCTTCTTATCAATATTCTCCAAATCATCTAGAATCTTAATGAACGCATCCATTTGATCAACAACTGACCTATCACTTGACATCTTAAAGGAATACAGTTTTTGCTTCATATACAGTCTATTTGCAAGTGACTTGGTCATATACAGAGATTCTAATTTCTTCCATATGAAATTGTGTTATAAGTACTACAGTGTTGAAAACTGCAGTACTAGGTAGACCTGTAGTGTAATAAGCGTTGGCTCTATGTACTTTGATACTATGTCAACACAATACAGAGGTTTTTGAATGATATCATTATATTCAAATGGATTTGAACACTTCAATCAAACATCTACAAGTCCTTACGAATTTATAGAAAGGTCACACGACCAAAAACAAGTATAGTAGTTCAAAGTCCTAGCGGCCTATTTCAGACTAAACAACAACACTTCGAACTCCTTCTAGAGAACTCGTTCTAAGTATACTACAGCAGAGTGAACTACCGGGGCTTTCTAGCGAAGTCCCTCGGTTACAATATTTCTCTCTCTAGAAATTCCAATTCAAAAGTGTTCAAGTCTAAAAACAATCTAGCGACTATTTATAGACCTCGTGAGTGAAACCCAATGGGCTTCCGGAAATTGCGCTTAATGGGCCGAGCCCAAAGCATCTTCTATGGAATCTCGAATATTCCAACACCGACATTGTTCTCGTTTCTTTGTCTCTCGCGAGCCTTCGATCCTTCGAACTTGGAGTGCATAGCATCTCTTTGATTTTCCAACTGTGAGTTCGAAGTCCTCTAGCAAGGCCTTCCCACTCTTCGCGCTTCTGGCTTCATTGCCCTAGCAGGATGAACTCCAGAGCTAACAGCTACAGCACTCCTTCGGTGGACAGTGTCAAGGAGTTCGAACTCCTGTGGTCTTCGAACTCCAGGGACTAGAGACAACCAGGCTTCCAAGTCCCACAGTGTATTTTGCATTTGCTTGAGGCTCGGACTTCCAAGTACTAGCATACTTAGAAATACTTAACCTACACAAATAGCAAAATCACATAAGAATGAAGTTCATTCAAAAACCATGGTGTGAAGTTCAAGCTAGTTCACAAGAGTCCGAAGAATCTATGTGAACGAGAGCGAACTACACACTAACACCATAGGCCATATGCAGTGGTTTCTTTACATACCTCTCTCAAAACCTTATCACCAAGGCTGAGTATGATGACACTGTGAGCCTTCATGGATATCTCCTCCAAATCATCTTCATCAACTGAAACCAGAAGCAGATCCATCCTTATCCTTCACTTTTTCATTCCCCTTCTTCTCAGCTACAGAATCAGGTGGAGTAAGAGCAGCAATCAACCCTTGTTGAACCAGAACAGCTCGCACCTTGATTCTCTATTAACTAAAATCATTCTTCCCTGTGAATTTCTCCACCTCGAACTTTGCAGATCTGGTCTTCATGTTCGATGTATCACCTTCCCACATACGACGACACTTGTTGAGAATCAAGCCGGAAACAAAGTCGAGCTCCAGCGAGAATCAAACTCAACTCAAAACAGAACAATGGAACACAAAAACTCAAAACTCGAACGCAAGCTCAACACTCAACTCTCACCTCAAACGAAGTTCGATTTAAGTATTTAGAACACACTCACGCTGCAAAATCGAAAAGACGACCTACGTGCACGGTGGAGGGGAGGGTGGTTCTGAGATTATACAAGGATTGTATATTAATCGCTAACACTTGCGATTATATACTAAAATGGAAATACACAAAATCAAAAGCTCAATCGAGCCGTCGACCTGTAATTGCCTCGCGTTGTCCAACCGTGCGATCAAAATTTGCAATTCCAAACGCGATCGAAAGGTTAGCTGACATGGATCACAACGCAACAAGAATCACGTGAAATGGTGTAGAATCGGGTGAGAAATCGATCACCCTAATCCCTGCACCCACGCCCAACTCAGATGCCAAACGGCGTCGTTTCATCCTGCGGGAAATTTGAATTTCTTGACAAAATTACTAAAATGCCTCTGAGCTCGTTTCTTGTATATTTTGCACCCGAAGTTGGATTTTTGTGTACTTTTCAACATTATATTTTTTGCCACCACTCAGGCCGACGTTTGTCCACATAAATGATTAAATAATATATTTGCGACGGATTATATGTCGCAATTACTACTTGTGATGAATTTAATTCCAAACATCACAATTGGTCGATTAAATAACCTTATGTGTTAAATATATTAAATATTTAAAAAGAATTAATTAAAAAAACAAAAAATTATTTGAAATTGTTAGTGTGTAGTTCTTCCTAGTTCAACATAGAACCACGTTGTTCTTGTTTGAACTACGTTGAACTATACACTTTGTTTTGTAGTAACTTCATGATTTATGTTTGTATGTTTTCCATTCATTAATTCACACAAGTCTGCTAGGTCTACATAGAACGAGATGTGTGAACTGTGGAATTAACAAGTGGCTCAACGTGTGACCACGGTTCATCAGCGTGGAACAAGCAGACTTGGTCTCTTCAAACATCATGGAGTTGCTTCGGTGCGTCAGCATGGAACGAGCTATTCTATCAACGTGGCTCAACGTGGATCAGAGAGAATTGCGAGTTCATCAACGCACTACAAATCAGAGAGTTCAAGGCTTACCTTGAAGACCTTGAATCAGAGTTAACACCTTGACGGACGGGGTGCAAGCATAGCTATACATACGGCTGGACGAATGACTGCTAAGGAATGAAGCCAGCTGTGGGTACGACTAGAAGACTTCGCTAGAAGAATTATAGTCCAATGAAAAACGTTAAGTATACCAGCTATGCCCGCCACGAGCTCGAAGCACGAAGACACGCTAGTGTGGCAGTGCGTAGAGCTGGGTTCGTCAAGCACGGAAAAATGGAATCTCGAATAATCCATTAAAATGCTTTGGGCTCGGCCCATTAAGCGTGAATTCCGGAAACCTTAATTCTCGACACCTATAAATACCGGGTTGTTGGAATTCACTATTCACGAATTGATTTGACATTTTCTAGAGAGAGAAAATTTGTAGACCGAGAGACTTCGCTAGAAAGCTCCGGTTCTATCCTCAGTTTAGTCTTGGTAGTACGAGTCGCTAGATTAGTTCTACATAGACTTAGTTTTTTTGGTCGTGTTGACCTTTCTACAAGATTCGCTAGAATTTTGTAGATGTGTTTGTAAGTGGTTCCACCCTTTACAAGATATACAAAAGAGTTTTCTTTAGAATCTCCAAATTGTGTTAAGTGTTTGTACTCTACCCTTTACAATCTAGTTCTAGGTAGAACCAAGTACAAAATACACAATTTCAATTGGTATCAGAGCGAGTTCACCTCCTTTGGTGTGATACTAGAAAGAGATTCTACAATGGAGTCATTCACTGTCGTCAAGCCCATCATACTCAACTCTACAAACTACTCTTACTGGAAGAGCAAGACAAGGTTGAAGTTGAAGAACGTGGACTCACGCGTTTGGGGAGCTGTGTTGAACGGATGGCAACTGTTGGAGTAGTATACTTAATGTCTAGATTTGAGTATTCTGAACTCCTTGTACACTATCATTTATCTATTGAAATAAACATTCATTTGCTTTTAATTAATTGTTAATTAAATATATGCAAATTATAGTCTTAGATTATATACGTTGTAGTTAGTATGGTGTGCGCCGTCACACAGAAGATCATACTATCGGTAACTCGTATTTAATCGAACAGTTGCTCACGACCTAGATGGACACGGACCAAGCCATCGGTATAGTCGTTGTGTGATAGAGAAAATAATTTGTCTTAATTATTTTATCACACTTGTACACTTGGTGTATTGGGCGGATCGCTTGAGACTTATCAATTAGGATTGCTCTGTGATAATTGATTTAAGTCTCGGAGTATTTTATTCTTAATCCCTGAAACAATTGCGGGTGTGTATATTTAATATAAGTGACTTTGATTTTCCAAAGGAATTAACCGATTTAATTATTGGGTTAATTACCGGTTGAGTTGGGTCACTATATTTTATATATGGCATGCCGTGAATTTTTGACGGGACAGTGTATCCCGGAAGGGTTGATAATATCCCCGAGATGAGCTCATAAGGATTTATTATGTAAACCTCGCGAGTGGATTTGTTCCCGCATAATAATAAGGTTGAGTGGTACTATTCTCGGATATAAGAGATGAATAAATTTATTAAGCAATAAATAAATTTTATTCATGGATATTTAAATCTTAAATACACGGAATAAATAATACTAACCGGAGAAATATTATTTGATATAATATGGTTTAAATTATTTTGATTTGAATTTATCGAGAATACCGTAGAACAAAGATCCGAGGATCGAACCCGGATTAGACGAACGATCACGCGGTGGTGGCGAAGCCACCGGACCGCGGGATCGCCGCCTAGGGTTTCGGCGAGGTGCATGGGGCGAACCCCGGCTGGACGCCGGGGCGTGATCGATCACGCGATCGATCGCGGGCAGCTGCTGGGCACGACGGCCCAGCTGGAGGCGAGCCACTCCAGGCGGCGGGGAGTCGCCGGACTCGCCGCGGGGGCTGCTGGGCAGCCCCACCCGATCGCGCGGATGACGCGATCGATCGATCGCTCGAACCCCGCCTCGCGGGGGTTCGGCCGGGCAGCGGCGTTCCTTCGGGTGCGTCGTGCGCTCGGTCGGGCTCCGGTTCGTGAGATGGTGTTCGTGTGATCTCCGGCGAAGGTCTTTGATCGGGTTATTAGTTTCCGCAAATTTTAATAGCCCGGGATATCAAATTCCAACAGCAACCACCGACCATAGTGGACAAGGATGGCGACACGGTCGCGAAGGATGAATCTACATGGACCACGGTCGAACATGAAGCCGCCACTTTCAACAGGGCCGACTCTACCCACTCTCCTCACTCTACCGAGAGCAATGCCTTTCTTGCTGAAGACTCTGATGATGAGAGTGAAGCTCTTTCTCTTCTTGACTCTCCAAATCCGGACAAGTTCACCGCCATTCAAGATGCCGTGAGCTACCTTGTTCGTCAAGACATTAAGAGGAAGAGGAGGTTCAAACAATTCCGAAATCAGAGGAACTCTGGAAATTCCTTCTCCACTCCACCCGCCACCAACCGCAATGGGTATACTCCAAGTCGGAAATTTGTTAGTGGTGCCCCTAGAAAGGACATGTCTCAAATCAAGTGCTTTGAGTGTAAGGGGATGGGGCATGTGAAGAATGAATGTCCTAACTTGCATCGGAACAACAACATGGATGTGGGCTACTTGGTGTTTGATGGAGATGATGCTTTTTACTCCTCTGAGGAAGAAAAAGGGAGGAAGGTTGAGCCACATGATTTCAACGCACTTCTAAGTGCTATTGATGATGAGAGCGATGATGAGTACGAGGTAGATCAAGATGACTTGGCCACTCATGGAAATATCTTTTGCTATACCTCTGTGGTTGCAGGTACTGCTGAGAAAGATGCTAGTTCTACCCCCAGATCTCTGGCTGGGGGCATGACCAAGAAGGAAGCTGAGTCTACCCTTGATTCTAAGAGGGTGAGCAAGAGGGAGTTCGAGATTGTGAAGCTGGGGCTGGAGAGAGCGTTGAAGAAGGCTAGTGAGCTGGAAGCCATTAGGATGAAGGAAGACACGGAGAAAGACTTCCTTAGAGACTCTCTCGCCAAGATGGAAGAAGGCTATGCTATGCGCACCAAGGAGCTCTACCAAGTGAAAGACAAACTTGATGTTGCAAATTGTCTTTTTCAAAAGCTTAATACAGGCACTTCCAAACTTGATAACATGTTGAACTGTGTTAACACCAAGCACTTTGGGCTTGGGTTTAAGGAAACTTTTGATTCCATCTACTCCGACTCTCCTTATGTCTTTCCTAAGTTTGTGCGTGCTAAAGATAAAACTATTACTGAAGCTAACGAGGTCAAGCCGAAGGGTGCCCATACATCCAAAGGCAATGAGGCTTCTACTTCAAATATGAAAATCCTTAAACGCATTACTACTACTCCTCTGTCCCAAAATGCTTCATTGTCCTCGTTGACACCGATCTCTAACTCTGCTCTACCCATAAGTAAATCTGGTTCTACCCATGACAAGAAAACTTTTACACGAAATGTCTCAAATCGATCCAAGTTATCCAACTCAACAATAAAATCGACTTGGAAATTTCAATCATCCGGTGCTACCCCATTGTCGAACCCTGCTAAGGGCATGACTACTCAGAAAATGAAGCCTCCTTCTACCCACTACAAGCGAGTTTATGTGTGTCACTACTGCGGGAAGAAAGGGCACATCAGACCTTATTGCTACAAGCGTGCCGAAGATTTAAGTTCTCGTGGTATGTTTTTGAGACAATTATGGAGACCCATCTCAAAGCCAACTCATTCTCAAGAAAAACAAGTATGGAAGACCAAAGTTGTTCTACCAACCACAGAGACTGTTAAAAGGAAGGAAGTATGGAGAAGAAGACAAGAGGTGATATGTAATGTTGCATTCACAGTGGCTAAGGGCACGATGAAGGATACATGGTACTTTGATAGCGGATGTTCTCGGCATATGACCGGAACTAAAGACTTTTTGGTCGACTTTGTTCCTCATTCCGGTGGCCCTGTCACTTATGGAGGTGGGGCAAAGGGAAGTATAATTGGAAGTGGAACGTTGAATGTGAAGGGTCTACCCGCGCTCAAGAACGTTCTCTTGGTAGATGGGCTATGTGCTAATCTCATAAGCATTAGCCAACTGTGTGATGATGAACTTAATGTTAAGTTCAATAAGGAGAGTTGTGAAGTGTACAACACTAAGGGAGAGTGTATTCTCACAGTTGCCCGTGCCAAGAACAACTGTTATGCCATCAATGAATCTTGCCTTAGTGCTTCTACCCATGACGAGATTGATATCTGGCATCAAAGGCTTGGTCATACCAGCCTTCGAAATCTTGAGAAGTTGGTTCAAATTAAGGTTGTTAGAGGCATAGACAGCTTACCCAAAATTGACAAGAGAGTGTGTGGTGAATGTCAGATGGGTAAACAAACTCGAGCTTCTCATCCTGCTATCTCTACCCATAACCGCACCACGGAGTGCTTTGAGCTACTCCACATGGACCTTATGGGGCCCATGGAAGTACAGAGTTTGGGAAACAAGTGGTATACCCTTGTCATTGTTGATGACTTCTCTAGATACACTTAGGTAAATTTCCTTGGAACAAAGGACGAGGCATTTGAAGCTTTCCGGGCCTTAGCTCGTCGAATTCGCACCACCTATGCCAAAAGGGTCCAACGTATACGAAGTGACCATGGTGGTGAATTTCAAAACGGGGTGTTCGTTGAGTATTGCACTCATAAAGGGATTCACCATAAATTCTCTGCGCCAAAGACTCCACAACAAAATGGGATTGTAGAGCGGAAGAACAGGACTCTACAAGAAATGGCAAGAGTAATGTTGGTGGCTGCGGGTATGGCGAAAGGTTTTTGGGCGGAAGCCTTGAGTGCGGCTTGCTATGTTGTAAATCGGATAAGTATTCGCGTCGGCACTCAATGTACAGCTTACGAGTTACTAACCTCCAAGAAACCGAATGTAGCTCATCTTCGTGTATATGGGTGCATTTTCTACATTTTGAATGATAGAGATGCCTTGAGGAAGTTTGATCCTAGGTCGGACAAAGCTATTTTTGTTGGCTACTCCCTCAACAACCATGCTTATCGGGTGTTCAACTTGCGAACGAAGACCGTGCAAGAGTCGACTAACATCAAGTTTGATGAACTTCATTTCCATTAGAATCCAACCAAGTCTACCTTGCAGCAAAATGCGCCTAGCCCTGCTCTACCCATAGCAGAAGTGTTGGTTGAGGGGGAGGTAGATCAGGGTGTAGGGTCACCCATACCACCAAATGGTACTGATCATTCTACTTCTCACAATTCATGTGACTCTATCCCCTCCGAGAGTGATGATGAAGGGTTGAATCGGGGTTCGTCTAACCCTACCATGGGTACTACTGGAGCTTCTACCTCTGCCGGAGTTCCGAACTCGGGTCCACCCGCATATATTCGAAAGAGACACCCAGACCAACAAATGATTGGTGATCTCAATCAACGTGTGACTCGTTCTACCTGCTCTACCGACACCTTTCCCGCTAGCTATCCGAACACATTCTCAAACTTGGCTCTCCTATCTCCGGACGTGGGCATAATGAGCTTTGTCTCTGAAATAGAGCCCAAAAATATAAAGGAAGCCATTCTCGATGAGTTTTGGATTGCGGCAATGCAGGAAGAACTACATGAGTTTGAAATGAATAATGTATGGTCTTTGGTCCCAAGACCAAGAGGTGTCAATGTTATTGGTACCAAGTGGATTTACAAGAATAAAACCAATGAGTTCAATCAAATAGTGTGCAACAAGGCACGACTAGTTTCTCAAGGGTACACTCAAGTGGAAGGAATAGACTTTGGAGAAACCTTTGCTCCTGTGGCACGCATAGAGCCCATCCGTTTACTTATTGCAGTGGCGTGCTACAAAAATATTCCGTTGAGACAAATGGATGTGAAGGCGGCTTTCCTAAATGGGGTGTTGGACGAGGAAGCTTATGTTGAACAACCTAAGGGGTTTGTGGATCCCCACAAGCCGGATCATGTCTACCTCCTTCATAAGGCCCTCTATGGGCTGAAGCAAGCACCTCGTGCATGGTATAGCTGCCTTACGGAGTTTCTCTTGAAGTTTGGGTTCACCCGTGGGAATGCTGACACCACCCTCTTCATAAAAACTGTCAAGAATGAAATGCTTATTGCTCAAATCTATGTTGATGACATTGTGTTCGGTACTACCCATGACCACTTGGTTAAAGAAATTACTGATGCCATGGCTTCCTCTTTTCAAATGAGCTTGGAGGGGGAGCTAAGTCACTTTCTTGGTCTACAAATTTCTCAACGACCGAATGGTATGTTTGTCTCTCAGACTAAGTATGCTATCAACATGCTCAAGAAGTTCGATATGGCGGATGCTAAACCCATGAAGACTCCTATTGCTACCACTGACAAGCTGAGTAGAGCTGAGAAGGGCAAGGATGTTGATATATCTACCTACAAATCTTCTTATTGGTAGCCTGCTCTACCTCACAGCCACTCGACCGTATATCATGTATAGTGTGTGCCTCTGTGCCCGCTACCAAGCTCAACCAAAGGAAGAACATCTTATTGCCGTGAAGCGTATCCTTCGATATGTGGCCGGGTCTACCAACCTTGGTCTATGGTACACTAAAGATACTTCTTCTTATCTTGTTGGTTTTGCAGATGCTGATTGGGCCGGTGACAATGATGAAAGGAAGAGTACTAGTGGTGGGTGTTGCTTCCTAGGAAACAACCTTGTTCCATGGCATAGTAAGAAACAAAATTGCATTGCTCTATCCACCGCCGAATCTGTGTATGTGGCTGTTGGGAGCTGTTGTACCCAGATGTTATGGCTTCAACAAATGCTTGCCGACTATCAAATTCAAAGCACGCCACTAACTTTGTATTGTGACAACCAAAGTGCTATAAAGATAAGTCAGAATCCAGTACAACACTCAAAGACCAAGCATATTGATATACGACATCACTTCATTCGAGACTTGGTAGAACGGGGTAAGGTGGTCATGGAACATGTTCCTACGGAGAAACAACTCTCAGACTTATTCACAAAACCACTTGCTTCGGATAGATTTACGACCTTACGGAAGTCTCTCTGCATGGGTGCCTTTTGTGTTGGAAATCGACTACCCAGGACATGTCCGTTCGACTACTCGAACATCCGGACAACCCCAGTCAACCCCCGGCGTACCCACTGTACTTAACACGAAGCCCTAGACCCGAAACACGCCCAGCCATTGCACCGAAAGTGCAACCGCGTGAAAACGGGGCATTCTGCCCTGTCTGTCGGCCGACGCCAAAATGCTCATGAAATGATGTCGCCCGACAGGGCAAATGTCGGCCGACAATAAAAGCTTAAGGAAAAATGTCGGCCGACATTGTCGCGATTCCAGCAGCGGGTTTCGCCCGTTCTGGCTGTTCCGACGAGATTTTCTCGATCCGACTACCGTGCCGGAGGTCAGAGACCTCCCAGCAGTCCGAGAACATCACATCCAAGCCTTACAAACCAATCGATGGTTCGTTGTATGATTAACGCAATATAGAGATCGAAAAGTGCGGAATTGAGAATCGATCTCATACCTTCTCGGTCGATTGTTGAGACCTTAGCGATTGCTAGTGTATGTCTCTGCCCCGATTCCAACCGTTGTGTGGGCAACGATCTGTTGGATTCTCCTTTTCTGCGTCTCTGATAAACCACCGCAACAATGTTTACTTTTCTGTGTAAAATAATTGCGCAAGCTTTATTAATTTTTACAGAGAAAATTATTATTGCGCTAACGCTATAATTTTCTTCTGCAAAAATAAATGCGGCGAGTTGTAGGTTTAGGAGAGGGCAAGGGGGGGGGGGGGGGGGGGTTAAATAGAGCTACACTAGGGACCTCTTAGGTAAATAAATCTCGGGCTAAATTGCAAATTATTTAACTAGGAGTCCTAAAAAGAAATCCTTTAATTAATTACAATTTTAATTATTATTAATTCCACTAAATAATAATAATTGAATTCCCGAAATTAATTTAATATTATATCAACAATAATATTTCCGCCGAATTACATATACGACTTTCCCCGTGTTTAAGATATCGAATGTCCACGAATTAACTTTAATTACTAATAATTAAATTAATTCGTTTCTTACTATCCGAGACTAGTACCACTCATCCTTATTATCATGTGGAACGAATCCACCTGCAGGGTTTACATGATAAACTTTATGAGCTCATCTCGGGGACATCATCAACCCAATAAATGGGACACAGTTTCCTGTCTATAATCTACAACATGCCGTGTGTACAATTCTGATTCCCAATATACCGAGGATCTCGACTAATCAATTAGTCTCACTCATTGGCACATCAAAGAACCGAGCATTGGACACACGCACCTATAATTATATAGGGATTAGGAACTCATATATCCGTAATATCTGAGGTCTAGTTCGATTACTCCGATTAGTATAAATCGAACGCCCTCCCGTGGTCCTGCTCAATACACCAAGTGTACGAGTGTAACATGATAGTCAAGACCGACTATCTACCAGTCACACTACGACGTACCGATGGATTGTCCCTGTCCATCTAAGTCGTGAGCTACTGTTCGATAGTATACGAGTAACCGATAGTATGATCTTCCGCGTGTGTCCTCACGCCATACTATCTACAACGTATACATCAAGGACTATTGCATTAAATGCAATCATGTTTGAATTATGTATAGACTAAGGAATAGATAAGGAGTTCCGTATTTCCACTAAACTAGACATTTAGAATACAACTTCATCAATCTCCCACTTATACTAAAAGTCTAGTTGCCCTCTCCCAAACATCAGATTCCCATCACGCCTACCCAACGCTTTCGCTGGAAGAGCCTCTGTGAACGGTTTTACCAGGCAATCCTCTCGATGCTATCTAGTTGACAACTGCATCGTCTTACTAGACGATCTCTCGAATCAGGTGGTACTTGCGCTCTACGTGTTATCTCCCACTGTGGACTCGTGGCATTTCAAGTTTGCCAATAAACCGCTATTCAAAATAGCTTTTGGGCAAACTAGAAACCACATCTAAGTCCCTCAGGAAGTTCTGGAGCCACACCGACCTTTTAACTGCCTCAGAGGCCGTTAACTTTTCGGCTTCCATGGTAGAGTCCGTAATGCATCGTTGCATTACATTCTTCCATGTGACTGCTCCACTTCACAGTGAGAACATATAGCCTGACTTCGACTTTCAACTGTCCCTGTTTGATTTGGAAATCCAATTCTCTGTAATCCAATGGAAACAACTTGACTGCTTTGTAACTTAGAACATGTTCTTTACATCAGTCGAGTGTTTCCAAGGCATATCCCAAAACCGAATTAGGTAACTCCGAATAACTCATTGTCTACTTTCCCATATCTATAAGAGTCCTATTCCTTCTTTATGACACATTATTTTGCCGAGGCATAAATGGTGCAGTCTGTGTTGGAGTTGTGTACTTAATGTCTAGATTTAAGTATCGGTAAACTCCCGGTCATAGCATTTAACCTATTTAATTAATAAACAATTGTTTGCATTTAATTATTATTAATTAAATTATGCAAATTATAGTCCTGGATTATATACGTTGTAGTTAGTATGGTGTGTCGGGCCCACACAGAAGATCATATTATCGGTTACTCGTATTTAATCAAACAGTTGCTCACGACCTAGATGGACACGGATCAATCCATCGGTATAGTCGTTGTGTGAGAGAGAAAATAATTTATCTTAATTATTTTATCACACTTGTACACTTGGTGTATTGGGCGGATCGCTTGAGATTTATCAATTAGGATTGCCGTTGATAATTGATTTAAATCTCAGAGTATTTTATTCTTAATCCCCGATACTATTACGGGTGTGTATATTTAATATAAGAGACTTTGATTTTCCAAAGGAATTAACCGATTTAATTATTGGGTTAATTACCGGTAAAATTGGGTCGCTATATTTTATATATGACATGCCGTGAATACTTGACGGGAAAGTGTATCCCGGAAGGGTTGATAATATCCCCGAGATGAGTTCATAAGGAATTATTGTGTAAACCTCATGAGTGGATTTGTTCCACACAATAATTAAGGTTGAATGGTACTATTCTCGGATATAAGAGATGAATAAATTAATTAGCAATAAATTAATTTTATTCATGGATATTTAAATCTTAAATACACGGAATAAATAATACTACCGGAGAAATATTATTTGATATAATATGGTTTAATATTGGGAATACAATTAATTTATATAGTGGAAAATAAATTAATTAATATTGATAAGGATTAATAGACTTGGGCTTGGGCTCAATTTAATCATCAATATTGGAAGCCCAATATTCCACCTCCTTTTGATCCCCTACGTAGCCTATAAAAGCACTACATGGCCTTCATAATTCATACACATCATAAGACAAGAATATCATACTTGATATTGCTTGAGAGTTGAAGGAGATCCATAGGAGTTCGATAGATCGTCGCCCACACGACGTTCGGACGAGGTGCAAGGAATACGTAGGAAGATTCGAAGGTCTTCAACGTTTTGATTTCGTTTCTCTGCACAACGAATCGAGGTATAAAATCATAAACCCCTTCTATGATTTTATGTGCATATAATTGTGATATATACATGAACGCATGATCCGGGAAAACGACGAACTTCGGGGACGGGGATTCGAGATCCCCGGCGAAGATCGAGAGAACCCCAAGCCGAGGGGGCGATCGAACCCTAGGGTTCGATCGCGGCGCGCGGACGGAGTGAGCCCCGGCTGGACGCCGGGGCAAGCGATCGACCATGGGTCGATCGCGGGGAGGTCGCCGTGGGCTGGTGCCACGGCAGCTGGACCCCACAGCCCTCGACCGGCGGCCATGCACGTGAAGGAGCCCCGGCTGGAGCCGGGGCATGCGATCGACCGTGAGGTCGATCGCGGGGCAGCCGCGGTGGGTGTGCTGGGCACACCGCCCTCCTCCGGCGGCGGTGGTGAGTCGCCGGACTCACCACCGGGGGCTGCTGGGAAGCCCCAGCGATCGCATGCGTGCGATCGCGAACCCCGCGGCGGGGTTCGGCTAGGGTTTCTAGCCGCGGGTTTATCCCGCGGCGGTGTTGCTCTTGTCGAGCCCAGTTCTTCGTGGTGTTCGCGATCGGTTTCCGGCGACGGGATTTCGATCGGATTATCGGTTTCCGCATATTTTGGTAATCCGGGATATCGATTCCCAGCAATTGGTATCAGAGCGTTTGGTTTCGTGTTCATGTATATGTTCTATTATCGTTCTACCTTGCAGGGATTTCCGGCTATCATGGTTTAATTTTTTGTTAATTATTTTACCATGATTATTCGTTTATTAAACTCTCGGACATGTCGAGATTCGTTTTGTGTGGATGAATGTTTGTAATAGTAAAAATTCGGGGGTTGACCGAATTTAAGATTTATTATTACGTTCTATGTTTTCCGGAAAATGTATAGGGTCGATTTCATGTATAGAATCGATACCGGAATTGTAAATTTATTTCTTGTAATTTATTTACGATGGATCGATGCCGAGACGACCGCCGGAGAACTCTTGTGACGAAGGAGAAGATGAGAGGAAGGACCGGGGATCGATCATGATGATCGATCCCATGAGGATCGATCGAAGGGGGCGTGGGGGCTGTCCGCGGGAACCCTCGGCCACGCCGGCCACCGGTGGTGTTGGCGCGTGGGCTGAGGTGGCGGCGGCGCTCCTCCCCGGCCGGCGATCGATGGTGGGGGACGCGGGGTCCTCGTGATCTCGTGTTCTCCTACCAAGATTCACTTTCCTAAATTAATTCGGTTTTCCTATTTGAGTGTTCTTCCTTTTGGAAACTCTCATGGATTAGGAAAATAATTAATTGGAATTAATTTTATTCCTTATTGAGTATTCTCTTTTATGGAAACTCTCATGGATTAGGAAAAGAATTAATTAGGAATTAATTTATTTCCTATTTGATTATTCCTATTCTTGGAATTTTCATTAGATGGAAATTAATTAATTATGGAAAGTAGAAGAGTCCTAATTTATTTTATTTCCTTATTCTATTATAGAAGTCTTCTAGAATATTCAAGTTTTTACTTGGATAGGATTCTAGAGATTTAATGGAATTAGATGATGGAGTAGTATACTTAATGTCTAGATTTGAGTATTCTGAACTCTGTATGCACTTTCATTTACCTATTTATTACAGACATTCATTTGCTTTTAATTATTGTTAATTAAATATATGCAAATTATAGTCCTGGATTTTATACGTTGTAGTTAGTATGGTGCGCATGGGCGCACAGAAGATCATACTATCGGTTACTCGTATTTAATCGAACAGTTGCTCACGACCTAGATGGACACGGACCAATCCATCGGTATAGTCGTTGTGTGAGAGAGAAAATAATTTATCTTAATTATTTTATCACACTTGTACACTTGGTGTATTGGGCGGATCGCTTGAGACTTATCAATTAGGATTGCTCTGTGATAATTGATTTAAGTCTCGGAGTATTTTATTCTTAATCCCTGAAATAATTGCGGGTGTGTATATCTAATATTAGTGACTTTGATTTTCCAAAGGAATTAACCGATTTAATTATTGGGTTAATTACCGGTTGAGTTGGGTCACTATATTTTATATATGGCATGCCGTGAATTCTTGAAGGGACAGTGTATCCCGGAAGGGTTGATAATATCCCCGAGATGAGCTCATAAGGATTTATTATGTAAACCTCGCGAGTGGATTTGTTCCGCATAATAAATAAGGTTGAGTGGTACTATTCTCGGATATAAGAGATGAATAAATTTATTAAGCAATAAATAAATTTTATTCATGGATATTTAAATCTTAAATACACGGAATAAATAATACTAAGTTGGAGAAATATTATTTGATATAATATGGATAAATGTTGGGAGTGCAATTTTATTTATATAGTGGAAAATAAATAAAATTAATATTGATAAGAATTAATGGATTTGGGTTGGACCTAATTTAATTTTCAATATTAGAAGCCCAATATTTAATCTCCTTTTGATCCCCTACGTAGCCTATAAAAGCACTACATGGTCTTCACTTTTCACAACCTAAGTTACGCCAATCATAAAGTCTTGAAGAGTGAAGAGGATCCATAGAGTTCGATAGCTCGTCGCCCACCCGACGTTCGAACGGAGTGCAAGGAATACGCGGGAAGATCACGAGGTCATCGATTTCGTTTCTCCGAACAACGAATCGTAGGTACAATATCTAAACCCCCTTGATAATTGTTCGATTTTGTTTATTGAAAATACCGTAGAACGCAAGATCCGAAGTTCGGACCCGGAGTAGACGGACGATCACGCGGTGGTGGCGAAGCCACCGGACCGCGTGGATCGACCCGCCTAGGGTTCGGCGGGCGCGGAGGATGCGACCCTCGGCTGGGCCGAGGGCGCGCGGTCGATCACGGCGATCGACCGTCGGGGCGCGGGCTGGTGCCGCACCCCACCCCACCTCGACGGTGGGGACCTCCAGGCGGCGGCGAGTCGCCGGACTCGCCGCGGGGGCTGCTGGGCAGCCCCACCCGATCGCGTGAGACGCGATCCTTCGATCGCGCGAACCCCGGCTCGCGGGGGTTCGGCTGGGGGCGGGCCGCGTGTCTTCGGGCGCGTGGTCTCCAAAGGCCGGACTCCGGCGGATGATTCGGCGTTCGTGTGATCTCCGGCGAAGGGTTCGTTCGGGTTATCGGTTCCGCAAATTTAAATAACCCGGGATATCGAATTCCAACAATTGGTATCAGAGCGTGGTTTACGTTCGCGGTATTTTCGATAAAAATTGTTCTACCTTGCAGGGTTCCGACTATTATGGCTTAATTTATTATTCGTTTAATTTATTTTGTCATGATTGTTGGTTTTATTAAACTCTCGGACATGTCGATATTCGTTTTTGGTGGTGAATGCTTGTAATAGTAAAAATTCGGGGTTTGACCGAATTTAGGATTTATTATTATGTTCATGTTTTTTCCGGAAAATGTATAGGGTCGATTTCGTGTATAGAATCGATACCGGAATTGTAATTTAGATTTTTGTATATTTATTTTGCGATTGGATCGACGAATCGAAGACCGCCGGAGAAGACGAAGTGACGAGATGGACGAGGGCCGGGGATCGATTGGATCGATCCCATGGGGATGCCCGATCGAAGCCATGGGGCGGGGGGGCTGGTTGCCCTAGCCGCGGCTGCCACCGGTTCGGTGGTTGGCGGCGTGGCTGGGCGGCGGCGCTTCTCCCCGTGGCTGGCCGATCGATCGAAGGTGGGGGTGGCTTGGGGTCTCCCAACCCAGGCTACTCCTGCCGGAAATATACTTTCCTATTTAATTCGTTATTTCCTATTTTGATTATTTCTTTATGGAATATTCAAGAAATAGAAAAAGAATTAATTTAGTACTAAATTTATTTTTCCTATTTGATTATTCCTACTCATGGGAATATTCATGGATTAGGAATAAAAATAAATTTGGAAAAGTATAATAGTCCTAATTATTTTATTTCTTTATTTCATTATGGATATCGTCTAGAATATTCCAAGAATATCTTGGATAGATTATTCTAAGAGATTTAATGAAGTGGAAAAAGAAAATAAAATAAATAAAATATTAATAATATTTAATTTTATTTTTGATATATTCAATTGACTTAATTTTCGAATTAAGTAACTTTTGGATTAATTGAAAATAAATAGATTTAAATATTGGAAATTAATATTCTCGTCACGTGGAGCATTCAAGAAACGAAGACTGAAGACTAGAAGATGCGTACGGGGATGTGATGAAGCCATAATAGTCGGAAAATAATATTCTAGTATTATTTTGACTATGTGATAATACTATGTGCTTTATTACATGTATGCATGCTATATGTGTTTATTTTTATGCACTAGATAGCGTATCCCTTTATTGTAAAAAGCTAAGTGGGAGAGGGTATGGAAACATACCCATGGTCTCCATTGCTGCTCTCTTGGTGATTTTTATAAACTTTTGAAGTTTATATAGATAAGTCATTAGAGGAGAGTTCTTGTAATTCCTTTTATGAGAAACATTGATTAAGTTTATCAAACAATGCCTAATTTGTCTTTCCAAAGCTGATTTCAAGTCGACTCATTCTCACCCCGGGGAGTGGAATGGAGCCAGAGCCACTTGGTCATGTAGAGGACACAAATTAGAGACTTTCGTACCATTCTTTGATAGATGGGTCGTTTGTCTGCTCGGCTCCCTCATTTATGAGAGATAGGATTGTTCGCATGGTGAATCACTGGTTAGAAACTTCGAGTTTCACTTATGATTCTCCGCGTCTTGATTTACAAGATTAAATGGATCAAGTAATTGGGAGTCAATTATAAAAGTCTCTTAGTGTAGTAAACGTCCACACCACGTGGCTTGCTATGCTGACGGACTTTGGATTAATTGATGTAGACAGTTGTAAGTGATTATGAAGAGTTGTGAAGTTATCGTAAACGTCCACACCACGTGGCTTGCGGTGATGTAGCGATTCCAAGTAATTTACTTTGGTACTGAGTAATGGTTTACACTTAGATACCCGTTATAGTATTCCTCCCCACGAGGTCACGCTATAATTGATGTATGACCAAAGAAAATCTAATTGCTAAATCATTTGGGTGGGTAAACGTCCACACCACGTGGCTTGCCTTACCTGATGGGATTTTAGATGTGATTAGTGATTTAATGATATTATTTAAGGGAGATAATATCGGATATTAAATTGTTTGTTTGTTTTATGTGCTTATAGGTTAAGAATGACTGTGACCCCACTTTGTGATATACTTAAGGATGAAAACTCACCGGTTCCATATGGTGATGATTGGGAACGAAATCTGGACATTGTCCAGACTGTTGAGCTTTCCGAATCCACTGTTGTCCCAACTGATGAGGACATTCGAAACGACCTCAGGATGATGTTGAGACATAGCGTGGAAGCCGGACAAGAGGTGATTAACATACTCACAGAATTCTCTCTCAATGAGTCCCTTAAAAAGGATTCAACGAGAGCGGAGTTTGTGCGTAAGTTAAGAGAATCACAAGCTTTTGTGGCAAGGCTAGAGGAAAAGCATGCAAAGAAACCCAGTGGCTCAAAGCCACGGATTGGGAAAGGCAAGCCTTTGGGCAAGTGCTTTCGATGCAAGCAGTTTGGGCACTGGAGGTCTTATTGTCCTCTCATCAAAGGTACGAAATTTTCCTTAGTAACTGAAACATTGTCAGCGGTGATATCTACCAGCACCTGGTGTGTAGATACGGGCGCCACTGACCATGTCTGCAATTCATTGCAGGGGTTCCAGGAAACCCGGAGACTTAGAGAGGGAGAGATCGTAGTCTACATGGGCAATGCCGCGAAGGTGGCGGTTGTTGCAGTGGGAGACGTTCACTTACGCTTTAGTAGTGATAGGGTTTTAGTTTTACAAAATTGTCTTTATGTACCGAATTTTAGAAAGAATTTAATTTCAGTTTCTAAGTTAATTCTGAATGGATATTCTGTTTCTTTTGATCACTCTGTGGTCATAAGAAGAAATAGTGAGATTGTCTGTTCTGGTACATTGGTAGACGATTTGTATATTCTGAATCCTGAGTCTAACACGGTGCAACTAACCGAGAGTAATAACACATCTACGAACACCAATAAGAGAAAGGAACCTTCTAAAATGAATCAATTATACTTGTGGCATCTAAGGCTAGGTCATATTAATTCGAATAGAATTCAAAGGTTGAAAGCTGATGGTCTCATTAGCGGCATAGAAGGAGAGGACCTTCCAACCTGCGAATCCTGTTTGGAGGGTAAAATGACCAAGCGTTCTTTTTCTGGTAAAGGACGTAGAGCTGAGCAAGTATTGGATTTGATTCACTCTGATGTATGCGGACCTATGTCTACTCAGGCAAGGGGAGGGTACGAGTATTTCATCACCTTTACTGATGATTACTCAAGATATGGATATATTTACCTGATGCGCCACAAGAGTGATTCTTTTGACAAGTTCAAGGAATTCAAGGCTCTTGTGGAGAACCGTCGTGGTAAATCCATAAAATGCCTGCGATCTGATCGCGGAGGCGAGTACCTGTCTGGAGAATTCAAGGCATACTTGGCAGAGAATGGGATTGAATCCCAGCTGACCTCACCATATACTCCTCAGCAGAATGGTGTGTCAGAAAGAAGGAATAGGACTCTTATGGAGATGGTGCGATCGATGATGAGTTACTCGGATTTACCTGTTATGTTCTGGGGACTTGCCTTGGAAACAGCGGCGTACATTCTGAATAGGGTTCCGACCAAAACGGTACCGACTACACCCATGGAATTGTGGAGTGGGCGTAAGCCTAACTTGAAACACATTCGGATCTGGGGATGTCCAGCACATGTGTTGCGACAAGGCGCCGATAAGTTAGAACCTAGATCAGAAATACGGCTGTTTGTAGGATACCCGAAAGGAACTAAGGGTGGCATGTTCTATAGTCCTACGGACCAGAAGATCGTTATAAGTACTAACGCTCGGTTCCTAGAGGAAGACTATGTCATGGACCACAAGCCCAAAAGTGACATAATACTTGATGAGTTGAGAGGTAACGAGGAAGACCTGGATACAGCCGAACCGAGTATAGATACACCACTAGAACCTGCACCTAATACTGTCACTGTTAATACACCGGAACGCCGTCGTAGTGGGAGGGTTGTTAGACAACCGGACAGATGGATTGGACTGGGTGAGTCTTCGGACTCGGCACCCGGAGTTCATGAAGTCGATCCCTGGACCTATGATGAGGCGGTACAAGATATAGATGCGCCTTCTTGGAAGAAAGCGATGAAATCCGAAATAGAATCTATGGATTCTAATAAAGTCTGGGATCTTGTAGAACCACCAAGCGGCGTAAAGCCAATTGGGTGTAAATGGGTCTACAAAAGAAAGAGAGGATCTGACGGAAAGGTTGAAACCTTTAAAGCTCGGCTTGTTGCGAAAGGATATACTCAGAAAGAGGGAATCGATTATGAGGAGACCTTCTCGCCGGTAGCCAAGATAAAGTCAATCCGGATTCTCTTATCCATAGCAGCTCATATGGATTATGAGGTGTGGCAAATGGATGTCAAGACAGCTTTCCTTAATGGAAGTCTTGACGAGACGATTTATATGAAACAACCAGAAGGATTCATTGCTAAGGGGCGAGATCATCTAGTGTGCAAGCTTAATCGATCCATTTATGGATTGAAACAAGCCTCGCGATCGTGGAACCTGCGGTTTGATGAAGTAGTCCAATAGCATGGACGAGTCGTGTGTGTATTGGAAACGTGATGGAAAGAAGGTGGTGTTTCTCGTGCTTTATGTAGACGACATACTTCTCATTGGCAACAGTGTAAAGATGTTATCAGACATAAAGGGATGGTTGTCTAGACAATTCAATATGAAAGATTTGGGAGAAGTTGGACATGTTCTAGGGATCAAAGTTATAAGGGATCGCCGGAATAGAACATTGTGTCTTTCCCAGCAATCTTACATAGACACGATTCTAGCTCGTTTTAACATGCAAGATTCCAAGAAGGGTGATCTGCCCTTCAGTAAAGGAACTTATCTTTCTAAGGAAATGTGTCCTCAGACACAGAAGGAGAAAGATGACATGAAAGCGGTTCCCTACGCTTCGGCTGTGGGAAGCTTAATGTATGCAATGTTATGCACGAGGCCTGATATCTGTTATGCCGTTGGCATAGTAGCGAGATATCAGAGTAACCCTGGAAAGGCTCATTGGACTGCCGTAAAGAGCATTTTCAAGTATTTGCGAAATACTAAGGATTATGTTCTGAGATACAGTGCAGACAATCTGATTCCTTTGGGTTACACAGATTCGGATTTCCAAGCTGATAAGGACCGGCGTAAGTCGACATCAGGCTATGTGTACACTTTGGGAGGTGGAGTCGTATCATGGAAGAGTGTTAAGCAAAAGTGCATTTCGGACTCTACCATGGAAGCTGAATATGTTGCAGCCTCAGAGGCAGCGAAAGAGTCAGTGTGGTTCCTTAATTTCCTCCAGGACTTAGATGTGATTCCGAGTTTGCCCAAGGCTATGACAATTTATTGTGATAATAGCGGTGCAGTGGCAAACAGTAAGGAACCACGGTCCCATAGTGCTACGAAACACATAGAGCGCAAGTACCACCTGATTCGAGACATCGTCAAGAGGGGCGATGCGATAGTCACCAAGATAGCTTCGGAAGACAACCTAGCGGACCCTTTCACCAAGATACTTCCTAAGGAAGTATATTACAAGCACTTGGAGGGTTTGGGAGTCAGAAGTTTGGAAGATAAGACTAGACCTTAGTATAAGTGGGAGATTGATGGAGTAGTATACTTAATGTCTAGATTTGAGTATTCTGAACTCTGTATGCACTTTCATTTACCTATTTATTACAGACATTCATTTGCTTTTAATTATTGTTAATTAAATATATGCAAATTATAGTCCTGGATTTTATACGTTGTAGTTAGTATGGTGCGCATGGGCGCACAGAAGATCATACTATCGGTTACTCGTATTTAATCGAACAGTTGCTCACGACCTAGATGGACACGGACCAATCCATCGGTATAGTCGTTGTGTGAGAGAGAAAATAATTTATCTTAATTATTTTATCACACTTGTACACTTGGTGTATTGGGCGGATCGCTTGAGACTTATCAATTAGGATTGCTCTGTGATAATTGATTTAAGTCTCGGAGTATTTTATTCTTAATCCCTGAAATAATTGCGGGTGTGTATATCTAATATTAGTGACTTTGATTTTCCAAAGGAATTAACCGATTTAATTATTGGGTTAATTACCGGTTGAGTTGGGTCACTATATTTTATATATGGCATGCCGTGAATTCTTGAAGGGACAGTGTATCCCGGAAGGGTTGATAATATCCCCGAGATGAGCTCATAAGGATTTATTATGTAAACCTCGCGAGTGGATTTGTTCCGCATAATAAATAAGGTTGAGTGGTACTATTCTCGGATATAAGAGATGAATAAATTTATTAAGCAATAAATAAATTTTATTCATGGATATTTAAATCTTAAATACACGGAATAAATAATACTAAGTTGGAGAAATATTATTTGATATAATATGGATAAATGTTGGGAGTGCAATTTTATTTATATAGTGGAAAATAAATAAAATTAATATTGATAAGAATTAATGGATTTGGGTTGGACCTAATTTAATTTTCAATATTAGAAGCCCAATATTTAATCTCCTTTTGATCCCCTACGTAGCCTATAAAAGCACTACATGGTCTTCACTTTTCACAACCTAAGTTACGCCAATCATAAAGTCTTGAAGAGTGAAGAGGATCCATAGAGTTCGATAGCTCGTCGCCCACCCGACGTTCGAACGGAGTGCAAGGAATACGCGGGAAGATCACGAGGTCATCGATTTCGTTTCTCCGAACAACGAATCGTAGGTACAATATCTAAACCCCCTTGATAATTGTTCGATTTTGTTTATTGAAAATACCGTAGAACGCAAGATCCGAAGTTCGGACCCGGAGTAGACGGACGATCACGCGGTGGTGGCGAAGCCACCGGACCGCGTGGATCGACCCGCCTAGGGTTCGGCGGGCGCGGAGGATGCGACCCTCGGCTGGGCCGAGGGCGTGCGGTCGATCACGGCGATCGACCGTCGGGGCGCGGGCTGGTGCCGCACTGTTGGAGTTGTGTACTTAATGTCTAGATTTAAGTACCGGTAAACTCCCTGTCATGGCATTTAACCTATTTAATTAATAAACAATTATTTGCAATTAATTATTATTAATTAATTATGCAAAATATAGTCCTGGATTTTATACGTTGTAGTTAGTATGGTGTGTCTGGCCCACACGGAAGATCATACTATCGGTTACTCGTATTTAATCGAACAGTTGCTCACGACCTAGATGGACACGGACCAATCCATCGGTATAGTCGTTGTGTGAGAGAGAAAATAATTTGTCTTAATTATTTTATCACACTTGTACACTTGGTGTATTGGGCGGATCAGCTTGAGATTTATTGATTAGGATTGCCTTGGATAATCAATTTAAATCTCGGAGTATTTTATTCTTAATCCCCGATATTATTGCGGGTGTGTATATCTAATATAAGTGACTTTGATTTTCCAAAGGAATTAACCGATTTAATTATTGGGTTAATTACCGGTTTAGTTGGGTCACTATATTTTATATACGACATGCCGTGAATACTTGACGGGAAAGTGTATCCCGTAAGGGTTGATAATATCCCCGAGATGAGTTCATAAGTAATTATTATGTAAACCCTGCAGGTGGATTTAATCCGCATAATAATAAAGGTTGAACGGTACTAGTCTCGGATATAAGATATGAATATTATTTATTGAGCAATAAATAAATTTATTCATGGATATTTAAATCTTAAATACACGGAATAAATAATACTAAAATGGAGAAATATTATTTGATATAATATGGAATAATATTGGGAGTGCAATTTTATTTATATAGTGGAAAATAAATAAAATTAATATTGATAAGAATTAATGAATTTGGGTTGGACCCAATTTAATTTTCAATATTGGAAGCCCAATATTTATTCTCCTTATGATCCCCTACGTAGCCTATAAAAGCACTACATGGTCTTCACTTTTCACAACCTAAGTTACGCCAACAATAAAGTCTTGAAGAGTGAAGGAGATCCATAAAGTGTTCGATAGATCGTCGCCCACACGACGTTCGGACAAGGTGCAAGGAATACGTGGGAAGATCGCAAGGTCATCAACGCGTAAATTCGTTTCTCCGTACAACGAATCGAAGGTAATAAATCATAAACCCTCTTCTATGATTTTGTGTGATTAATTGTAGTATATACATGAACACACGATCCGGGTAAACGTACGAACTTCGGGGACGGGGATTCGAGATCCCCGGCGAAGATCGAATAGGGGCGGCCGAAACCTAGGGTTTCGACCGCCGGTAACCGCGCCAAGGAGAAGCCCCGGCTGGACGCCGGGGCACGCGATCGACCAAGGGTCGATCGCTGGGGAAGCCGCCGTGGGCTGGAGCCACGGCAGATGGCCTCCCCGACCTCCCTGGACGGCGACGTGCGCGCGGGGAAGCTCCGGCCGAAGCCGGAGCGGGCGATCGACCGAAGTCGATCGCGGAGGGCAGCCGCGGGCTGGTGCCGCGGCTGGGGGCCCTCCACCTCGTGAGGTGGTGGCGGTGAGTCGCCGGACTCACCGCCGGCGGGTGCTGATCGGATCAGCCCCGCGGGGATGCCGTGCATCCCCGGCGATCGCCATGCACGGCGATCGCGAACCCTAGCGGGGTTCGGCTAGGGTTTCTAGCCGCGGGTTCATCCCGCGGCGGTGTTACTCTCGTCGAGCCCGGTTCGTTGGTGTTCGCGTTCGTGGATCCGACTCGCGGGAGAAAATCGGCTGGGGGCGGGCTGCGTGTCTTCGGGCGCGTAGTCTCCAAAGGTCGGACTCCTGCGGATGAGTCGGGATTCAATCTCCGGCGATGAAGGATTTCGGTCGGGCTATCGGTTCCGCATAAATTTTAATAGCCCGGGACATCGATTTCCAACAATTGGTATCAGAGCGTTTGGTTTCGTGTTCATGTATATGCTCGATTATTGTTCTACCTTGCAGGATTTCCGGCTATCATGGTTGGATTTAATTAATTATTGTTTATTAATTAATTATCATGATTATTAAACTCTCGGACATGTCGAGATTCGTTTTGTGTGGTTGAATGTTTGTAATAGTAAAAATTCGGGGGTTGACCGAATTTAGGATTTATTATTACATTCTTTATTTTCCGGAAAATGTATAGGGTCGATTTCATGTATAGAATCGATACCGGATAGTGTAATTTAATTCTTGTAATTTTATTACGTTGGTTCGATGTTGAGACGATCGCCGGAAGACGAAGAAGGTGTGACGAGGAAGACGATGGACGAAGGGGCCGATCATCCCCATGATCGACCCCATGGATCGATCGCCGGCGTGGGGGCTGTCCGTGGGAGCTCCCGGCCACGCCGGCCACCGGTGGTGGTGGCGCGTGGGCTGAGGGCGGCAGTGGTGCTCCTCCCGGGCGGCGGTCGACGGTGGGGGTGGTGCGGGGACTCCCAACCCGTGCTACTCCTACCATAATCCGACTTTCCTAAATTAATTCGACTTTCCCATTTGAGTATTTTTTTTGGAAATTCTCATGGATTAGGAAAAGAGTTAATTAAATTGAATTTATTCCTATTTGTTTTATTTCCTTTATGGAGATATTCATGGATTAGGAATTTAATTAATTTAGTATTAATTTATTTCCTATTTGATTATTCCTACTCTTGGGAATTTTCATTAGATGGAAATTAATTGATAATGGAAAGTAGTAGAGACCTAAATTTATTTTATTTCCTTATTCTATTATAGAAGTCTTCTAGAATATTCCGAGTTTGACTTGGATAGATTATTCTAAAGATTTAATAGAATTAGATGGGAAATTAAATAAATAAAAATATTAATAATATTTAATTTTATTTTTGATATATTCAATTGACTTAATTTTCGAATTAAGTAACTTTTGGATTAATTGAAAATAAATAGATTTAAATATTGGATATTAATATTCTCGTCACATGGAGCATTCAAGAAACGAAGACTGAAGACTAGAGGATGCATATGAAGATAAAGCCATGATAGTCGGGAAAATAATTTCTCTAGCATTATTTTGACTATGTGATCTATGTGCTTTATTGCTTTCATGCATGCTATATGTGTTTATTTTATGCACTAGATAGCGTATCCCTTTATTATAAAAAGCTAAGTGGGAGAGGGGATGGAAACATTCCCATGGTCTCCATTACTGTTCTCTTGGTGACTCTTATGGACTTTCGAAGTTCGTATAGACGAGTCATTGGAGGAGAATTCTTATAATTCCTTTTACAAGAAACATTGATCAAGTTTATCAAACAATGCCTAATTTGTCTTTCTGAAACTGATTTCAAGTCGACTCATTCTCACCCCGGGGAGTGGAATGGAGCCAAAGCCACTTGGTCATGTGGATGACACAAATTAGAGACCTTCGTGCCATTCTTTGATAGATGGATCGATTGTCTGCTCGGCTCCCTCATTTTTGAGAGATAGGGTCGTTCGCATGGTGAATCACTGGTTAGAAACTTCGAGTTTCACTTATGATTCTCCGCGTCTTGATTTACGAGATCAAATGGATCAAATAATTGGATTTCAATTATATAAATCTTTTTGGTATGGTAAACGTCCACACGAACGTGGCTTGCTATACTGAATGGGATTTTAGAATAATTGATGTAGACAGTTATAGGAAATTGTGAGGGATTGCGAGTTATCGTAAACATCCACACGAACGTGGCTTGCGGTGACATAACAATTCTAAACGATTCACCTTAGTACTGAGTAATGGTTTACACTTAGGTACGCTTTATAGTATTCTTCCCAACGAAGTAACGCTATAATGATGTACGACCAAAGCAAATCTAATTGCTAAATCATTTGGGTGGGTAAACGTCCACACGAACGTGGCTTGCCTTACCTGATGGGATTTTAGATGTGATTAGTGATTTAATGATATTATTCCAGGGAAATAATGTCGGATATTAAATTAATTGTTTGTTTAAATGTGCTTATAGGTTTAGAAAATGTCTATGAATCCACTTGAGATGATACTTGAGGAATTTGACGCACTGGTTCCATACTGTGTTGAATGGAAAGAAGAGTTAGACATTGCTCAGACTGCAAAGGAGTACAAAGACGTACTCAGTGAAACTTGTCCTCCTGGACTCACCATTAACTCAACTGAGGATGAGATTTTTGACTTTGAAAAATGGGAGAGTGCTCGTTCACTAGCCATTAATCATGATGTCATGCTCAAACTCAAGTTGCTGTTTGGACATGATGGGGAGGCTAGAAAAGAGGCGATGAGGATACTCGTAAAGATCTGTTACTTCGATGAAACACTTGATCATGTTTTTGAGATGATGGATCTTTTGGACGAGTTGAAACAATCGCAAGCTCTTATAGCCAAAGCCAAAGGTTTCGGACCTAAAGGCAAAGGAAAGGAGAAGAAGACAAGGGGGTCCGGTGGTCCTAAGGGACTTGGACCAAAGGGTGGGATAAAGAAGCCTTCTGGCAAACATCCCCAAGGGAAGCAGTCTGAGTACTGGGGGTCTACATCTTGTCCTCTCAAAGGTACGAATTTTTCTTTAGTCGTAAAACATAGTCAGCGGTATTATCTACCAGAATTCTGGTGTGTAGATATGGAACCACTGACGGTATGTGCATTCTAAATGCAGGGGTTCCAGAAAACCCGGCGACTTAGATAAGAAGAGTTCGGGTCCTCATGGGCAGAGCTGTTAAGGAAGCAGCAGTTGCAGTGGAAGACGTTTATCTTTTTGATAGTTATAGGATTTCATTTCAAGTTT
This sequence comes from Euphrasia confusa, assembly GCA_954870475.1. Classification (NCBI taxonomy): domain Eukaryota; kingdom Viridiplantae; phylum Streptophyta; class Magnoliopsida; order Lamiales; family Orobanchaceae; genus Euphrasia; species Euphrasia confusa. Next base: position 17,064,701 of record OX940967.1, read on the forward strand.
ATTGCTTTGTACCTTTTAGAAAGAACTTTTGTTCTGGATTTCTATTATTAATGGATATTTTATTTCTTTAATCATTTGATGGTTTAGATAAGAAATAATGGCGATATCTATTCTGGTACATTAGATAGCAATATATGAATGATGAATCCTTAGTCTACCACGATGCAACAAACCGTTATATATGAACTTGTTTTACTCATTAGATGTATTTCTTTATCAATCATTATGCTTGTGAATTCTTGAACTTAGTAGTATCTACTCAAAAGGGATTCAAAAGGTCGAAATTGATTTGATCAATTATAGTTGGAGGAATGGACCTCCCGACCTAAAAATCAATCTTGAAAGATGGTACAACTAAGTCAACCTTTCTGGATAAAGGATGGAATTCGGACAAGTATAGGAAATGATTTATGATTAATGACGTATGTGTAATTAGAGAAGGTACGAGTCGTTCTTTCAAGAATGCTCGAAGATGGATTAGAATACTTGATGTGCCATAAAAGCGGAGTGTTTTCAACACAAAGCTATTATGGGGATCCTTCAAAGTATATCCATTAGGAGCCTGCGACTTGTTCGCAGTGGCTATCACTTATCTAGGGAACACATAGCATAAATCAAGGATTGAGATTAAGTCTCAAACGACTGCACCATACACTGATGTGTAGACATGGTGTGTCAGGAATAAGAAATGGAATTCTAATAGTAAAAGGGCAAGTTTATTCGGAACTACCTATGGATATTTCTTGATACAATGACGCATTCGATGTAATTGTAGAATATCCTAGAAGAACAAGTAATTGTATGTTCAATAGTACTACGAACCAGAAGGGTGTCCTCACCCGGTTCTTAGAAGAAGACTATTAGATGAACTACAATGCCCTAACGGACAAGGTACCTTATAATGAGGAAAGAGAAGGCTGAGAACCAGCCTAACCGAGTAGTATACCACTAACTGCACCTAATGTTATTACTGTTATACACCGGAACGCCATTGCAGTGGGAGGTTGTTAAGCGACCAGAGATGTTCATAAGACTGGAGGAGTTTTAACTCTGGATCTAGTAGACATGAAATCGATCCCTAGTTCTGCATAAGGGGGCAGTACTAATCTAAATGTGCCTACTTGGATAGCAATAATTTATTATTGTTAAAGGGGCAAGATCATTTAGAGGTACGGGCTTAGTAAATCCATTTATGGATTATCACAAAGCTGAAACTTGTGGAACTTGCAAATTGATGAGATAGTCCATTTTATGGATTCATCAAGAAGCATAGACAAGATTGGTGTATTGGAGACGTAATGGAAACAAAGTGGTGTTTCTCGGAATTTTGTGTAGATAACACTTCATCATTGGAAACAATGTAAAAGCGTTGTCAGACATAAAATAGAGGTTGTCTAAATAAATCAAGATATAAGATTAAGATGAAATTGTATCATGTTCTTAGAAATCTTTCGATCTCTAGATAAGAACACCTGCACTTCTCTTAAGATATCTTATACGATTATGGTTTGTTTTAAACATGCACAATTCTGAGAAAGGTTATTGCCTTTCGAGATCAGAATACATCTATCTAAGGTATGTGTTTCGAACACATGAAGGAGATGGATATGGACAAAGCAGTAACCTACACTTCAAGTGTAGAAAGCTTTGTAGATGCAATGTTGAAAAACAAGAACCTGATATCAACTATGCGGTTAGCGTAGTGGGAGGATATCAAAGTAATCTGGATAAGAAATATTCGAATGCGGTAAAGTACTTGGAAGTACTGGATTACTGGCAAAACGAAATCTTCTTAGATTACAGTTTCTCAGATCCAAAAATCAGAAAAGGACCAGTGTAAGTCGATATCAGGCTATGTGTTCACTTTTAGAAGAGGTGGAACCTAAGGATGAAAAGAGTGATAAGCGTGAAGCTTCTCGGACTCTATCATAAACCGAATGGCAGCCTCAGAGGCAGCGGAAGTTTTGGTTAGGTTCCGGGATGACCTCTGAACTTGGATATGATTCTTGGTTCACCAAAGGCTATATATATAGCGGTGCATGGAGAACTGGAAGAAGTCATAAGTTCAAAAGGTGATGATAACACATAGAGCCAGTACCACCTGATACGAATCATCGTCAGGGAGACGACGCAGTAGTCACCAAGATAACTTCAGATCGGCAACCTAGATTGCTCACTCACATAATACTTCTGGGAAGTATAACTTAAGCACGTGATGAGTATGGGAGTCGGGAGTTTGGAGGAAATGACTAGACCTTAGTACAAGTGGGAGATTGTTGGAGTTGTGTACTTAATGTCTAGATTTAAGTACCGATAAACTCCCTGTCATGGCATTTAACCTATTTAATTAATAAACAATTATTTGCAATTAATTATTATTAATTAATTATGCAAAATATAGTCCTGGATTTTATACGTTGTAGTTAGTATGGTGTGTCTGGCCCACACGGAAGATCATACTATCGGTTACTCGTATTTAATCGAACAGTTGCTCACGACCTAGATGGACACGGACCAATCCATCGGTATAGTCGTTGTGTGAGAGAGAAAATAATTTGTCTTAATTATTTTATCACACTTGTACACTTGGTGTATTGGGCGGATCAGCTTGAGATTTATTGATTAGGATTGCCTTGGATAATCAATTTAAATCTTGGAGTATTTTATTCTTAATCCCCGATATTATTGCGGGTGTGTATATCTAATATAAGTGACTTTGATTTTCCAAAGGAATTAACCGATTTAATTATTGGGTTAATTACCGGTTTAGTTGGGTCACTATATTTTATATACGACATGCCGTGAATACTTGACGGGAAAGTGTATCCCGTAAGGGTTGATAATATCCCCGAGATGAGTTCATAAGTAATTATTATGTAAACCCTGCAGGTGGATTTAATCCGCATAATAATAAAGGTTGAACGGTACTAGTCTCGGATATAAGATATGAATATTATTTATTGAGCAATAAATAAATTTATTCATGGATATTTAAATCTTAAATACACGGAATAAATAATACTAAGATGGAGAAATATTATTTGATATAATATGGAATAATATTGGGAGTGCAATTTTATTTATATAGTGGAAAATAAATAAAATTAATATTGATAAGAATTAATGAATTTGGGTTGGACCCAATTTAATTTTCAATATTGGAAGCCCAATATTTATTCTCCTTATGATCCCCTACGTAGCCTATAAAAGCACTACATGGTCTTCACTTTTCACAACCTAAGTTACGCCAACAATAAAGTCTTGAAGAGTGAAGGAGATCCATAAAGTGTTCGATAGATCGTCGCCCACACGACGTTCGGACAAGGTGCAAGGAATACGTGGGAAGATCGCAAGGTCATCAACGCGTAAATTCGTTTCTCCGTACAACGAATCGAAGGTAATAAATCATAAACCCTCTTCTATGATTTTGTGTGATTAATTGTAGTATATACATGAACACACGATCCGGGTAAACGTACGAACTTCGGGGACGGGGATTCGAGATCCCCGGCGAAGATCGAATAGGGGCGGCCGAAACCTAGGGTTTCGACCGCCGGTAACCGCGCCAAGGAGAAGCCCCGGCTGGACGCCGGGGCACGCGATCGACCAAGGGTCGATCGCTGGGGAAGCCGCCGTGGGCTGGAGCCACGGCAGATGGCCTCCCCGACCTCCCTGGACGGCGGCGTGCGCGCGGGGAAGCTCCGGCCGAAGCCGGAGCGGGCGATCGACCGAAGTCGATCGCGGAGGGCAGCCGCGGGCTGGTGCCGCGGCTGGGGGCCCTCCACCTCGTGAGGTGGTGGCAGTGAGTCACCGGACTCACCGCCGGCGGGTGCTGATCGGATCAGCCCCGCGGGGATGCCGTGCATCCCCGGCGATCGCCATGCACGGCGATCGCGAACCCTAGCGGGGTTCGGCTAGGGTTTCTAGCCGCGGGTTCATCCCGCGGCGGTGTTACTCTCGTCGAGCCCGGTTCGTTGGTGTTCGCGTTCGTGGATTCGACTCGCGGGAGAAAATCGGCTGGGGGCGGGCTGCGTGTCTTCGGGCGCGTAGTATCCAAAGGTCGGACTCCTGCGGATGAGTCGGGATTCAATCTCCGGCGATGAAGGATTTCGGTCGGGCTATCGGTTCCGCATAAATTTTAATAGCCCGGGACATCGATTTCCAACAACCCCACCCCACCTCGACGGTGGGGACCTCCAGGCGGCGGCGAGTCGCCGGACTCGCCGCGGGGGCTGCTGGGCAGCCCCACCCGATCACGTGAGACGCGATCCTTCGATCGCGCGAACCCCGGTTCGCGGGGGTTCGGCTGGGGGCGGGCCGCGTGTCTTCGGGCGCGTGGTCTCCAAAGGCCGGACTCAGGCGGATGAGTCGGCGTTCGTGTGATCTCCGGCGAAGGGTTCGTTCGGGTTATCGGTTCCGCAAATTTAAATAACCCGGGATATCGAATTCCAACAATTGGTATCAGAGCGTGGTTTACGTTCGCGGTATTTTCGATAAAAATTGTTCTACCTTGCGGGGTTCCGACTATTATGGCTTAATTTATTATTCGTTTAATTTATTTTGTCATGATTGTTGGTTTTATTAAACTCTCGGACATGTCGAGATTCGTTTTTGGTGGTGAATGCTTGTAATAGTAAAAATTCGGGGGTTGACCGAATTTAGGATTTATTATTATGTTCATGTTTTTTCCGGAAAATGTATAGGGTCGATTTCGTGTATAGAATCGATACCGGAATTGTAATTTAGATTTTTGTATATTTATTTTGCGATTGGATCGACGAATCGAAGACCGCCGGAGAAGACGAAGTGACGAGATGGACGAGGGCCGGGGATCGATTGGATCGATCCCATGGGGATGCCCGATCGAAGCCATGGGGCGGGGGGGCTGGTTGCCCTAGCCGCGGCTGCCACCGGTTCGGTGGTTGGCGGCGTGGCTGGGCGGCGGCGCTTCTCCCCGTGGCTGGCCGATCGATCGAAGGTGGGGGTGGCTTGGGGTCTCCCAACCCAGGCTACTCCTGCCGGAAATATACTTTCCTATTTAATTCGTTATTTCCTATTTTGATTATTTCTTTATGGAATATTCAAGAAATAGAAAAAGAATTAATTTAGTACTAAATTTATTTTTCCTATTTGATTATTCCTACTCATGGGAATATTCATGGATTAGGAATAAAAATAAATTTGGAAAAGTATAATAGTCCTAATTATTTTATTTCTTTATTTCATTATGGATATCGTCTAGAATATTCCAAGAATATCTTGGATAGATTATTCTAAGAGATTTAATGAAGTGGAAAAAGAAAATAAAATAAATAAAATATTAATAATATTTAATTTTATTTTTGATATATTCAATTGACTTAATTTTCGAATTAAGTAACTTTTGGATTAATTGAAAATAAATAGATTTAAATATTGGAAATTAATATTCTCGTCACGTGGAGCATTCAAGAAACGAAGACTGAAGACTAGAAGATGCGTACGGGGATGTGATGAAGCCATAATAGTCGGAAAATAATATTCTAGTATTATTTTGACTATGTGATAATACTATGTGCTTTATTACATGTATGCATGCTATATGTGTTTATTTTTATGCACTAGATAGCGTATCCCTTTATTGTAAAAAGCTAAGTGGGAGGGGGTATGGAAACATACCCATGGTCTCCATTGCTGCTCTCTTGGTGATTTTTATAAACTTTTGAAGTTTATATAGATAAGTCATTAGAGGAGAGTTCTTGTAATTCCTTTTATGAGAAACATTGATTAAGTTTATCAAACAATGCCTAATTTGTCTTTCCAAAGCTGATTTCAAGTCGACTCATTCTCACCCCGGGGAGTGGAATGGAGCCAGAGCCACTTGGTCATGTAGAGGACACAAATTAGAGACTTTCGTACCATTCTTTGATAGATGGGTCGTTTGTCTGCTCGGCTCCCTCATTTATGAGAGATAGGATTGTTCGCATGGTGAATCACTGGTTAGAAACTTTGAGTTTCACTTATGATTCTCCGCGTCTTGATTTACAAGATTAAATGGATCAAGTAATTGGGAGTCAATTATAAAAGTCTCTTAGTGTAGTAAACGTCCACACCACGTGGCTTGCTATGCTGACGGACTTTGGATTAATTGATGTAGACAGTTGTAAGTGATTATGAAGAGTTGTGAAGTTATCGTAAACGTCCACACCACGTGGCTTGCGGTGATGTAGCGATTCCAAGTAATTTACTTTGGTACTGAGTAATGGTTTACACTTAGATACGCGTTATAGTATTCCTCCCCACGAGGTCACGCTATAATTGATGTATGACCAAAGAAAATCTAATTGCTAAATCATTTGGGTGGGTAAACGTCCACACCACGTGGCTTGCCTTACCTGATGGGATTTTAGATGTGATTAGTGATTTAATGATATTATTTAAGGGAGATAATATCGGATATTAAATTGTTTGTTTGTTTTATGTGCTTATAGGTTAAGAATGACTGTGACCCCACTTTGTGATATACTTAAGGATGAAAACTCACCGGTTCCATATGGTGATGATTGGGAACGAAATCTGGACATTGTCCAGACTGTTGAGCTTTCCGAATCCACTGTTGTCCCAACTGATGAGGACATTCGAAATGACCTCAGGATGATGTTGAGACATAGCGTGGAAGCCGACAAGAGGTGATTAACATACTCACAGAATTCTCTCTCAATGAGTCCCTTAAAAAGGATTCAACGAGAGCGGAGTTTGTGCGTAAGTTAAGAGAATCACAAGCTTTTGTGGCAAGGCTAGAGGAAAAGCATGCAAAGAAACCCAGTGGCTCAAAGCCACGGATTGGGAAAGGCAAACCTTTGGGCAAGTGCTTTCGATGCAAGCAGTTTGGGCACTGGAGGTCTTATTGTCCTCTCATCAAAGGTACGAAATTTTCCTTAGTCACTGAAACATTGTCAGCGGTGATATCTACCAGCACCTGGTGTGTAGATACGGGCGCCACTGACCATGTCTGCAATTCATTGCAGGGGTTCCAGGAAACCCGGAGACTTAGAGAGGGAGAGATTGTAGTCTACATGGGCAATGCCGCGAAGGTGGCGGCTGTTGCAGTGGGAGACGTTCACTTACGCTTTAGTAGTGATAGGGTTTTAGTTTTACAAAATTGTCTTTATGTACCGAATTTTAGAAAGAATTTAATTTCAGTTTCTAAGTTAATTCTGAATGGATATTCTGTTTCTTTTGATCACTCTGTGGTCATAAGAAGAAATAGTGAGATTGTCTGTTCTGGTACATTGGTAGACGATTTGTATATTCTGAATCCTGAGTCTAACACGGTGCAACTAACCGAGAGTAATAACACATCTACGAACACCAATAAGAGAAAGGAACCTTCTAAAATGAATCAATTATACTTGTGGCATCTAAGGCTAGGTCATATTAATTCGAATAGAATTCAAAGGTTGAAAGCTGATGGTCTCATTAGCGGCATAGAAGGAGAGGACCTTCCAACCTGCGAATCCTGTTTGGAGGGTAAAATGACCAAGCGTTCTTTTTCTGGTAAAGGACGTAGAGCTGAGCAAGTATTGGATTTGATTCACTCTGATGTATGCGGACCTATGTCTACTCAGGCAAGGGGAGGGTACGAGTATTTCATCACCTTTACTGATGATTACTCAAGATATGGATATATTTACCTGATGCGCCACAAGAGTGATTCTTTTGACAAGTTCAAGGAATTCAAGGCTCTTGTGGAGAACCTTCGTGGTAAATCCATAAAATGCCTGCGATCTGATCGCGGAGGCGAGTACCTGTCTGGAGAATTCAAGGCATACTTGGCAGAGAATGGGATTGAATCCCAGCTGACCTCACCATATACTCCTCAGCAGAATGGTGTGTCAGAAAGAAGGAATAGGACTCTTATGGAGATGGTGCGATCGATGATGAGTTACTCGGATTTACCTGTTATGTTCTGGGGACTTGCCTTGGAAACAGCGGCGTACATTCTGAATAGGGTTCCGACCAAAACGGTACCGACTACACCCATGGAATTGTGGAGTGGGCGTAAGCCTAACTTGAAACACATTCGGATCTGGGGATGTCCAGCACATGTGTTGCGACAAGGCGCCGATAAGTTAGAACCTAGATCAGAAATACGGCTGTTTGTAGGATACCCGAAAGGAACTAAGGGTGGCATGTTCTATAGTCCTACGGACCAGAAGATCGTTATAAGTACTAACGCTCGGTTCCTAGAGGAAGACTATGTCATGGACCACAAGCCCAAAAGTGACATAATACTTGATGAGTTGAGAGGTAACGAGGAAGACCTGGATACAGCCGAACCGAGTATAGATACACCACTAGAACCTGCACCTAATACTGTCACTGTTAATACACCGGAACGCCGTCGTAGTGGGAGGGTTGTTAGACAACCGGACAGATGGATTGGACTGGGTGAGTCTTCGGACTCGGCACCCGGAGTTCATGAAGTCGATCCCTGGACCTATGATGAGGCGGTACAAGATATAGATGCGCCTTCTTGGAAGAAAGCGATGAAATCCGAAATTGAATCTATGGATTCAAATAAAGTCTGGGATCTTGTAGAACCACCAAGCGGCGTAAAGCCAATTAGGTGTAAATGGGTCTACAAGAGAAAGAGAGGATCTGACGGAAAGGTTGAAACCTTTAAAGCTCGGCTTGTTGCGAAAGGATATACTCAGAAAGAGGGAATCGATTATGAGGAGACCTTCTCGCCGGTAGCGAGGATAAAGTCAATCCGGATTCTCTTATCCATAGCAGCTCATATGGATTATGAGGTGTGGCAAATGGATGTCAAGACAGCTTTCCTTAATGGAAGTCTTGACGAGACGATTTATATGAAACAACCAGAAGGATTCATTGCTAAGGGGCAAGATCATCTAGTGTGCAAGCTTAATCGATCCATTTATGGATTGAAACAAGCCTCGCGATCGTGGAACCTGCGGTTTGATGAAGTAGTCCAATCTTTTGGATTCATTCAAAGCATGGACGAGTCGTGTGTGTATTGGAAACGTGATGGAAAGAAGGTGGTGTTTCTCGTGCTTTATGTAGACGACATACTTCTCATTGGCAACAGTGTAAAGATGTTATCAGACATAAAGGGATGGTTGTCTAGACAATTCGATATGAAAGATTTGGGAGAAGTTGGACATGTTCTAGGGATCAAAGTTATAAGGGATCGCCGGAATAGAACATTGTGTCTTTCCCAGCAATCTTACATAGACACGATTCTAGCTCGTTTTAACATGCAAGATTCCAAGAAGGGTGATCTGCCCTTCAGTAAAGGAACTTATCTTTCTAAGGAAATGTGTCCTCAGACACAGAAGGAGAAAGATGACATGAAAGCGGTTCCCTACGCTTCGGCTGTGGGAAGCTTAATGTATGCAATGTTATGCACGAGGCCTGATATCTGTTATGCCGTTGGCATAGTAGCGAGATATCAGAGTAACCCTGGAAAGGCTCATTGGACTGCCGTAAAGAGCATTTTCAAGTATTTGCGAAATACTAAGGATTATGTTCTGAGATACAGTGCAGACAATCTGATTCCTTTGGGTTACACAGATTCGGATTTCCAAGCTGATAAGGACCGGCGTAAGTCGACATCAGGCTATGTGTACACTTTGGGAGGTGGAGTCGTATCATGGAAGAGTGTTAAGCAAAAGTGCATTTCGGACTCTACCATGGAAGCTGAATATGTTGCAGCCTCAGAGGCAGCGAAAGAGTCAGTGTGGTTCCTTAATTTCCTCCAGGACTTAGATGTGATTCCGAGTTTGCCCAAGGCTATGACAATTTATTGTGATAATAGCGGTGCAGTGGCAAACAGTAAGGAACCACGGTCCCATAGTGCTACGAAACACATAGAGCGCAAGTACCACCTGATTCGAGACATCGTCAAGAGGGGCGATGCGATAGTCACCAAGATAGCTTCGGAAGACAACCTAGCGGACCCTTTCACCAAGATACTTCCTAAGGAAGTATATTACAAGCACTTGGAGGGTTTGGGAGTCAGAAGTTTGGAAGATAAGACTAGACCTTAGTATAAGTGGGAGATTGATGGAGTAGTATACTTAATGTCTAGATTTGAGTATTCTGAACTCTGTATGCACTTTCATTTACCTATTTATTACAGACATTCATTTGCTTTTAATTATTGTTAATTAAATATATGCAAATTATAGTCCTGGATTTTATACGTTGTAGTTAGTATGGTGCGCATGGGCGCACAGAAGATCATACTATCGGTTACTCGTATTTAATCGAACAGTTGCTCACGACCTAGATGGACACGGACCAATCCATCGGTATAGTCGTTGTGTGAGAGAGAAAATAATTTATCTTAATTATTTTATCACACTTGTACACTTGGTGTATTGGGCGGATCGCTTGAGACTTATCAATTAGGATTGCTCTGTGATAATTGATTTAAGTCTCGGAGTATTTTATTCTTAATCCCTGAAATAATTGCGGGTGTGTATATCTAATATTAGTGACTTTGATTTTCCAAAGGAATTAACCGATTTAATTATTGGGTTAATTACCGGTTGAGTTGGGTCACTATATTTTATATATGGCATGCCGTGAATTCTTGAAGGGACAGTGTATCCCGGAAGGGTTGATAATATCCCCGAGATGAGCTCATAAGGATTTATTATGTAAACCTCGCGAGTGGATTTGTTCCGCATAATAAATAAGGTTGAGTGGTACTATTCTCGGATATAAGAGATGAATAAATTTATTAAGCAATAAATAAATTTTATTCATGGATATTTAAATCTTAAATACACGGAATAAATAATACTAAGTTGGAGAAATATTATTTGATATAATATGGATAAATGTTGGGAGTGCAATTTTATTTATATAGTGGAAAATAAATAAAATTAATATTGATAAGAATTAATGGATTTGGGTTGGACCCAATTTAATTTTCAATATTAGAAGCCCAATATTTAATCTCCTTTTGATCCCCTACGTAGCCTATAAAAGCACTACATGGTCTTCACTTTTCACAACCTAAGTTACGCCAATCATAAAGTCTTGAAGAGTGAAGAGGATCCATAGAGTTCGATAGCTCGTCGCCCACCCGACGTTCGAACGGAGTGCAAGGAATACGCGGGAAGATCACGAGGTCATCGATTTCGTTTCTCCGAACAACGAATCGTAGGTACAATATCTAAACCCCCTTGATAATTGTTCGATTTTGTTTATTGAAAATACCGTAGAACGCAAGATCCGAAGTTCGGACCCGGAGTAGACGGACGATCACGCGGTGGTGGCGAAGCCACCGGACCGCGTGGATCGACCCGCCTAGGGTTCGGCGGGCGCGGAGGATGCGACCCTCGGCTGGGCCGAGGGCGCGCGGTCGATCACGGCGATCGACCGTCGGGGCGCGGGCTGGTGCCGCACCCCACCCCACCTCGACGGTGGGGACCTCCAGGCGGCGGCGAGTCGCCGGACTCGCCGCGGGGGCTGCTGGGCAGCCCCACCCGATCGCGTGAGACGCGATCCTTCGATCGCGCGAACCCCGGCTCGCGGGGGTTCGGCTGGGGGCGGGCCGCGTGTCTTCGGGCGCGTGGTCTCCAAAGGCCGGACTCCGGCGGATGAGTCGGCGTTCGTGTGATCTCCGGCGAAGGGTTCGTTCGGGTTATCGGTTCCGCAAATTTAAATAACCCGGGATATCGAATTCCAACATTAGATAGGAAAATAAATAAATAAAATATTAATGATATTTAATTTTATTTTTGATATATTCAATTGACTTAATTTTCGAATTAAGTAACTTTTGGATTAATTAAAAATAAATAGATTTAAATATTGGGATTAATATTCTCGTCACATAGAGCATTCAAGAACGAAGACTGAAGACTAGAAGATGCGTACGGAGATGGAATAAAGCCATGATAGTCGGAAAAAATAATTTTTCTAGCATTATTTTGACTATGTGATACTATGTGTTTTATTACTTGTATGCATGCTATATGTGTTTACTTTATGCACTAGATAGCGTATCCCTTTATTGTAAAAAGCTAAGTGGGAGAGGGGATGGAAACATTCCCATGGTCTCCATTGTTGTTCTCTTGGTGACTCTTATGGACTTTCGAAGTTCGTATAGACGAGTCATTAGAGGAGAATTCTTGTAATTCCTTTTACGAGAAACATTGATCAAGTTTATCAAACAATGCCTAATTTGTCTTTCTGAAGCTGACTTCAAGTCGACTCATTCTCACCCCGGGGAGTGGAATGGAGCCAAAGCCACTTGGTCATGTGGATGACACAAATTAGAGACCTTCGTACCATCCTTTTGAAGGTGGATCGATTGTCTGCTCGGCTCCCTCATTTATGAGAGATAGGGTTGTTCGCATGGTGAATCACTGGTTAGAAACTTAGAGTTTCACTTATGATTTTCCGCGTCTTGATTTACAAAAGTCGAATGGGATCTTGTAATTGGGAGTCAATTATAAAAGTCTCTTGGTGTAGTAAACGTCCACACCACGTGGCTTGCTATACTAATGGATTTTGGATTAATTGATGTAGACAGTTATAAGGAATTATGAAGAGTTGTGAAGTTGTCGTAAACGTCCACACCACGTGGCTTGCGGTGATGTAGCAATTCCAAATGATTCACTTTAGTGCTGAGTAATGGTTTACACTTAGATACGCGTTATAGTATCCTTCCCCACGAAGTTACACTATAATCGATGTATGACCAAAGAAAATCTAATTGCTAAATCATTTGGGTAGGTAAACGTCCACACCACGTGGCTTGCCTTACCTGATGGGATTTTAGATGTGATTAGTAATTTAATGATATTATTTGAGGGAGATAATATCGGTATTAAATTGATTGTTTGTTTATATGTGCTTATAGGTTTAGAGAATAGCTATGAATTCACTTTCTGTGATACTCAAGGAGAATAAACTCACTGGTCCCAATTACATTGATTGGAAGAGAAATTTGGACATTGTCCTGACTGCTGAAGAGTACAAGTTTGTACTCTATGAGCATTGCCCTGCTGAACCCACGGCTGCCTCAACTGATGAGGAAAAGGAAACATATCGAAAGTGGAAAAAGGCTGATGAAATGGCTAGGTGCTATATTTTGGCTTCTATGTCAAATGTACTCCAAACCCAACATCAGTCGATGAACACTGCCGAGGATATGTTGTTCAACCTCAAGGAGATGTTTGGGCATCAAGATCGTGCGGGTAGGCAAGAAGCCATGAGAGTCCTCGTGTCGACTACTCAATCTGAAGGAACGCCCGTTGGGGAACACGTTCTTAAGATGATGAGTCTGTTGAATGAATTGGAGGTCCTAGGAGCTATGATTGATGGTGAGACGCAAGTCGACATCATACTCCAGTCTCTGACCCCTAGTTTTGAGCAGTTTCGTATGAGCTATAACATGGGTAAACTATCTTATACTCTTGCGCAACTCCTGACTGAACTGAAGGCGGCAGAGGGGATCTACAAGAAGGGCAAGTCTCAAGCGCTTGTAACTACCAAGTCCAAAAGCTTGAAAGTTGTTGGAGGTAGGGGCAAGAAAAAGAAGCAAGCCTGGAAACCCAGTGGTGCCAAGAGCAATGGACCACGAGTGGGGGCTAGTAACCCAAGGGGTAAGTGCTTCCGATGCAACAAGTCTGGACACTGGAAGTCTGAATGTCCTCTCAAAGGTACGAATTTTTCTTTAGTCGTAAAAACATAGTCAGCGGTATTATCTACCAGAAATCTGGTGTGTAGATATAGAACCACTGATGGTATGTGCATTTTACATGCAGGGGTTCCAGAAAACCCGGCGACTTAGAGAAGAAGAGTTCGAGTCTACACGGACAAAAACTGTAGAGGAGGCAGTTGTTGCGGTGGAAGACATTTATCTGCTTTAGTAGTTAAATAGGATTTCATTTCAAGTTTATTGCATTATGTACCCTTTATTTTAGAAAGAACTTCTGTTCTGGATTTCTATTATTTATGAATGGATATTTTATTTCTTTAATCATTTGATGATTTTAAGGAATAATGGCATTATCTATTCTGGTACATTAGATAGCAATAATATGAATGATGAATCCCAAGTCTACCACGATACAACAAACCGTTCTATAACTTGTTTTACTTATTAGATATATTTCTTCATTAAATCATTATACTTGTGAATTCTTATACTTAGTAGTATTTATTCAAATAAGATTCAAATGGTCGAAATTGATTTGATCAATTATAGTTGAAGGAATGGACCTTCCGACCTAAGAATTTAATTTGGAAGATGATACAACTAAGCAAACCTTTCTGGATAAAGGATAGAATTCGGACAAGTATTGAGAATGATTAGATGATGATATATGCAGACGTATGTGTAATTAGAGAGGTACGAGTAAATCTTTCAAGAATGCTCGATAATGGATTAGAATACTTGATGTGCCATAAAAGCAAAGTGTTTTGACTAGTCAATGGACACAAAGATATTATGGGGAACCATCAAAGTATATCCATTAGAGGCCTGCGACTTAGTCGCGGAGGCCATCACCTATCTGAATAACACATAGCATAATCAAAGATTGGGATTCAATCCCAAGAGGTCGCACCATACACTTACGTGTAGAGATGGTGTGTTATAAATAAGAAATGGAAATTCTAATAGTAAAAGAACAAGTTGTTCGGAACTACCTATGTTCTATGGTTATTCCTAGAGACAACGGCACCTTTATGTGGTTGTAGGATATCCTAGATGAACAAAGATTTGTGTGTTCAATAGTACTATGAATCAGAAGGACGTTTAAACGCCCGGTTCTTAGAGGAAGACTATTAGATGAACCACAAAGCCCGAACTGACTATTAGATACGCGTTATAGTATCCTTCCCCACGAAGTTACGCTATAATCGATGTATGACCAAAGAAAATCTAATTGCTAAATCATTTGGGTAGGTAAACGTCCACACCACGTGGCTTGCCTTACCTGATGGGATTTTAGATGTGATTAGTAATTTAATGATATTATTTGAGGGAGATAATATCGGTATTAAATTGATTGTTTGTTTATATGTGCTTATAGGTTTAGAGAATAGCTATGAATTCACTTTCTGTGATACTCAAGGAGAATAAACTCACTGGTCCCAATTACATTGATTGGAAGAGAAATTTGGACATTGTCCTGACTGCTGAAGAGTACAAGTTTGTACTCTATGAGCATTGCCCTGCTGAACCCACGGCTGCCTCAACTGATGAGGAAAAGGAAACATATCGAAAGTGGAAAAAGGCTGATGAAATGGCTAGGTGCTATATTTTGGCTTCTATGTCAAATGTACTCCAAACCCAACATCAGTCGATGAACACTGCCGAGGATATGTTGTTCAACCTCAAGGAGATGTTTGGGCATCAAGATCGTGCGGGTAGGCAAGAAGCCATGAGAGTCCTCGTGTCGACTACTCAATCTGAAGGAACGCCCGTTGGGGAACACGTTCTTAAGATGATGAGTCTGTTGAATGAATTGGAGGTCCTAGGAGCTATGATTGATGGTGAGACGCAAGTCGACATCATACTCCAGTCTCTGACCCCTAGTTTTGAGCAGTTTCGTATGAGCTATAACATGGGTAAACTATCTTATACTCTTGCGCAACTCCTGACTGAACTGAAGGCGGCAGAGGGGATCTACAAGAAGGGCAAGTCTCAAGCGCTTGTAACTACCAAGTCCAAAAGCTTGAAAGTTGTTGGAGGTAGGGGCAAGAAAAAGAAGCAAGCCTGGAAACCCAGTGGTGCCAAGAGCAATGGACCACGAGTGGGGGCTAGTAACCCAAGGGGTAAGTGCTTCCGATGCAACAAGTCTGGACACTGGAAGTCTGAATGTACTCTCAAAGGTACGAATTTTTCTTTAGTCGTAAAAACATAGTCAGCGGTATTATCTACCAGAAATCTGGTGTGTAGATATAGAACCACTGATGGTATGTGCATTTTACATGCAGGGGTTCCAGAAAACCCGGCGACTTAGAGAAGAAGAGTTCGAGTCTACACGGGCAAAAACTGTAGAGGAGGCAGTTGTTGCGGTGGAAGACATTTATCTGCTTTAGTAGTTAAATAGGATTTCATTTCAAGTTTATTGCATTATGTACCCTTTATTTTAGAAAGAACTTCTGTTCTGGATTTCTATTATTTATGAATGGATATTTTATTTCTTTAATCATTTGATGATTTTAAGGAATAATGGCATTATCTATTCTGGTACATTAGATAGCAATAATATGAATGATGAATCCCAAGTCTACCACGATACAACAAACCGTTCTATAACTTGTTTTACTTATTAGATATATTTCTTTATTAAATCATTATACTTGTGAATTCTTATACTTAGTAGTATTTATTCAAATAAGATTCAAATGGTCGAAATTGATTTGATCAATTATAGTTGAAGGAATGGACCTTCCGACCTAAGAATTTAATTTGGAAGATGATACAACTAAGCAAACCTTTCTGGATAAAGGATAGAATTCGGACAAGTATTGAGAATGATTAGATGATGATATATGCAGACGTATGTGTAATTAGAGAGGTACGAGTAAATCTTTCAAGAATGCTCGATAATGGATTAGAATACTTGATGTGCCATAAAAGCAAAGTGTTTTGACTAGTCAATGGACACAAAGATATTATGGGGAACCATCAAAGTATATCCATTAGAGGCCTGCGACTTAGTCGCGGAGGCCATCACCTATCTGAATAACACATAGCATAATCAAAGATTGGGATTCAATCCCAAGAGGTCGCACCATACACTTACGTGTAGAGATGGTGTGTTATAAATAAGAAATGGAAATTCTAATAGTAAAAGAACAAGTTGTTCGGAACTACCTATGTTCTATGGTTATTCCTAGAGACAACGGCACCTTTATGTGGTTGTAGGATATCCTAGATGAACAAAGATTTGTGTGTTCAATAGTACTATGAATCAGAAGGACGTTTAAACGCCCGGTTCTTAGAGGAAGACTATTAGATGAACCACAAAGACCGAACTGACGTAATACCTTGGAATGATAAAAAGGACAAAATACTAGGAACCAGCCAAACCGAGTAGAAGTACACCACACACTGCACCTACTGTTATTACTGTTTATACACCGGGACGCCATTGCAGTGGGAGGTTATTGAATAACCAGAGGTATTCATAAGACTAGAAGAGTTTTGAACTCTGGATCTAGTAAAGATGAAATCGATCCCTAGCTCTGCACAAGGGCGGTACTAGATCTAAATATGCTCTCTTAGAGAACAATAAGGTTTATTGTTAAGAGGCTAGATCATTTAGAGTACAAGCTTAGTAAATCCATTTATGGATTGAAAGAAAGCTATGAATCGTGGAACTTGCAAATTGATGAGATAATCCATTTGATGGATTCATCAAAAAGCATAGACGGAAGGTGTATTAGAAACGTAATGGAAACAAGGTGGTGTTTCTCGGAATTTTATGTAGATAACACTTCATCATTGGCAACAATGTAAAAGTGTTGTCAGACATAAAATAATGGTTGTCTAAATAAATCGGATATAAGATTAAGAAGAAGTTGAATTATGTTCTTGGAATCTTTTGATCTCTAGATAAGAACATCATACTTCTCCTGGAAATCTTGTATGATTGGAGGTTGTTTTAAACATGCATAATTCTGAGAAAGGTTATTGTCTTTCAGGAGCAGAATACATCTATCTAAAGGTATGTGTCTTGAACACATGAAGGAGATAGATAAAGACAAAGCGATTTCCTACACTTCGAGTGTGGAAAGCTTTATAGATGCAATGTTGTAAAACAAGAACCTGATATCAACTATGCGGTTGGCGTAGTGGGAGGATATCAAAGTAATCTGGACAAGAGATATTCGAATGCTGTAAAAGTACTTGGAAGTACTAGCTTACGGAGCAATGCGAATTCTTCTTGGATTACATTTTCTCAGATCCAAAATCAGAGAAGGACCAGTGTAAGTCGATATCAGGCTATGTGTTCACTTTTGAATGAGGTGGAACCTTAAGATGAAAGAGTGATAAGCATGATGCTTCTCGGACTCTATCATAAACCGAATAGCAGCCTCAGAGGCAGCGGAAGTTTTGGTTAGGTTACAGAATGACCTCTGGACTTGGATATGATTCTTGGTTCACCAAAAGGCTATGTGTATAGCGGTGCATGATGAACTGAAAGAAGTCATAAGTTCAAAAGATGATGATAACACATAGAGCAAGTACCACCTGATTCGATTCATCGTCTAGGGAGACGACGCAGTAGTCACCAAGATAACTTCAGAGCGGCAACCTAGATTGCTCATTCACATAGTACTTCTGGGAAGTATAACCTAAGCACGTGATGAGTATGGGAGTCGGGAGTTTGGAAGAAATGACTAGACCTTAGTACAAGTGGGAGATTGTTGGAGTTGTGTACTTAATGTCTAGATTTAAGTATCGGTAAACTCCCGGTCATAGCATTTAACCTATTTAATTAATAAAAAATTGTTTGCATTTAGTTATTATTAATTAAATTATGCAAATTATAGTCCTGGATTATATACGTTGTAGTTAGTATGGTGTGTCGGGCCCACACAGAAGATCATACTATCGGTTACTCGTATTTAATCAAACAGTTGCTCACGACCTAGATGGACACGGACCAATCCATCGGTATAGTCGTTGTGTGAGAGAGAAAATAATTTATCTTAATTATTTTATCACACTTGACACTTGGTGTATTGGGCGGATCGCTTGAGATTTATCAATTAGGATTGCCGTTGATAATTGATTTAAATCTCAGAGTATTTTATTCTTAATCCCCGATACTATTGCGGGTGTGTATATTTAATATAAGAGACTTTGATTTTCCAAAGGAATTAACCGATTTAATTATTGGGTTAATTACCGGTAAAATTGGGTCGCTATATTTTATATATGACATGCCGTGAATACTTGACGGGAAAGTGTATCCCGGAAGGGTTGATAATATCCCCGAGATGAGTTCATAAGGAATTATTGTGTAAACCTCATGAGTGGATTTGTTCCACACAATAATTAAGGTTGAATGGTACTATTCTCGGATATAAGAGATGAATAAATTAATTAGCAATAAATTAATTTTATTCATGGATATTTAAATCTTAAATACACGGAATAAATAATACTACCGGAGAAATATTATTTGATATAATATGGTTTAATATAGGTAGTGCAATTAATTTATATAGTGGAAAATAAATTAATTAATATTGATAAGGATTAATAGACTTGGGCTTGGGCTCAATTTAATCATCAATATTGGAAGCCCAATATTCCACCTCCTTTTGATCCCCTACGTAGCCTATAAAAGCACTACATGGCCTTCATAATTCATACACATCATTAGACAAGAATATCATACTTGATATTGCTTGAGAGTTGAAGGAGATCCATAGGAGTTCGATAGATCGTCGCCCACACGACGTTCGGACGAGGTGCAAGGAATACGTAGGAAGATTCGAAGGTCTTCAACGTTTTGATTTCGTTTCTACGCACAACGAATCGAGGTATAAAATCATAAACCCCTTCTATGATTTTATGTGCATATAATTGTGATATATACATGAACGCACGATCCGGGAAAACGACGAACTTCGGGGACGGGGATTCGAGATCCCCGGCGAAGATCGAGAGAACCCTCGGCTTGGAGCCGAGGGGGCGATCGAACCCTAGGGTTCGATCGCGGCGCACGGACGGAGGGAGCCCCGGCTGGACGCCGGGGCAAGCGATCGACCATGGGTCGATCGCGGGGAGGTCGCCGTGGGCTGGTGCCACGGCAGCTGGACCCCCCAGCCCTCGACCGGCGGCCATGCACGCGAAGGAGCCCCGGCTGGAGCCGGGGCATGCGATCGACCGTGAGGTCGATCGCGGGGCAGCCGCGGCTGGGAGCCGCGGTGGGTGTGCTGGGCACACCGCCCTCCTCCGGCGGCGGTGGTGAGTCGCCGGACTCACCACCGGGGGCTGCTGGGCAGCCCCAGCGATCGCATGCGTGCGATCGCAAACCCCGCGGCGGGGTTAGGCTAGGGTTTCTAGCCGCGGGTTTATCCCGCGGCGGTGATGCTCTTGTCGAGCCCGGTTCGTCGTGGTGTTCGCGATCGGTTTTCGGCGACGGGATTTCGATCGGATTATCGGTTTCCGCATATTTTGGTAATCCGGGATATCGATTCCCAGCAGTCTGTTGGGAGAAAATCCCTTTTTCTGATAAGTATGCCTTACTCCTCAAAGAGTTCTGCATGCATCAGAGCGAATCAACTCTAGTACTTTCTTGGATATTTGCCCCTTAAACTTCCAAGTATGATTCGAAGGTTGGAAGGTCCTTTCCTTCAACCTAGCTGAGTAGTCCATCAGCTTTCACCCTTTGAATCGTACTCAAGTTAAAAAGATCTAGCCTAAGATGCCCTAAGTACATTTTGATTCATCTTAGAAGAATCTTTACTCTTATTGGGTTTCTGAAGTGTGTTATTAGCTCCGGTCTGTTGCATCGTGAAAGAATATGGATTTAGTATTAAATTTTCTGTCAATGTACCAGAATAGATAATATCCCTGTTTCTTTCTCATATAAGTATGAAACTACCCAAAGAAACGGAATATCCATTCTAAGCCAATTTAAAAATCTGAAATGAAAATTCTTTCTAAATGCCGGCACATAAAGACAATTTATTAGAACTAAAATCTGTCGTTAAAACATTTAACATCTCCCACTGCAATGGCTGTTACCTTAACAATATTGCCCATGTAGGTCATTACTTCTTCCTTTCTAAGTCTCCGGGTTTCCTGGAACCCCTGCATTTAAGTGCAGACACGATTAGTGGTTCCCATATCCACACACCAGGTACTGGCAGATAACACCACTAAACATGTTTCGGTGACTAAGGAAGAGTCAACTTCTTGTTGCTTGAGAGGACAATTAAAACTCCCAGTATCCAGACTGCTTACAACGGAAGCACTTTCCCCTTGGGTTTGCTTGTCCCATTCCGTGGTCCAGATATATTAGGCCCACTGGGTTTCCGTATTTTCTTCTTCTTCCTTTTGCCGCCCGAAGGCCTAGGAAGAGCCGATTTCTCAGCCACAAGTGCTTGAGAGCCCTTAAAGATTCCCTCAGCCGCTTGAAGTTCAATCAGGAGTTCCGTTAATGAATAAGACCTCTTATTCACGTCATAGTTCTGGCGGAACTGCTCAAAACTTCTCGGCAGAGACTGGAGCACAATATCGACTTGGGTTACCCCATCGATAACTGATCCTAGAATCTCTATCTCATTCAGATAACACATTATCCTAAGAACGTGATCCCTCACGGGCGTTCCTTCGAACGCGATGGCCGTCATGAGTTGCCTCATTGCATTTTGCCTGGCTGCCCTGTCCTGATAACCAAAAAGCTCCTTGAGGTTAAGCATTATATCATAGGTAATGGTCATGGCTTGATCCTGATGTCGCAGCACATTTTGACATGAAAGCCATAATGTAGCTCCGCGTCATCTCACAGCGTTGATCCATTTCCAATGAGCTTCCTTTCCTCAGTAGTGGAAGCATCATTTGGTTCAGCAGGTCCATTGACTAGGAGTACATATTTGTACTCCTCTGCAGTTAGGATAATGTCCAAGTTTCTTCTTTAATCCATACAAACAGGTTCAGTGAGTTTGTTGACTTTTAATGAGAATAATACCATATAAAACAAGCAATGAGTTTAATTCAATATCATTTCCCTTAAATAATATTATTACACTACCAATCATTTCCAAAATCCCATCAGACTAGCATGCCACATTCTTGTGGACGTATACTAATCCAAACGATTTTAGAATTGGATTTTTACTTCGGTCGTACATCATTATAGCAGTGACTCCGATGGGGAGGATACTATAAAGCGTACCCAAGTGTGTACCATTTCTCAGTACTAAGTCTACCGCTCGGGAACTACATATCCACCGCAAGCCACGTTCTTGTGGACGTTTACGTTGACATGCGGTCCTCCACGATTTTCTATAACTGTCGAGCCTCAATTAATCCCAAAGTTCCGTTTCCATTTAACAAGCCACGTTAGTGTGGACGTTTACTAAAACAAACAACTTTATTAATTGAATCTCATTTATTTAAATGTCATAGAGTCTCAATTAACCCAAAGAACCGTTTCCATTTAGCAAGCCACGATAGTGTGGACGTTTACTAAAACAAACAACTTTGTTAATTGACTCTTACATTAAATTTCACAATTTTATTATTCAAAGCTTGATATCTCGTAAGTGAAACTCGAAGTTTCTAACCAGCGATCAATCATGCAATTGAGCCCTATCTCTCACTAGGTGAGGGAGCCAACCAGACAATCGATTTAGTCATCGAATGACTCGAATGTCTCTAATCTGTGTCATCGACATAAGCAAGCGCTTTGGCTCCATTCCACTCCCCGGGGTGAGAATGAGTCGAGTTGAACTTAGTCTTTGAAAGACAGATTAGGCACTTGCTTTTGAAAAATATAATTGTTCGATTCTTATAAGTGGAATTGAATTCGAATTTTGATCCAGTGATATCCGTGTATCGACTCATAAGTCAATACACATCACCATCAAAACAGAGAATGGAGACCGCGGGATTGTTTCCAATCCCTCTCCCACTTAGTATTTTACGATTTAGGGATAATCATGAATAAAATAATAAGCATAATAAAACACGTAAATCACACAAAAAGCAATTAACGTGGCCCGATTATTATGGCCTTAAAATCTTGAATGCACGTCTCTTGGAACTTCATCTCGTTGCTCGTCTCGGTCTCGATCCACCACCGACTCGCTTGAGGGCCAAGAGACGAACTCCTCCCACTGGAGTCTCGTCTCGAGCCTCGTTGAGTCGTCCGTGGGGTCGAACGAACCCCAGCCCCGCTGCTGCCCATCGCGAAACACGAAGTGTGTTCGATGGCAGCCCGTTGCCGGTTCGCTCTCCTCGACTCTCGTTCCTTCGGACTTCGATCTTCTCTCGATCCAATAGCAGAAAATAATTACAAAAATTATTCTACTAACTCCGGCATCGATCCTATATATGGTGATCGATCCTATACATGTCCCGGATCTAACGAAAAATAAATAATCCTAACGACTCAACCCGTCGTTTTTATTTATTACAATCAAGCAACTTTCCAAAATTAAAAAATATCGACAAGCCCGAGAGTTTAATCAAAACCATACACATACAGCTCAAAATATCAAAAATAAATTGGCCATAATGATCGGGTTCAACCTGCAAGGTAACACGCGCAAAAATACAACGAACCGAAAACCGGCTCTGATACCATTTGTTGGAAATCGACTACCCGGGACATGTCCGTTCGACTACTCGAACATCCGGACAACCCCAGTCGACCCCCGGCATACCCACTGTACTTAACACGAAGCCCTAGACCCAAAACACGCCCAGCCATTGCACCGAAAGTGCAACCGCGCGAAAACGGGGCATTCTGCCCTGTCTGTCGGCCGACGCCAAAATGCTCATGAAATGATGTCGCCCGATAGGGCAAATGTCGGCCGACAATAAAAGCTTAAGGAAAAATGTCGGCCGACATTGTCGCGATTCCAGCAGCGGGTTTCGCCCGTTCTGGCTGTTCCGACAAGATTTTCTCGATCCGACTACCGTGTCGGAGGTCAGAGACCTCCCAGCAGTCCGAGAACATCACATCCAAGCCTTACAAACCAATCGATGGTTCGTTGTATGATTAACGCAATATAGAGATCGAAAAGTGCGGAATTGAGAATCGATCTCATACCTTCTCGGTCGATTGTTGAGACCTTAGCGATTGCTAGTGTATGTCTCTGCCCCGATTCCAACCGATGTGTGGGCAACGATCTGTTGGATTCTCCTTTTCTGCTTCTCTGATAAACCACCGCAACAATGTTTTTACTTTTCTGTGTAAAATAATTGCGAAAGCTTTATTAATTTTTACAGAGAAAATTATTATTGCGCTAACACTATAATTTTCTTCTACAAAAATAAATGCGGCGAGTTGTAGGTTTAGGAGAGGGCAAGGGGGGGTTTAAATAGAGCTACACTAGGGACCTCTTAGGTAAATAAATCCCGGGCTAAATTGCAAATTAATTAACTAGGAGTCCTAAAAAGAAATCCTTTAATTAATTACAATTTTAATTATTATTAATTCCACTAAATAATAATAATTGAATTCCCAAAATTAATTTAATATTATATCAATAATAATATTTCCGCCGAATTGCATATACGACTTTCCCCGTGTTTAAGATATCGAATGTCCACGAATTAACTTTAATTACTAATAATTAAATTAATTCATTTCTTACTATCCGAGACTAGTACCACTCATCCTTATTATCATGTGGAACGAATCCACCTGCAGGGTTTACATGATAAACTTTATGAGCTCATCTCGGGGACATCATCAACCCAATAAATGGGACACGGTTTCCTGTCTATAATCTACAGCATGCCGTGTGTACAATTCCGATTCCCAATATACCGAGGATCTCGACTAATCAATTAGTCTCACTCATTGGCACATCAAAGAACCGAGCATTGGACACACGCACCTATAATTATATAGGGATTAGGAACTCATATATCCGTAATATCTGAGGTCTAGTTCGATTACTCCGATTAGTATAAATCGAACGCCCTCCCGTGGTCCTGCTCAATACACCAAGTGTACGAGTGTAACATGACAGTCAAGACCGACTATCTACCAGTCACACTACGACGTACCGATGGATTGTCCCTGTCCATCTAAGTCGTGAGCTACTGTTCGATAGTATACGAGTAACCGATAGTATGATCTTCCGCGTGTGTCCTCACGCCATACTATCTACAACGTATACATCAAGGACTATTGCATTAAATGCAATCATGTTTGAATTATGTATAGACTAAGGCATAGATAAGGAGTTCCGTATTTCCACTAAACTAGACATTTAGAATACAACTCCATCATTTTGAAGGGTAGGAGGCCGCAAATGGCTACCTCCACCCACAGCCGTTTATTTTGTCAATGGAACCATGAGGTAGAGCAAGGTGAGGTTATTTGTTGACAGATGCAAAGTGACGTAGTATTTGGACATACTGTTCTTTAAATATTTACATAAGCAATTCATTTGAGTAAACTTTGTTTGCTCTATGTCTAGCAGGAAAAGTCGGCCTAAAGATTTCCTCGATGGATCGGGTCTTGATTGACTTGGTCTTCGGGCAAATGCAAAAGACATGGCCTTATACATATAATGATGAAAACACAAAAAAAAATATATGGAAACATCATTTTATAACACCTATCACTGATTGGGTCATAATAGGCCTGATCTATGCCCAAAAAGCAAGTGAAATGGTCGTGGTTACACGCTGAACTGGCCAAAATAGCAATACCGTCCATAAAGCTCTGTCACTCTACCTCCAATCTCTCTACTTAATGTTCTTTCCAGCGATTTTGATTCACTGTGTGGTGGTACGTAGTTCCACGTTGTGTGTGCCTGTTATGCCTTTAACTGTATTTCGTGTTATATATTTTTGCAGAGTACTCCTGGTCTACGAAGCAAGGCTGCTCTACCTTGAAGTGCTTCCTTAGGCTTCGTTGGTCAAGACAATTTTTGTGTGAATTTGAAATCTGGGTAATTCAACGTTGGTCCGTGTGTAATTGCCCCTGCTCTACGTGTGCTACTTTGAGTACTCATGAAAGTCGTTCTTGTCTAACGTGTTACTCTTTGCTTGTTGTGCTGTTTGCTGATTTTACATTATAAGTGTGGTCGTCCTACCCATAACCATCTTTGCAGTGCGTGCTATCCCTTGATATTTGGTGTTGCTGATGCGTTGCACTACCTAGCCCGTACACACTTACTGGCAGCCCATATCTCACTGTTAAACGTTTCACCAAGTGCATCTGCCAGCTCGCCCACCGCTCATCTACCTGGTTTCAAAATTGGTTTATTCCTTGTCTATTTTCACTAAGTTTCTTTGTTATACGTTTCATCCTTCTTGATGTGCGTAGGATTGCTTGTATTTGTTTTTACAGTTGCGATGGACTAAGTTGCTTGATCCACGCCCAATCGAGTGTTTTATGTAGCTGCTTCAGCGCTCCATCGCTTGCATTTTCTGTTTCTCTCTACGCAGGCCAGGCAAATTGACACGTGGCGCACTCTACGCCACAGAATTTGAACCGGTTCCGCTACCCTATAAATACCTCTCTCGGTCAAACACATAGTGCACCTTCTACTGCGTGTTTTAGAGAGAGAATCCCTTGCTCACTTGCTGTTCATCTTCTCTACGTACCAGCTCATATCATCTACTCCAATTTTTACACTTCGCTCTACGCAGGATATTCTTACTCACCGTTTTACCACAATGACTTCATCTGAATCTCCCGCTACCACAAAGCCTTCATATAAATCTCCCTCGTTCTACGCCGATAAAATTATTGAACTCAAGGCTCAAGAAGCCACTCTTGAAACCGCGCAAGCCGTGGAAGAAGATTTTGACAAGGTGACCAAACTTGAAGCACAAATAAGTGTTGTGCGTACCACCATCCTTGAAAATCGACGCAACAAAATGCTTGCGGAAAAAGCTATAAGGGAGGAGGCGGCACGTAGAGCCGAGGAAGAAAGGAAGAAGAAAGAGGAGGATGCACGTTTGGCCGAGTTAGAACGGAAACGTATAGCTGAAGAAGAAAGGAAAAAGAAAGAAAAAGAGGAGGCTGACCGTTTAGCCGAAATTGAGAGAAAGAAAAATGAGGAGGCGGCACGTATTGCCGAAGAGGAGAGGAAAAGAAAAGAGCAGGAAGAGGCAGACCGTATTGCCAGGGAAAAACAGGAGAAAATTGATGAGGCCAACCGTAGGGCCGAGGTGGAGAAAAAGAAAAAGGCAGACGAAGATGCAGTTGCCTTCATTGAAAAGGAAAATTAGGAGAAGGCTGATGCCGCTGCACGCATCGCCACGACCACCATTGATCCTGCTACACGTCCTGCCACAACTGTGGCCAATGTTGTTGATGTTACTAATTCACCTAAGGACGGTGGCTCTCCGGTCCACAACAACAATTCTCCTGCTCATTTGTCCCCGCACCACGTTGCGCCGCTTGAAGAAGCAGAAGAAAAGATGCCTGAGAACAGGCTCGTAGTGCCATCTCCCTCACGCTACGTTGGGGAAGGTTTCTCTGCTGACTTCCACTACGAAGCAGCACATGATAGATTTGATTCTCTAATGGATTAAAAGGTGAACGCCGAGCGGTACTACGCCGGGACGGGCAAATGGGTGCAACGCGGCCTACAAGCCTTCATGAGGGAAATGCAGCTAATGGATGTTGTTAATTTTGATGTGGATTACAGCCTCTACGTCCACCGGGTTGTCTTCTCTCACATCGATCAGCAATTTGGGGACCCCAGCCATGCGTCTTTCGACAAGATAATAATTCGTGAGCGGGAGTATGATCACTCCCCTCGAACGCTTAACAAGATGTTCAAGCGCTCTCACATCAAGGCCACGTGGGAGGCTCCCTCTACGCACCACCCGGATAGTCAAATGATGGGTTTCATTGTGACTGGTGGTATTGCCTCTACGGCCCAGCCGGCTTGCACATCGCTGAACCAGTTCTTCACCCATCTCAACAAAATAATTGCTAACAACTGGATTCCCATGACGAGCTCGTCGGTGGTCCACGCAGACGCACTTCACTTAATGTACAAATTGAGTCGTGGCATCCAAGTTGATTTGGGTCAAGTGGTATTTAATAAAATCAAGTCATACGGAGACATGACTAATGCTGAAATTTCACAGTCCAACTTGCCGTGCCCCCACTTGATCAACGCCATTCTGGTCAGCCAGGGCTTTACGTATGACGATGAGGATGGCCCGATGATAAGCCTTACTTCGTTTCGCTTTGACTGCAAATACGTAGCTGGCCACAAAGTCAAAGATCTTCCATGGCGTAGACTTGTAAATGAAGCAGATAATCGTGCGTTGTTCACCGCATCACAGGCCATTCCACTGCAAATTCAACATGCAGCAAAGGGAAAAGGAAAAAGAGCTAAGTCTATTCGCCCTACGAAGAGGAACATTGACGTTACACTTGACTCTACGTCCGAGGACTCTGACTCTTCGTGTGACGAAATGTATTTATGTGAGCCGACCTCTCTACTGCAGGACTTCGTTTAACTGCAAACCACAATTGATGCGGTTGCACGTTTATCCGCCAATATGCACCGCAAGTCCCGCAGATCGGCTCGTCTAGGGGGAGATGGGTCCTCGTACGCAGACTTAGGGCCTTTAAAAATGTTGCATGGGCGTCTTTCTGGCTTGGTGAACCTCGTGGCCGAACAAATGGAGGCATCGAGGAATGCAGAGGACCGTCCCACCGAGGCCAAAAAGAAAAGTGGAAAGAGGAAGGCTAGTGAGGTGGACGTAGAGGAAGAAGTTGAAGATGATGAAGTGCAGATCCTGCGTGCTGCGCATAAGAGGAGCAAAAAGGAAGCTGGTGATGCGCATGGCGGGCTAGTTAAAAATCCTGATGGTACGGTGAAGGAGTTGGATGCCGTAAACAAGGATGAGAAGGCTAAGGGTGCTAGTTCTTCGGGCACCAAAGAACTTGAAAAAGAAAAAGGCTGTGGCTCTACGGTGGAAAGACCCAAACTGCCCAAACTCAAAGTTACCAAAATGGGTGTCACAAAAGAACCGGCTACAAAGAGTGCTGCTGCTACGGGCAAACCAGGTGCAAGTAAAGGTTTAATGTGTCCAGGGCTGTTGGAATTCGATATCCCGGGCTATTAAAATTTGCGGAAACCAATAACCCGAACGAAATCCTTCGCCGGAGATCACATGAACGCCGACTCACGCGCCGGAGCTCGACCGAGGAGACCACGTACCCGAAGGCACGCGGCTGCCCCCCCAGCCGAACCCCTGCGAGGCGATCGCGTTCGATCTTCGCGATCGATGGGGCTGCCCAGCAGCCCCCAGCGGCGAGTCCGGCGACTCGCCGCCGCCTGGAGGACCCCACTGTTGGAAATCGACTACCCGGGACAAGTCCGTTCGACTAATCGAACTTCCGGACAAGCCCAGTCGACCTCCAGTCTGCCCAAGGTGTTCACGACGAAGCCCCTGACCCGAAATGCACCCAGCCATCGCACCCAAGGCACGACCGTGCAAAACGAGAGGCTTCTGGCCTCTCTGTCGTCCGACACCAGAAGGTGTCGTCCGACAAGACCGTCCAATGTCGTCCGACACCAGAAGATGTCGTCCGACAAGCCTGTCGGCCGACAGTAGAAACTGTCGTCCGACACCCGTCGCGAACAGCGGCGGGATTCGCCCGTTCTGGCTGTTCCGATGTGATTTTCTCGATCCGACTGCCATGCCGGAGGTCAGAAACCTCCCAGCAGTCCGAGAATGTCACATCCAAGCCACGGGATCCGATCTACGTTCAAAATATGATTAACGAAATATGAGATCGAATAAATTGCGGAAAAGAGAATCGATCTCATACCTTCTCGGTCGATTGTTGAGACCTTAGATGCTTCTAACGTATGCCTCAGATCCTTTGACTCCAACCGTTGTGTGGGCAACGATCCGTTGGGTCTCCTTTTCTGCTTTCTCCTTTTTCTACCAGCGTTATATTTTCTATTCTCTGATGAGAGAAAAATAATTGCGCTACACTGTATTATTTTTGCAGAGAAAAATTAATTGCGCTAACGCAATAATGTTTTCTGAGAAAAATAAAAAGCTGCGGAATGTAGGTTTAGGATAGGCAAGGTAGGATATTTATAGAGTTACGTTAGGGACCTTAGGATAAATTAATTAAGGGCTAAATTGAAATATTAATTAACTTGGAATACGTAAAAGCAATTCCTTAATTAATCGATTTCAATTTTAATTATTATTAACTCCACTATAAAATAATAATTGAATTCCCGAAATTAATTTTTAATATTATTTCAACAATAATAATTCCGCCGAAATTACATATACGACTTTCCCCGTGTTTAAGATATCGAACGTCCACGAATTTATTTAATTACTAATAATTAAATTAATTCGTTTCTTATTATCCGAGACTAGTACCACTCATCCTTATTATCATGTGGAACAAATCCACCTGCAGGGTTTACATGATAAACTTTATGAGCTCATCTCGGGGACGTAATCAACCCAATAAACGGGACACGGTTTCCTGTCTATAATCTACAGCATGCCGTGCGTACAATTACGATTCCCAATTTACCGAGGATCTCGACTAATCAATTAGTCTCACTCATTGGCAAGTTAAAGAACCGAGAATTGGACGCACGCACCTATAATTATATAGGGATTAGGAATTCGTATATCCGTAATATCTGAGGTCTAGTTCGATTACTGCGATTAGTATAAATCGAACGCCCTCCCGTGGTCCTGCTCAATACACCAAGTGTACGAGTGTAACATGATAGTCAAGACCGACTATCTACCAGTCACACAACGACGTACCGATGGATTGTCCCTGTCCATCTAAGTCGTGAGCCACTGTTCGATAATATACGAGTAACCGACAGTATGATCTTCCGCGTGTCTCCTCACGCCATACTGTCTACAACGTATATATCTAGGACTATAGAGCACAGAGTTATAATAAACAAAATGCAGACTGTTTGATTAATAGATAATAAAAACACAGATAAGGAGTTCCATATTGTCACTAAACTAAACATTTAGAATATAACTCCATCACCCACCACCGTGGTGGGGTGGAGCGCGGCACCAGCCCGCGCTCCAGCGATCGATCGGGGTGATCGATCGCTGCCCCGGCTCCCAGCCGGGGTCGATGCTCCTCGCACGCCGAAACCCTAGGCGGGCGGTCCCGCGGTCCGGTGGCTTCGCCACCACCGCGTGATCGTTCGTCTAATCCGGGGTTCGATATTCGGATCTTGCGTTCAACGGTATTTCACGATAATCCAAATCAAATAAAATCAAGGGCGTTTAGATTTTATACCTTCGATTCGTTGTTCAGAGAAACGAAATCAATCGATGACCTCGAGAACTTCCCACGTATTCCTTGCACTAGCTTGAACGTCGGGTGGGCGACGATCCTCCAAGCTTATGGATCTCCTTCTCTCCTTTCTCTCTCTAGAATTGTGATCTTCAAGTTATGAGAATAGAGAAGACCATGTAGTGCTTTTATAGGCTACGTAGGGGATCTAAAGAAGGTGGAATATTGGGCTTCCAATATTAATGATTAAATTGAGCCCAGCCCAAATCTATTAATCCCATTAATATTAATTAATCTATTTTCCACTATATAAATTAATTGCACTCCCAATATTAAACCATATTATATCAAATAATATTTCTCCGGTTAGTATTATTTATTCCGTGTATTTAAGATTTAAATATCCATGAATAAAATTTATTTATTGCTTAATAAATTTATTCATCTCTTATATCCGAGAATAGTACCACTCAACCTTATTTATTATGCGGAACAAATCCACTCGCGAGGTTTACATAATAAATCCTTATGAGCTCATCTCGGGGATATTATCAACCCTTCCGGGATACACTGTCCCGTCAAGAATTCACGGCATGCCATATATAAAATATAGTGACCCAACTTAACCGGTAATTAACCCAATAATTAAATCGGTTAATTCCTTTGGAAAATCAAAGTCACTTATATTAAATATACACTCTGCAATTGTTTCGGGGATTAAAAATAAAATACACTGAGACTTAAATCAATTATCACAGAGCAATCCTAATTGATAAATCTCAAGCGATCCGCCCAATACACCAAGTGTACAAGTGTGATAAAATAATTAAGACAAATTATTTTCTCTCTCACACAACAACTATACCGATGGTTTGGTCCGTGTCCATCTAGGTCGTGAGCAACTGTTCGATTAAATACGAGTAACCGATAGTATGATCTTCTGTGTGACGGCGCACACCATACTAACTACAACGTATATAATCTAGGACTATAATTTGCATATATTTAATTAACAATAATTAAAAGCAAATGAATTTTTATTTCAATAGATAAATGATAGTGTACAAAGAGTTCAGAATACTCAAATCTAGACATTAAGTATACTACTCCAACAAGGGCCGGGTGGACCGATGCTTACCAAAAAGGAAGCTGCGATGAACAAGGCTGTTGGTCAACGTAGAAAGCAAATTGCAACCAAGCCCAAACCCACGCAGCACAAATCAAAGCTCAAGGTCATTGATGAACCGACGGACGAAGAAGAATCGGAGAAAGACCTACGTACTCATACGCCGCCCGAAGACTCAGATGGTGAAGCGAGTGAATGACCAACGAACAAGTGTTTTCTATCCCTGCTCTTCGTTGAACTATTTATTTTTGTTTTTGTTTATGCCGTTTTCATATCTCTGTTAAACGCATGATACTTTGATACAATGTTGTTTTGCTCTGTTTTGAGCTGTTGTTAATAATGCTATCTGTTTTTGCTCTACGTATGCATGTTTATCTTTTATGCTGTGTAGTACGTATGATTGTATTACTTTTCTCCTTGCCCTACGATGAACTTTTTTAGTATGATACTAATTTGAGGGGGAGATTCTCTACGAACCCCCGCCTATGAAGTTGACTCAAAAAGGGGGAGATTGTTAGTGTGTAGTTCTTCCTAGTTTAACATAGAACCACGTTGTTCTTGTTTGAACTGCGTTGAACTATACACTTTGTTTTTTAGTAACTTCATGATTTGTGTTTGTATATTTTCCATTCATTAATTCATACAAGTCTGCTAGGTCTACATAGAACGAGCTGTGTGAACTGTGGAATTAACAAGTGGCTTAACGTGTGACCACGGTTCATCAGCGTGGAACAAGCAGACTTGGTCTCTTCAAACATCATGGAGTTGCTTCGGTGCGTCAGCATGGAACGAGCTATTCTATCAACGTGGCTCAACGTGGATCAGAGAGAATTGCGAGTTCATCAACGCACTACAAATCAGAGAGTTCAAGGCTTACCGTGAAGACCTTGAATCAGAGTTAACACCTTGACGGACGCGGTGCAAGCATAGCTATACATACGGCTTAACGAATGACTGCTAAGGAATGAAGCCAGTTGTGGGTACGACTAGAAGACTTCGCTAAAAGAATTATAGTCCAATGAAAAACGTTAAGTATACCAGTTATGCCCGCCACGAGCTCGAAGCACGAAGACACGCTAGTGTGGCAGTGCGTAGAGCTGGGTTCGTCAAGCACGGAAAAATGGAATCTCGAATATTCCATGAAGATGCTTTGGGCTCGGCCCATTAAGCGTGAATTCCGGAAACCCTAATTATCGACACCTATAAATACCGGGTTGTTGGAATTCACTATTCACGAATTGATTTGACATTTTCTAGAGAGAGAAAATTTGTAGACCGAGAGACTTTTCGCTAGAAAGCTCCGGTTCTATCCTCAGTTTAGTTTTGGTAGTACGAGTCGCTAGATTAGTTCTACATAGACTTAGGTTTTTTGGTCGTGTTGACCTTTCTACAAGATTCGCTAGAATTTTGTAGATGTGTTTGTAAGTGGTTCCACCCTTTACAAGATATACAAAAGAGTTTTCTTTAGAATCTCCAAATTGTGTTAAGTGTTTGTACTTTACCCTTTACAATCTAGTTCTAGGTAGAACCAAGTACAAAATACACAATTTCAGAAATTATTTCATTTAGTGCTCCAAATACTCTTAGATTAAATTTATGTAATTTAATATTATTAAGAACATTTAAAAATATTTATAATTAAAATATATTAATTTATTTTGATTATGAAGAAATTTTAAATTAATTAAAAATATTAATTTTACTAATAAAAAACTTATACGTGCAAGAAAGTGAGAAACATTTTCAATAAAGTTTAATTTGATGTGAGTATAATTCATCAATAAACATTAATTTAGATTATATATGTAATTAAGTGAAATATAGTATTTATTATAGTCTTTTGAATATATTATTTTAAAAATAAATTTAATTAAGGGAAAAATGACAATAAGGCCAATTTTCAACATTTTTTCGGTAATAAGGATTTCGAGAAATTATACGTGCCAATTAGGCCGCCTAAAATGTGTAAAGACCGTATTACCCTTTTCATTTATTTTGGTATTGTGAACGTGAGAAAAGATCGAATCGGATGAGAGGAGCAGCTCCCCCGTTCCCGATCCGACGCCGACGCACCACCACACCGCCGCTTTCTCCGCCGAGAACCAACACCGACAACCAAGCCGCCGCCGAGCTCGTCTCCGTCCAACTTCGATTTCGCCCGCGTTCACCGTTCCTGATCCGACGCACAACCACACCGCCGCCTCGATGTCACCACTGTGTCGAAGCTCGACGAGCCAAAATAGCTCTGCGCCGAACCGCCGTTGCAACCGTGGAATCGGTATGTTGAATCAATTAGCTCGATTCTGTGTGTCAATTTATGAATTGATTTTGTGTGTCAATTAGTTCGATTCTGTGCTTATTTGATTTCGATCAATTTGATTTGTTTCTGTATGTGCGTAAGCAGCGCGCGAAAGGTGTTTGATGAAATGTTCGTGAGAAATGTCGTGACGTTGATGGCCTCCCTCGGTCTCAAGATCAACGCCACGCGGGCGCTCGGGCTGCCTGTGAGGTGCCACTCGCCCGTTAACCTCACGGTCAGCGACTGCCCGGGAGCTAGCCTCCATGTTTTGTTTGCGTGCGTTCGTCGTGGTGTTGATGATTTTGTTGTGTTTTGACTGGGCGCAGGTCTCCTTCACATATCACCGAGCTCGCCGGAAGCCAAGGTTTTTCGAGATTTCGAAAACAGTGCTAACAACAGCACCACCTCTGCTGCACATGGACCTGCTGTTGCTAAGGGTAAGAAGCATTTCAAGAAAACTATAATACATACATTAATTTTTATATTTTTTTTTTTTGCGAATGTCATTATATATGATGGGAGAGAACTTGATGATAAGGCGCATTCTTCTAGAAAAGCATTTACTGAACCAAACCCCAGCCTTTAGGTGATCAATACAAAAATATGCGACCCATTTTTACTACAGCCGCATTAAAATTTAGGTGATGAATAGCTTCTTCTACCTTCTATTTTTTGTTTTCCACTTCCACTAGTTTACTCACCCATTTTTACTAATTGCTGTGTTGAAAGATCGGACGATGTATAGTATGATAATATCGAGAATACTGAAAAAAAGAAATCAACGAAAAATAGAGAAGACAAGAATTTACGTGGAAACCCAACTGGGAAAAACCACGGGAGGAACGACGAACAATTCACTATAATATTGCTTCACGATTACAAGGATAATATACGCTCTAAACCCTCAAATCTCACGCAATAGCTATAGAATTATAATATGTTGTTTATGCCCATGGAATAGCTCTCTTTATATAGGGGGAGAGACCTAATTAATGTATGGAAACATTAATTCTCGCCCATGCTTTGCCTTGAAGGAGAAGGAAACCAAAACGGACCAAAAATAGGACTTTCCAAAGTCCTCCCGCGCCTGGCACGTTTGGCGACCGCCATTTTCAAAACGGCGGTCGCAGGACCCCTTTCGGCGGTCGCGGGACGTGAGACGGCGGTCGCCGAAACACCCCAAAACTGTGCAGCCCCGACTTCGTCAACTCGACCTTTTCGGCGGTCGTGGGTCCAGAAACGGCGGTCGCCATTTTCCTTCGGCGGGCGCCGATTCCAAAACGGCGGGCGCCGTTTTCTCCTTCTCACGGTTTTGAGACAAACTCAACATGCTGTATTTTATTTATTGTGTGGTCATATCATATGCTACGGAGCTGTTATTGATTTGTTAGTCAATTGCTTGCTATACTAATATTTCCTCTAATAAAAAATTAGGGGCGAAATCCTTGTAAGTTGAATAGTTTACACTTTACATATGTTTTTATCATGTTAGTGTAGAGAACTTTGGATTTTGTGCATAGTCTCAACCTAACATGAAGCATTTGCCCCTGCTATGGAAGACTATAAGAGTACACTATATTGTGGCATTATAAATGAGCATGTTAGCTTCCTCCGTAATGATTTTCAAATTTATTGGTGAGTATAAGAAAAAGGAAATGGTTATTCTGTACTCATGTCAATAAACTAAACCTGAAATTGTCTTTGGTATTGTTGAAGCTGTCCTGCATGATTGAGAATTTGAAATTGATTTCATTGAAGGTCAATGGTAAGTATATGAAGGTATGTGTCTTATATACTTGCTCCCTAAACTGTACTATTTATTTATTAGTATTCAGTTTTAATTTTCTCATTGATCTCTCATCTGATTTCATTGAAGGTCAATGGTAAGGATCTGAAGTTTTCGTTCTTGTTATACTCACGATCATGAAAACGTGCCGAGAATGATTTTAGAAATCAGGGTACCATTTACGAGATTCATTGTATTTTTTTTTTTTTGGATATTTACTTCATTGTCAGTGTTTTTTTACGACGTTCAGTATTTTTTTATGAGATTCAGTGTTTAATGACATTCAGTGTTCTTATAATATTCAGTGTTTTATAATAATATTCACTGTTTTTATAATATTTATTGTAAAAATCCGACATTCAGTGTTTTTTAATGGTATACAGTGTCTGGGGTTGTGGTGACATTCAATGTCTTTTAATGGTATTCAGTGTATGGAGTTGAGGTGGGTTGAGTAGAAGAAAAAATATGACGTTCAGTGTCTTTTCATGGTATTCAGTGTCTGTCATTCAGTGTCTTTTAATGGTATTCAGTGTCTTTTGGGATGGGGTGGATTGAGTAGAAGAAAAAATCTGACGTTCAGCGTCTTTTCATGGTATTAAGTATCTGACATTCAGTGTCTGACATTCAGTGTCTTTTGGGGTGGGGTGGATTGAGTAGAAGAAAAAAATCTAACGTTCAGTGTCTTTTCATGGTATTCAGTGTCTGTCATTCAGTGTCTTTTGGGGTGGGGTGGATTGAGTAGAAGAAAAAATCTAACGTTCAGTGTATTTTCATGGTATTCAGTGTTTATTAATGGTATTCAGTGTCTTGAGGTGTGGTGGGTTGAGTAGAAAAAAAAATCTGACGTTCAGTGTCTTTTAATGGTATTCAGTGTCGGGGGTGACATTCAGTGTCTATTAATGGTATTCAGTGTCTGGAGGTGGGGTGGGTTGAGTAGAAAAAAAAAATTGACGTTCAGTGTCTTTTAATGGTATTCAGTGTCGGGGGTGACATTCAGTGTCTATTAATGGTATTCAGTGTCTGGAGGTGTGGGTGGGTTGAGTAGAAAAAAAAATCTGACTTTCAGTGTCTTTTAATGGTATTCAGTGTCAAGGGTGACATTCAGTGCCTTTTAATGGTATTCAGTATCTGGAGCTGGGGTGGGTTGAGTAGAAAAAAAAAATCTGACGTTCAGTGTCTTTTAATGGTATTCAGTGCCGGGGGTGACATTCAGTGTCTATTAATGGTATTCAGTGTCTGGAGCTGGGGTGGGTTGAGTAGAAAAAAAATCTGATGTTCAGTGTCTTTTAATGGTATTCAGTGTCGGGGGTTGACATTCAGTGTCTATTAATGGTATTCAGTGTCTGGAGGTGTGGGTGGGTTGAGTAGTAAAAAAAAATCTGACTTTCAGTGTCTTTTAATGGTATTCAGTGTCGAGGGTGACATTCAGTGTTTTAATGGTATTCAGTGTCTGGAGCTGGGGTGGGTTGAGTAGAAAAAAAAATTGACGTTCAGTGTCTTTTAATGGTATTCAGTGTCGGGGGTGACATTCAGTGTCTATTAATGGTATTCAGTGTCTGGAGCTGGAGTGGGTTGAGTAGAAAAAAAATCTGACGTTCAGTATCTTTTAATGGTATTCAGTGTCGGGGGTGACATTCAGTGTCTATTAATGGTATTCAGTGTCTTTTAATGTTATTCAGTGTCTTTTAATGATATTCAGTGTGTTTTAATGTTATTCAGTGTCTTTTAATGTTATTCAGTGTTATTCAGTGTCTTTTAATGTTATTTAGTGTCTTTTAATGATATTCAGTGTGTTTTAATGTTATTCAGTGTCTTTTAATGTTATTCCGTGTCTTTCAGTGTTATTCAGTGTCTTTTAATGTTATTCAGTGTTATTTAGTGTTATTCAGTGTTATTCAGTGTCTTTTAATGTTATTCAGTGTCTTTTCATGGTATTCAGTGTCTGACATTCAGTGTCTGTGGTGGAGTGAGGTTGGTTGAGTAGAAAAAAAAATCTGACGTTCAGTGTTTTTTCATTGTATTCAGTGTCTGGACAGGGGTGGGGTGGGGTAGGTGTGGGGTGGGTTGAGTAGAAATAGAGTAAGGGTATTTTCGTCCTTTCATATACATTTTTTTGACTCATTTGGAACAAAAATCCCTAATTGACACATAAATTGGAACTTGGCCTTATTGGTCAAAAAATGTTGAAAATTGGCCTTATTGCCATTTTTCCCTTAAATTAAATATTTTAAAAACTAATTTTTTTCTATTAAATTTATATCTTAAGAAATTATTCATACTAAAACTTTTATTCCAAAATTATAATAATTAAATTATTTTTACCAAATTGAATTATGTTATAAAATCAAATAAAATATTTTTAAAATCTTCATACCAAATTTGTAGTAATTATATAAATTTTTAATAATATCTATGATATAAATACATAGTAATATCCACGCGCGAATTGGTAATCTTTTTCGAATCCAATTGCAAAATAATAGTAATACATTAATACGCGATGACAAGAATAGCTAGAGATAACAATAAAAGAAAGAAGAAGAAGAAAAAGAAAAACAATAATAACTGTACTCTTTTTCGAATCCAATTGCAAAATGATAGTAATAATCCAATTGCAAAATGATAGTAATAATGTACTTTAATACGTGATGACAAGAATTACTAGAAATAACAATAAAAGAAAGAAGTAAAATACGTGATGACAAGAATTACTGTCATACTACATTTTTACTTTCTATTCACGATCCAAAGATCCATTGGATCAGCAGTAAAATCTGCCTAAGGATCTTGTAAAACCAAGAACACGATTATGGTAACATATATATTGTCATTTTTCACACACGGAGCGCGAGAGAAAAAGCTCATGACAGTACATACCTAATCATATCACTGCATGCAGAGTTGAGTCCGATCAAGCAGACGGCGTCGAAATTATGAGTTTAAATCCTCTAACCATTTGGGCATTCTGCTTTTCTCCTTCCATGCGTTGTTTTGCTTGCTCCTCGATTTTTTTCGCACATTCAATGTCCAACACCTCAAGGCTTTCCCACAGCACAAGTGGGATTTCCTCAAGATTCTCGCAGTTCTTAAGCACAAGGCATTTGAGACTTAGAAAAGGAGTATCACATGTCCAAGACTCTAAGTCAGTGCGCCCCATTTGCAATAACTCGAGTGACGGGAATCCCCCACGATCAGCGTTCCAGAACTTTCCCATGAATGCATTCTCCTTCAACTTGAGCACCTCAAGCTTTTTAAGCATCCCCAGTGTCTGCATATGCTTCCATTCCAGAAACGTAGACGACAATGTCAGGATCCTCAGATTCGGCGGGAACCAGCCAACTCGAGGAAGGTCGCACATTGGCTTTTCAGAGGCTAAAACGGGAGATACGTCATACAGTAGCTTCAGCTTCTGAAGGCGTTCCAGTTTGTTCAAGCACGTGGATTCCAGAAGAAGTGATGACAAATCGCCGCGAATACCCAAGGTGTTTAGGAGTGAGGCGCGGGTAAACACGTCCTCCGTGCAACTTTGAACTGATAATCTACTGATCGTTCGAAGGTTCTTTCCTTCTCCTTTAGAGGCTTTACCTATGGTTCCCTGTTTAAGAGAAATGGCTGCTTTTGTCTTGAAATGCCTTAGCTCCTTCATATTCCATATATCTCCCTTGACTTCGAGTGTGCGCTCGGTCGTGTCGACTCTAATAGTCTGGAGATTCCAGAGCTTGGAGAAGGCATCAGGTATAGACTTGAAGTTATCACCAGACAGTGCAATATACTTCAAATGGATAAGTTGTGATAACTTTATGGGGAATTCTGTGAATTTGATTGGATTCACGTCTAAAACCCTGAGCAATTTGAAGGCATCGAAGATAGAGGTGCTGTACTCTAGTGGCAAGGGTAAGACCTCCTTGGAGAAACACAAAAACGACCAAGTGCGTTGACCCTTTGGTTTTTGTTGGAGGAATTCCACCACGTCTGAATGAATACATAGTCGACGGCGCAAGTGTATTTCAGATATATCGGGATAGAATATTCCTTCCCTGGTTTTCTTCACCTCTTGAAACATGTTCTGTTCCGAGAATGCAGCCTTCTCTTTGCAGAAGCCACGTATCATGCCATGGACACGACATGTTTTAACTTGGCCCTCGGCATTGGTTTTTCCAACCATAACCAAGTTCCTGTTTATAAGATCTCTCAAATTGTCCTCTGCCAATTCCTCCAAGCTCTGAACCGGATTTTGTTGTATGAATCCTTCTGCAATCCACAAGCGGATCAATTTCCATGCCAGGATTTCAGTATCTTCATGAAACATCCCCATGTAGAGAAAACAATCTTTTAGGTTATTTGGCAATTTATCGAAACTCAATGCGATAAACGTCTTCGTAATTTCAATGTTGTCCTTAATAAAATATGAACTCACGCAATGTGACACCTTCTCCCATTCTGAACGCGTCCCACTTATAACTCCAACGTCCGTCGAGATTTTGTTAACAAGAATCCCTCCTATCACAACTATTGCGAGAGGCAGTCCACCACACTGCTTAGCTATATTTTTCCCAAGTTCTACCA
The DNA here is from genome assembly GCA_954870475.1 of Euphrasia confusa. Taxonomy (NCBI): domain Eukaryota; kingdom Viridiplantae; phylum Streptophyta; class Magnoliopsida; order Lamiales; family Orobanchaceae; genus Euphrasia; species Euphrasia confusa. The sequence continues at coordinate 17,105,449 of OX940967.1, forward strand.
ACTCTAAAGGGCAGATGTCCTTACGAAATATTTCTAGCTGAAGCAGCTGCCAACTTTCCTCATCAGTCAAGAACTGAAGCTGGTGGGCATTTGTTTTCACTGCCACTTTTTTGTCGCGACTTGTTATGAGGACTTTCCCAGATTTATTATCCATGGGCAGAGCAACTTTGATTTCCCCCCAGTTCTTAGCGGTCCACACATCATCTATGAACAATATGAATTTCTTATTCTTCAGATGTGATCTGACCTCTTCGACCAATTCTTGATCCTCCTTCCCAGCAAACATGTCTCGTTTGTTGAAGTGTTCCAGAATTTTGAGATACACGTTTCTCCTGTTGAAATCCTGAGAGACGTAAACCCATATACGAGTCGGGAACTCATTTTCGATTATTGGATCTCTGTAGATCTTCCGTGCAAGTGTGGTCTTGCCCTGGCCAGCCATACCGATGATGGATGTAACTTCAAGCTCTCCTGAATTTTGTTTAAGATAACTAATCACAGTTTCGGACACCTCATCAAAACCCACTATATTTATGTCTTTCATTAAAGGAATCTGTGTACAAGTAGAGGAGTAACACAGATTTAGAAACCAGCCAACAATAGGACTTCTTAGAACTAGATAGACAAAACATGATACTACAAAAGTACTACAGTACTTTTTACCCGCAACTAACAATTACTGTTAATAACAATTTAAAAAGCCTTGTTAAAGTATTAAGGTTGTCCGAATCCAAAATTCTTTATCTTGGAATATCCAACAACTATAACTTTATTTTTTTAAATATCAAATTATTTTACTTTTTTTTTTATCAAAGTAATATAAAAATATAGAAATATTCATAGGACGGAGGAGTATTTCAGATTATGCAAATGCGGTCTCTCGCTCACGGTACTGTTCATATTTTTCTTTTTACCACCTTGTACAATATTTTAGGTGGCTCTCATCTCGGTTTCTCAATTTTGTACGCTAAGCGTAAAATTGCACCCGTACACCTCCAATTACATAATCTAAAGTAATGTCTTTTCTCTTGCGGCCACAAATGAATATGTGAATTCAAGTTATATTATTTGAAATTCTTTTTGTCTCACATTTTAATTTTTATAAAAAAATAGTTCTATCTTATAAGACTAATAAAAGCCTGTTTGATGAGCAGCTCTTTAAAACAACGTATAAGCTATTTAAAAGCTTATAAATTCCTAAAATTTGTTTGGTAAAGTTTTAAAAAACATTAAAATAAAGTTGTTTAACTTATAAGCTTAAAAAAAAGGTAATGGTATGTACTTTTTTTAAAGAACTTATATCTATTGGCTATTGCAACCTAAATAATAAAAGACCAAATTATTCTTAAAACGGTTTAACAATTTATTTATTAAATAAGATATAATAGCATCGATTAAAACAACTTATAATATGTAATATTTTATAACCTCTTTTAAATAACCTAGTCCAAAGGCCTCTAAAAAAAACCCTTTTCATTACACTGTAAAAATTGCGCGCATTAAAAATCCGCCGACCTTGATTAAGTAGGCTCTCATTTTTTTTTATAGTACTACTGCTACTTTCGTCCTTCAAAATTTTGCACAAAAAATTGAATAATACTATTAAAAAAAGGGTATAATATTTATTTTTTTGGTAAATAATAAATAAGTAAGTTATTTGAAAAAAAATAATGATATTAATGTAATAAATAAGTATTTTAATAATGAAGTTATAATTTTTTTTTTAATTTATAAGGACTATCAAAAAAATAAAAGTAGACAACTTGTAAAGGAAGGAGTTCATATGATTGATTACAAGTTAGATCGCATATTAAAAGAACTTAAAATAATACTAAAATAATTTGTTTCTGTATACCTTTCCGTTTTCATCATAGTGTGTTTTTGTATTATCCGATTCGTCGGCAATGAGGAAGGTGGCAAAGTTTGTCATGGCCTCACTTAATATAGGCTGGATTACAGTTTCTCTGAGTGACTTCACCTCGCTGGCTAAGCTGTATTGTTTGGGGTTGAAAATTCGACAACAGTTAATATTTTTGTTCCACTTTTGATTTTCTAGGATGCAAGAGTCGAGGGTGTCCTCAGCATCATACACAGCCTCCCTTAACTTCATTTCCAATAGCCTGAAGAGTTGTCCCTTCACGCGCTTGTTGTTGGCACAGTTTTCCAAGAAAGCTTCCATTTGTTTCAGATCGGAATTCAACTGCTTCAGCTCCTTTTCGGCGCCCCTGATCAGATGGTACTGATCGGAAATCAAATTCTTCACTTTCGCAAGCAAGAATTGCAAGGCCGCGTCCGCCATTTTTTGATCTCTCCTCAATGGATCTCTAGTTGATGACTTGTTCTCGTTATAAATGGTATATACGGCTGTTGATGACTTGTTCTCGTTATAAGCTAGCTTAGTTGGCTTGACTATAAAATAAGATTCTCGAGAGACGACTTTCTGAAAATGAAGTATGATTAAAAGTATATATTACTAAAAAATACTCATTTGATTCATTATGGATTTATCTATGCTTACACTTGGTGGAGCATAGCATCTACTAGACCGATCCGTTATAATAAGAATATTAAGAAAAAATATTATTTTTTTGCTAAAAAATAAAGAGTAATTAAAAATGTATTTTAAATTAAAAATAATTACTAATTGTAAACGAAGCTCAATTTCTTGACATTGTTGACTCGCCCGTTCGAACGCCAACTCCCTCATCATCGGACAATCTGCCCCTGCCACTCCACTGCATCTTATTTGTCCACCTGCAGAACATCCACCAGCTCAGTTGGGTTGACTATATAATTTTTTTAATAATCATATCATTAATAATTAAAATAAATTTTAATAAAAATACATATCACAATATAAAGTATACTCTCTCTATCCCGTAAATGTTGTCACACTTTCCATTTTGAGTTGTCTCATACTAATTGCCACACCTCAAAAAATGAAATTAACCGTACACTATATACCTTAAAACAACACATTATTACTAAAATATCATCACATCTACCCAATAAAAGTTAAATTTCCACTAAAAAAGACAACAATATAATATCATTATTTCTTAACATCCATGTTAATACTAGACAACTAGTATGAGACAGATTGAGTAATTAAATATTAAATTAATTAATTAATTAATATTTTATTTAATATTTTTTTTATTTATTATGTTTGAAATTTTAAATTAAAAATAATATTTATTAAATTTTTTAATGTAATAAGTTATAAGTTTAAATTGTAAATTTGTAAAAAATATTAGTTATTTAAAAAAAATAGTATAAAAAATGGTATAAAAAATATTTTAAAAATATTTTTTTAAGTTTGTGTATTTGTTTTGAAGTCCAATTACTGTAAACTTAAAACAAAACTATTTTTAATTTAAGTTTTAAAAAGTTTTGAGATCTCTCTTGGGATGGCTTTATAAGTTGTTTAAAAAAATTAAGGTTAAAATACTTTTTTAAACAGCTTATAAGCAGTGACGTACCCAAAAACATTAGTCAGTGGTGCAAATTTGAAAAAAAAATATCCCTTCATTTCATAAATATAAGATCATTTTTTCGAACATGCAAGTTTAAAAAATATGTTACTTTTTTTACTTTTTGAGCAATAAATGAAAAATATAAATGTATTTTTAAATTAAAAATTAAAGAAATTGTGAGTAAATTTAAAAAGGTAATGGATAAAATATGGGTAAAATTGTATTTTAAAGTAAGAAAATAAGAATATTTATTTTTGTTTTTGGAGGGTACTATTATTGGGAAATATCTATTTAAAAAAAGTGGTTCTGTTATTATGAAAGTAATACATAAAAAATAACAAAAATAAGTTGTGATTTTAGATTTGTGAAGAACTAACAATAAAATACGTCCCTGCTTATAAGCTCTTATTAATTTAACAATAAAATAAAAAATTACTCTTAAAATTATTATATAATATATATATTAAATTATTCTAAATTTATTATTTTATTTACACAATTTTTTTTCATCCATAATATTTATTATTTGATAAAAATAGTAATATAAAATTTTAAATTTTCAAACAAATTAACAACTTATAAGTTACATTTAATTTTATCTCAACAGTTTAATAACTTATTTATTAAATAAAATATAACAGTCTTTTAAAACAACTTTTATAAGATATAACATCTTATAAAAAAAATTAAATAAGGGCACGAAACGGACTATTAATAATGTAGGTTCAATCATTTTTATTTCATTTGTGTTTCGAATGTGTCGAAATTGTCAAACCTAGAGAGTAGACTATTATGATTAATGAAATACTTAAAAAATAAAGTGCTTGAAGTATTATGAGACACGAGAGTTAGGCTATGATGTTTTGGACTGAAATGAGATTAGTTGAACTGAATTAAAAATGATTTTAACGGTAATGAAATGAATTTAATTGATTTTTTTATAAAAATAATAATAATTTTTATAAATTGTTAAATATTTTTAAAAAAATATTAATAATAACTTAATTTGAGTTATAATTGAACTGAAACGAGAGTTGAAATAAAAATTAAGTTGAAAATAAGAAATGTACTATATATTTTAAGCAAACACTGTACTTTATTTTCAGAAAGTCGTCTCTCGACAATCTTATTTTATAGTCAACTCAAATGAGTTAGCTTGTAACGAGAACAAGTCATCAACAGCCGTATATACCATTTACTATTTTATAGAGGAGATCGATCGAGGAGAGATCGAAAAATGGCGGAGGAGGCCTTGCAATTCTTGCTTGGTTACCTGAAGACTCTGATGTCCGATCAGATCCATCTGATCAAGGGCGCCGAATATGAGCTGAGGCTGTTGAAATCCGAACTGGAAATGATGGAAGCTTTCTTGGAAGAATCTGCCAACAAGCGCGTGAAGGGACCACTCTTCCGGGTATTCGAAACGAAGTTAAGGGACGTTGTGTATGAAGCCGAGGACACAGTCGACTCTTGCATCCTACAAAATCAGTCGAAGATGAATAAAAATACTCTTCTAAAGTACAACCCCAAAAAATACAGCTTGGTCAACGAGGTGAAGTCACTCAGAGAAACTGTAATCCAGCCTATATTCAGTCAGTTCATGAAAGACATTGCCACTCTCCCCATTGCCTGCGAATTCTATACGGCGAAAACACACGATGCTGAAAACAGAAAGGTATGGAGAAACAAATTATCTTTTTAGTTTTTTCATTTTTTTTTTTAATTTGCAACCTGATTTGTAATTGAGGTTTGCCTTAAGCTTTCCGGATATTAAGGGTCCACGGCTTGTTTTTCTGTCCTTAACACAAATTTGTTTATCAGAAAACATACAATTAATTGGAATACTGAGATTGAAGTTGACTGAAGAATACTGTAATATTTTTTTTCTTTGGAACTTGAGCACAATATTTAAAGGTAGGCAGACATATATTTTGAGGAAAACACACTCATGGTAAAAATCAGTTGACAAGAGATGAACCCCAAACATAAGAGATCGAAGGGATTGGTGTATAGGTTTAAATCAGTTGAACTAAGTGGTCACCTTATTTCTAATCAGCTACATTAGTTTGTTTGACTTGTATTTATATATGTGATATCAGTGTCTGATGTTATGGCTATCATTCTCAACAGCCAAACTATTGTGTTTAAATTTCGATTACTGGCCGGTCATTATAACTGTGTGATTCTCCACTTGTATGTACACAGATTCCCTACTTGAAAGAAGAAAATGTAGTGGGTTTTGATGAGGAGGCCAAAACTGTAATTGGATATCTTAACGAAGATTCAGACGAGCTTGAAGTTATATCCATCATCAGTATGCCCGGCCTGGGGAAGACCACTCTAGCATGGAAGATCTACCGAGATCAAAAGATCCAATTCGAGTTCCCGATTCGTATCTGGGTTTACGTCTCTCAAGAGTTCAACAAGAGGGACGTGTATCTCGACATTCTGAAACACTTCAACAAGCGAGACATATCCGCTGGGAAGACTGATCAGGAGTTAGCCCGAGAGGTCAAATCACATCTGGAGAACAAGAAATTCATATTGTTCATGGATGATGTGTGGACAGCTGAGAACTGGGGGGACATCGCAGAGGCCCTGCCCATGCGGCATAAATCTGGGAAAGTCCTCATAACAACTCGCAACAAGATTGTGACTTGCAAAGCTAATCCCCTTAGGGATCCCCACGAGCTTCGGTTCTTGACTGATGAGGAAAGTTGGCAGCTTCTTCAGCTAGAAATATTTGGTAAGGAAGACGTATGCCCTTCGGAGTTGGTAGAGCTTGGGAAAGATATAGCTAAGAAGTGTGGTGGACTGCCTCTTGCACTAGTGGTGATAGGAGGGATTCTTGTTGACAAACTGTCGACGGAAGGAGTAAGAGGGAGGCGTTTCGAATGGGAGAAAGTGTCAGAGAGCGTGAGTTCGTACTTTTTTAAATATGACAAGAAGGAAAGTACGAAGAGGATTATTGAATTGAGTTACAATAAATTGCCAGATGACCGAAAAAATTGTTTTCTTTACACGGGGATGTTTAAAGAAGACACTGAAATCTCGGCATGGAAATTGATCCGCTTGTGGATCGCAGAAGGATTCATACAGCAAAATCCGGAAAGGAGCATGGAGGAAGTGGCAGAGGACAATTTGAGAGATCTCATAAACAGGAACTTGGTCATGGTTGGAAAAACCAAGGCTGGCGCCCAAGTTAAAACATGCCGTGTCCATGACATGATACGTGATTTCTGCAAAGAGAAGGCTGCATTCTCGGAACAGAACATGTTTCAAGAGGTAATGAAAACCAGCGAAGGAAAATTCTATCCCGATATTCCTGACATACACTTGCACCGTCGACTCTGTATTCATTCTGATGTTGTGGAGTTCCTCCAACAAAAACCAAAGGGCCCACGCACTCGGTCGATTTTGTGTTTCTCCAAGGAGGTCTTACCCTTGCCACTAGGGTACAGCACCTCTATCTTCGATGCCTTCAAATTGCTCAGGGTTTTAGACGTAAATCCAATCAAATTCCCAAGATTCCCGATAAAGTTGACACAACTTATCCATTTGAAGTATATTGCACTGTCTGGTGATAACTTCAAGTCAATACCTGATGCCTTCTCGAAGCTCTGGAATCTCCAGACTATCAGAATCGACACGACCGAGCGCACACTCGAAGTCAAAGGAGATATATGGAATATGAAGGAGCTAAGGCATTTCAAGACAAAAGCAGCCATTTCTCTTAAAAAGGGATCCAAGTCAGGAGAAGGAAAGAACCTTCGAACGTTCAGTAGATTATCAGTTCAAAGTTGCACGGAGGAAGTCTTTTCCCGCGCCTCAAACCTAAACACATTGGGTATTCGCGGCGATTTGTCTCTTCTCCTGGAATCCACGTGCTTGAAAGAACTGGACCGCCTTCAGAATCTGAAGCTACTGTATGACCTATCTCCCGTTTTAGCCTCTGAAAAGCCAATGTGCAACCTTCCTCAAGTGGGCTGGTTCCCGCCAAATCTGAGGATCCTGACATTGTCGTCTACGTTTCTGGAATGGAAGCATATGCAAACATTGGGGATGCTTGGAAAGCTTGAGGTGCTCCAGTTGAAAGAGAATGCATTCATGGGGAAATTATGGAACGCTGATCGAGTTGGATTTCCGTCACTCGAGTTCTTGCACATGGGGCCCACGGACTTAGAGTCTTGGACATGTGATACTCCTTTTCCTCGTCTCAAATGCCTTGTGCTTAAGAACTGCGAGCAACTCAAGGAAATCCCACTTGTGCTGGGGGAAAGCCTTGAGGTGTTGGACATTGAATGTGTCTATAAGACCACAGTTGAATGTGCGAAAAAAATTGAGGAGCAGGCAGAACAACGCATGAGAGAAGCGAAGCAGGGTAGGGTTTTTAAACTCATAATTTCGCCCGGAGACTTACAAACGATGGCCGCTTGATCGAGCTCAACTCTGCATGCCGTGATTAGGTATGCTTTTTCTCTCGCTCCGTGTGTGATGATATATGTAACCCTTATCGTACGTGTTCTTGATTTTTCAGGATCCTTCGACATTGATACTGCTGAAGCAACGGATCGTTAGATCGTGAACAGAGTCAAAATGTATGACATTCCTGGAACATGTTTTTTTTGTTGTTCTTTCTTTTTATTGCTGTGTGTAATTGAATTTGAAGCAATATTTGTCATCACAGAATATTGTTTTGCATCAGAATTGACTGAATGAGTGTGTTGTTTTTAATTATGTGGGCATATGAAATAAATAATACCCTTACCCTTTTGCAGAAATAGTTTATTTCATATTGAATGTAATGGCAATTATAATTATTTGATAAATATTTTATATAAGTTAAAAAGTAAAATAAAAAAGTATGAAATATAGTAAAATTATTTATATTTTTTAATATTTTCTCGGTCCAAAAGTATACTGCATTTAAAAATATTAGGGGTGGATTGGTAGGTATACCAACTCTATTTTCGAAGTACCATGTACCAACTAATATATAATAGGTATGAAATTTTTTCCGTTTCTACCAACCAATTACGTTGGTATACCACCTAATTGGTACGGTAGGTACTCGGTTGGTACTGTAGGTATTAAGGTTATACCAACTTATTTTTTACTTACATATTTTAATAACAAATTTTAATTAACGAAAAATAAAAATAAAAATTTATTGCTTTTAAATCAATTATCAAATAAAAATTGCAAAATATGTGTTGAAATCCAAAAAGAAAAAATTTGAAAATACTATCAATTAGACTTAGTAATATATTCTAAAAAAACGATTAAAAAAACAAAAAAAATACGAATATAGTAAATTATTTTATAAATAAATTATTGAAATTATAAAGATTTTTTATATATATTTTTAATTATTTGTAAAAATTCATAAGTTTTTATATTACTAATAAAAAAGAGTAAAATATTATCTTAATTTTATTATTATATATATTTAAGTATTTAATAATCTATACCAAGATTAAACATAAAATAATTAATCAAATGTTATAAAACATAATTAATAATTTAATCATAAATATTTATCAATTTATTATTTCATTTATTTTGTTTAATATCATTTAATTTGATGGAAATAACATAAATAAAAAATAAAAAATATATTTGGTATAAGTTGGTATGTACCATATACTGGTACAAGTAAAATATATACCACATACCAACCAAGTTTTAAAATTTGGTACGGTATACTGTACCATTTTATGGTGTACCAACTTGACGGTATACCAATATAGTTGGTACGGTAGGTACATGAATTGGTTGGAATGGAATGTTGTACCATTGCCACCCCTAAAAAATATGACTGTAATTCTCCGGCGACACAAGGTTTGAAGGATGATACAAATTTTCATTGAAATATTATAAAGTTTATCCTGAAGTGAGTACTGTTGGCTCTCTCGCACAGTCTACTGGGACACATCCTTCAATTTACATCATATCCGATCCAAGAACCTACGATCGAGTAGGATGAATTTTCTCGTTTCTCTTTATCAAAAATAAAATAAAATGTGTTTAGTCTAATCTTAAAAACCCATTAAAATAAAGTCGATATATACACGTATGTAATGCTATTTTTACTAGCATCCTTCTACGGCCCTATTCTTTTGAACTTAATTTCAGTTCATTTCAATTCAATTCAGTTCAGTCCAGTTCTATTCAGTTCGGTTCAGTTCAGTTCAGTTCAGTTCAGGTCCGTTCAGTTCAGTTCAGTTCAGTTCAGTTCAGTTCAGTTCAGTTATGTTATGTTATGTTATGTTATGTTATGTTCAGTTTCAGTTCAGTTTTTAATAATAATAATAATAACAACAACAACAATAATAATAATTATTATTATTATTATAATAAAAATAATAATAATAATAATAAAAATAAAATAAAATAAAAATTAATGTCATTAAATATTAAATGTTTGTAATATTGAAAAAATCACAAAATTACAAATTTTAAATAATCAGTTAATCTACTTCCATATGATCTAACTCCTTATCATTTTGTTGTACTCCATCGTCATGCTCTTCGGTGTTATTATTTTTCCAAATAGCTTCAGCTATATCCATCTTTACCTTAGACATGAGCTTCATTCGATTTTTGTCATCCAAGTTTGAATTTGTTCTCCCACTGGCAACATCATGATTTACAATTGGAATACCACTCTCGTGCATTCGTATGAAATTATGAAGTGTGAAACAAGAAACAATAATTGACATTTGATACTTTTGTGATATTTGAGGCATAATTTTCAACACCTTTCACCTTTTTTTCAACTGACCAAAAGCAAATTCAACTTTCATTCTTAATGAAGAATGTCTGTAATTGAAATGTTCTGAAATTCTTCTAGGTGGTCCATGCTTATATTCCGGAATATGATATCTGACGTTGGGATCGCAAATAGGAGACAAATATTCAAGAGTATTAAGATATTCAAAGTCTACCAAATAGTATTAATTTAGAAGAGTTAACTTATATAGAATTTAATATATGGACTCTAGTTTAGATAGGGGTGACTATTCGGTACGGACGGGTACCCGCACCCGAATTTTTCGGGTACCCGTGCCCTAATAATCAAAAAAATTCATCTCATAACCCGACCCTCTTTAGTAAATCGGGTACCCAATACCCGGGCCGGGTAAACGGGTATGGTAATCGGGTACCCAAAATTACCCCAAAATTTTAATTTACAAAAAATCAATAATAATATTCAAATTCAATAATTTATTTTCATCAACTAACAATAAAAAATTATCAATTAAAGTTTAAAATTGCAATAAAAAACAAAAATTATAATTAAAAATAATAAAAATATGTCGTTTATTATATATATAATGTTTTATATTTTTAATTAATATATTAATATATTTATTATTTTAATTTAAATAATTAATCGGGTATTTCGGGTATACCCGAACGGGTAATCGGGTACCCTAATACCCAATATTTTTTAAAATGAATTACATAACCCTACCCTTTACCCATATTTATTGGGTACGGGTACCCAAAAACCTTAACGGATGCGGATATTTCGGTACAAATCCAAATACCCGAACCCGAATAGTCACCCCTAAGTTTAGAAGAGTTAACCTATATAGAGTTTTAGTTTTAGTTTTATTGCTAGTCTTAAAGTTAACTTGACCTTAAAAATTTTAAATATGATGAGTTACTTAAAGGTGAACTAAAAGAGTGGTTGACCCGGAGTCGCACTCCCAAGGGTAATCATACAAAATTAGTGAGACATTGTGTGTAAAAACCAATTTTCTAAGTGTGAAGGAGAGCACCTTTTCCATCCATTTTGCATTGATTGAAAGAGCTGTCATCTCATAAGCTTTTGTTTTATACTCTCTACAAGTCAATTGAGAGAGAGAAGAACATGTTTGAAAACTAGACGAAGGTGGTAAAATAATAGGGGAAATTAGGATAAGAGGTTTAATGTTTGTTTATAATTAAAGTAATTTTGTTTTGTCTAATTATTTAAAAAGATCAATTATCTATTTTAATTTTTTGAATTTTTTAATAGTTAATTTTTGACAAGTTTTTACACAATTGAAAAAATGTCTTACAATTTAATTAAAAATATATTTTAACTTTATTTTTTTTGAATAAAAAATATATCGTATTACCCTATTTTATGAAATAAAAAAGATGAAGATTTTTTTGTAATTAGTAAAATTAATATTTTTTTCTCTCTAGTAATAACTATGAAGTAAATACATATATTCCTTAAATAAGGTAATCGAGTTGGTGGAGCAAGAGAGCGAGAATGAGAAGTCACAAATTTGAGCCAACATTTTCTTTTTTTTAATAGTTCAATTATTCTATATTAACTTTAAATATAAAGTGATAAAGTTTAAAATATTTTTTTTTCTTTTCTACAAGGTGTTATAATTTCATGACAATTTAGTCAAAGAAAAAAGAAATGAAAGTCAAAGAAAGGAAGAGGAGACTTGCAAATGTTGTTCTAACATTGCATTAATATAGTGTAGATAGTTAGTTGGTAATGCCAAACCTTTTTGCATAAAGTATAGTATAAAATATTGTAGAGTTTTATCAAATATCCCAAAGTACATGTACGGCGTCTCTCCATTCCTTTCCCACGCCGCTGTGGGTAAGTACCATCACGCATAATAATTTCCATTCACACTTTTAATCCTTTGGAATACCAATTAGTTTTGAGGGAAAAAGAAAGAAAAAAAGCAAGCTAGGGTTTTGTTTGTTCTTTGATGCGGAGGGACCACCATGGCTGAATTACTACCATCAACTGAAGAACTGGGTTCGGGGGGGCTTTTGCTCGATCACTCGTCGCCGCGCGATCCGATCACTTCCTACGATCCGGATGTCGAGATCCACCACACAGAGTTCGCCCAAAATGCGCCTGATCGGAAAATTGATTCTCCGGCGGCGGTGGTGGTGGTGGAGGAGGAAGGTACTGCCACTGACGAGGAGGTGGGTTTGCTTGATGCCCTAGAGAGAGATTTGTATCGGCTAACTATTGAACAGGCAGAAATCGAGACAGGGCGTGAGACTGAGAGACTGGGAGCCGTTAACGAGGATGAACGGAAGGATGTGGGAAACATTGTTCTAGATGTTGTTCATGAAGAAAAGGGTGTGAATACTGAAGCTTTGAGCGTTGGGCATGAAAGTCAGAATGGTTTGAGTTATTCGGAGAAGAACGAGGGAGCAGAGGAACTCGACAATGTTAGGGGTTATGTGGAGAAGGAGGGAACATTGAAGTTCGACAATCTTCATGAAGAAAAGGATAAAAAAATTGAGGTGAGTGGTGAAGATGAGAATGTGAATCTATTGCCTTATGTGGAGAATGAAGAAGCAGTGAAACTAGATAATCTTCATGAAGTAAAGGGTGAAAAAAACATAGAGAGTGTTGAAGATGAGAATGTGAAGGATAGGTGGTGTTACATGGACCACATGGGGGTTAATGAGGAGAATCAAGGGGCAGTGACGAGGTTTGGGAGATATAATCAAAGTAATTACAGTAAGGGGATTAATTATCCAGTGAGGCCTGATGCAGATGATTGCACGTTTTACGTGAGACACGGGGCATGTAAATTTGGTGTGAATTGCAAGTTTAATCACCCTCCTAAGAGAAAGTACCAGGTGATGGATTATGCATGTTCTTTTGATTGAAATATGTTTTTACACGAGTTTCCTTGTAAACGCTAATGATATATGTTTTTGCAGGGTGCTAAAGAGAGAACATATCCCACCGAAGAAAACTCAGAAAGGGCAGGGCAGACTCAATGCAAGGTTATTACTCTTTTTTCTGGATTGTAGTTGTATAATAGCTTTATTAGTGTATGTTATCTTCATTCCACTGAGCTAATGCTTTTTATCGTATGTAGTATGGTATCAGAACGATGATATATAATCTTTTCTCTATTGCACCCAAGGCACAAATAAAATACAAAAACAACGAATACATTGTTTGTCTTGATGTGTTGTCTGATTACAACATTTTTCTTGTGCATATCATTTCTTGATACTCTCGATTTATCTTATCTTAATTTCTATATTTCTATATCCTAATTGCTCAACTGTTTTCTAGCATTTGATGCTTAACTGATGCAACAATATAATTTTATATACTGCAGTATTACCTGACATCAGCTGGGTGCAAATATGGAAAGGACTGTAAATACTCTCATGGTTCAGACAAAATCTCCATGTCCCACCATAATCTGGAGTTCAACTTTTTAGGACTACCTATTCGACCAGTATAGCCATCCTCTCTTCATACTTTGAAAATTTTCTTTTCTATGTGTTTCATGCGATTTAGGCTTTGGTTTGATCCAGATTTACATTTTATTTTATCCGTTCTAATTATACAAGAATAAGATCTGATGATCGATATATATATATATATATATATATATATACTTTACACAGATACGAAGGGAAACAAATTTTATTTTATCTATTGAGTATTGTTTTTTTCCTATGCCAATACGAAGCCAATTGACCAATAGTACTGATTTGATTGAAATAGAAGCTTAAAACAGATTTGATTGAGTTTTAAAGCCTTAAGCTCTTTAAAATACATTCTGATGAACATGGAAGCAAAACGATTGACTGATTGAGCAGTTTTCTTTATTCAGTTTTTTTTTTTTTTTTGCTGGTGGATCTATATGTTTGTGCGTCCAATATTCTAAAACCTATCTTCTTTGCAGGAAGAAAAAGAGTGTTCCTACTACATGCGCACTGGAACCTGCAAATATGGGTCTAACTGCAGGTTTCATCATCCTGAACCTACCACTGTGGTTGACTCTGATTCTCCTTCTGGATATGGCAATGGTGGCTCTGTTCCATCACAACATGTGTCTTCTTCTTCATGGTCTCCGCCTAGGGCATTTCAGGAGGCTTCATCATTTACACCGGTAAATGTTCTCCCCAGCCCAGCTGGCCCCTTTTTTAGACTCCGAGTGGAATAGTTCTCAAGTAAATTTATTAAATGTCAGTATAATACTTCTTGATAGTATTCCTTTTGTTTTCATTTTGACTTCTATGCATTTTCTGTTTTTCCACACTTGTTTTGCCTACTCAATGATCTGTGAACTTTGCATTTCTATTATGAATTAGGGTCTAAACTTCCTCACTTACCTGTGTACATTTATACATGCATGTGTATTTTGGCCAAATGGGATTCTATCATTCCTTTGGTAAATAGAGGCATTTGAATAGGAAGTAGATTGTTTGTAATTTTTCCATTTCTTTTCTTGTATACCTAAACAGAAGCTTGTTGCTTGGATGGTAAAGTGATACACAGGTGATTATTGTTGGTTTTATTGCACCTCGATAAAAATGTTCTAGAAATCTCTGAACATGTATGATTGTATGAAATGTCTATGTGAGTTATATTCCAAATTAAATGTCATCTTCTCCGGTGAGCATGCATTTGCAAATAGAATTTAAGACTCACTATGAGATGCTTGAATATCAATAGAATAGGGAATATTCTTAATCATAGACATAAATTCATAGAAAATAATAGATGATTATTCGTATGATACGATTTATCAAACATACTTTCTTCATTTGAATTTTGGGTTGTTGGTTTTTATTACGTCTAATTTATATTCTGGGTAAAGTTATGAAATGGCCTGCATCCATTGCTAATGATATATCATATGTAGTAAAACTTGCATACATTGTCTATCTGGTGTGAATGTACTTGGACTTTGGAATCGGTTGTTTGTGTTAATTCTTCTTTAACGAGGTAGTTGATTGCCTAAACTTTGTGAATTTTTTGTTATCAATCACCAAAAACAAAATTCCTATGACCATGTCTAATGATAATTGTTCACTGGTCAGTTAAGAATGAGCCATAGGGTGTGTGCAGTAACTTTTCACCAAGTCCCATTCTTTATTTTTCTGAGGTTTAATTGTAAAACAGAAAAAGGATCTGATAATATTAGAATGGCAGAGTACTATAATCATTATTGAAAAATAGGCTTGGGCCGCAAGTTGACAAAATGTTGCCTGTAATGCCGCAATATGTGTAACTCGTTCTATGCCTACTTTCTTGGTGCTGAATATTCACAATAATTCTGTCCACTGAAGTAATCAACATTTCCTCAATTAAATCTCTTGCTGTTGAAAAGTACAAAATATGCCCATACCTATTAATAGTATATCTGCAAATGGTGGAGGCTAGAGTTGATGATCCGGATCTGTGAGACTCTTTGGGATTTAGATTTAACTTGAAAAGTCCAAAATATGCCCATACCTATTACTATCACTTATTTTAGAAGCTGAGGTCATGGCTGGAATAGAAATTGGTGAGTGCATTGGCACTAAAATATTGTCTCAGCTTGGTTTTCTGGCTGTACATCATTTCCATAGGATTTTTCTTGTTAATTATCTAAGAAAGTGATCTTCAGTGAATCTGGAAAACAAAATGTGTAACATGTATTAATCACGATGGCTTAAGAAATTGCTAGGTAGTAAAGTTCCTAATTTTATTTGCCACATCATTCCTGTTTTCAAGGGATGGATTATTACTAGCAGTAGTAGTATTGTTTTTCATATAATTTCTATGTCATTGTGTTCGACAACTGACAATACACTGGCTTATGCACAATTGTTTTCTTATCTGCTTTTTTTTCAATTTTCTTGAAAAAGTTTGAAGCTGCGACCTACCCAACATCTGAGAGGAGCTTACCCACACCCCCAGCATTTTCCTTGGCTAATATGCCGACTGAGATGAACTTTCCAATGCAACATCGGCATGGTATGGTGGTTGAAGAATACCCAGAACGTATGGGTGAACCAGAGTGTGTTTTCTTCATGAAAACTGGAGACTGCAAATACAAGTCTAATTGCAAATTTCATCATCCAAAGAATCACATTGCTAAGGCCAGAGGAAACCAATTTACTCTCAATGACAAAGGCCTGCCTCTTAGACCCGTAAGTTTGAATTTTCATTATAGATACATGAAGAGTTTTCTTCCTAGTAATACCTGTAAATGGCAAGCATCTTTAAATTCATCATTGAATTGTAAGGTTGATTACAGAAACTACCACCTGATGTTTGTCCTTATTACAAAATATAAAAATAAAAAATAACCATGAAATGTTACACAATCCAAAAGCATTTTAAAACTTTGCTTCGGATTTATTAAAATATTACATATCCATTTAATCTTTATTCTTAACAATGAATCAAACTTGAGGTATTTTCATAATTTTTCAAAAGCTAGCTAATTTTTTCTTTTAGTTATGCCAACCTCATGGGTACTTCTTATAATTATCTTTCGAGTATTATAGTGACATGTGGTTGTGTGATGTTAATAAGATTTTGTTTTGACCCTTTATTTGTAATGATGCAGGATCAGCCCATCTGCACACACTTTCACCGTTATGGAATTTGCAAGTATGGGCCCGCTTGTAAGTACGATCATCCATCAGGTTATGGCAATTCGCCAATGCCTTATGATCATCAACCGGCATTTTAGCAACTTGAGGGTCGTTGGCGGGTCTGTAGATTTTGGGAATGAAAAGAAACTGATTATAAGCGTAGTAGCTAAGATCGGGAATATAACATAAACCCTCTAAGATTAACCCTTTAGTTTCTAGTCTTTATATTATTGGATGCAAGTAGCTTGGTTTAATGTTTAACATTGAAAGTGGGTAATGGTTCGACTCTAACTTAAATATTATCTAAGTCGCGTATTGCTGGTGTTCCGTTTTGATGTTTTATTAATTTATTATATGGTTGAAGATTTTTATTAATATCTTGAAGATGTTTTCCCTTAAAATTAAAACATTGTATGGGTTAACGAGTTTGCATCTAGCCTATTTCTACTGAACTTCAGTACTGGATTGGTTTGATGCTACGGAAAAGATCTATAAATAAGGTATATAAACATGCGCCTCGAGCAACTATGTTCATCTTCTCTACATTGATATACTTTTTTTATGTCTCCATGACTTTGACATTATTTTGACCGGAAATCCGGTTAATACTAATTTGCGGGGGTATTGATCAGCCGCATTCCAAGAAGGTTGAGACTAGTTGCAAAGGTGAAATATGACACTTGTAGGCATTTTTTCACGGTGAACTATAAATATACATAATATTGCCCCTTCGAATAAAACACATCAGAACTTGTTATCATGTCATTAAGAATATTGTGGGAATACGTACTCTTCGTAGCTAAAATGCCCAACACCTTTGTATCGACACACACGGGTAATAGGATTAATCGTCTGCGTCGAGCTAGTGTGTGAAGTCTAATGTCATACAATATGGAGTTGATTTACCTCGTGTATGTGGAGTTATTTTGTTCCATAATGAAATCCTTTCTTTGAATTACCATCAAAACATCTTCCTCAACTAATTAAACACTTATGCAGTTAGTAATTCTATGCAACAACAATTATACCTAGCTCTTGTACGAAGAAATGAATAGGCAATTCCATCTGCTCATGTATAATTGAGTTTTGCAATAGTTAACTATTCATTCACATGCCACTAGTTTAGTTAATATGCATAACCAAATGAGTTTTAGCGATCGATCATTTTATTAGTTAATTACACTCATATATCTTACAGTAGTATTACATGGTATATATATGGATGTGTCAATTATTGGGCAGCTGGATGTGGCAGGGATTCCCATGCAAAAATAATTGTGAACTTGTGTAATAATTTAATGTTGTGCGGTCACTGAAAAGTGTGATGTCTCCACTTATGCCAAAACACCAACACATCAACAAATTTTCTACAGTCAGTTTCCAGTTTACTGATCTGTAGTACTCATATTGTCAAACCTATTTATTTCTGCAATTATGATGAAAACCACCCTACAAGTAACATGCATATTTAAAAATACTGTTACAATATCCCACATCGGTTGGATAAAGAATCTTGGGCTCACATATAAATTGGACAACCTTAATACCTTAACAAGGCCTTTTAAGGTGTTATTGGTCCAACTTTAACATGGTATCAGAGCAAGTCCAACACGATGTTGGGCCCCGGTCGATGAAATTTCCGACTGTGGGCACCCCTGCCGATAAAATTTCAGGCATACTCGTGAGGGGGAGTGTTAGAATATCCCACCCACGATGTGGGCCCCGGTCGATGAAATTTCCGACTGTGGGCCCCTGCCGATGAAATTTCCGGCCACGAGTAATTCCGATGGAATTTCCAGCATACTCGTGAGAGGGAGTGTTAGAATATCCCACCCACGATGTGGGCCCCGGTCGATGAAATTTCCGACTGTGGGCACCCTTGCCGATAAAATTTCCGGCGTGAGGGGGAGTGTTAGAATATCTCACCCACGATGTGGGCCCCGGTCGATGAAATTTCCGACTGTGGGCACCCTTGCCGATGAAATTTCCGGCCAAGAGTAATCCGATGGAATTTCCGGCATACTCGTGAGGGGGAGTGTTAGAATATCCCACATCGGTTGTGTTAGAATATCTCACATCGGTTGGATAAAGAACATTGGGCTCACATATAAGTTGAACAACCTTAATACTTTAACAAAGCCTTTTAAGGAGTTATTGAGACCATTTATAGTAATTCTTGAATAGATGGATAAATCATTATAAGATATAAACTCATGTGTCACACATGACACCCCTAACAAATTCTTATTTCACACGACTATTTATATATTTCATGTATAACTCTTTAACTAGAACATTACGTTTGATAAATGACTATTTTAGATACATAACCTTTTATTTTATTCTAAGAATATACATTCAAATTTACAACATTTAATTATTTCAGCACATGTTTACATTCTAAAAATGTAATTTTAAGTTAAAAAGTAAAGTAATTGTAAGTAAAGTTTTAAAAGTATGGATAAAATAATATTTTAAAACGTAAAATTAAAATAATTGTTTCTTTTTAAAGGGTTTGCATAATTAGTTGGAACGTCCAAAAACTGAAAGTGTGCATATATAATTGAGACCAAATTAGTATGTATATATATATAAATATTTTTTTTGTAAAATAAAAATTAATTATCTGGTTTACAAAGATTTTTTTTAATATATTAAAATATAAATTCTGTCTATCCCAATTAATTATTCAAACTTTTTTTTGATATCTCAACTTAATATGAACACCCTTAAAAAAGAAAATAAACGTTTTAATTGTTTTACTTTAAAATACAATTTTACTCGTACTTAATTTATTCACCAATTTTTTAAAATTTACTCGTGATTACTTTACTTTTTAATTTAAGAATTCATTTTTATCAATCATTTTTTGGTCAAAAAATAAAAAAAAATATATAATTTTTCTTAATTTACGTGCTCGCCAACAAATGTACAAATAGTTGATACGGAGGTAAAATCTATTTTCACTCTATTGTGTCCTTTGTATTAAAAATTAAGCAAATTAAACAATATTTTCCCCCTTCCATCCAATTCTTCAAAAGGGTATTTTTTTTAAGAAAATGAATACTTAGTGATTTTTTTAGTTAAAAAAATTGATATTAAGAATATTTTAAGGAATCAACATTTTAAGGTTGTAGAAACAAAAGATTTTTTTATTATTATATTTAAAAAAGGTATAATGACACATTTTTCAATTTGTTTCTTCAACCATCTTGATAAATTAATTTGTTACTATATCTTTGGTCAAATTCAAGATAATGTAAAGTATCATTGAATAATGCATTATTTTTCACTCTACATAAATGTTAGTACCACACTGTAAACAAAATGATGCACTCACATTTCAAGAATATCATTGCAATTTTGTTGTAGGAGGAGGGCTAGGAAAAAGTAATTACTTTATTTTTAAATTTTTTGATTTAAAAATAAGTAGTAAAAATATATTTTTTAAAGTTAGAACATATGCAAAATAATATTTTAAAATAAAAAAATAAAATAATTATTTTATTTTTAAAATTATCCACAATTATGTGAAATATCAAAAAAAAAAAAAATGTGAACAACTCTATAAAACATAGTTAGTATTCTCTCAGTCCCAAAATAATTGACATACTTTTTTTAGGTGTCCCACAATAATTAATAAATCCCAAAAAATGAAATAATTATTCTAATTTTTTTATTTTAATTTACAATTTAATTTTACGGTTTTATCTATGCTACACCCAGTGGAGTACACCATACATTTAATAACCGTTGATTTAATATTATTTTATACAAGTACACACACAATTACACACACCGACATGTATAGTGTATGCATCAACGGTTAAGATGCTACCAGAGTAATACACCAGGTGTAGCATCTAATAAACCAATTTTACGGTTTTATCTATGCTACACCCGGTGGAGTACACCATGCATTTAATAACCGTTGATTTAATATTATTTTATACAAGTACACACACAATCACACACACCGACATGTATGGTGTATGCCTAAGATGCTAACAGAGTAATACACCAGGTGTACCATTTAATAGACCTTAATTTTACTTTATCCACTTATTTTTTAAACTTTACTCATAATTAAAATATATTTTTATCTTTTACTTTTCTAATTAAATAATTAAAAATTAACATTTTTTTTTAAATTTTATGCTCAAAATAATATGACATCTATTTTGTGAAGTAAAATTTGTTTTTTTAGTACGAAGATATATACAAGTATACAACTAACCCAAAATTTAAAAAATATACCTAGAAATAGCTAGTAGGGTATAAAGACACATAAGATATGTTTTCTCCAACTATATCCCATAAATTTATTCTTATTTTTGTTTGGCTTTGATTTTTTTTCTTTTACTATTTGACAAAAAATAAAAAGTAAACAAAAAAAAATTAAATTAACAAAATATACTATATAGTTTTTTATGCCAGTACAAAAAAGATGCCAACATTTTTTTTAGGATGGAGTAAATATTTTCTACCTCATCTACTTTGACATTTACATTAAAAATTGATAGGGGTATAAATATATTGAGTTAAAAAATAAAGTAATTGTAAGTAAAGTGAAAAAGAAAAATATTTTTTTTTTAATTTTTTTTGGAGGGTATTATTATTAAAAAACATCAATTTAACTTATAATTTATTAATTTATTTTAATAATATGAATTAAAATACTAATATTAAAAAAAAAAAATCAAATAAAAAATGACAATATACATTATTTTATTAATTCAAATTCAAATTTAAATTAAATATTTAAAATTTTAAAAGTACAATCTTCTCCTAAATTATAAGTATTTAATTTGAAATTTAAAATTTATATATATAAGTATCGTATCATCATTTTATTTTAATTCGTATTATGAAAATAAAAATAAAAATGTTGTAAAAAAATATTAATTAAATTATTTGAAAAATCATCAAAAAATTTAAATATAATAACATAAAAATATAAACAAATGTTGTATTCTTTTGAAAAATAATTTTTATTTATTTATGATTTTTTTTAGGTGAAATATATTTTTTACTAAACATTAAAACAATAACATTCGAATAAAATTCAATTTTTATCAAAGTTTCGATTGTTTAATATATTTTATTAATGATTTTCTTTTTACAAAATTTTTTGAATTAAAAAGTTTTTATCCCTATAAAATATTCCTATTCTTCTTGTCCGGTACCTAGCCACACTTTCTTTTTAGGTTCATTTTAAATCAATGGTCACACAAACCTCATTTATATAAATAATTTATACCATTTGTAGCTTTTAAATAACATGATATTACAAAAATGTCATCACAAATTAATTAGGTACTCTTCCCTATCTTGGAAAAGATTATCTACTTCTTTTGCAATTTAAAAAAGAAGTGAGTTATTTTTTATAATGTAGATGACTTATGATCTGTTCTTTTGGACTGAAACTGGTTGAACGTAATTGAATTGAATTTAGTAGGTTTCAACTGAACTTAACTGAAATTAAGTTCAATTGAATTTTATTTTAAAATACTGAAATAATAATAATAATAATAATAATAATAATAATAATAATAATAAATTTAAATAAATGAACTGAACTTAATAAGTTTGAATTGAAATAAATTAAATTGGATTGACTGAGCTGAATAAGTTTCAACTAAACTGATAATAAATAAAATAAAAAAAAGTATTAGTAATTTGATCTTAATTCACCGAATGCAGTTAGGTAGGGCATGCAAGTAATAAAGATGAACCATAACCCAAACACCTACTAAAAAGATGTACATATACCCTAGCATGCAAGTTGCAATATTTCTATGTGACGAGACGTATATCAATCCCCGGCGGCCCTTATTATTAATCAATCTTCTATATATCTATATATATCAACATCAAAACAGCCCTAAAACGAACACAAAAACAATATTTCCTTCACAATGAGCCTCATCTCCTCCCTTCTCCTCCTTATCCTCTCCATCAATCCGGCCACATGCACATCATCCCCTCCATTCCGCAAAATCTTCGCCTTCGGCGACTCCTTCACGGACACCGGGAACACCAAAACTTCGACGGGCCCCACCGCATTCAACCACGTCTCCAACCCTCCTTACGGCGTCACCTTCTTCCACCACCCCACCAACCGCTACTCCGACGGCCGCATCGTCCTCGACTTTTTGGCCGACTTCCTCTCCCTCCCCTTCGTCCCGCCCTTCCGGGACCCGAAGGCTGACCGGGCCCACGGGGTCAACTTCGCGGTCGGTGGGGCCACTGCCATAAGGCACGGCTTCTTCGTGAAGAACAACGTCACGTTCAACCTCGTGAGGCAGTCCCTTCAGACGCAGCTGCTTTGGTTCGATGGGATCGCGAGGAGTGAAGGGTGCGTGGATAAGAAGAGTACTCCGAGGGAGTGTGAGGGTGTTTTGGGAGATGCGCTGATTTGGGTTGGGGAGATCGGGGCGAATGATTATACGTGCAGCCTTGGATCTTCGCTTTCGAGTGATGTCATTCGAGAGTTAGCCATTCGGAGTACTCTTGGTTTCTTGCAGGTGATATATATATATATATATATATATATATATATATATATATATATATATATAATCATACTCTCATAAATGTCTAAATTTTGTTGCATGCACAAAAATAGATCTCTAAAAACATAATACCTACATAATACCTCTCTTCAGCCGCAATAGAGGCACTTCTTTGTAAAAATATAAAAAAGTGTGTCTATTGCTAATGGAAGGAATAAAATACACTACATCCATTCAAAAAAAAAAAACTATGTAATCTCATTTGTATTTTGTGAAAGAATAAACTTGTTTTTATGAGACTGACAAGGTAAAAAAAAAATTGTTAAGGTAAAAAAAAAATTGTTAATCGCAAATTAATTGACAAATTTAAAAGACAATTTTACTTTACATTTTCATTTATTTTGTCTCTTTTAAATATATTTTCACTTTTTTTTTTCAGTTTGAATAAAGAAATTTTCATGTAAATTAAAAAAAAAAATTGTTTTTATTTATTAAATAATGAGTATTATATGATAAATAATAAATAAGTTATAAAATTGTGCAAAAACTTTTTATTTATGAATATGCAAATTTTTATGGGACTACTAGAAAAGAAAGTATAAAGCAGACTTGGGAAGTATTTTTCCACACAAAAAAATTACTTAATTCTTCACTTTAAAATCTAAATATAATTAACACCTACTTTTTCAATTTTAAAAATAACTGTCTTTATTTTTGACTTTAAATACCAAATTACTTTTACTATTTTACTTAGCTAATCTTCATGTCAAAGCCAATTAGCAAGGGAGTAGTTTTTAAACTTATTCACAATTTTTTAAACTAATCTTCAGGTCAAGCCAATTAACATCTCATAATTTATGTTCTACTATACTACTACTCGACCACAGGCATTACTGAACAAGGGCGCGAAATACATAGTCATCCAAGGCCTCCCTCCAACTGGCTGCGCCCCATACTCATTCTCTCTCTCCTCCCCCGACGACCGAGACGAGATGGGGTGCGTGTCGAGCATGAACCTCGTGGCCCGGGCCCACAACTCTGCCCTCCAGTCCAAACTCATCACCCCACTCCGCATGCTGCACCCCGAGTCCACCATCCTCTACGCGGACTACTACAACGCCCTCCTCACCCTCATCCAGAACGCGTCCAAGCATGGCTTCAAGGAGGCCTACAGAGCCTGCTGCGGCTACGGAGGTGGGCCCTACAACTTCGACGTCTTCAACACCTGCGGGACGGGCCCTGCCACGTCATCGTCGTGCCGGGACCCGTCCAAGTACATCAACTGGGACGGGGCCCACTTCACGGAGGCGGCAAACAGAGCCCTCGCCGCTTCTTTCCTCAACGGCAGCTTCTGCAGCCCTTCGTTTCGTTATTTGCTCGGCAAGAAGGGGAACATGGGTTGACCGTTGACCGACGGGAATAAGTAACTTGTGGGGTTTTTTTTGTCAACAGTGTACTACGTGTTTACTTATGAGTAAGTCGTCCAGGAATTTATTGTTGTGTGTGCAGAGATTTGATTTAATAATTGTACCTTGCTTGCTTTGGAATTCAGAATCGCGATCGAGATGTTTCTCCTTTAAGCGCACTGCGCACATGTGTTTCATGACAATTTATTGCTCCTATTTCTTTTATCTACTTTTCTGTCGGGAAGAAATGTGACAGTTACGTTGTTTGGGCAAGGAAATTAGAAAAAAGTAATATACCACTACTAGGAGTATTTCTTTTCAATAATTTGGTGCATTATTTGTTTACGTAAGAGAACAAGTTTGAACTTTTCAATAATTTTGTGGCATATTATTTGTTTACCTTGGAAGACAAGTTTGAATTCTAAGTTAAAGTACCATTAGATTACTATTATTTTAGGATCTGTTTTTCGATCTGTGTGGAATATGTAATTAACACCTTTTCTCATGAGTAGACTCAGTTTTGTCAACTCTATTCGTAGATTTAATGCCATTTTTAGGCAAATCGAAATTTTCATCGGCTGAGCACCATTATCGTGTTGAGTTTGCTCTGATATCATGTGAAAGTTAAGTCAATAACATTTTTAGGATTTATTTCAAAGCGATGTGAGATATTTAACAAAGACTTAATTTCACAAAATTTGTTTTAACTAAAGCGAAATTTCGTTTAATGTTATTTTTTCCAACCAAAATTGATCAGAAAACGCCACATGCAACCTCATCTTTTGCTATAAGACACATCACTGTTGTTGGCCCCCAAAGTCATGTAATCCTCTCCATTCAACTCCTCTTTAAATATAGAAAAAAAAGGAATTTGAACCCATGACCTTACAAGTTCTATAACTTCACCAAATTAATAAAATGAACTTAACACAATGTTATTCTAGCTACTTCTGTCCCGAATGAATGGTCGTATTTCTTTTGTAATTTACAAAGAAGGTGTAACTATTCATACAAAACAGAGAATATATATATATATATATATATATATATATATATATATATATATATATATATATATATATATATATATATATATATATATATATATATATATATATATAAACGCAAACACGAGTAGTCCAATTTATATGTTGAATACACACAAGGAGAGAAGACAAAGACTGAGAGAAATATACAAACTTCTAGCAATTTGCTCTTTGGAATTCAGAATCACGATCGAGATGTTTCTCCTTTAAGCGCACTGCGGACATGTGTTTGATGACAATTTATTGCTCCATTTTCTTTTATCTACTATACTCCTATGTCGGGAAAAAATGTGAGGAATTTTTTTCATTCATTTATTGATCACATGGCTTAATACTATATATAATAGTAGTTGGGTTTCAGGGAATTCCTTGTACACCAGGGTGTGGTATTTTCTAATTTTTATTCTAAGTGTGAATATTCCTTGTGTGGAATTATCTTGGCTTAACATTTAAGTGAAAATACTGTATACATTGCGATTTCTTGTTGTATATAATGCTTAGTCCGTCCCATAATAAATTGTTGTTTTAGTTGTTTGGTATTATAATAGTTTCAAATTGAGTTTGATTCTTGTGAGAATTAATAAAAGCTTATTTGTTTGATTCTTGTGTTGTTTCTTTTTTCAGGGGTCCTTGTTGTCATTGCTGTGTTGGAGCTTTAGTGGTGTGGATCAGGGGCTTGATTATTACGTTTGGACGTATTGTCGTAGATATTTTACTAAGATTGAAAAGATAAATGTGATGAATTTTGGATTTGTTCATTTCGACTTTGGAATGATAATTGTGAGATTTGGATATTAAATATAATGAATATATAATGTTTTTAATATTATATTTGGTGTAATTTTTATATTAAAGATATCGTCTTTATCGAACAAAACAGATGTATTAACATATATATGACATCGGCTATTGAAAATATTTTGAAAATATTATGATGTTTTATGTATATAGTAGAAATCGGTTTTAAGACTTTAGGTGATATTAAAGAGTTTTTGAAAAACGGTTTTTGAACAAACAATTGATGTTAAAACGGTACTTTAGATATCAGCTATTTAAGCTGGATTCTGTATCGGGTATTGACATACTGTATGTGTTTACATTCAAACACATCGGTCGGAGTTCTACTAACTGATATTTATTCACTATACAGACATCATGTAGATGTTGGTTTTGGCAACAACATATGTGTTTGTTGTTTGTTTTGTTTTCAGATGTTGTATCTCTTGAGGGGGAGATAACCTGCATCTCCTTATGCTAACACTTGTTCACATGGGTTGTGACAAAAAGGGGGAGATTGTAGATGTTAGTTTTGTCGACAACATGTGTTTGTTGTTTTGTCTTTGGTTGCAGGTGTTAAGGTGAATGGATGCAAGACTTATAACTTGGTGATATGAATGATGGAGTCAAGCCAATCGAGGATCATCGCCTATGTTCGCCTGAGCCAACAATGCCAAGGTCCAACACTCTAGCTCACTGCACCTGAGCCAACAATGCCAAGGTCCAACACTCTAGCTCACTGCACCTGAGCCAACAATGCCAAGGTCCAACACTCTAGCTCACTGCACCTGAGCCAACAATGCCAAGGTCCAACACTCTAGCTCACTGCACCTGAGCCAACAATGTCAAGGTCCAACACCTTTGCATTCTCTCGCTAGCGACGCCCACACCAAGGTCCCGGACCTGAGCATCCTGTCGCTAGCGACACAATGCTTAAGTCTGGCATCCTCTTATCCTATCGCTAGCGACACTCACCTATGATGTGCACTCTCGCATGCCAACATCATGGTATGCCGTGATACCTTCTCTCAGTGATCATCTCCTGATGCTGAGAGTGTAACGTCCTATCATCAACGACAAGTGCAAGTGATTCCTATCCACGTTCAAATGTTGATGATGAGTGATTGTTGTTTACCACTTCAACGATATCGACGACCGTGAAGACGATGAAGTACTGAAGCCTCAACGACAAGTGTTCGTCACGATGAAGTTGAAGATGAAGTATTGAGATCGACGGAGTCAAGATAGTGTTGAAGTCTGAAGTTGAAGAATCGAAGATTCAAGATTCGAAGATTCAAGATTCCAAGATTCCAGAATCGAAGATTCCGAAAGTGATGTCATCCATGGAATTATGATGTAGGCCAAGCATGTGGCCAATCAGATTGCACTATTTCAAGGCCTCACATGTGCGAGACTACTATATATACCCATGGAGTTGGATGACATCCTTTGACGATTTTGAGAGAACGAAATCCGATATCTGAGTATCAACGTTCGTTGTTTACGGCTTATAGCTTTAAGAGTTTTGGTAGTTGTTTTGTGCTGTGCACCGATAGTAGAGTTATGCGATTTAGCTCTAGGTGATATAGTACTAGATCATTAGTTCGTTGGAGTGCTGCGTCACTTGGGATACGACTCTTGATCATTCCGTCTACCTTTCTCCACAAGTGTAATAGTTAGTTTTGTTTATCAATGAAATGAAACTATTATACAACCTTTGTCTTCACTACTTAACTACTTGAGTTCGATCATATTCACATTACATCAAGAGTGTGTTACGAAGTGTGGTTGAGCGAACGAAGACTGTTTTAAGACCGACTTCACGAAAAGTTGGTATCCTACGTCGAAGACGTAATTTCAATTGGTATCAGAGAAGGACGTCATACGTATAAGACGTGATCCGTTACTTGACTTCATACTTTCCGCTACAATGGAGTCGCCTATGTTCGCACTTCAACCGATCATGCTTACTCATCAAAACTATTCGAATTGGAAAGCCAAAGTATCAGCTAGAATTAAAGGACATGACTCTCGTGCATGGAGATCAGTGTTAGAAGGCTGGGAACGCCCATTTACTATTGATGCTAAAGGCAACAAAATTCTCAAACTTGAACGACATTGGTCTAATGAAGAGCTTGAAGCTTCTACTGCCAACAACAAAGCCTTACGTTTCATCTGCGAATGGCTGGAGCTCAACATGTATCGACTTGTCAAAGATTGTACCTCAGCCAAAGAGGCTTGGGAAACTCTCCAGAGAACTTGTGAAGGACACAAACATGTCAACAAATCTAAGAGTTGCACTCTCACTACTCTAGTTAATAAGCTTCAGATGGGAGAGCATGAAGACGACATAAAGTGTGAAACATATTCTGGAATAACTTCTTCAGATCGTGAATCTGAGTGTGAATCGGAATCGACAGAGGATGCTCCTAAAACACCTCAAGTTGATGTTGAGTTGAGAAAAATGTTGGATTTGAAAGAAAGTGATGGTTTTCGATGCCGATCCAATCGCTCGATTACCTTGTTCGTGTGTGCGGAAGCGTGTAAAACAATAGAACACGAACAACATGAAGATCTAGGCACACATTATATGTATAGACACGTTTATATATATACATCCAATATATATATATAGGGATTAACGATAACACTTACAACCGGTATAGCGTGCCTCGTTGATGTTGATGAAGGTGGTGTTGAGTCGATTGAACCACCTTCATGGATCAGTCACTAGATGCTCTCCTTGTGAATGACCTCGTCACTCTTCTTGTCTAGATCGCCCGGATGTTGAAGCCGCACAAATGGCCCGGCCTCTACGTGTTGCACACGAACCCGGTTGATGAACATGCTTGTGGCTTGTAAAGACGTCTCTCCAAGAGCTCTTTTCTCTATCTTTTTGTGTGGAATTTCGTGGGTGATGTTCAATTCATTGTGAAAATCAGATTTTCACTCCTTAACACCTTCATTACCACCTCCATCACTCCCTTGTAACCCCCATATTGAATATGCACCATTATATCACATAATGGATGGTTAATGGGGAGGTGAAAGGTCATGTACACATCACTATGCCACAATGGCATAAGATGTGGTCCCTCTTGCTTGTGTGGCATGCCATGTCACACTATGTGACATGCATCCATGCAAGCCATGCAATGCATCCCATGCATGCATATAAATTCACGTAAATATTGATTCTAAATCAATATAATTAACAAGCATTGTACATCATCTACGAGTCCGTGTGTGACCCTGTAGGTATGATTTATCGATCAATATTATATTGTTCCCAACAATTAATATTATCGAATAATCATTAAACATCCAAAGACGACCTTATGACTTTATCGATTGCACACGTAGGATCGAAGGACATATCCCAACAATCTCCCACTTGGCCTTCAGAGCCAGTGTGCTGCCAATTTCCTGTTGTCTCTTTATGTCTAAGTTTGAACTTGAGGCAAGACTCGAGTCATCCTCAATCGGTTCAAACCTTTCTTGGACTTTGAGACAGACTGTAAAACCAGATTTATCACTATGATACAAATCTGGACGTGGCCACGTATTTTCCACAGTCTCGACTCTCCAAGTGGCCGTTAAGACATGTATCCCATTATAAAATGGAGGACAATCCCATCTTGTCAATCCAAGCTCTCCCACTTGCTTCCTGATATACCCAATAACAAGTTTTATAACCTCCTTTTACGAAAGGCGTTTACTTGTATCAAAGTACACCATTTCACAATGGAATCACTCTGGACTACTCAGGTCAGAGGAAATTGCTCGACAGTCAATGAAATAGTATTATGACTCGAAATCTTAAATACTATTCCAGTCGGGTCTGTTCGATCATTAGCTCCCAGCTAATATCTATGTAATTGTACTTGATGTCCCACATCACTAGCCCATGAAGCGGCGCTATAGTACACATTACAATCTAGTTCTTTGTATTATCGGTTTGTCCGTACTCGATTATACGAACCAGGAACAGCTATATGATTCAAGTATATCAGTTCAACCATTGGGACTTCATTATGCGGTAAGTCTACCTCATAACCCAATTGATATAACTTAATCATTTGGACAATTCATATAAATTAAACCATATTTATATGAAGAATTATGTATTATACATATGAGTGAATGTTTACCAAATCTCCAAAAGTATCTAATACAGTAATAGAAATCATAACCCATCTCTAAGATGTCTGATATCTATTGCAGTCGTGAAAGCCTCAAGCTTAAACTGCTGGAGAGGTTTAGAAAGCGGGTTTGCAACCTTACCAAAAGTTGCAACTTTATTATCTCGATGTCTCCACAAAACTATCTCCCAGATAATGTGGAACTTCCTGAGCACCAGTTTTAGACTTGTGGTGCTTCCTAGCTCATTGGCTTGCGCGATAACTCTACTATAAATAGAGAATTATCGGATGGGCTGAGCTAGTTACGCCACCTAGTTCATTCAAGAACTTTCAAATCCTAACTGCCAACATTACTGCATCCAATGCAATACTGTGCTCAGCTTCTGTAGTTTAATCAGCTATATTGCATTGCATGGAACTATTCCAGCAAATATCACCTCTAACCAGACAAAAGATATAACCAGATTAAAATCGGAAATTATCTTAGTCTGTTTTGAAGTTAGCATTCAAACAGCTTTGTTAATATCAACTCTTTTTGTCTTCCAAAGACATCAAAATATTCTTTAGTCCATCTAAGATACATAAGAATATTCTTGGTCGCAGTCTAACGCGCCTCACCTGGATTTCCTTGAAACTGACTCGTCATGCTCAAAGCATACGATACGTCCGGTTGTGTACATATCATGACGTACATTATAGACCCTATTGCCGAAGCATAAGGAATGTTTTCCATCCTATTTTGCTCATCAAGTCCCGTAGGGCCTTGCATCTTGCTAAGAGATGTGCCATGACTCATTGGAATGAGACCCTTTTTGGCGTCTTTCATTCTGAACTTATCAAGTACCTTATCAATATAGGTCACTTGACTAATTCCAAACATCATTTTCGATCTGTTCCGACAGATCTTGATGCCCAATATGTACTGTGCTTCTCCAAGATCCTTTATTGAAAAACAATTTCCAAGCCATTCTTTAATAGAATTAAGCATAGAAACATTGTTTCCAATAAGGAGTATGTCATCGACATACAACACAATGTATACAACGTAACTCCCACTGTTCTTCTTGTAAAACAAGACTCTTCCGAGTTCCTCTGAAATCCAAAACCCAGTATGGATTCATTGAACTGAAGATTGCTACTCCGATATGCTTTGCTTTATTCCATAAATGGAATTATAAGATTGCATAATTTCTCAGCCTTATTAGGATCGATAAAACTCTTTGGCTGTGTCAAAACACATTCTCTTCTAGAATCCAATTCAAGAAGTTAGTTTTAACATCTAATATTACCATAACTCATTATCAAGATGAGTAGCAATGGCTAAGATAATCTGAATGATTTAATCAAAGCAACTGGTGAAAGTTTTTCCATAATCCACATCGTGAATAAAACTTTTACCATCAACCTTGCTTTGAAAACCCTAGGTTTTCCATCTGTCTGTTTAGATCTTAAAGATCTATTAGCATTCATTGGGTCTAACCCCGTGATGCAAATATATCAAGTTCCAAACTTGATTATCAGATATTGATATCATCTCAGATTTCATGGCACCATGCCAATTTTAAGTAGCTGGACTCGTCATAGCTTGAATATAGGTCGAAGGTTCATCGCTTTCCAAAAGCATGAATTCATATCTCTCATTGATCACAATATCTAAGTATTTGAATAATAGAGATCTATGCATTTCTGGACCTACGAGGGCTGGTATGGTTTCCAAAACCATAAGAATACTCTCAACCTAGTCTTGAAATTCATCATTAGTTGTTCCACTTGAACCTCGTTCAAGACAACCAAGCTCCCACTGACTTTCTATGAAAGACTACTCTTTTAAAGAAAATCACTATCTCGAGCAACAAAATATTGTTCTCAGATAGATCGTAGAAGTTGTACCCTCGAGTTTCTTATGAATACCATAAAGAAACTTTTATCCCATTTGAGTTCAAGCTCTATAGAGATAAATCTCGTCAGAGAAGCTTTTAGAACCTCAAATTTTGATGAAAACAATTTAGGGACCCTCCCTTTCCATACCTAGTATGGTGTCTTATCAACAGCTTTTGACAGCGTCCTATTCAGTGTATAAGTTGAAGTCAAGAATTGTGTGTTCCCAAAAGAGACCAGTAGTTCATTTAGACCTCTAATCGAATGGTCGAACTATATCTAATATAGTTTGTTTTCTCTTTTCCGAAACATAACCTTCATGTGCTTGTGAACTGATAGGTTCCACATACATCAGTATGGATCATCCCTAATTAATCACTCACATGTTCTCCTTTCTCCAAGAAAGATGACATTGTTATCTTTGTCCATCAAACATCATTCACATGTATCAAATGACTCCAAGTCAAATGATTCCAGAATGCCTTCTAAAAGAAGATTCGTTACATGTTTAGATTTTGATCTAATCAACAATGTTACAGTTATGTATCATTGAGACTTATTCGATTCGGCCTTTTGTGTTAATGTTATATATGATTTGTTGAGTTTAAAGTATACATAAATAATGTAATAATCGTACCAAAACAAAGAATAGTTCACAATTAAAATAGTTATCAAACTATTTAATTAGTGAAAAACTAATCCATCAGTATCCAATACTGAACCAATATTCATTGTTTATTGAAGGTACGAAATTACATAGTTATAATACTAAAACAAGGCCCTAAGGCAAAACAACATCATATGATCATACGGCTAATGCAGCGACCTTCGCTCCATTTCTCGCCCGTAGATCGACATCTCTACTCACCAAACTTATACTTCTATGTAGTTCCTCCACATACAAATGTGAGAACTACGTTTGGCATCCAATACCCAAGAAGTAGAATTTGTGAAGTTTAATGTCTATAACATTAATACCTGAAGATGAAGCAACCCCGCTCTTCACATCTTCTTTGAACTTTGGGCAAGTTCAATTATTCTCAATAATTGACTCTTATTCGAATTCCCCATTCAAAATTATCTCAATGTCAAAACGTGATAAATCGTAAGTGAAAAATCGAAGTTTTCTAACCAGCGATATTATCATGCAATTGAAGCCCTGTCTCTCATAAAATATGAGGGAGCCAACCAGACAATCGATTCACGCCATCCAATGGCTCGAAAGTCTCTAATTTGTGTCATTGATGAACTTAAGTGTTTTGGATTAAATCACTCCCCGAGGTGTAAATAATCCTAACCTTATAATCCATCAAATGAAAGACAAATTAGGCATTTGTTTTGAAATTGAATAAAATATGAACTTTTATATGTTTGCAAGCAGTGTCCAACACTTTTGCAGTAGACGCATTGAGATTCCCTAGGAACCCTAGTAGCCTTCTTGCCCATGCTCTTTTGAATACCCTATCCTATATCATAAGAATTTCCCTCTTAGTGTCCTTCTCTATCGCCGGCTCAGCAGCCTTGAGCATCCCGCGGAGCTCACGAAGCGATTTCTTCAAACCATTCATATGGAAATTTTAGCCTAAAGGCATTATAACCATCATGAGATTGAAGTATGAAACCGGTTGCCAAATAATCATCATAGAAAAAATCTAGGCGGTCACTTGAAGCAAATAATCCAATCATTTGTTGCACATGTGATCCCATAGATTTCCATTTTTCCAGCCTAGCTGAAGCGATGACCCTGGTCACACCGAACCGCTCAATCATTGCATATTCTCCGAACATGATATTGAGTTGTTCAATGATATCTTAGGATGTGGTTATCTAACACATTTTCCTTGTCTTCGTATTTGAGGACCATCCTCAAATTACGTTGTTAATCAAGAAAATTTGTTCAATTTTTCATAATCAAGAATTGAACCAAACTTGAATTGAGTTGATATTTGACATGATAAACTATAAAATAAAGATAACTAAAGTATGTAAACATCCACAAAGCAGTAAACAAATAAGGTTGTCTAACAATTGTACTTATTTATTTCATTTTGTTCAATTGATATCCCATATCATTGTCCCTTAGAACAAAACGATTCTGAGATCCTCATCTTGCAAATCTTTAAGCCGACTGAGTTCGCACTTAAGTATTTCAAGATAGGTAGACACACCCATGTCAATGATATCTAATATCACTCTCCGTCGATGAGAATCCCATTCTCATCTCATGTCTCGACAGCCACGCCTGCAGTGGATCTATCGATGAGAAAACCAAATTCACGTGTAAGGGTCTAACCCTTACTCCCACTATCCCAAGATAACAAGTAGTACCCCGCTGAGGCGGACCTACCAACTTATGATCGAGGGCTTCATGGGTGTGAAGCTTTGGACAAGACATTATACTCATTATTTGGGGACATGCATGTTTAAGGTTGTATGTATGTTGGTTGAACATTTATAACATATATAAACCTAGAACTAGCACAGCAAGCAATACATACTCGAATGGCCCCTAAAGCTCACAACACACAGAAAAAAGAACGAACGAAAAATAAGCAAAACTCCATGAGTAGCGCCCCGTACACCGAAACGTCGCCAAGCTGGTTTTTGAGGGGGTAGCGACCGCTACCCCTAGGGTAGCGACCGCTACCTTAGTCCAGGAGGTTTTTCGGCCAGGGCAGCGACCGAGGAGCGTTGCGCCTAGCGTTCGGGGTAGCGACCGCTACCCCTAGGGTAGCGACCGCTACCTGCTCCAGAAGCTGAAAAAACACTTCTTCTTGCTTCGTTTCTCTTCGTTTTCGTCGGTGCTTCGAGATCAAAGGTCGATCCGTGGATCAAATCCACTGCTTACAAGTTGTACAATACATATATAAAAGAAACCTATCTATTACAAATGATTCCAAGGCACGCAGTCCTCCAAATTACAACTGATTCCAAGGCACGCAGGCCTCAAAACTAAAGCCATTCGGTACGTAAAAAACACGATTGCATTCACCCAACCACTATCTGTGGTTGGCCTTACATCTATGACAAGCAATCAACACCACAACAAAGAAGCACATAAGAGCAATTATGTTGTTTAAAATAGTGTCAAACACAAAACATGTGCACGAGCCCTAGGCTCTGATACCAATTGATGGTTTTCGATGCCGATCCAATCGCTCGATTACCTTGTTCGTGTGTGCGGAAGCGTGTAAAACAATAGAACACGAACAACATGAAGATCTAGGCACACATTATATGTATAGACACGTTTATATATATACATCCAATATATATATATAGGGATTAACGATAACACTTACAACCGGTATAGCGTGCCTCGTTGATGTTGATGAAGGTGGTGTTGAGTCGATTGAACCACCTTCATGGATCAGTCACTAGATGCTCTCCTTGTGAATGACCTCGTCACTCTTCTTGTCTAGATCGCCCGGATGTTGAAGCCGCACAAATGGCCCGGCCTCTACGTGTTGCACACGAACCCGGTTGATGAACATGCTTGTGGCTTGTAAAGACGTCTCTCCAAGAGCTCTTTTCTCTATCTTTTTGTGTGGAATTTCGTGGGTGATGTTCAATTCATTGTGAAAATCAGATTTTCACTCCTTAACACCTTCATTACCACCTCCATCACTCCCTTGTAACCCCCATATTGAATATGCACCATTATATCACATAATGGATGGTTAATGGGGAGGTGAAAGGTCATGTACACATCACTATGCCACAATGGCATAAGATGTGGTCCCTCTTGCTTGTGTGGCATGCCATGTCACACTATGTGACATGCATCCATGCAAGCCATGCAATGCATCCCATGCATGCATATAAATTCACGTAAATATTGATTCTAAATCAATATAATTAACAAGCATTGTACATCATCTACGAGTCCGTGTGTGACCCTGTAGGTATGATTTATCGATCAATATTATATTGTTCCCAACAATTAATATTATCGAATAATCATTAAACATCCAAAGACGACCTTATGACTTTATCGATTGCACACGTAGGATCGAAGGACATATCCCAACAGAAAGACCATGTGATGAGGATATATTTTCGGATGATGAATCCGTGACTGAAGCTGAAGAGGATGAGGTGACTTTGAATGTATCTCAAAATGAAGTTGAGTGTGCCAAACTGCTTGCCTTGAAAGAGAGCTACTCTGAACTTCATAGATCTCTTGAAACAAGCTCTGCTGAGAATATTGAACTCATAGTCTCTAAACAACTCTTGAAAGAAGCTATCAATGAACTCTCCGAGCGTGAACGAAAATTCTACAAAGAATGTGTTGAGTTGAGGGACGTGGTTGACAAGACTGAATGTGAGAATCAGAAGTTGAAAAATTCTCTGACAATCCTGAAAAATAAATTTGATGATCTCTTCGAAGAGAAGCACAAATACTTCAAGGAGGTTGTTGCACTGAGAGAATTGTTTGAGAAGTCGAACTCTGAAAATTCGAAACTAAAGGCTTCTCTGAAGAAAGAATCATCTGATGTGAAGAAACTTAAAACTCTTTTTAAGAACTCCGATGCTGAGAATGATGAGCTAAAGTCATCCTTGTTGAAAACTCAAACTGATCTAGCCATGAGTGATAAGGAGTGTTATGTTCTGAAGGAGAAACTTCACATGACTGATGAGCTACTGAGAAAAATGAACACAAACTCTTCGGTGTTTGACAACGCCGCATCATACATGAACCCAGGTCGTTGTGGACTTGGCTTTCAGAAAGTGTTTGAGTCTATCTATGCTTCACCTGAGAAGAAAGAAATGACCTTTGTCAAAGCTTCAACTGAATCTTCAAATGGTAAGGCTACACATGACTCTGAAACTGTAAGACGAAAGGAAATTGCTGAAGGAAAGAAGGTTGTCACATCTTCGAAAGCTGAATCTCAAGAGTCAACATCGACTACTTGCTTGAAAACGGAGACATATCAATTTCCTAAGTCTATCGTGAAACATCTTCGTGGTATCTTGCCATACGAGAAGACGTTGCTGGAGAAGTTGAGCAAACCTCAGAACGTGAAGCCAACTGTTCAACTCTCTCGCTCTAAACCTGTCATGGTTAAGACTTCATCGAGTGCTGAAGTTCGTCGTAAGAGAGAGTATGTTTGTCATTACTGCAACAAACCCGGACACATTAGACCTTTCT
Organism: Euphrasia confusa; assembly: GCA_954870475.1. NCBI lineage: Eukaryota > Viridiplantae > Streptophyta > Magnoliopsida > Lamiales > Orobanchaceae > Euphrasia > Euphrasia confusa. The sequence goes on from OX940967.1 coordinate 17,143,218, forward strand.
GCTATAAGCTGAGAGATGACATGAACCGGGATTTAGTGACTGAGAAGAAGAAGAGTGGAGCTGTCAAGGGTGTGAAGAAACACATTTCTCAAACTCTGAAAGTTGAGAAGAATGTGAAGTCTGTGATCGAGAAAAATTCTCGAAATTTTGATGTGAAGAAGAGATGGGTGCTGAAGCCACAAAAAGGTGAAGTTAAACTTAACTACACCACTTCGAATGGTTGGAAACCAAGGGAACTTATCTTCGGCAATGTTGCACTCAATGCCTCTGAAACTGGAACCAAAGGAGTTTGCCAGGAGATGCTACGCTGAATAGTTGGATGTCTATCTTATCGAGAGTGCTCACTTGGTGCTGTTCTGTGATAGTCAAAGTGCTATCAAAATCAGCGAAAATCCTGTCCAGCATTCTCGCACTAAACACATCGACATTCGACTTCATTTCATTAGAGATTTGGTTGTTCGTGATATAGTCAGTCTACAGCATATTTCAACAGAAAAACAACTCGCTGACATCTTCACCAAACCTCTTGACTTTGAGAGATTTAAAAAATTAAGAATTTCTCTCTGCATGTGTTCTCTCTAAGAGTTCACGAAAATTTTGAAGTCTGAAAGATTGTTTTCTTTACTTCTGAATACGCACTATGGATCGTCGTGGATTAATCTAATAAGATGAACATGGATCGAGGCCGCTTTAGTCTTCGGACCCAAGTTCATTTATTCCTCTGAGTGTAAACATGTGAACTTGGCATATAACTCCCATTGCTATCATTTGCATAGATCCATAATACCGAGTAGCGGAGGACGCCGGATCACATAGTCCGCCGGCTCCCCTCTTCGAAAGGTAGCACATGGACGCTATAATTTAAGATGCTCAACCATCACACTTCGGAGATGCAGGATGATCCTTGCTCCCCTCTGACTGCTGTAATGAGCATCTGTTGCATTTCATTTAAAAGCTAAAAACTCGTCTGGAAGACGCAGGTCGAACCTTGCTCCCCTCTGATTGTAGTAACGCTTAGTCCCAAGTGGAGTGTCTTAAGAGTTCACCTTACACTCATGAATTAAAATCTCTTGTGCGGTGTTAACTCACAATTTATGTTCCGATGAAACACGATTGCATTCTTGTGATTGCGACGAAGGACAAGTTAAACCTATTTCAACATACTTCGGTCCGTTTCACCGGTTTTTAATTCGAGAGTTATTTCAGTATACCTCAAAGTTTTTATTCACCTTGTGTGATATTTTTGTTTTGAAGATTGATGAAAAGTGAAATTTTTTCTGGGAAAATATTTGCTCTTCACTGACTGGTATCACCGATTGAATCTCCACTAAAATGTTTTTGAATGTTTGCAGTGTGTTGAACGCTTGAATACTAACTCGGGATGTGTTGGTTTGATATTTACTCATGTAGTTCATGTTCAGCATCTCGTGGAGTTCAAACGTAAGGACAAAGGGTGAGTGTAGCAGCACCTGGTGGACTTAATATCTCATGACGACAAATGCTTGGCGTAGATGCTCTGTCTTCAGAGCACACAGTCGCGTGCGCCAACACTGACTGATCCGAGACTTGAACCAATTGTCGCTAGCGACAATGTCATGGTGTCATGACTTGAGCTTTGTGTCGCCAGCGACAGTGTCGCCAATTGTGATTCCTCGCGGTCTTCACCCTGTTGCTTCACTCTTACACCACTACATCAACACAACACCTGGTATCAACAACACACTGTCATCATCACTCAACACTATGTCATGCCATCAACAACACCAACACTTCAGTCGTGCGACCTTCGATCGACGACACTTGATCGTTTTACTTAGAATATTTTTTCCGTTTTTCGGAAAAATATTTTATTATTTTATTATTTTTATTATTATTTTAATTCGATTTTTGTACTGATGGGCTGATTTTTGTTCTGTTAGTTGGGCTTTTACAGGTCTTTTTATTTCTGGACGGGCCGGCCAAAACTTTGCCTATATATAGGACTTCAAAATTCGAATTTAGGGTTACCTGAAATTGAATTCTCTAAGTCTTATAGTCGTCGTGCTTGATTCGTGTTCTGGCTAGCATCGCACTCTGTGTTCGGCTTCTCACGCACCCGGCGTTCGACTCTCTTCCTCTAGCTTCACGCATCAGGCGTCTGTGATCTTGTTCTTAGGTTCTTAGATCTTCACTCTTACTACTCTCTTGCTATTGTCATGACTTCTGCTGCTGGAAATATGTTTGAAGAACTTGACAAGGAAGTTCTCGCTGAACTGACCACTGCCTGGAGAGACGCCTCTCCCAACTCTAAGAAGAAGGCACTTCATGCCTTACAAAAGCATATGGATAAAATGGATAGCAGGGGAAGCATGTCCAAGTCTGGATCACCTTCGGTCGATCTAGCCAAACCTGCGAAACAGGCACACTCTGTGTCGCGAAGTGCTGGCAAGAGTACTAAGATTGAATCACCCAAGACTAAGGATCCAAAGTATCCTTCGAACTTCCTACGCAGCTATAAGGGGTTGGTGTCCCCGACTGAATACAAAAGAATGGTCGATGAGGGGATCATGACCAAGGATGGTAAGAAGATCGTCAAACTCCCTACTGATGCTGATGTCGTTAAGTCGACTATGTCTGGCCCTGGAGGCTCATCTAAGAAACCAACGTCATCTGACGTTGCTGTTGATCCTAAGATATCTAAACCAATCATCTCTGCTGCTTCTGCTGAAGCAAAGAAGTCTAAACCTGCTGGCTCTACTGTCTCTGATGATAGTAAGAAGAAAAAGAATTCTGTCTCCGGTGATGGAGAGAAGACTCTGTCTCTTGGCTCTAAGCCACATGTGCACCCCACTACATCTGGCTCGACTGGAGCCACTGCTGAACCCGAGTACTATCTGCTGGTTGAGGATTGTGGTCCTGCTTACAAACCAGATTTCTTTACCCCGGCTGCTGAACGTCGTCTGACGTTCATTGAAGGATTACCTATTCTTACGGATCGCAACATCCGCCCTGCTGACTACGAAAAGTCAGGAGTCTCGAAATTCTTGGAGGCTATGCATCTGATGGAATCCGTGACTAAGATGTATCACTTCTCTATTCCGATCATTCACAAGTTCTATGCTAACTTGACCCCTGAGTTCGCTGATCCGAAGAGTCGGATGTATGGACGTTTTGTCTTCAGGAACAAACTCTATGTTTTTCGCCCACTCAACATTAACAACTACTTGAAGCGTATAGAAGTTGAAAGTTCATGGGTGACACCCTCTGATGATGATAGAATGAATGCAATGAAGATTGGGTCGTTCTTGACTCAAGGAAAGGCGAAGTCGATTCTGCCTCCGTCCACGAAGTTGTCGGCCTTTTATGGCACGCTTCATCGTCTTGGCATGACGAACTGGGCGGTTGCCAACCCTGATGAAAACTATCTATCTCCCAAGCGTATGCATATACTTTTCCGCCTCGGCTGCGGTGAACAGATTGATCTCGGGGAGATTATTTTTCATGATATCTGTCGGATTGTCAAGGCTTCGAACTCTGTCTTCGCACAACAGCGCGATCTTGAGGAAGGCAGACGGATACACCTTACTCATCCTTGCCTAATCTACGGCATGCTGTACGAACAAGGGTTCAGAGGGATGACCGAAACTGAACGAAAGACAAAGAAAAATTGTCACGTCAATGTCACCCCTACCTTCCTGAAGAAGAGAGTCATGGATTTTCCATGGACTAAGTTTGTGAGAAGAGAAGATGTTCCTGATCCTATCACTCCACCTCCCTCTCCGAAGTCGTCGAAGAGGCGTGCGGCTGTTCCAAAGGTTGAAACTGTGAGTGTTAAGCGTCAGAAGCGTGATACTGTTATCATTGAAGATATCACTGAGGAAGATACACTTGAGAAGTTGGCTGGTGCAGAGAAGAGAGAAGAGAACAAAGGTACTCCTACTGTGTTGCCTCGTCATTTTGGTCCACGATCTAGGTTGCCGCCTCATGAAAATCCTCATCATCCGATGAACAACTATCGCTCTATCGTTCCTTCAGTTGCAGTTCATCGTTATTTCACGACAACCCAACGCCTCGAACGCAAGCAAGCTGCTCATGCTATCGCGTGTGCTGAGATGATGGACGCTCAGCGTGATCAAAAAGAGGCATTCACTCACCTTTACCAGATGACCCATCAAGGGGGAGGATTAGGTGGTGCTGGGTCCTCTAGCAAAGGCTTGACTGACACATTCATGTTTCAGTTGATCAAGGATGGGATCAAGGAAGCGATAGCTGATCTGGCTAAGTCAAAGCATGTGGTTGTTGACACCGATGATGAAGGTGTGCGTGAAATGATGGCGGATGAGGTCTTTGATATGCTAAGGAAGGGAAAGGGAAAGGTTGATGGTGAAGGTTCTACACATCCAGAGGTATCGCGTGCGATGCCGTCTGACGGTTTGAGAGATGAAGATGTTGATGTCGATGTTGAAGGAGAGACTGATGATGACGAGAGGATCAGGATAGGTGAAGATGAATTTGGCCTCTATGAGACTCTGGAGAAAGATTACGAGTCTGACTCTGATGAAGCTGAGGTAGAGGAAGACAAAGATGAAGGCACTGAAGCTGATGATGATGAAGCTAAGTCTGGAGATGCTTCACCACCTACTACTCCTTTGCGTTCGCTGACTCCAGCTGGATCGCCCAAGACTTCAGACTTTCCATCTCTGTGATGCTTAATTATCTTGTGTTGATTAACTCTTGAATATTTCCGTTTTTCATATTTCATCGTTGCATGCATAAGTCTTTAATTATTTTCCATCATGCATGTTTTTCATATCTCGTTTTGATGAACACCTTTGGTGACTTTGGTTTTAAATATTTGACTAAGTGTTTTTGGTTCTTCATATATTATCAATGCTAGTCCTTCATTGTTGGCTGATTGATTGCTTTTGTTTTTACTTAGTCACTTTTTGATCTGTATCTCTTGAGGGGGAGATTGTTTTGTATCTCCTTATGCTAACCTTTGGTCACATGAGTTGTGCCAAAAAGGGGGAGATTGTAGATGTTGGTTTTGGCAACAACATATGTGTTTGTTGTTTGTTTTGTTTTCAGATGTTGTATCTCTTGAGGGGGAGATAACCTGCATCTCCTTATGCTAACACTTGTTCACATGGGTTGTGACAAAAAGGGGGAGATTGTAGATGTTAGTTTTGTCGACAACATGTGTTTGTTGTTTTGTCTTTGGTTGCAGGTGTTAAGGTGAATGGATGCAAGACTTATAACTTGGTGATATGAATGATGGAGTCAAGCCAATCGAGGATCATCGCCTATGTTCGCCTGAGCCAACAATGCCAAGGTCCAACACTCTAGCTCACTGCACCTGAGCCAACAATGCCAAGGTCCAACACTCTAGCTCACTGCACCTGAGCCAACAATGCCAAGGTCCAACACTCTAGCTCACTGCACCTGAGCCAACAATGTCAAGGTCCAACACCTTTGCATTCTCTCTCTAGCGACGCCACACCAAGGTCCCGGACCTGAGCATCCTGTCGCTAGCGACACAATGCTTAAGTCTGGCATCCTCTTATCCTGTCGCTAGCGACACTCACCTATGATGTGCACTCTCGCATGCCAACATCATGGTATGCCGTGATACCTTCTCTCAGTGATCATCTCCTGATGCTGAGAGTGTAACGTCCTATCATCAACGACAAGTGCAAGTGATTCCTATCCACGTTCAAATGTTGATGATGAGTGATTGTTGTTTACCACTTCAACGATATCGACGACCGTGAAGACGATGAAGTACTGAAGCCTCAACGACAAGTGTTCGTCACGATGAAGTTGAAGATGAAGTATTGAGATCGACGGAGTCAAGATAGTGTTGAAGTCTGAAGTTGAAGAATCGAAGATTCAAGATTCGAAGATTCAAGATTCCAAGATTCCAGAATCGAAGATTCCGAAAGTGATGTCATCCATGGAATTATGATGTAGGCCAAGCATGTGGCCAATCAGATTGCACTATTTCAAGGCCTCACATGTGCGAGACTACTATATATACCCATGGAGTTGGATGAAATCCTTTGACGATTTTGAGAGAACGAAATCCGATATCTGAGTATCAACGTTCGTTGTTTACGGCTTATAGCTTTAAGAGTTTTGGTAGTTGTTTTGTGCTGTGCACCGATAGTAGAGTTATGCGATTTAGCTCTAGGTGATATAGTACTAGATCATTAGTTCGTTGGAGTGCTGCGTCACTTGGGATACGACTCTTGATCATTCCGTCTACCTTTCTCCACAAGTGTAATAGTTAGTTTTGTTTATCAATGAAATGAAACTATTATACAACCTTTGTCTTCACTACTTAACTACTTGAGTTCGATCATATTCACATTACATCAAGAGTGTGTTACGAAGTGTGGTTGAGCGAACGAAGACTGTTTTAAGACCGACTTCACGAAAAGTTGGTATCCTACGTCGAAGACGTAATTTCACATTAGTTATAAACTGATTTGTATTTGGCAGATTCTAGCAGTGAAGGAGTATTTCTTTTAAATAATTTGGTGCATTATTTGTTTACGTAAGAGAACAAGATTGAACTTTTCAAAATTTGGTGGCATATTATTTGTTTACGTTTGGAAGACGAGTTTGAATTCAAGTTAAAGTACCATTAGATTACTAGTATTTCATGTGGAGAAATACTTTAAAATGTGTCAATAATACTTGAAAATTTCTTATTAAAGTGATAAAGTTATTCAACGATTAACTTATATTTGATCTTTTTTAGGATCTGTTTCAAATCGGTGTGGAATATTTAACACGTCTTCTCATGAGTAGGCTCGGCTGAGCACATTATCGTGTTAAGCTTGCTCTGATACCATGTGAAAGTTGAGACAATAACATTTTAAAAGGTCTCATTAAAGTGATAAAATTGTTCAACCTATATTTTAGTTTTTAAAATTTATTTCAAAGGACGTAAATATTTAACATAGACTTAATTTCACAAAATGTGTTTTAACTAAAGCGAAATTCACATTTCGAAAATTTAATGTTATTTTTTTCGACCAAAATTGATCAGAAAACGCCACATGCAAGGATCATCTCTTGCTGTAAGACATCTAGCTGTTGTTGGTCCCCAAAGTCATGTAATCCTCTCCATTCAACTCCTCTTTAAATATAGAAAAAAAAAAGAGGAAATATTTGAACCCATGACCTTACAAGTTCTATACCTTCACCAAATTAATAAAATGAACTTAACACAATGTTATACTACTTCCGTTCCGAATGAATAGTCACATTATTTTTGTAATTTACAAAAAAAAAAAGTGATTATTCGTACGAGAGAAATAAATTATATATATATATATATATATATATATATATATATATATATATCACTACAAGAAAAAATCAATTTAATGACAAAGTTATTTTGTTTTCAATTGTACCAATTTTGTCACTAAATAAAATAGAAGACTAATTTGTTTTGTCACTAAGTTTGCCACTTATAGTGCGAATAGTTTTTAGTGAGAAAATATAAATTCAGTCACCAAAATATAAATGAAACAAAATAGTTTGTCTCATATACACTTATATTTTGTCACAAATTTCTTTAAAAATGCCAAAAGAATGATTATTATATTTTAGTGATAAACTTTAAAAAATTATTGACAAAATCAACTTGTAACTAAAAAAATGATGAATTTAAAACTAAATATTTAATTTTTAAATCATCAATCAAATGTCAATTAATAGATATATAAAAATGTTACAAATAGTAATTAATTTTAATAATAACATTATTTGTATTGATTCAAATATATTGTATCGAAAAAATCATGAATATAATAAATTTATTGAACAATAAAAAATAATTTCAATATCTAGAACCCAGCTTCATCTTCAATATTTATCTTCATCTTGAGTTAGAATCATAAATCGTCCTCCCGAGATTGACCATTTACCTAGATGTCCTGTAACTTTGATTTTTATCAGAGATCGTCCTTTGGCCTCTTTTTCCGGCGAAAAAGTCACGAGAATAGCACGTGACCGCCGGAAAGCTGAGTCAGCAAGCCACCTCAGCCCAAATTGCCATGTCATTAATGCCTTGAGTTAGAATCATAAATCCTCCTCCCGAGATTGACCATTTACCTAGATGTCCTGTAACTTTGATTTTTATCAAAGATCGTCCTTTGGCCTCTTTTTCCGGCGAAAAAGTCACGAGAATAGCACGTGACCGCCGGAAAGCTGAGTCAGCAAGCCACCTCAGCCCAAATTGCCATGTCATTAATGCAAAAATAGTGCTGGAGAAGGCAGGATTCGAACCTGGGCCTTTCAAAGAAAGATGAAAGCCCAAACCACTAGGCTACAATAGCTAATTTAGTAAATTTGTAATGTTTTTATATATATACATTATAAGTTGTAGTATAAATTATAAATTACATAATTAATTAACAATTATCATATAAATAAAAATAATTATTTATATTAAAAATAATAAATAAATAATAATAGATAACAATCACTTAATAAATTGTTTCACTTAATTAGTATAAAAAACATAATTTATTTAATTTACTACATAATTATTGTATTAAATAATTATGCAAACTATCATTTTTTGATTATGTCAACTTAATAAGTATACTTTAATATATATATATATATATATATATATATATATATATATATATATATATATATATATATATATATATATATATATATATATATATATATATATTACTTAAATATGTATTTTTATGTAAGTACTAAATATATTTTTATTTTTTAGTTACTAGTAGTACAAATGTATTTGTAGGCGAAAAAGTAAGAAAAAATATTTTTAAAAGTATACAAATAAAGTTGACAAATCAAAAAAATGATAGTGTATATAATTATTTAATACATTAAATATATAGTAAATTAAATTAATTATATATTTTTTGTTTTTTATTCTATTTAATAGAAATAATTTATTAAGTGATTGTTATATATTATTATTTATTTATTATATTTAATATAAATAATTGATTTTATTTATATGATAATTTATACTACACTTTCTAATGTATATATATAAAAACATTACAAAGTTTTTCAAATGTCTATCGTAGCCTAGTGGTTTGGGCTTTAATCATTCCCTAAGAGACCCAAGTTCGAATCCTTCCAACTCCAAAATTTTTTTGCTTAAATGATGTGGCAATTTGAGCTGAGGTGGCAATGCACAGTCAGCTTTCCGGCAGTCACGTGTCAATCTCGTGACTTTTTTGCCGGAAAAAGAGGCCAAAGGACGATATATGATAAAAATCAAAGTTACAGGATATTTAGGTAAATGACCTATCTCGGGAGGACGATTTATGATTCTAACTCCATCTTCAATACTTAGAACCCGACCAATGACATACATGAACCTGCTTACGTTAAGTAAGTGATATTAATATCATAAAGAATAGAATATTAGAATGAAAAAAAGAATATATGGAGACCAACATTCAACAGATCAAACTTACATATAATTGATCGATATAAGTTCACACTACAATTGATTGGAATTTTTAATCCTCTCTTGCACTAAATTGGTAGTAAAATTGGGGAAGGGATTATATATTAAAGGGTTTATTACATTTTGCAACCCCATGTATAGAGTTTTTTACACTTTGCAACTTAGTCAGAATTTCGTAACACTTTGCAACCCAAAGTATACGGGTTTTCATTTTGCAACCTGGATCGGAATATTCGATGAAATATTCCGTTTAAGTGGATTTTTTATTAATAAAAACACTTTTGAATGGTTGATTACATATTTAACCATCTGTCAATTTCGGTCAACTCTTTTTATTTTTAATAAAATAAAATTAAAAATGTAATGAAATTTGAGAATGAGGGTTTTATAAATCGCAGAAGAGGATTTCACCCATTCATTCCATGAACCCTAATTTCAGCACACATCGCGCCTCATCCAATCGACGAAGAAAAGACATGGTGGAATTTTGCCGGTGCGGAAAGGAAGTGGTGAGTCGCACATCCTGGAGTGATTTGAACCCAGACAGGAGGTATAAAGCATGCAATGAGTTTCGGGTAAGTTATTTATGTTCTTCTTTTCTACAGGTAATTTCTTCATCTTCGACTGATTTGAACCCAGGAAGTAGGTGTAAAAAACCCCAATTTCTGAGAACCCTAATATTTGTAAAAACCCCCAATTTCTGAAAAACTCTAATTCTGTAAAAACCCAATGTCTGAGAAATCCATTTTTTTGTAAAAATCCCCAATTTCTGATAAACCCTAATTTCTGAGAAACCCTAATTGAGGCTCAATTTTTTTGATTTTCTGAGTTTCTCATTGTTTTCAAATTTGAAATTTCATGAAATTGCAGAATGGAGGTTGTGAATACTTTGTTTGGGTTGACCCTCCTGCATGTGAAAAATGCCATCAAATTATTCCTGGCCTTTTGAGAAACATCAATTCGAAAGTTGAAGAATTGGAGCAATTGATGAAAGAATTGGAGATGCAGAAGAAAAAATTTGAGGAATTGGAGCAGTTGAAGAAAAAAAAGGAATTTGAGGCTGACTATTGTTCTTGTAGCTGTCATTGCCCTTATCTTCTGTTTCTTTAACTAAGTTTATGACTATTTAAGTGTTGTGTATGTGTAATGGATTTAGTGTTATGATTTTGTACTGTGTGTACTGTAATGTTTTTTGTGCAATGTACTAGATTATGTTTTATGCAATGCAATGCGAGGGATTTTGTGTTATGTTTCTGTGATGTGAATGACTGGGATTTGAGAAACTAAAAGCAACTAAAAGCACTGAAATAGGTAAACATCTAAAAGCACTGAAATTTCTAACATCTAAAAGCACTGAAATTTCTAACAACTAAAAGCACTGAAATTGGTAACAACTAAAAGCACTGAAATAGGTTCTTCATAACAACTAAAATAGGACTTAAGTTCATCAGAAAGCACATGACACAAAATACACAACATCAGAGGACTTGTTCATTACAACTGATGTTACTTAAGATCAAAGAAGTTAACTACATCACAAAGTACTTGAAAACAACTGGTTCACTTGAATTTCTTTTTTGGAACACTTGAAAACATAAGCCTGATATCAGCTGAATTCCTAAGTGTGATCAATGATCCACCTAGCCTCTTCAGAAGTTCAGGCTGTGATAATGGTACACGAGCTTCAACAGGTTGAGATGATGAGGGTCTAGCAGCATCAAAAAGAGGGGCAACCTGTGGAATAGAAGGTTGAGAAGCAGTCACTTTCTTCACTGTTTTTGCAGCCACTTTCTTCCTTGAAATAACATGCAACTTTTTACTTGGATTGGCTTTAGGAGCATCTGGAGCAGGGGCAACTTCCTTTTTCCTTGGACTCCTCCTCAATGGAATAACTGGATTTGGAGCAGGGGCAACTTCCTTCTTCCTTGGACTTCTCCTCAATGGAACAGGAGGTTGAGTAGACACTGGTTGTGCAGGTTGATTTGGAGCTGGATTTGTGGCTTGATTTGGAACTGGAGTGCTTGACTGTTCATGCCCTTGGCTCTGTGACATCTTTTCATTCTTGGCCTAACAACAAAACAGTAAACATGTCACCTGCCTTTTTTTTTCACAAAAACAGTACTGATACTCAGTACACTAAACATGTCAAATATGCCCATTATTTTCACAAAAATGTGAAAAATGTGAAAAATGCGCATTATACTCAAACATACAGAAATGACACAAAATTCCCCCAAAAATGTGAAAAATGCGCATTATTCTAAAAAATGGATAAATGACTGTCCAATCACCAAAAAATTGGATAAATGACTGTTCAAACCTGATTATCATAAGTACATTAAACATGTAAAAAATTTCCAAAAAACTGTAAGTACACTAACCTGTGGACATCCTCTTGCATTGTGGCCAGTTTTCTTGCAACCACTACACCTGGCATCCACAATAACCCTTCTAAGCTTTCCAACCTTGGCAGTGCCCTTTATCTCCCCTGGCTCCAACTTTCTCTTGTGCTTCTTGGGCCTACCTGGCATATTCTGAATTTGAGGAGGAATCAGAGGCAGCCTTTGATCAGGTGGAGGGGAAGGCCATTCATCTTGGTTACTCAGAGGAGTCATGTAGTGGTTGTAGGTTCTCAAGTAAGAAGCTTTAGTGTAGCATGCAGCAACATACTCTTCTGGCTTGTACCTCATGTAGTTGAGGCATGCTATAACATGGGCACATGGTATGCCACTGATTTGCCACCTTTCGCATCCACATGTTCTTTCTCCAAGATGCACAACAAAGTACTTTTCATTGGGTCCACTCACCTCAAATGCCTTCTCTCCATTCCAGGTAGCAGACCACCCAAATGATTTTACCTTATTTTTATCCAACAGCTTCTGTGGATTGGGACACAAAATTCCAGAATGCTTCATCATATATGCCCTGTTCAATCCCACCCTTTTCATTAGAAGCCTCCTAATGTCTTCTAGCATCCTCAGTATTGGCCTGCTTCTTGCCTTCAAGACCACTGCATTGAAACACTCTGACAGATTATTCACAATCATATCAGTGTTATTCAAAGTACCAAAATGGGCTTTTGACCAGTGTTGAGGGTTTCTTTCAGTAATCCACTCAAATGCAGCAACAGATCTGTCCTTCACTTCATTCATCACTTTCTGCAAATCAACAACTCTTGTTGCCCTAGCAGCCCTCCACACAACATTTGCCAATCCCATCCCCTTGTGAGTTAACTTGAAATTGGCATAAAGATGCCTTACACAGAACCTGTGTTCAGAACCAGGCATCACATCTCTCACAGCATCAACCAAGCCTTTATGCTTATCACTCATTACTGTCCACATGTGACTTCCACTTTGAGATATTCCTAGGTCAGTGCACACAAGGTAGATGAACCAATGCCAAGTACTGGAAGTTTCCTTCTCAACCACTGCATAAGCAAATGGGAAAATCCCATTGTTCCCATCTATCCCCATTGCTGTGAGTAGCATACCTCCACTTCCTGACTTCAAATGGCATCCATCAAAACAAATCACTCTCCTACATCCCTCTAGTAAACCTCTCTTCAAGGCATTCCAGCATATGTAGAATCTCCTAAAGACAGCATTACTGCCCACTACACTGGACTTTATCACAACACTGCTCCCAGGGTTGCTTCTGAAAATCTCTTCAGCATACTTATACAGTAGAGAATACTGCTCAGCTTCATCACCATTGCCCATCTTCAGTACCTTGTTCCTCACTCTATAACATTGAGCCCTGTGAACTATACAACTAAGCTCCTTTTGCATTGTCTCAACCATAGAATCAATAGGACATGTAGGATTACTTCTCAACCTATCTTTGTAGTGCTTGAACAAAAACCTTGTGTCAACTTGTGTGACTTTCTCCTGTCTCACACAAGTATGTACATCTTCCAGTGTCTTCACTTGCATTGTGTCTTCACCAGACATTTTAGAACAGAAAATGACAAATGGGCATTTACTTGTCTTACACTTAACTTGCACTTTAGTAGCATGGTTGATTGTGAACTTCAAGTCCCTTCCACTCTCTACAGCATACTGTCTAACTGCTTCCCTGAAAAGTGACATGTCAGAATACTTGTGTCCTACTTCAAGGTCAATTTTCTCTCCAATAGGAACTTGGTTGAACTGTCTGAACCCCCTTTGCTTTCCCTTCCCCCTCACAGCCTTGGATTTCATCTCAACTTCCTCTTTTTTCATCTGCCTTTCTACTTTTGTTTTGCTCCTAGTGACTGGCCTCTTGGATCCACCTACATCAGATTCATTGCAACCCTCACTCTCAGCCTCCATATCAGTAAACTTCTTGAACTGCTCAATATCATCATCATAACAGCCATCACTGTCCTCAAAGAAATCAGAAAGCTCAAAATCTTCTCCAAATGACTGCTCTATCTCACTGTCACCATCATTGATTTCTACTCTGGGATGAGATTCAAAAACCATTTCTTCAACAGCAGGTTGTTCTTCAACAATCATTTCTTCAGTATTTGCAGGATCAACATGATTTCCAACCTCATCACCATCTTCATCAACTACTCTATTGACACTGCTATTTTCAGATCTTACTGTTAACATAATGAGAAAAGATTCATCACATGGCTGACCTTGATAAATAATTGCATTAGGGTCTATCATCTCATGATCTATAAATACTGACACACACTTATCCATGGCAACTAAACAAGGAATTAGCTGAACATCAAAATCATGTTTGATATGCACCAGCTGTGAGCAATTATCTTCAAAATTCGAACTTAAATAATACTCCATAACCCCACAGATATCTAATGCAGATGCCATCCTATTAACATCTTCAAATCTCAACTCTTCAGAACAGTTGTCAAAGTAATTAACCTTCCCATAAACATAACGGACATTACCTCCTTTGTCTTGACGAAATTTGCCACTATGATGCACTCTGAGGGTGAACTTCCCATGATTCAAGGGCTCTGATGGAGTAGTATACTTAATGTCTAGATTTGAGTATTCTGAACTCCTTGTACACTGTCATTTATCTATTATAAATAAACATTCATTTGCTTTTAATTATTGTTAATTAAATATATGCAAATTATAGTCCTAGATTTTATACGTTGTAGTTAGTATGGTGTGCGGGCCCACACAGAAGATCATACTATCGGTTACTCGTATTTAATCAAACAGTTGCTCACGACCTAGGTGGACACGGACCAATCCATCGGTATAGTCGTTGTGTGAGAGAGAAAATAATTTGTCTTAATTATTTTATCACACTTGTACACTTGGTGTATTGAGCGGATCGCTTGAGATTTATCAATTAGGATTGCCTGTGATAATCGATTCAAGTCTCAGAGTATTTTATTCTTAATCCCCGATACTATTGCGGGTGTATATATTTAATATAAGTGACTTTGATTTTCCAAAGGAATTAACCGATTTAATTATTGGTTTAATTACCGGTTGAGTTGGGTCACTATATTTTATATATGGCATGCCGTGAATACATGACGGGAAAGTGTATCCCGGAAGGGTTGATAATATCCCCGAGATGAGCTCATAAGGATTTATTATGTAAACCTCGCGAGTGGATTTGTTCCCGCATAATAATAAGGTTGAGTGGTACTATTCTCGGATATAAGAGATGAATAAATTTATTAAGCAATAAATAAATTTTATTCATGGATATTTAAATCTTAAATACACGGAATAAATAATACTAACCGGAGAAATATTATTTGATATAATATGGTTTAATATTGGGAGTGCAATTAATTTATATAGTGGAAAATTAATTAATTAATATTAATGGGATTAATAGATTTGGGCTTGGGCTCAATTTAATAATTAATATTAGAAGCCCAATATTCCACCTCCTTAAGATCCCCTACGTAGCCTATAAAAGCACTACATGGTCTTCTCTTTTTCTACACACCATAACTTGAAGATCATAATTCTTCTAGAGAGAGAAAGGAGAGAAGAAGATCCATAAGCTTGGAGGATCCATAAGCTTGGAGGATCCATAAGCTGGGAGCCGCGACGGCCCTGCTGGAGGCGGGCCGACCTCCCAGGCGGCGGCGAGTCGCCGGACTCGCCGCGGAGGCTGCTGGGCAGCCCCACCCGAGTGATCGCACATGCGATCGGCGATCGCATGCAACCCCGCTCACGAGGGGGTTCGGCTGGGGGCAGCCGCACGTCTTCGGGCGTGTGGTCTCCTCGGCTGGACTCCGGCGCGTGTGGTGGTGTTCGCGTGATCTCCGGCGAAGGCTTTTTGATCGGGCTATGGTTTCCGCAAATTTTAATAGCCCGGGATATCGAATTCCAACAGTTGGTATCAGAGCGTGGTTTACGTTTGCGGTATTTTCGATAAAATGTTTCTACCTTGCAGGGTTCCGACTATTATGGCTTAATTAATTATTCGTTAATTTATTTTTTCATATTTATGTTGGATTATTAAACTCTCGGACATGTCGAGATTCGTTTTTGGTGGTGAATGCTTGTAATAGTAAAAATTCGGGGGTTGACCGAATTTAGATTTATTATTATTGTTCTACGTTTTTCCGGAAAATATATATGGTCGATTTCATGTATAGAATCGATACCGGATAGTGTAAAATTAAATTGTAATTTATTTTGCGTTGGATCGATGAATCGAAGATCGCCGGAGAAGACGAAGTGACGAGAGGACGAAGGACCGGGGATCGATCAATCCCCATGATCGATCCCATGAGGATCGATCGACCCAAGCCCTAGGGGAGGGGCTGTCCGCGGGAGTTCCGGGCACGCCGGCCACCGGTGGTGGTGGCGCGTGGGCTGGGCGGCGGCGGCGGTAAGCCCTAGGGGGCGGTCGATTGGTGGGATGGCGTGGGGTCTCCCAACCCATGCTACTCCTACCAAGATCCTACTTTCCTATTTTAATTCGGTTTCATATTTGATTATTTCTTTTATGGAATATTCATGGAATAGGAAAAGAATTAATTTAGTATTAAATTTATTTTCCTATTTGATTATTCCTACTCATGGGAATATTCATGGATTATGAATAAAATAAATTTGGAAAGTATAAGAGTCCTAAATTATTTTATTTCCTTATTCCATTATGGAAATCTTCTAGAATATTCCAAGTGGGTCTTGGATAGATTATTCTAGAGATTTAATGGAGTAGAAAATGAAGATAAAAAATAAATAAAAAATATTAATAATATTTAATTTTATTTTTGATATATTCAATTGACTTAATTTTCGAATTAAGTAACTTTTGGATTAATTGAAAATAAATAGATTTAAATATTGGAAATTAATATTCTCGTCACATGGAGCATTCAAGAAACGAAGACTGAATACTAGAAGATGCGTACGGAGATGTGATAAAGCCATAATAGTCGGAAAATAATATTCTAGTATTATTTTGATTATGTGGTAATACTATGTGCTTTATTACATGTATGCATGCTATATGTGTTTACTTTATGCACTAGATAGCGTATCCCTTTATTGTAAAAAGCTAAGTGGGAGAGGGTATGGAAACATTCCCATGATCTCCATTGCTGCTCTCTTGGTGATTTTTATAAACTTTTGAAGTTTATATAGATAAGTCATCGGAGGAGAGTTCTTGTAATTCCTTTTACGAAAAACATTGATTAAGTTTATCAAACAATGCCTAATTTGTCTTTCCAAAGCTGATTTCAAGTCGACTCATTCTCACCCCGCGGAGTGGAATGGAGCCAAAGCCACTTGGTCATGTAGAGGACACAAATTAGAGACCTTCGTACCATCTTTTTATAGGTGGATCGATTGTCTGCTCGGCTCCCTCAATTATGAGAGATAGGGTTGTTCGCATGGTGAATCACTGGTAAGAAACTTCGAGTTTCACTTATGATTCTCCACGTCTTGATTTACAAGATTGAATGTCCACACAACGTGGCTTGCGGTAAGAAACTTCGAGTTTCACTTATGATTCTCCACGTTGTGAGGAGTTGTGAAGTTGTCGTAAACGTCCACACAACGTGGCTTGCGGTGATGTAGCAATTTCAAACGATTTACTTTAGTAATGAGTAATGGTTTACACTTAGATACGCATTATAGTATTCCTCCCAACGAGGTTACGCTATAAGTGATGTATGACCGAAGCAAATCTAATTGCAAAATCATTTGGGTGGGTAAACGTCCACACAACGTGGCTTGCCTTACCTGATGGAATTTTAGATGTGATTAGTGATTTAATGATATTATTTGAGGGAGATAATATCGGTATTAAATTGTTTGTTTGTTTTACGTGATTATAGGTTAAGAATGACTGTGACCCCACTTTGTGATATACTTAAGGATGAAAACTCACCGGTTCCATATAGTAATGATTGGGAACGAAATCTGGACATTGTTCAGACTGTTGAGCTTTCCGAATCCACTGTTGACCCAACTGATGAGGACATTAAGAATGACCTCAGGATGATGTTGAGACATAGCGTGGAAGCCGGGCAAGAGGTGATTAACATGTTGGAGTTGTGTACTTAATGTCTAGATTTAAGTAACGGAAACTCCCGATCCATTGCCACTAATCTATTTAATTAAATAAACAATTATTTGCATTTAATTATTGTTAATTAAATATATGCAAATTATAGTCCTGGATTTCATACGTTGTAGTTAGTATGGTGTGCATGGGCGCACAGAAGATCATACTATCGGTTACTCGTATTTAATCGAACAGTTGCTCACGACCTAGATGGACACGGACCAATCCATCGGTATAGTCGTTGTGTGAGAGAAAAAATAATTTATCTTAATTATTTTATCACACTTGTACACTTGGTGTATTGAGCGGATCGTTTGAGATTTATCGATTAGGATTGCCGGCGATAATCGATTTAAGTCTCAGTGTATTTTATTCTTAATCCCTGATACTATTGCGGGTGTATATATTTAATATAAGTGACTTTGATTTTCCAAAGGAATTGACCGGTTTAATTACTGGGTCAATTACCGGTTAAGTTGGGTCGCTATATTTTATATATGACATGCCGTGAATACTTGACGGGAAAGTGTATCCCGTAAGGGTTGATAATATCCCCGTAAGAAAATCGCATGGTGTCGGCCTCTGACAAAAAACATGTCGGCCGACACTGTTTATTTTAAAAAAAATTTAGCGATCGTCTTCTTCAGCGTCGTCTTCTTCGGCGAAATTTTGCACCAGCCCTGGTCGATTTCCGGCACGACGTCTCCACTGACAACACATGCCATCGACCCATGGTGCAGCCACGCACGAGCAGCCCGCGATCAAGTCGAGCGAAGCGCGCCGTTCGATCGATCGCGCCGGCGCCCGTCTGGAGCTTCGCCGGAGCAGCTGCGACTCTCTGGACTTCCGTCGACTTCCGGCGAACCATCCCACGATGGTGAACGCCAAGTCGATGAGCCCGTACGTCCAGCCGCTGCCTTCGATGTCCGAGCGTGAAGCTGTCCGCGAGCACCGAGCACAACCGCCGGCTGCCGGCGAACCACCGCCACTGGTGGCACACGCCGACACGCCCAGCCGTGTTCAGCCCACGTCCAGCAGCCCGCACAGCTCGTGCCTCCAGCTACCTTCCGGCAGCCCGCACCGAGCGCACGTTCGATCCAGTTCGATTTCCGAAAACCCTCGATTTTTAATAATCAATTTTTCCGACAAACACGATTCATACAAGAGAGAAAATCAAGTACGTAGAACAATATAGCACAATAATTTAACAATTTAAATTAATCTATGGCTATAAACAATTAACGAAAAACGTAACCATACGCTCTGATACCAGTTGTTGGAATTCGATATCCCGGGTTATTTAAATTTGCGGAAACCAATAACCCGATCAAACCCTTCGCCGGAGATCACATGAACGCCGACTCATCCGCCGGAGTCCGGCCTTTGGAGACCACGCACCCGAAGGCACGCGGCCCGCCCCCAGCCGAACCCCCGCGAGCCGGGGTTCACGCGATCGAAAATCGCGTTCGATCTTCGCGATCGATGGGGCTGCCCAGCAGCCCCCCCGCGGCGAGTCCGGCGACTCGCCGCCGCCTAGAGGAGCCCCGCCTTCACGGCGGGTGGGGTGCGGCACCAGCCCGCGCCCCCGGCGATCGATCCCCGTGATCGATCGCGAGCCCTCGGCCCAGCCGAGGGTTCCCTTCCTCCGCGCGCCGCCAAACCCTAGCGGGCGATCCCGCGGTCTGGTGGCTTCGCCACCACCGCGTGATCGTTCGTCTAATCCGGGTTCGACTCTTGGATCTTGTTTTTCCGATAATTGATTTCAATATACATGAATCAAATAGCGGAAATATTTAATTCACCTTTCGATTCGTTGTGCGGAGAAACGAGATCTTATGATGACCTTGAGATCTTCCCACGTATTCCTTGCACTTGTTCCAACGTCGGGTGGGCGACGATCCTCCGAACACTATGGATCTCCTTCTCTCCTTTCTCTCTCTAGAATTGTGATCTTCAAGTTATGAGAATAGAGAAGACCATGTAGTGCTTTTATAGGCTACGTAGGGGATCTTAAGGAGGTGGAATATTGGGCTTCCAATATTAATGATTAAATTGAGCCCAAGCCCAAATCTATTAATCCATTAATATTAATTAATTCTATTTTCCACTATATAAAATTAATTGCACTCCCAATATTAAACCATATTATATCAAATAATATTTCTCCGTTAGTATTATTTATTCCGTGTATTTAAGATATAAATATCCATGAATAAAATTAATTTATAGCTAATTAATTTATTCATCTCTTATATCCGAGACTAGTACCATTCAACCTTAATTATTATGCGGAACAAATCCACCTGCAGGGTTTACATAATAATTCCTTATGAACTTATCAACCCTTACGGGATACACTTTCCCGTCAAGTATTCACGGCATGTCATATATAAAATATAGCGACCCAACTTAACCGGTAATTGACCCAGTAATTAAACCGGTCAATTCCTTTGGAAAATCAAAGTCACTTATATTAAATATATACACCCGCAATAGTATCGAGGATTAAGAATAAAATACACTGAGACTTAAATCGATTATCGCCGGCAATCCTAATCGATAAATCTCAAACGATCCGCTCAATACACCAAGTGTACAAGTGTGATAAAATAATTAAGATAAATTATTTTTTCTCTCACACAACGACTATACCGATGGATTGGTCCGTGTCCATCTAGGTCGTGAGCAACTGTTCGATTAAATACGAGTAACCGATAGTATGATCTTCTGTGCGCCCATGCACACCATACTAACTACAACGTATGAAATCCAAGACTATAATTTGCATATATTTAATTAACAATAATTAAATGCAAATAATTGTTTATTTAATTAAATAGATTAGTGGCAATGGATCGGGAGTTTCCGTTACTTAAATCTAGACATTAAGTACACAACTCCAACAATCTCCCACTTGTACTAAGGTCTAGTCATTTCCTCCAAACTCCCGACTCCCATACTCATCACGTGCTTAAGTTGTACTTCCAAGAAGTACTATGTGAATGAGCAATCTAGGTTGCCGCTCTGAAGTTATCTTGGTGACTACAGCGTCGTCTCCCTCGACGATGACTCGTATCAGGTGGTACTTGCACTATGTGTTATCTTACACTTATGGACTTGTGATTTCTTACCATTTGCCATCGCACCGCTATTTACATAGCCTTTGGCAAATTAAGAATCACATCTAAGTCCCAGAGATTATCCCGGAGTTATACCAAAACTTCCGCTGCCTCTGAGGCCGCTTATTTGGTTACCCATGGCAGAGTCCGAAAAGCATCGTGCTTATCACTCTTCCATGTTAAAACTCCTTCTCCTTCAATAGTGAAACACATAGCCTGATATCGACTTACACCGGTCCTCATTCGATTAGAAATCTAAGAGAATGTAATCCAAAGGAAAAGCTCGTCTGCTCCGTAATCCAGAACATAGTCTCTAGTACTTAATGTTCATTACAGCAGTCGAGTATTCCTTTCCAGGATTACCTTGATATCCTCCCACTATACTAGCCGCATAGCAGATATCAGGTTCTCGTTTTCAACATCGCATTTATCAAGCTTTCCACACTCGAAGTATAGGAAACCGCTTTCATTGCTTCTATCTCCTTTTGTGTTCCAAAACACATATCCTTAGATAGATGCATTCCGTATCTGAAAGGTAACATACCTTTCTCGGAATCTTGCATGTTAAAACGAACCATAATCGTATAAGATATCTAGAGAAGTACAATGTTCTTTTCTTGAGATCCTAGATCTTAAGAACATGCTCTAACTTCTTCTTTATCTCATATATCGATTTTTCTAGACAACCATCATTTTATGTCTGACAACATCTTTACATTGTTACCAATGATAAAATGTTATCTACATAAAACCTCCGAGAAACACCACCCTTTTTCCATCACGTTTCCTATACACACGATTCGTCAATGCCTTTTGATGAATCCATCAAATGGACTTTCTCATCAATGCGCAAGTTCCACGAACTTAATGCTTTGTTCCAATCCATAGATGGATCAACTAAGTTTGTACTCTAAATGATCTTGCCTCTTAGCAATAATCCTTATTGCTTTTCAAGAAGGCACATTTAGATCTAGTACTGCCTTCATGTAGATCCATGGATCGATTTCATGTATACTAGGTCCAGAGTCCGAAAACTCTCCTAGTCTTATGAATATCTCCGGTTGTCAAACAACCTCCCACTACAATGGCATTCCGGTGTATAAACAGTAATAACAGTAGGTGCAGTTAGTGGTGTACCGCTACTCGGTTAAGTTGGTTCTAAGTCTTTATCGTTCTCTCTCATTTCAAAGTATCACGTCATTTTGAGCTTGTGGTTCATCTAATAGTCTTCTTCTAAGAACCGGGCGTTAGAACTTACAACGTCCTTCTGGTTCATAGTACTATCGAACACACATCTTTTGTTCTTCTAGGATATTCTACAACCACATTTGAATGTGCCGTTGTTTCCAAGACATATCCATAGAACATAGGTAGTTCCGTTTAACTCATGCTTTTACTATTTCTATAAGAGTTCCATTTCTTATTTCCGACACACCAATCCTACAGAGGGCTGTATGGTGTAATCACTTGGGATCCAATCCCAAGCTCTGATCATAAATCAGAGTCAATCAATTCTAATACTTGTCCAGATCTTATATCTTATATCCATAAAGGATTGCTTAGTCGTATTATCTTCCAAATTAGATTCTTAGGTCGGAAGGTCCACTCCTTCAACTTAATTGATCTTATAATCAATTTTCGACCTTTGAACTTCTTATTTGAATAAATATGACTCAGCATAAGAATCCACAAGTATAAATGATTTAATAAAGAAATCTCTTATTAGTAAAACGGGTTATGTATAACGGTTCGTTGCATCGTGGTGGACTCAGGATTCATCATTTATATATTGCTAGCTAATGTACCAAAATAGATAATATCATTATTTCTTCTTATAACCATCAAATGATTAAAAGAAATAAAATATCCATTCATTAGAAATCCAGAACAAATTTCTTTCTATTTTGAAAGGTACATAAAAGCAATAACCCAAAATGAAATCCTATAAAATGTCCTCCACTGCAACTGCTGCCTCCTCTACAGCATTGCCCATGTAGACTACGATTTCTTCTTTTCTAAGTCGTCGGGTTTCCTGGAACCTTTGCATTTAGAATGCACATACCTTCAGTGGTTCCATATCTACACACCAGGTTCCGGTAGATAATACCACTGACTATGTTTCACGACTAAAGAAAATTTCGTACTTCTTTTGAGAGGATAATCAGACTTCCAGTACCCAGACTGTTTGTATCGAGAACACTTGCCTCATGGCCTTCTCGTCCCATCTCGTGGTCCAAGTGACTTAGGACCACTGGGATTCATTGCTTTCTTTTCCTTTCCCCCGATTTTGCCCTTAGGTTCAAAACCTTTGGCATTGGCTACAAGAGCTTGCGATTTCCGTCTCAACTCGTCTAAAAGGTCAATCATCTCAAAAACGTTTTTAAGTGTTTCCTCGAAGTGACTGGCCTTTATGAGTATCCTCATCGCTTCTTGTCTAGCCGCCTATGTCAATAGGCTCGGGAGGACAAAGCTCACTGAGTACAACCTTGCACTCTTTAACAGTTTGGGTAATGTCTAGATCTCTATTCCAATCATTACATTTAGGGACCAGTGAGTTAAAATCCTTACGTATCACATAAAGTGGGTTCAAGGCCATTTCCTAATCTATGAGCACATATAACAACAAACAATTGATTTAATCTCCGATATTATCTCCCTCAAATAATATCATTAAACCACTAATCACATCTAAAATCCCATCGGGTAAGGCAAGCCACGTGGTGTGGACGCTTACCCACCCAAATGATTTAGCAATTAGATTTTCTTTGGTCATACATCACTTATAGCGTAACCTCGTGGGGAGGAATACTATAATGCGTATCTAAGTGTAAACCATTACTCAGTACCAAAGTAAATTGTTTGGAATTGCTACATCACCGCAAGCCACGTGGTGTGGACGTTTACGATAACTTCACAACTCTTCACAATTACTTACAACTTTCTACATCAATTAATCCAAAATCCGTCAGCATAGCAAGCCACGTGGTGTGGACGTTTACTACACCAAGAGACTTTTATAATTGACTCCCAATTACTTGATCCATTCAATCTTGTAAATCAAGACGTGGAGAATCATAAGTGAAACTCGAAGTTTCTAACCAGTGATTCACCATGCGAACAACCCTATCTCTCATAAATGAGGGAGTCGAGCAGACAATCGATCTAGTCATCAAATGACACGAAAGTCTCTAATTTGTGTCCTCGACATGACCAAGTGGCTTTGGCTCCATTCCACTCCCCGGGGTGAGAATGAGTCGACTTGAAATCAGTTTTGGAAAGACAAATTAGGCATTGTTTGATAAACTTAATCAATGTTTCTCGTAAGAGGAATTACAAGAATTCTCCTCCAATGACTTGTCTATACGAACTTCAAAAGTCCATAAAAGTCACCAAGAGAACAGCAATGGAGACCATGGCAATGTTTCCATTCCCTCTCCCACTTAGCTTTTTATAACAAAGGGATACGCTATCTAATGCATAATTAAATACACATAAGCATAATAACTAACATACATTTTGTTGGAGTTGTGTACTTAATGTCTAGATTTAAGTATCGGTAAACTCCCGGTCATAGCATTTAACCTATTTAATTAATAAACAATTATTTGCAATTAATTATTATTAATTAATATATGCAAATCATAGTCCTGGATTTTATACGTTGTAGTTAGTATGGTGCAAGCATGGGCGCACAGAAGATCATACTATCGGTTACTCGTATTTAATCAAACAGTTGCTCACGACCTAGATGGACACGGACCAATCCATCGGTATAGTCGTTGTGTGAGAGAGAAAATAATTTATCTTAATTATTTTATCACACTTGTACACTTGGTGTATTGGGCGGATCGCTTGAGATTTATTGATTAGGATTGCCTTGGATAATCAATTTAAATCTCAGAGTATTTTATTCTTAATCCCCGATATTATTGCGGGTGTGTATATTTAATATAAGTGACTTTGATTTTCCAAAGGAATTAACCGATTTAATTATTGGGTTAATTACCGGTTGAGTTGGGTCACTATATTTTATATACGACATGCCGTGAATATTTGACGGGAAAGTGTATCCCGTAAGGGTTGATAATATCTCCGAGATGAGTTCATAAGGAATTATTATGTAAACCCTGCAGGTGGATTTAATCCGCATAATAATTAAAGTTGAACGGTACTATTCTCGGATATAAGAGATGAATAATATTTATTGAGCAATAAATAAATTTATTCATGGATATTTAAATCTTAAATACACGGAATAAATAATACTAATTGGAGAAATATTATTTGATATAATATGGATTAATATTGGGAGTGCAATTTTATTTATATAGTGGAAAATAGAATTAATTAATATTAATGGATTAATAGATTTGGGCTTGGGCTCAATTTAATCATTAATATTGGAAGCCCAATATTCCACCTCCTTAAGATCCCCTGCGTAGCCTATAAAAGCACTACATGGTCTTCTCTATTCTCATAACTTGAAGATCACAATTCTAGAGAGAGAAAGGAGAGAAGGAGATCCATAGTGTTCGGAGGATCGTCGCCCACCCGACGTTGGAACAAGTGCAAGGAATACGTGGGAAGATCTCAAGGTCATCATAAGATCTCGTTTCTCCGCACAACGAATCGAAAGGTGAATTAAATATTTCCGCTATTTGATTCATGTATATTGAAATCAATTATCGGAAAAACAAGATCCAAGAGTCGAACCCGGATTAGACGAACGATCACGCGGTGGTGGCGAAGCCACCGAACCGCGGGATCGCCCGCTAGGGTTTGGCGGCGCGCGGAGGAAGGGAACCCTCGGCTGGGCCGAGGGCTCGCGATCGATCACGGGGATCGATCGCCGGGGGCGCGGGCTGGTGCCGCACCCCACCCGCCGTGAAGGCGGGGCTCCTCCAGGCGGCGGCGAGTCGCCGGACTCGCCGCGGGGGGGCTGCCGGGCAGCCCCATCGATCGCGAAGATCGAACGCGATTTTCGATCGCGTGAACCCCGGCTCGCGGGGGTTCGGCTGGGGGCGGGCCGCGTGCCTTCGGGTGCGTGGTCTCCAAAGGCCGGACTCCGGCGGATGAGTCGGCGTTCATGTGATCTCCGGCGAAGGGTTTGATCGAGTTATTGGTTTCCGCAAATTTAAATAACCCGGGATATCGAATTCCAACATAACATACCCACAGAATCCTCTCTCAATGAGTCCCTTAAAAAGGATTCGGCGAAAGCGGAGTTTGTGCGTAAGTTAAGGGCATCACAAGCTTTTGTGGCAAGGCTAAAGGAAAAGCGTGCAAAGAGACCCAGTGGTTTAAAACCACGGATTGGGAGAGGCAAGCCTTTAGGCAGATGCTTTCGATGCAAACGGTTTGGGCACTGGAGGTCTAATTGTCCTCTCATCTAAGGTACGAAATTTTCCTTAGTCACTGAAACATTGTCAGCGGTGATATCTACCAGCACCTGGTGTGTAGATACGGGCGCCACTGACCATGTCTGCAATTCATTGCAGGGGTTCCAGGAAACCCGGAGACTTAGAGAGGGAGAGATCGTGTTGGGATGTGGAGTCGAAATGAAGGACGAAGAAGACCGTGGGAGCGGGGTGCGTCGTGCGCGCGGTGAACAAGGCTGGAAAAACAGCCTTGTTCTGGAGCTTCCTGGCGGACGGCAAGCGGGCAGGTGGCGCCCAGGTGGCGACCAGGTGGCGACTAGGTAGCGAGCGGGTAGCGGTCGCCAGCCTGTGAATATGGTCAGCGGGATTTTTGGCTTGGGCGAAAAGTTACGCGTTTTTGGGTCCTTTTTCGGCGTGGACTCCTACCTAAATTGGGATTAGGGTTTCTCATGTATTTAGGCCTATAAAAGGGAGTCTCCAACAATGTAATTAGTATGATGATATGATGATAGCATCATCGAGATAGAATAGACGAGAGCAAGAATACTGTGATACGTGTGTATGCGTTTGTAAACTCCCGGAGTCGTCTATTATTATTCTAGTGAAAGATCTGCAGCGGCGAGAGTGGACGTAGCCTATTTGGGTGAACCACTATAAATTCTTGTGTTCTTTTATTCTCGTTTATTTTCGTTCGTGTTTGTTTATCGTTTCTTGTAGACGGAATTGGGCGCAAATCCCAACAACTGGTATCAGAGCTTTGGTTGGAAAAGTTGGGCAATCGAAGAAACGATGGGAGACATCACGACCTTTGGAGTTACGAGATTTGATGGCTTGGGTTTCGCATCTTGGAGGATGGAAATCGTGAACTATTTGGACGAGAACAATATTCATCACTCGTTAGAAGGCGCGAAGCCGGAGGAGACGAGCGAGGCGGATTTGGCTATCCTTGATCGACAAGTACTCGTAATTATTCGTTTGACGTTGTCGGAAAACATCGCGAAGAAGGTGATGAAGGAGAAGACAACCGCGGGGATGATGAAGATGTTGTCCGAGCTGTATGAGAAGCCATCGGTGACGAACAAAGTGGCCTTGCTGCAGAGGTTGTTCCATTTGAAGATGGAAGACGATGGTGTGGTTGCGACTCATGTGAACGAGTTCAACTCGATTGTCAAAGAAGTGGCTTCGTTTGAGATCGAGGTTGATGATGAAGTTCTGGCCCTGACCTTATTGGCATCGCTACCGATTAGCTGGGAACCAATAAGAGAGGCGTTGGGTGATTCCATGGGAGGTGGGAAGTTGAAGCTAGAAGATGTGAGGGACCGCGTCCTTGCCGAGGGAGTTCGGAGAAGGGATTCCGGGGAAGCATCTAGTTCAACTACGTCGGCCATGTCTATGAGCCGAGGTGAGCATCGCTATGGGGATTCTAAACGCAGCGGAAGGGTGAGTTCGAGCAACCGAAAGAAGAAGCAATTCAAGTGCTGGAATTGCAGAAAAGTCGGTCACTTAAAGAGGCATTGTGGAGAGCTTTCGGGGATCGGAGGCGGGACAAATGCGGTGACGGAAAAAGACGAGAGTGGAGATGTCTTGCTAACATCTTTTGAGCCTCTCGGAGACTCTTGGGTTCTTGACTCGGGAGCATCGTTTCACACAACGACGAGACGTGAAGGCATGGAGGATTTTGTTGCCGGAGATCACGGTAAGGTTCATCTCGGGGATGGAAAGACCTTGGGCGTCGTGGGTGTTGGTAACGTGAGATTGAAGACGTCGTTTGGGCAGACGTTGAAGCTGTCGAATGTAAGGTGTGTGCCGAAGTTGTGGGGGAATTTGATCTCGGTTAGCCAGCTTGAGAGGGGTGGACACAAAGTTACATTCGAGAATGGGTCTTGGAAGGTGTCAAAGGGTGCGATGGTTATTGCTCGTGGTCAAAGGACGGGTACCCTTTACACTACGACTTGTTGTCGTGATATTGGTGTGGCCGACGACACCAATGAGCCAGAGCATTGTGGGCTAGGTCATATGAGCGAAAGAAGGTTGCAACCAAAAGTGAGTTCGGAGGAACCTCATATGGACCGGAGTCCGTGTCTCGAGAAGCAGAGAAGAGTACGATTCTCAGTAGCCGGGAGAGAATCGGAAGATGGAGAGCTGAGATATGATTTGGGAGATGTTCCGGTAGATGTGGCCCATGTAGACCAACTGGAGGAGGTCTCGATGTTCAATCATATGCTTTCAAAGCGAGACGACGTAGCAATGTTGGCTGGAAATTCGAGCAATAGGACAATGAGAAACGAGATGAGCTCGTTATTGTAAAAGAGTGACTCGTTGGTAAGAGACGAGGTAATGCATTCGGGTAAGTCTTCTTGTGACTCTGCTGAAGAAGGACTTATGAAAATTTCGAATAGCATTGTTGAGGAGTCCGACATTTCCCATGCGGTGGGAGTTGTTAGAAGATTTGGATGCAGCTCTGGGGATCGTTTTGGAGAGAGTCCGGTGATGAGGATTCTAGAAACGGAGAGGAGTATGCAAGGGAATCGTGAGGCTAGCAATGAGAATGTTGGAGGATTTCGAAAAGGGTCGTCGGGGATAGACGACGGGCATGCGAATGCTGACGTTGACCATTCAGTGGGAGTTAGCCGGTTCACAAGCGATTCGGGGAAGCGACGTTTGGGAGCTTTGAGAAGCTTGGTTTCAATGTTGCGGTTTCGGAGGTCCGAAAGGGAGTTGCGAGGTGATGATAAGGTTAACGGGGATGGCAATGTGACGAAGGTCTGGAAGAACCTGAGAAGTCGCGATGCGTCGAAGTTGGTGGAAACTTCGACTGGGCGACGTTGGTAATGACCGGGGATGCCGCTGCAGTGGGAGGTGATCGGGATTCGCCTCCAAGTGGGAGATTGTTGGGATGTGGAGTCGAAATGAAGGACGAAGAAGACCGTGGGAGCGGGGTGCGTCGTGCGCGCGGTGAACAAGGCTGGAAAAACAGCCTTGTTCTGGAGCTTCATGGCGGACGGCAAGCGGGCAGGTGGCGCCCAGGTGGCGACCAGGTAGCGAGCGGGTAGCGGTCGCCAGCCTGTGAATATGGTCAGCGGGATTTTTGGCTTGGGCGAAAAGTTACGCGTTTTTGGGTCCTTTTTCGGCGTGGACTCCTACCTAAATTGGGATTAGGGTTTCTCATGTATTTAGGCCTATAAAAGGGAGTCTCTGTTGGAATTCGATATCCCGGGTTATTTAAATTTGCGGAAACCAATAACCCGAACGAACCCTTCGCCGGAGATCACACGAACACCGACTCATCCGCCGGAGTCCGGCCTTTGGAGACCACGCACCCGAAGGCACGCGGCCCGCCCCCAGCCGAACCCTCGCGAGACGGGGTCCACGCGATCGAAGGTGTCGATCGCTCAAGGCGATCAACGGGCTGGGGCTGCCCAGCAGCCCCCGCGGCGAGTCCGGCGACTCGCCGCCGCCTGGAGGCCCCCACCGTCGCGGTGGGGAGGAGCACGGCACCAGCCCGCGCTCCGGCGATCGATCCTTGTGATCGATCGCACGCCCTCGGCCCAGCCGAGGGTCGAGCCTCCTCGCGCCTCGAAACCCTAGGGGCGATCGCCGTGGTCCGGCGATCCTAGATCGCCACCACGCGTTCGTCCTCTAATCCGGGGTTCGATCCTTGGATCTTGTTTTTCGATAATTGATCAATAAACTAGAATTAAATTGCGGAAATTTAATTCACCTTTCGATTCGTTGTGCGGAGAAACGAGATCTTATGATGACCTTGAGATCTTCCCACGTATTCCTTGCACTTGTTCGAACGTCGGGTGGGCGACGATCCTCCGAACACTATGGATCTCCTTCTCTCCTTTCTCTCTCTAGAATTGTGATCTTCAAGTTATGAGAATAGAGAAGACCATGTAGTGCTTTTATAGGCTACGTAGGGGATCTTAAGGAGGTGGAATATTGGGCTTCTAATATTGAAGATTAAATTGAGCCCAATGCTCAAGTCCATTAATCCTTATCAATATTAATTAATTTATTTTCCACTATATAAATTAATTGCACTCCCAATATTAAACCATATTATATCAAATAATATTTCTCCGGTAGTATTATTTATTCCGTGTATTTAAGATATAAATATCCATGAATAAAATTTATTTATTGCTAATTAATTTATTCATCTCTTGTATCCGAGACTAGTACCATTCAACCTTAATTATTATGCGGAATGAATCCACCTGCAGGGTTTACATAATAATTCCTTATGAACTCATCTCGGGGATATTATCAACCCTTCCGGGATACACTGTCCGGTCAATTATTCACGGCATGTCATATATGAAATATAGTGACCCAACTTAACCGGTAATCAACCCAATAATTAAATCGATTAATTCCTTTGGTAAATCAAAGTCACTTATATTAAATATACACACCCGCAATAATATCGGGGATTAAGAATAAAATACACTGAGACTCGAATCGATTATCGCCGGCAATCCTAATCGATGAATCTCAACGATCCGCTCAATACACCAAGTGTACAAGTGTGATAAAATAATTAAGATAAATTATTTTCTCTCTCACACAACGACTATACCGATGGATTGGTCCGTGTCCATCTAGGTCGTGAGCTACTGTTCGATTAAATACGAGTAACCGATAGTATGATCTTCTGTGCGCCCATGCTTGCACCATACTAACTACAACGTATGAAATCCAGGACTATGATTTGCATATATTTAATTATAAATAATTAAATGCAAATAATTGTTTATTTAATTAAATAGATTAATGGCAATGGATCGTGAGTTTGCGTTACTTAAATCTAGACATTAAGTACACAACTCCAACAATCTCCCACTTGTACTAAGGTCTAGCCATTTCCTCCAAAACTCCCGACTCCCATACTCATCACGTGCTTAAGTTGTACTTCCAAGAAGTACTATGTGAATGAGCACTCTAGGTTGCCGCTCTGAAGTTATCTTGGTGACTACAGCGTCGTCTCCCTCGACGATGATTTGTATCAGGTGGTACTTGCACTATGTGTTATCTTACACTTATGGACTTGTGATTTCTTACCATTTGCCATCGCACCGCTATATACATAGCCTTTTGGCAAATTAAGAATCACTTCTAAGTCCCAGAGATTATCCCGGAGTTATACCAAAACTTCCGCTGCCTCTGAGGCCGCTATTTGGTTACCCATGGCAGAGTCCGAAAAGCATCGTGCTTATCACTCTTCCATGTTAAAACTCCTTCTCCTTCAACAGTGAAACACATAGCCTGATATCGACTTACACCGGTCCTCATTTGATTAGAAATCTAAGAGAATGTAATCCAAAGGAAAAACTCGTCTGCTTCGTAGTCTAGAAAAGTACTTCGAATGTACTTTTACAGCAGTCGAATATTCCTTTCCAGGATTACCTTGATATCCTCCCACTATCCTCACTGCATAGCCGATATCAGGTTCTCGTTTTCAACATTGCATTTATCAAGCTTTCCACACTCCAAGTGTAGGAAACCGCTCTCATTGCTTCTATCTCCTTTTGTGTTCCAAAACACATATCCTTAGATAGATGCTGTTGGAAATCGATATCCCGGAATTAATAAATTAATTAAAATTAATTATCTAATTGATTCCGACCGAAATCCTTTGGAGATCGAATATCCGGATTGTCTAAATTGCGGAACCGACAATCCAATCGACTCCCGGTTGCCGGAACATCCCACCACGAAACACCACGCGAAGC
This sequence comes from Euphrasia confusa, assembly GCA_954870475.1. Taxonomy (NCBI): domain Eukaryota; kingdom Viridiplantae; phylum Streptophyta; class Magnoliopsida; order Lamiales; family Orobanchaceae; genus Euphrasia; species Euphrasia confusa. The sequence continues at coordinate 17,175,427 of OX940967.1, forward strand.
CGGACTCAACCAAACCCTAACCGCGGGCGAACCCACGGCTGTTCGGTCGAGCCCTCGCGTGGGCTCGCGGCTGAACACGGCAGCCGCCTAGGGCTGCTCGTAGCAGCCCGCTAGGGTTGCCAAAACCCTACGCGAACAGCCCGCTAGGCCATGCCCGAGCACCGCGAGGAGCAGCCCCATCGAACCCTAGCCGAGGCACGAGCCCCCGCTGTTCGATCAGCCCCTCGCACGCCTCCAGGCGCGCGTCACGGATCAGCCCGCATGGCCTCGTGCAGCAGCTCGCATCGCACGCGAGTCCGCTGCGGGAAAACCCGCAGCTCGCTGCGAGCAGGCACGAGGCGAGCGCTTGCTCGCTGGGTGCTCGCTCGCGACATGGACCAGGCGGGCGCCTGGTCCTCAAGCGAGCGCTTGCTCCCCAGCGAACTCGGTTCGCGCGATCCTCGTCGCCGGATCGCTCCAGCCGCGGCGGTCCGGTGATCCTCGATCACCACCGCCCGGCTCGACCCCGATGAGGATTCCAAATCTCGGATCTTGGTTCACGATATTTCTACGATAATTAAACGATAAAATCATAAAGAGGGTTTTACGATTTACCTCGTTCTCGTTGTTCGGAAAAACGAAGAACTCAATTTGATGACCTTTGAGATCTTCCCACGTATTCCTTGCACTAGCCCGGACGTCGTGTGGGCGACGATCTACCGAACTCCATGGATCTTCCTCTCTACTTTGTCTCTCTCTCTAGAATTGTGATCTTCAAGTTATGAGAATAGAGAAGACCATGTAGTGCTTTTATAGGCTACGTAGGGGATCTTAAGGAGGTGGAATATTGGGCTTCCAATAATAGTGATTAAATTGAGCCCACCAAGCCCAAATCTATTAATCCTTACTATTATTAATTAATTCTATTTTCCACTATATAAAATTAATTGCACTCCCAATATTAAACCATATTATATCAAATAATATTTCTCCGGTAGTATTATTTATTCCGTGTATTTAAGATATAAATATCCATGAATAAAATTAATTTATTGCTAATTAATTTATTCATCTCTTATATCCGAGACTAGTACCATTCAACCTTAATTATTATGCGGATTAATTCCACCTGCAGGGTTTACATAATAATTCCTTATAAACTCATCTCGGGGATATTATCAACCCTTACGGGATACACTTTCCCGTCAAGTATTCACGGCATGTCATATATAAAATATAGTGACCCAACTTAACCGGTAATTGACCCAGTAATTAAACCGGTCAATTCCTTTGGAAAATCAAAGTCACTTATATTGAATATACACACCCGCAATAGTATCGAGGATTAAGAATAAAATACACTGAGACTTAAATCGATTATCGCCGGCAATCCTAATCGATAAATCTCAAGCAGATCCGCTCAATACACCAAGTGTACAAGTGTGATAAAATAATTAAGATAAATTATTTTCTCTCTCACACAACGACTATACCGATGGATTGGTCCGTGTCCATCTAGGTCGTGAGCAACTGTTCGATTAAATACGAGTAACCGATAGTATGATCTTCTGTGCGCCCATGCTTGCACCATACTAACTACAACGTATAAAATCCAGGACTATGATTTGCATATATTTAATTATAAATAATTAAATGCAAATAATTGTTTATTTAATTAAATAGATTAATGGCAATGGATCGTGAGTTTGCGTTACTTAAATCTAGACATTAAGTACACAAGTTTATTTATTTCTGAAAGGTAACGAACCTTTCTCGGAATCTTGCATGTTAAAACGAACCATAATCGCACAAGATATCTAGAGAAGTACAATGTTCTTTTCTTGAGATCCTAGATCTTAAGAACATGCTCTAACTTCTTTTTCATCTCATATATCGATTTTTCTAGACAACCATCATTTTATGTCTGACAACATCTTTACATTGTTACCAATGATAAAATGCCATCTACATAAAACCTCCGAGAAACACCACCTTGTTTCCATCACGTTTTCCATACACACGATTCGTCTATGCTTTTGATGAATCCATAAAATGGACTATCTCATCAATTTGCAAGTACCACGAACTCTATGCTTTGTTTCAATCCATAAATGGATCAACTAAGCTTGTACTCTAAATGATCTCGCCTCTTAGCAATAATCCTTATTGCTCTCCAAGAAGGCACATTTAGATCTAGTACGGCCTTCATGTAGATCTAGGGGATGATTTCATGTATACTAGGTCTAGAGTCCGAAGACTCTCCTAGTCTTATGAATATCTCCGGTTGTCCCACAACCTCCCACTACAATGGCGTTTCGGTGTATAAACAGTGATAACAGTAGGTGCAGTTAGTGGTGTACCGCTACTCGGTTCGGCTGGTTCTAAGTCTTAATCTTTCTCTCTCATTTCAAAGTATTACGTCACTTTGGGCTTGTGGTTCATCTAATAGTCTTCCTCTAAGAACCGGGCGTTAGAACTTATAACGTCCTTCTGGTTCATAGTACTATTGAACACACATCTTTTGTTCTTCTAGGATATTCTACAACCGCATTTGAATGCGCCGTTGTTTCCAGACATATCCATAGAACATAGGTAGTTCCATATAACTCATGTTTTTACTATTTCTATAAGAGTTCCATTTCTTGTTTACGACACACCATTTCTACACAATAGTGTACGGTGTAGTCATTTGGGATCAAATCCCAATCTCTGATTAGTATGCCATGCATTCCTCAGACAGGTACTTGCCTCCGCGATCAAATCGCAGGCTACAAATGGATATACCTTGATGGTTCTCCACAATAGCTTTGTGTCCATTGACTTGTCAAAACACTTGCTTTTGTGGCACATCAGGTATTCTAATCCATTTCTTGAGTAATCATCAAATGAAGTACTCGTACTTTATTGTCTGAGTAGACATAGGTCTGCATACATCAGAGTCAATCAATTCTTATACTTGTCCGGATCTTACATCTTATATCCATAAAGGATTGCTTAGTCATATTATCTTCCAAATTAGATTCTTAGGTCGGAAGGTCCACTCCTTCAACTTAATTGATCAAATATCAATTTTCGACCTTTGAACTTCTTATTTGAATAAACATGACTCAGCATAAGAATCCACAAGTATAATTGATAAAGAAATCTCTTATTAGTAATACGAGTTTCATACTACGGTTCGTTGCATCGTGGTGGACTCAGGATTCATCATTTATATATTGCTAGCTAATGTACCAAAATATCATTATTTCTTCTTATAACCATCAAATGATTAAAAGAAATAAAATATCCATTCATTAGAAATCCAGAACAAAGTTCTTTCTAATATGAAAGGTACATAAAAGCAATAACCCAAAATGAAATCCTATAAAATGTCCTCCATTGCAACTGCTGTCTCCTCTACAGCATTGCCCATGTAGACTACGATTTCTTCTTCTCCAAGTCGTCGGGTTTCCTGGAACCCTTGCATTTAAAATGCACATACTGTCAGTGGTTCCATATCTACACACCAGGTTCCGGTAGATAATACCACTGACTATGTTTTACGACTAAAGAAAATTTCGTACTTTCTTTGAGAGGATAATCAGACTTCCAGTACCCAGACTGTTTGCATCGAGAACACTTGCCTCTTGGCTTTCTCGTCCCATCTCGTGGTCCAAGAAACTTAGGACCACTGGGTTTCTTTGCTTGCTTTTCCTTTCCCCCGATTTTGCCCTTAGGCTCGAAACCTTTGGCATTAGCTACAAGAGCTTGCGATTTCCGTCTCAACTCGTCTAAAAGGTCGATCATCTCAAAAACGTGTTTAAGCGTTTCCTTGAATCGACTGGCCTTTATGAGTATCCTCATCGCCTCTTGTCTAGCCTCTACATCATGTCTAAACATCTCCTTGAGTTCGAACGTGATATCAAAATCAGTCCTTTCCTCATCAGTTAAGACATTTGTAGGTTCGGGAGGACAAAGCTCACTGAGTACAAACTTGTACTCTTCAACAGTTTGGGTAATGTCTAGATCTCTATTCCAATCATTACATTCAGGGACCAATGAGTTTAAAATCCTTACGTATCACATAAAGTGGGCTCAAAGCCATATCCTAATCTATGAGCACATATAACAACAAACAATCGATTTAATCTCCGATATTATCTCCCTCAAATAATATCATTAAACCACTAATCGCATTTAAAATCCCATCAGATATGGCAAGCCACGATAGTGTGGACGTTTACCTATCCAAATGATTTAGCAATTAGATTTTCTTCGGTCGTACATCATCATTAGCGTTACTTCGATGGGAAGAATACTAAGAAGCGTACCTAAGTGTAAACCATTACTCAGTATCTAAGAAGATTGTTTGGGACACGCATATTCACCGCAAGCCACGATAGTGTGGACGTTTACGCTTAACATACGCTCCTTTACTCCCTTCTATAACTGTCTACATCAATCGTTCCAAAATCCCATTCAATGCAGCAAGCCACGATAGTGTGGACGTTTACTACACCAAAAGACTTTTACAATTGACTCCCAATTACATGAATCATTCAATCTTGTAAATCAAGACGCGGAGAATCATAAGTGAAACTCGAAGTTTCTAACCAGTGATTCACCATGCGAACGACCCTATCTCTCATAAATGAGGGAGCCGAGCAGACAATCGATCCACCTTCAAAAGGATGGTACGAAGGTCTCTAATTTGTGTCCTCGACATGACCAAGTGGCTTTGGCTCCATTCCACTCCCCGGGGTGAGAATGAGTCGACTTGAAATCAGTTTCAGAAAGACAAATTAGGCATTGTTTGATAAACTTAATCAATGTTTCTTGTAAAAGGAATTACAAGAATTCTCCTCCAATGACTTGTCTATACGAACTTCAAAAGTCCATAAAAGTCACCAAGAGAACAGTAATGGAGACCATGGATATGTTTCCATACCCTCTCCCACTTAGCTTTTTACAATAAAGGGATACGCTATCTAATGCATAATTAAATACACATAAGCATGCATACATGTAATAAAGCACATAGAATATTATCACATAGTCAAAATAATACTAGAATATTATTTTCCGACTATTATGGCTTTATCGCATCCCCGTACGCATCTTCTAGTCTTCAGTCTTCGTTCTTGAATGCTCCATGTGACGAGAATATTAATCCCAATATTTAAATCTATTTATTTTCAATTAATCCAAAAGTTACTTAATTCGAAAATTAAGTCAATCGAATATATCAAAAATAAAATTAAATATTATTAATATTTTTATTTATTTTTATTTTCCTATCTAATTCTATTAAATCTCTAGAATCCCATCCAACTCAAACTCGGAATATTCTAGAAGACTTCTATTATAGAATAAGGAAATAAAATAAATTAGGACTCCTAATCCTTCCAAATTAATTCCTTTCCTAATCTATTAAAAATTCCATAAAAGAATAATTAAATAGGAAAAATTAATTAAGGACTTTAAAACTTTCCAAAATTAATTATTTTCCTAATCCATTTAAAATTCCATAAAGGAATAATAAAAATAGGAAAAATAAATTAATTCCAAATTTATTCCTTTTCCTAATCTATGAAAATTCCCAAGAATAGGAATAATCAATAAGGAAAAAATAAATTTATTCTAAATTTATTCTTTTCCTATTCCATGAGAATTCCCAAAAAATAGGAATACTCAAAATAGGAAAACCGAATAATTTAGGAAAGTGAATCTTGGCCGAGATGAACGCGGGTTGGGGATCCCCATGCTCACCATGATCGACCACCCACCTAGAGGAGTCGAACTCCTCATGGTGGTCGATCGAGCCTTATGAGATCGGCCATGGGGATGGCCGATCGAGCCCTCCCTCTATTCGTCTCCTCCGTCACACGTCTTCTTCCGGCGGTCGTTTCGGCATCGATCCAACGTAAAATAAATTACATAATTTAATTACAATTATCCGGTATCGATTCTATACATGAAATCGACCCTATACATTTTCCGGAAAAAGTAGAACGTAATAATAAATCCTAAATTCGGTCAACCCCCGAATTTTTACTATTACAAGCATTCACCACACATAAAACGAATCTCGACATGTCCGAGAGTTTAATAAAAAAATTATGACAATAATTAACGAAGAATTATATCTAGCCATAATAGTCGGAAACCCTGCAAGGTAGAACAATTTATCGAAAAACATCGTGAACGAAAACCAACGCTCTGATACCAATTGTTGGAAATCGATATCCCGGAATTAATAAATTAATTAAAATTAATTATCTAATTGATTCCGACCGAAATCCTTTGGAGATCGAATATCCGGATTGTCTAAATTGCGGAACCGACAATCCAATCGACTCCCGGTTGCCGGAACATCCCACCACGAAACACCACGCGAAGCCGGACTCAACCAAACCCTAACCGCGGGCGAACCCACGGCTGTTCGGTCGAGCCCTCGCGTGGGCTCGCGGCTGAACACGGCAGCCGCCTAGGGCTGCTCGTAGCAGCCCGTTAGGGTTTCCAAAACCCTACGCGAACAGCCCGCTAGGCCATGCCCGAGCACCGCGAGGAGCAGCCCCATCGAACCCTAGCCGAGGCACGAGCCCCCGCTGTTCGATCAGCCCCTCGCACGCCTCCAGGCGCGCGTCACGGATCAGCCCGCATGGCCTCGTGCAGCAGCTCGCATCGCACGCGAGTCCGCTGCGGGAAAACCCGCAGCTCGCTGCGAGCAGGCACGAGGCGAGCGCTTGCTCGCTGGGCGCTCGCTCGCGACATGGACCAGGCGGGCGCCTGGTCCTCAAGCGAGCGCTTGCTCCCCAGCGAACTCGGTTCGCGCGATCCTCGTCGCCGGATCGCTCCAGCCGAGGCGGTCCGGTGATCCTCGATCACCACCACCCGGCTCGACCCCGATGAGGATTCCAAATCTCGGATCTTGGTTCACGATATTTCTACGATAATTAAACGATAAAATCATAAAGAGGGTTTTACGATTTACCTCGTTCTCGTTGTTCGGAAAAACGAAGAACTCAATTTGATGACCTTTGAGATCTTCCCACGTATTCCTTGCACTAGCCCGGACGTCGTGTGGGCGACGATCTACCGAACTCCATGGATCTTCCTCTCTACTTTCTCTCTCTCTCTAGAATTGTGATCTTCAAGTTATGAGAATAGAGAAGACCATGTAGTTCTTTTATAGGCTACGTAGGGGATCTTAAGGAGGTGGAATATTGGGCTTCCAATAATAGTGATTAAATTGAGCCCACCAAGCCCAAATCTATTAATCCTTACTATTATTAATTAATTTTATTTTCCACTATATAAAATTAATTGCACTCCCAATATTAAACCATATTATATCAAATAATATTTCTCCGGTAGTATTATTTATTCCGTGTATTTAAGATATAAATATCCATGAATAAAATTAATTTATTGCTAATTAATTTATTCATCTCTTATATCCGAGACTAGTACCATTCAACCTTAATTATTATGCGGATTAAATCCACCTGCAGGGTTTACATAATAATTCCTTATGAACTCATCTCGGGGATATTATCAACCCTTACGGGATACACTTTCCCGTCAAGTATTCACGGCATGTCATATATAAAATATAGTGACCCAACTTAACCGGTAATTGACCCAGTAATTAAACCGGTCAATTCCTTTGGAAAATCAAAGTCACTTATATTGAATATACACACCCGCAATAGTATCGGGGATTAAGAATAAAATACACTGAGACTTAAATCGATTATCGCCGGCAATCCTAATCGATAAATCTCAAGCAGATCCGCTCAATACACCAAGTGTACAAGTGTGATAAAATAATTAAGATAAATTATTTTCTCTCTCACACAACGACTATACCGATGGATTGGTCCGTGTCCATCTAGGTCGTGAGCAACTGTTCGATTAAATACGAGTAACCGATAGTATGATCTTCTGTGCGCCCATGCTTGCACCATACTAACTACAACGTATAAAATCCAGGACTATGATTTGCATATATTTAATTATAAATAATTAAATGCAAATAATTGTTTATTTAATTAAATAGATTAATGGCAATGGATCGTGAGTTTGCGTTACTTAAATCTAGACATTAAGTACACAACTCCAACAGATGCATTCCGTCTCTGAAAGGTAACGAACCTTTCTCGGAATCTTGCATGTTAAAACGAACCATAATCATATATATGTAAGATGTCCAGTAGAAGTACAATGTTCTTTTATTGAGATCCCAGATCTTAAGAACATGCTCTAACTTCTTCTTTATCTCATATATCGATTTTTCTAGACAACCATCATTTTATGTCTGACAACATCTTTACATTGTTACCAATGATAAAATGTTATCTACATAAAACCTCCGAGAAACACCACTTTGTTTCCATCACGTTTCCCATACACATGATTCGTCAATGCCTTTTGATGAATATATTAAATGGACTATCTCATCAATTCGCAAGTACCACGAACTCAATGCTTTGTTTCAATCCATAAATGGATCAACTAAGCTTGTACTCTAAATGATCTCGCCTCTTAGCAATAATCCTTATTGCTCTCCAAGAAGGCTCATTTAGATCTAGTACTGCCTTCATGTAGATCTAGGGATCGATTTCACGTATACTAGGTCCAGAGTCCGAAGACTCACCTAGTTTTATGAATATCTCCGGTTGTTATACAACCTCCCACTACAATGGCGTTCCGGTGTATAAACAGTAATAACAGTAGGTGCAGTTAGTGGTGTACCGCTACTCGGTTCGGCTGGTTCTAAGTCTTAATTGTTTTCTCTCTTTTCAGAAGTATCACGTCATTTTGGGCTTGTGGTTCATCTAATAGTCTTCCTCTAAGAACCGGGCGTTAGAACTTATAACGTCCCTCTGGTTCATAGTACTATTGAACACACATCTTTTGTTCTTCTAGGATATTCTACAACCGCATTTGAATGCGCCGTTGTTTCCAAGACATATCCATAGAACATAGGTAGTTCCGTTTAACTCGCGCTTTTACTATTTCTATAAGAGTTCCATTTCTTATTTCCGACACACCAATCTTACAGAGGACTGTATGGTGTAGTCACTTGGGATCCAATCCCAAGCTCTGATCATAAATCAGAGTCAATCAATTCTAATACTTGTCCGGATCTTATATCTTATATCCAAAAGGACTGCTTAGTCGTATTATCTTCCAAATTAGATTCTTAGGTCGGAAGGTCCACTCCTTCAACTTAATTGATTTTACAATCAATTTTCGACCTTTGAACTTCTTATTTGAATAAATATGACTTAGCATAAGATTCCACAAGTATAAATGATTTAATAAAGAAATCTCTTATTAGTAAAACGAGTTTTATAAAACGGTTCGTCGCATCGTGGTAGACTCAGGATTCATCATTTATATATTGCTAGCTAATGTACCAAAATAGATAATATCATTATTTCTTCTTATAACCATCAAATGATTAAAAGAAATAAAATATCCATTCATTAGAAACCCAGAACAAAGTTCTTTCTAATATGAAAGGTACATAAAAGCAATAACTCAAAATGAAATCCTATAAAATGTCCTCCACTGCAACAGCTGCCTCCTTACAGCATTGCCCATGTAGACTACGATCTTTTCTTTTCTAAGTCGTCGGGTTTCCTGGAACCCTTGCATTTAGAATGCGCATACCGCCAGCGGTTCCATATCTACACACCAAGTTCCGGCAGATAATACCACTGACTATGTTTTACGACTAAAGAAATTTCGTACCTTCTTTGAGAGGATAATCAGACTTCCAGTACCCAGACTGTTTGCATCGAGAATACTTGCCTCATGGCTTTCTCGTCCCATCTCGTGGTCCAAGTAGCTTAGGACCACTGGGTTTCTTTGCTTGCTTTTCCCTTTTTTTTTTTTCCGATCTTGCCCTTAGGTTCTAAACCTTTGGCATTGGCTACAAGAGCTTGCGATTTCCGTCTCAACTCGTCTAAAAAGGTCAATCATCTCAAAAATGTTTTTTAAGCGTTTTCTCGAAGCGACTGGCCTTTATGAGTATCCTCATCGCTTTTTGTCTAGCCGCCTATGTCAATAGGCTCGGGAGGACAAAGATCACTGAGTACAACCTTGCACTCTTTAACAGTTTGGGTAATGTCTAGATCTCTATTCCAATCATTACATTTAGGGACCAATGAGTTTAAAAATCCTTACGTATCACATAAAGTGGGTTCAAAGCCATATCCTAATCTATGAGCACATATAACAACAAACAATCGATTTAATCTCCGATATTATCTCCCTCAAATAATATCATTAAACCACTAATTGCATCTAAAATCCCATCAGATATGGCAAGCCACGATAGTGTGGACGTTTACCTATCCAAATGATTTTGCAATTAGATTTCCTTCGGTCGTACATCATCATTAGCGTTACTTCGATGGGAAGAATACTAAGAAGCGTACCTAAGTGTAAACCATTACTCAGTATCTAAGAAGATTGTTTGGGACACGCATATTCACCGCAAGCCACGATAGTGTGGACGTTTACGTTAACATGCGCTCCTTTACTCCCTTCTATAACTGTCTACATCAATCGTTCCAAAATCCCATTCAATGCAGCAAGCCACGATAGTGTGGACGTTTACTACACCAAAAGACTTTTACAATTGACTCCCAATTACATGAATCATTCAATCTTGTAAATCAAGACGCGGAGAATCATAAGTGAAACTCGAAGTTTCTAACCAGTGATTCACCATGCGAACGACCCTATCTCTCATAAATGAGGGAGCCGAGCAGACAATCGATCCACCTTCAAAAGGATGGTACGAAGGTCTCTAATTTGTGTCCTTGACATGACCAAGTGGCTTTGGCTCCATTCCACTCCCCGGGGTGAGAATGAGTCGACTTGAAATCAGTTTCAGAAAGACAAATTAGGCATTGTTTGATAAACTTAATCAATGTTTCTTGTAAAAGGAATTACAAGAATTCTCCTCCAATGACTTGTCTATACGAACTTCAAAAGTCCATAAAAGTCACCAAGAGAACAGCAATGGAGACCATGGATATGTTTCCATACCCTCTCCCACTTAGCTTTTTATAACAAAGGGATACGCTATCTAATGCATAATTAAATACACATAAGCATGATAACAAACATACATTTCATGCAAGTACGTTCACAAATAATCAAATAATTACTCAAGTAAAATTATTTCTCGACTATTCGTACCTTGATGAATTCCAGCATGCTTTCCTTGAGTCTTCATTCTACGTCTTGAATACTTTGTCGAGTGACGGAAAAATTCTTTGATTCTCATATTTAATTTATTTTAAATAAAATCCAAGATTCCAATTCAAAAATAAATTTGAATCAATCTAATGATTTTAAATAAAATACTCCAATTAAATAAAATCAATTCCATTGATTTCCATATTTAATTCTATTTTAAATAAAATTCAAGATTTTCCAATCCAAAATAAATTTTGAATTAATCTAATGATTTTAAATAAAATACTTAAATTAAATAAAATCAATATTATTAAAATCCATTGATTTCCATATTTAATTCTATTCTAAATAAAATCCAAGATTTTCCAATCCAAAATAAATTTTGAATTAATCTAATGATTTTAAATAAAATACTTAAATTAAATAAAATCAATATTATTAAAATCCATTGATTTCCATATTTAATTCTATTCTAAATAAAATCCAAGATTTTCCAATCCAAAATAAATTTTAAATTAATCTAATGATTTTAAATAAAATACTTGAATTAAATAAAATCAATATTTTAATAATTTCTCAATCCTATTTAAATTAGATCTCAAGAATCCTAATCAAAATCGAATTTTGATTCTTCTTAAGATTTCTAATCCAAGTAGGTATAGGATATCTAGAGAAACTAGGATTTTCTTTCCTAATTTAACTCTCCATCTAATTCCATTATTTAATTCCATAATTAAGAAATATAATCCAAATAGAATTTGAATTAATTCCAAAATTAAATTAAATAAAATTAGAAAAATTAAATTATTACCGGAAAGATCGGATTTACCGGGACGAACCGAAACAATTCCGATCATCCCAAAATCGAACCAACATGCATTTGGTCGGTTCCATGCACATGTAAACATATGCACACCAACGTGCATGTCTAGGCCATGCAAAGGAATGAATAATTCAATTCACCAACGTGGATGCATTACGCACATGCATCCACGAATAAAGAATTCACGCCATGCAAAACAACGCACTCACAAGGCCATGAATTCAAATCGTCCAGTCGCACATGAAATAGCAACAGCGAGAACGAAAAAAAAATTCGATCGTCTTCTTCGGCGAGACTTGTGCACGAACCCGGTCGATATCCGGCATGGCGTCTCCTCCGACGACACACGCCATCAACCTCGTCACAGCCCACGCACGAGCAGCCCGCGATCAAGTCGAGCGAAACCCCGTTCGATCGATCGCGCCGGCGCTCGCCTGGACCTTCGCCGGAGCAGCCGACTCCCGGTATGACGCCGCCACCGACGTCACGCCATCGACTACGCTTCAGCCACCTCGCCGCTGCTCCAGCTCGCACACCCGTCCGAGCATAATTTATCAAACAGTTGCTCACGACCTAGGTGGACACGGACCAATCCATCGGTATAGTCGTTGTGTGAGAGAGAAAATAATTTGTCTTAATTATTTTATCACACTTGTACACTTGGTGTATTGAGCGGATCGCTTGAGATTTATCAATTAGGATTGCCTGTGATAATTGATTCAAGTCTCAGAGTATTTTATTCTTAATCCCCGATACTATTGCGGGTGTGTATATTTAATATAAGTGACTTTGATTTTCCAAAGGAATTAACCGATTTAATTATTGGGTTAATTACCGATTGAGTTGGGTCACTATATTTTATATATGGCATGCCGTGAATACATGACGGGAAAGTGTATCCCGGAAGGGTTGATAATATCCCCGAGATGAGCTCATAAGGATTTATTATGTAAACCTCGCGAGTGGATTTGTTCCCGCATAATAATAAGGTTGAGTGGTACTATTCTCGGATATAAGAGATAAATAAATTTATTAAGCAATAAATAAATTTTATTCATTGATAGTTAGATCTTAAATACACGGAATAAATTATACTATTCGGAGAAATATTATTTGATATAATATGGTTTAATATTGGGAGTGCAATTAATTTATATAGTGGAAAATAAATTAATTAATATTAATGGGATTAATAGATTTGGGCTTGGGCTCAATTTAATCATTAATATTGGAAGCCCAATATTCCACCTCCTTAAGATCCCCTACGTAGCCTATAAAAGCACTACATGGTCTTCTCTTTTTCTACACACCATAACTTGAAGATCATAATTCTTCTAGAGAGAGAAAGGAGAGAAGAAGATCCATAAGCTTGGAGGATCGTCGCCCACCCGACGTTCAAGCTAGTGCAAGGAATACGTGGGAAGTTCTCGAGGTCATCGATTGATTTTGTTTCTCCGAACAACGAATCGAAGGTATAAAATCTAAACACCTTTGATTTTATTCGATTTTATTTATCGTAAAATACCGTAGAACAAGATCCGAGGTACGAAACCATGAACGGGGGACGATCGCGTGGTGGTGGCGAAGCCACCGGACCACGGGCGATCGCCCGTGTTGGGGGATAAAAAATCAATTTGTACTGTTGGAGTTGTGTACTTAATGTCTAGATTTAAGTACCGGTAAACTCCCGGTCATGGCATTTAATCTATTTAATTAATAAACAATTATTTGCATTTAATTATTAATTATGCAAAATATAGTCCTGGATTTTATACGTTGTAGTTAGTATGGTGCTGCATGGGCGCACAGAAGATCATACTATCGGTCACTCGTATTTAATCGAACAGTTGCTCACGACCTAGATGGACACGGACCAATCCATCGGTATAGTCGTTGTGTGAGGGAGAAAATAATTTATCTTAATTATTTTATCACACTTGTACACTTGGTGTATTGGGCGGATCAGCTTGAGATTTATTGATTAGGGTTGCCTTGGATAATCAATTTAAATCTCGGAGTATTTTATTCTTAATCCCCGATATTATTGCGGGTGTGTATATTTAATACTAGATGCTTTGATTTTCCAAAGGAATTAACCGATTTAATTATTGGGTTAATTACCGGTAAAGTTGGGTCGCTATATTTTATATATGACATGTCGTGAATACTTGACGGGAAAGTGTATCCCGGAAGGGTTGATAATATCCCCGAGATGAGTTCATAAGGAATTATTGTGTAAACCTCATGAGTGGATTCGTTCCGCACAATAATAAAGGTTGAACGGTACTAGTCTCGGATATAAGATATGAATATTATTTATTGAGCAATAAATAAATTTATTCATGGATATTTAAATCTTAAATACACGGAATAAATAATACTAAGATGGAGAAATATTATTTGATATAATATGGAATAATATTGGGAGTGCAATTTTATTTATATAGTGGAAAATAAATAAAATTTAATATTGATAAGAATTAATAGATTTGGGTTGGACCCAATTTAATTTTCAATATTTAGAAGCCCAATATTTATTCTCCTTATGATCCCCTACGTAGCCTATAAAAGCACTACATGGTCTTCACTTTTCACAACCTAAGTCACGCCAACTAAAAAGGTCTTGAGAGTGAGGAGGATCCATAGAGTTCGATAGCTCGTCGCCCACTCGACGTTCGAACGGAAGTGCAAGGAATACGCGGGAAGATCACGAGGTCATCAAGATTCGTTTCTCCGTACAACGAATCGAGGTAATAATCGAGAAACCCCTTCTTTGATTATTTGCGTTGAATAAATTGTGATATATACATGAACGCACGATCCGGGAAAACGACGAACCTCGGGGACGGGGATTCGAGATCCCCGGCGAGGATCGAACGCGGCGGTCGAACCCTAGGGTTCGGACCGCCGGACGCGCGACAAGGGACGAGCCCCGGCTGGACGCCGGGGCATGGGATCGACTTCGGTCGATCCCCGGGGATGCCGTGGGCTGGTGCCACGGCGGATCCCCAGCCCCCTCGTCGGAGGCGCGTGGCGGTGGCGCGCGAGGAGCCCTCGGCTCCAGCCGAGGGCGTGCGATCGATCCTCGGATCGATCGCGGGTGAGCTGCGGGGTCACCCGCAGCGACCCCGTACGTGCTGCGGGTTCGCCCGCAGCGGATGCGTGCGGGGGCTACGCCCCGCTGGGCAGCGAGTCCTTGACTCGCTGCGGGGCTGCTACGAGCAGCCCCGGGGATCGCTACGAGCGATCCCAGCGATCGTCGAGGACGATCGCGAGCCCCTCGCGGGGGCTCGGCTAGGTGCACGCGGTCTTCGGACCTCGCTGGGCATTCGGTCGGGCCCCGGCTCGTGAGGTAGTTCGCGTTCGTGGATCCGACTCGCGGGAGAAAATCGGCTGGGGGCGGGCTGCGTGTCTTCGGGCGCGTAGTCTCCAAAGGTCGGACTCCTGCGGATGAGTCAGGGATCCAATCTTCGGTGATCGAGGGTTTTTGATCGGGTTATCGGTTCCGCAAATTTTGATAGCCCGGGACATCGAATCCCAGCAAATGGTATCAGAGCGTTTGGTTTCGTGTTCATGTATATGTTCGATTATTGTTCTACCTTGCAGGATTTCCGGCTATCATGGTTGGATATTAATTATTTTTTATTAATTATCATGATTATTAAACTCTCGGACATGTCGAGATTCGTTTTTGTGTGGTTGAATGTTTGTAATAGTAAAAATTCGGGGGTTGACCGAATTTAGGATTTATTATTACGCACTTTATTTTCCGGAAAATGTATAGGGTCGATTTCATGTATAGAATCGATACCGGAATTGTAATTTAGATTATTGTAATTTATTTTACGTTGGTTCGATAATGAGACGATCGCCGGAAGACGAAGACGTGTGACGAAGACGTAGAGGACGAAAAACCGGGGGGGTCGATCATCCCCATGATCGATCCCCATAAGGATCGATCGACCCCATCCCGGGGGCTGCCCGCTAGGGCTTCCGGCCACGCCGGCCACCGGTGGTGGTGGCGCGTGGGCTGGGGGCGGCGGCGGCGGTGGTCCCGGGCTGTGGAGGTCGACGGTGGGGATGGCGTGGGATCTCCCAATCCCATGCTATTCCTACCAAGATCTACTTTCCCAATTAATTCGGGTTTCCTATTTGAGTACTTTCCTTTTAGGAAACTCTCATGGATTAGGAAAAGAATTAATTTAAATTAATTTTATTTCTATTGATTTATTTCCTTCATGGAAATATTCATAGATTAGAAATTTAATTAATTTAGTACTAAATTTATTTTTCCTATTTGATTATTCCTACTCATGGGAATATTCATGGATTAGGAATAAAATTAAATTTGGAAAGTAGTGAGTCCTAATTTATTTATTTTATTTCCTTGTTCTATTATAGATATCTTCTAGAATATTCCAAGTTTTACTTGGATAGATTATTCTAGAGATTTAATAAGAACTAGATAGGAAAATAAATAAATAAAAATATATTAATAATATTTAATTTTATTTTTGATATATTCAATTGACTTAATTTTCGAATTAAGTAACTTTTGGATTAATTGAAAATAAATAGATTTAAATATTGGAAATTAATATTCTCGTCACATGGAGCATTCAAGAAACGAAGACTGAAGACTAGAGGATGCATATGAAGATAAAGCCATGATAGTCGGGGAAAATAATTTCTCTAGCATTATTTTTGACTATGTGCTATGTGCTTTATTGTTTTCATGCATGCTATATGTGTTTATTTTTATGCACTAGATAGCGTATCCCTTTATCGTAAAAAGCTAAGTGGGAGAGGGGATGGAAACATTCCCATGGTCTCCATCACTGTTCTCTTGGTGACTTTTATGGACTTTTGAAGTTCATATAGATAAGTCATTGGAGGAGAATTCTTGTAATTCCTCTTACAAGAAACATTGATCGAGTTTATCAAACAATGCCTAATTTGTCTTTCTGAAACTGACTTCAAGTCGACTCATTTTCACCCCGGGGAGTGGAATGGAGCCAGAGCCACTTGGTCATGTGGATGACACAAATTAGAGACTTTCGTGCCATTCTTTTATAGGTGGGTCGTTTGTCTGCTCGGCTCCCTCATTTATGAGAGATAGGGTCGCTCGCATGGTGAATCACTGGTTAGAAACTTCGAGTTTCACTTATGATTCTCCGAGTCTTGATTTACGAAATCGAATGGATCTTGTAATTGGGAGTCAATTATAAAAGTCTCTTGGTGTAGTAAACGTCCACACCACGTGGCTTGCTATGCTAACGGATTTTGGATTAATTGATGTAGACAGTTATAAGTAATTGTGAAGAGTTGTGAAGTTGTCGTAAACGTCCACACCACGTGGCTTGCGGTGACGTAGCGATTCCAAGCGATGTACTTTAGTACTGAGTGATGGTTTACACTTAGATACGCGTCATAGTATTCTTCCCCACGAAGTTACGCTATGATTGATGTATGACCGAAGAAAAACTAATTGCTAAATCATTTGGGTGGGTAAACGTCCACACCACGTGGCTTGCCTTACCTGATGGGATTTTAGACGCAATTAGTAATTTAATGATATTATTTGAGGGAGATAATATCGGATATTAAATTGATTGTTTGTTTACATGTGCTTATAGGTTTAGAGAATAGCTATGAATCCACTTTCTGTGATACTCAAGGAACATAAACTCACTGGTCCCAATTATATTGATTGGAAGAGAAATTTGGACATTGTCCTGACTGCTGAAGAGTACAAGTTTGTACTCTATGAGCAATGCCCTGCTGAACCCACGGCCGCCTCAACTGATGAGGAAAAAGAAGCATATCGGAAGTGGAAAAAGGCTGATGAAATGGCTAGGTGCTATATTTTGGCTTCTATGTCAAATGTACTCCAAACCCAACATGAGCCGATGAACACTGCCGAGGATATGTTATTTAACCTCAAGGAGATGTTTGGGCATCATGACCGTGCGGGGAGGCAAGAAGCCATGAGAGTCCTCATGTCAACTACTCAGTCTGAAGGAACGCCTGTCGAGGAGCACGTTCTCAAGATGATGAGTCTGTTGAATGAATTGGAGGTCCTAGGAGCTATGATTGATGGTGAAACACAAGTCGACATCATACTCCAGTCTCTGACCCCTAGTTTTGAGCAGTTTCGTATGAGCTATAATATGGGTAAACTATCTTATACTCTTGCGCAACTCCTGACTGAACTGAAGGCGGCATAGGGGATCTACAAGAAGGGCAAGTCTCAAGCGCTTGTAACTACCAAGCCCAAAAGCTTGAAAGCTATTGGAGGTAGGGGCAAGAAAAGGAAGCAAGCCATAAAACCCAGTGGTGCCAAGAGGAATGGACCACGAGTGGGGGCTAGTAAGCCAAAGGGCTTGTGCTTCCGGTGCAAGAAGTCTGGACACTGGAAGTCTGAATGTCCTCTCAGAGGTACGAATTTTTCTTTAGTCGTAAAAACATAGTCAGCGGTATTATCTACCAGAATTCTGGTGTGTAGATATGGAACCACTGACGGTATGTGCATTTCTTTAAATGCAGGGGTTCCAGAAAACCCGGCGACTTAGAGAAGAAGAATTCGAGTCCACATGGGCGAAGCTGTTGGGGTAGCAGCGGTTGCAGTGGAAGACATTTATCTGTTTTAAGTTTTCATTTCAGTAATTGCTTATGTACCCCTTTATTTTGAAAAAGAACTTCGTTCTGGTTTTCTTTATTATTAATGGATATTTTATTTCTTTAATCATTTGATGGTTTGGATAAGAAATAATGGTGATATCTATTATGGTACATTAGATAGCAATATATGAATGATGAATCCTTAGTCTACCACGATGCAACAAACCGTTATGTATAACTTGTTTTACTTATTAGATGTATTTCTCTTATTAATCATTATACTTGTGAATTCTTGTACTTGGTAGTATCTATTCAAAGGGATTCAAAAGGTCGAAATTGATTTGATCAATTATAGTTGTAGGAATGGACCTCCCGACCTAAGAATCGATCTTGATAGATGATACAACTAAGTTAACCTTTCTGGATAAAGGATGGAATTCGGACAAGTATAGAAAATGATTGATGATTAATGCGGTATGTGCAATTAGAGAAGGTACGAGTCATTCCTTCAAGAATACTCGAAGATGGATTAGATTACTTGATGTGCTATAAAAGCGGAGTGTTTTCAACACAAAGCCATTATGGGGAACCTTCAAAGTATATCCATTGGAAGCCTGCGACTTGTTCGCGGAGGCTATCACCTATCTAAATAACACATAGCATAAATCAAAGGTTGAGATTAAATCTCAAGCGACTACACCATACACTGGAGTGTAGACATGGTGTGTCAGAAATAAGAGATAATATTCTAATAGTAAAAGAACAAGTTTGTTCGGAACTACCTAAGTTCTATGGATATTTCTGGATACAACGGCACATTCAATGTGGTTGTAGAATATCCTGGAAGAACAAGTAATTGTATGTTCAATAGTACTACGAACCAGATGGGTATCCTCACCCGGTTCTTAGAGGAAGACTATTAGATGAACTACAATGCCCTAACTGACATAGTACTTTAAAATGAGGAAAGGAAAGACTGAGAACCAGCCTAACCGAGTAGCGGCACACCACTAACTGCACCTAATGTTATTACTGTTATGCACCGGAACGCCATTGCAGTGGGAGGTTGTTAAGCAACCAGAGATGTTCATAAGACTGGAGGAGTTTTGAACTCTGGATCCAGTATACATGAAATCGATCCCTAGTTCTGCATAGGAAAGGTGTGTTAGAGACGTAATGGAAACAAAGGTGGTGTTTCTCGGAATTTTGTGTAGATAACACTTTATCATTGGCAACGATGTAAAAGTGTTGTCAGACATGAAATAGAGGTTGTCTAAATAAATCGAGATATAAGATTAAGATGAAGTTGGATCATGTTCTTAGAAATCTTTCGATCTCTAGATAAGAACAGTTGTACTTTTCTTTAGATATCTTATACGATTATGGTTTGTTTTATACATGCACAATTCTGAGAAAGGTTATTGCCTTTCGGGAACAGAATACATCTATCTAAAGGCATGTGTTTCGAACACATGAAGCAGATAGATATAAACAAAGCAGTTATCTACACTTCGAGTGTAAAGAGCTTCGTAGATGCATTGTTATAAAACAAGAACCTGATATCAACTATGCGGTTAGCGTAGTGGGAGGGTATCAAAGTAATCTGGATAAGAGATATTCGAATGCTGTAAAAGTACTTGGAAGTACTGGATTACCGGCAAAACGAAATCCTCTTAGATTACAGTTTCTCAGATCAAAAATCGGAGAAAGACCAGTGTAAGTCGATATCAGGCTATGTGTTCACTTTTAGAAGAGGTGGAACCTAAGGATGAAAGAGTGATAAGCGTTATGCTTCTCGGACTCTATCATAAACCGAATAGCAGCCTCAGAGGCAGCGGAAGTTTTGGTTAGGTTCCGGAATGACCTCTGAACTTGGATATGACTCTTGGTTCACCAAAGGCTATGTACATAGCGGTGCGTGGAGAACTGGAAGAGGTCATAAGTTCAAAAGGGTGATGATAACACATAGAGCCAGTACCACCTGATACGAGTCATCGTCAGAGGGACGACGCAGTAGTCACCAAGATAACTTCAGAGCGACAACCTAGATTGCTCATTCACATAATACTTCTGGGAAGTATAACTTAAGCACGTGATGAGTATGGGAGTCGGAAGTTTGGAGGAAATGACTAGACCTTAGTACAAGTGGGAGATTGTTGGAGTTGTGTACTTAATGTCTAGATTTAAGTACCGGTAAACTCCCGGTCATGGCATTTAATCTATTTAATTAATAAACAATTATTTGCATTTAATTATTAATTATGCAAAATATAGTCCTGGATTTTATACGTTGTAGTTAGTATGGTGCTGCATGGGCGCACAGAAGATCATACTATCGGTCACTCGTATTTAATCGAACAGTTGCTCACGACCTAGATGGACACGG
The DNA here is from genome assembly GCA_954870475.1 of Euphrasia confusa. NCBI lineage: Eukaryota > Viridiplantae > Streptophyta > Magnoliopsida > Lamiales > Orobanchaceae > Euphrasia > Euphrasia confusa. The sequence continues at coordinate 17,196,438 of OX940967.1, forward strand.
ACCAATCCATCGGTATAGTCGTTGTGTGAGGGAGAAAATAATTTATCTTAATTATTTTATCACACTTGTACACTTGGTGTATTGGGCGGATCAGCTTGAGATTTATTGATTAGGGTTGCCTTGGATAATCAATTTAAATCTCGGAGTATTTTATTCTTAATCCCCGATATTATTGCGGGTGTGTATATTTAATACTAGAGGCTTTGATTTTCCAAAGGAATTAACCGATTTAATTATTGGGTTAATTACCGGTAAAGTTGGGTCGCTATATTTTATATATGACATGCCGTGAATACTTGACGGGAAAGTGTATCCCGGAAGGGTTGATAATATCCCCGAGATGAGTTCATAAGGAATTATTGTGTAAACCTCATGAGTGGATTCGTTCCGCACAATAATAAAGGTTGAACGGTACTAGTCTCGGATATAAGATATGAATATTATTTATTGAGCAATAAATAAATTTATTCATGGATATTTAAATCTTAAATACACGGAATAAATAATACTAAGATGGAGAAATATTATTTGATATAATATGGAATAATATTGGGAGTGCAATTTTATTTATATAGTGGAAAATAAATAAAATTTAATATTGATAAGAATTAATAGATTTGGGTTGGACCCAATTTAATTTTCAATATTTAGAAGCCCAATATTTATTCTCCTTATGATCCCCTACGTAGCCTATAAAAGCACTACATGGTCTTCACTTTTCACAACCTAAGTCACGCCAACTAAAAAGGTCTTGAGAGTGAGGAGGATCCATAGAGTTCGATAGCTCGTCGCCCACCCGACGTTCGAACGGAAGTGCAAGGAATACGCGGGAAGATCACGAGGTCATCAAGATTCGTTTCTCCGTACAACGAATCGAGGTAATAATCGAGAAACCCCTTCTTTGATTATTTGCGTTGAATAAATTGTGATATATACATGAACGCACGATCCGGGAAAACGACGAACCTCGGGGACGGGGATTCGAGATCCCCGGCGAGGATCGAACGCGGCGGTCGAACCCTAGGGTTCGGACCGCCGGACGCGCGACAAGGGACGAGCCCCGGCTGGACGCCGGGGCATGGGATCGACTTCGGTCGATCCCCGGGGATGCCGTGGGCTGGTGCCACGGCGGATCCCCAGCCCCCTCGTCGGAGGCGCGTGGCGGTGGCGCGCGAGGAGCCCTCGGCTCCAGCCGAGGGCGTGCGATCGATCCTCGGATCGATCGCGGGTGAGCTGCGGGGTCACCCGCAGCGACCCCGTACGTGCTGCGGGTTCGCCCGCAGCGGATGCGTGCGGGGGCTACGCCCCGCTGGGCAGCGAGTCCTTGACTCGCTGCGGGGCTGCTACGAGCAGCCCCGGGGATCGCTACGAGCGATCCCAGCGATCGTCGAGGACGATCGCGAGCCCCTCGCGGGGGCTCGGCTGGGTGCACGCGGTCTTCGGACCTCGCTGGGCATTCGGTCGGGCCCCGACTCGTGAGGTAGTTCGCGTTCGTGGATCCGACTCGCGGGAGAAAATCGGCTGGGGGCGGGCTGCGTGTCTTCGGGCGCGTAGTCTCCAAAGGTCGGACTCCTGCGGATGAGTCAGGGATCCAATCTTCGGTGATCGAGGGTTTTTGATCGGGTTATCGGTTCCGCAAATTTTGATAGCCCGGGACATCGAATCCCAGCATGTACACGTGGAAAGACAGGCTCGCCCGCGGCGCTCGAAGCCGAGGAAGGGAGTTTAGGCCGACCCCAGGGTCCGAACCCATGCGACCCATGCAAGAACGTAACCCCGGGAAACCGACGGAGGGGGGGGGGGGGGAGCTGCGCTGATCCCCACGACCCAACAACAAGGGAACGACGTCCCGAGTTAGAAGACGGGGCGTGCCCCGCAACGAATCCCAACCGGACCCCGGGCCCGGGCTCATGCAACGCGCTCGAAGCGCCACCCCGGGCCGAGGAAAGAGTACCGCCCTCTCATGGCTGATCCAAAAGGACAAATCGGGAAGCACCTCCGCCAAAGTCTCCGAACGGAAGTCGCACAAGTCCAGCCGAACTCATGCCCCGGGTCTCGCTTAAACCCAGCTCGGAATCGTGCCCCGGCATTTAATGATCCTAGAGTAGACTTAACGTGTCGTGATGTCGTGGCTATGCATGAGCATGTGCTCTCGCCTATAAAAGCCGGCCTCCCCGTCTCATTGTAAGGGCGGCGAAAAATACGATTAAAAGTATTATCGAAATAAAAGACATTATCTTCTTGAGCTCGGATTCTTATCCTTTTCCCCCCGGGTCTAGAAATTTCAGCCCTTTCTACATAAAAATTTACTTGGTTTGGTAGTCGTTGCGAAACCCTCGTATCCACCCCGTACTTCACTCTTTCCAACAAAAACGACCCAAAACAGTTGGCGCTAGAAGGAGGGGGTTGTATTTCTAGACCCAGGAAAAGAGATTTGGTGAAGAAATGTCCCGCCAGGAGCAAGACGGAGCCACGGCGTCGGACTCTTCGAGATCCGCCACCCGGAGAGGAAAGATGCCCGTGGAAGATGAACCCGCGGTCCCGGCACCGACCACCCACGGATGCTATCCCGCGTCGGAGGCCGAGATCCACATGAGGGAACCAGGTTCTCGACGAATCACTCGTCGCCAGGTACGAAGCAGCTCCGAAGCACGACGTCTGAAGCGTCACCTGCTCACCGAACGACACAACCGGCGCGCGCGCCCCGGCCCACGCCGAGACCCACCAGTACCCGCTACCCCGGCTCTCTTCTCGGGCAGTATGCTCGATACCCCCGAGAAGATCGACGAAGTAATGGCCATATTGGCCCAGCGTAAGCACACCCTTACCACTCCTATTTCTCTGTCATCGAGAAAACAGGTTAAAACCAGCGCATTCGACCGCCTCGGACCGGGGCAAGCGAGTCAAGACCAGCGCCTGCCCCCGGCCAGGAGGCTGATGTTCGATCTGAACGATCCAGCCGAGTACCTGTCCGCATCAACGGCGCACGAGGCCCCGGAGCTCGGAACAACCAACGAGCGGGAGAGGCACGGCGGACGCAGGTCGCATCCCGTCGTCCCGTGTCCAACGGCGTCGGGACCCGAGGCAGGACTCCGCGACCTGTACGAGAAAGTGACCGAAGTGGAGAGAAGGCTCGCCGAGGCCCAAGTCAAGCCCGAACGCGTCGACTTATGCAAGGAGCCATTGGCGTTGGAGGTCGAGCACGCCATCATGCAATACGAGATCCAGCCCCTACAGACCGCCCTCTATGACGGGAAGACGGACCCCGAGGTCCACCTCAGCCGCTTCCGCACCTACATGTCGGGACGTGGTGCTAGCGACGCCACGAGGTGTCGGTTGTTCCCACTCACTTTAGGGGATACGGCCCACAAGTGGTTCGCGGGGCTACCCTCCCGATCCATCCACTGCTTTGACGATTTGGTCCAACGTTTCGTCGCCCATTTCGCCTCAAAGGTCAATCGACTCGAGCAAAGCCAGAGGTTGATCGGGGTCCGGCAGGCGGCGGACGAGAGTGACGAGTCCTATGTGGACCGGGTAGGGGACATCCTGCTCGGCGGCGAGGAGGTCGGCGACGATATGAAATTACACACCGCCATGAGCGGACTCCGGAAGAACTCGGAGCTATTCAAACACCTGATGCTTTGCTACCCAAGGAGCTACGAAGATTTCCGCATCAAAGTCGGGGCCCAGTGCTGGTTCCAGCGTCTTATGCGAGGAAACGAAAGTGCCCCGGAGCAAAAGCGACGGGACGCGAAGCCCGTGGACCGGAGGGTCGTACCCGCACCGCGAAAGCCCCCCTACAAACCATACGAGCAGGGTCGGCCGCTCCCGGGCTACAAAGAGATGGAGGTGAAGCTCGTCGCACTGACGGGTCAAGACACCATGACTATGATGGAGGTTCTGTTAGCTACAGGAGGAGACGTCCTAGTAAAGCCGGGGCCTATGCGAGCCCCCGAAGGAAAGTTAGACAAGAGGTTGTGGTGCTCGTTCCACGACCAACACGGGCACGCCACCGGCCAGTGCAGACAGCTACTCAGACAGCTATGGAAGCTCTTCGAAGACGGAAAGCTTTGGGACCTGCTCTCGCGTCCCGGTCCCCGAGGCGACGGGGCCGCGGTTCGAGGCAACCCCGAGCAGGCAGGAGCGGGTCGCGACCCGCAGTACCGTGACCAGCAGCGGGGCCAGGGAGGCCAGATCCTGATGATTGGCGGGCTACGGCCGATCGCCAGCATAAGTAAGCGTAAGAGGAGGCGCGAACTCGAGGTGTGGCAGGTTTACCACGCGACGCGACCAGCCCCACCCCCCGGAATCACGGAAAGGGCGGAGATCTCGTTCTCCCCCGCAGACAAGGACGGCGTCACCTTCCCCAAAAGGGACGCCATGGTGATTAAGACCCCCATCTTGGGAATGGAGGTTTCAAGGTTGCTGATCGACAGCGGGGCCCACTGCAACATCCTATACAAGCAGGCCCTGGATCAAATGGGTCAGCTCGCGCAATATATCCTCCCCTGCGATCTCAAGCTCAAGGGATTCGGCAGCGACGTGGTGACCCCTTTCGGAACAATCACCCTGCCCTTGGAGCTCGCGGACTCGGTCAGACTCGAGATCAAGGTGTTGAGGAACCTGGAGTTCGTGATCATAGATAGGGCCAGTGGGTACAACGCGCTCCTTGAGAGGCCTTTCTTGGAAGCTTTCGAAGCTGTGGCCTCCACCTACTACTATTGTATCAAGTTCCCGGTCCCCTCTGGGGCCGTTGGCACCATTCGAGGGGACCAATTAATGGCGAAGAAGTGTTTGCTCTATTCAACCTCGTATGAATTGACGGACCCATCGGCGGAAGCCGCGACGGACACCTCCCGGGTCAGCCAACTGGTGGCCAGGCTCAGCACCCCGGGCCCTCGGACGAGCGTGTTCGATCTAGACCCACCCACCGTCCGAGGTCCTGAAGAAAGTACGGCTCCCACGACTGGAGTCGTCCCCGTCCTTGAGACTGGCCCCGCGCTCGGGACGCATCTCGGAGTTCCCCAGGACGCCCCAAGCCCGGGTACGGGCGAGCGAGTCGTGAGCCTCGGGGCAGGACAGGACCTCGCGCTCCCGGATCTCGGCGAGTCAAATCCCGACCCCTTCCCCGAGACTCGCCTCAAACATGACCACGGCGTCGAGACCCTCGAAGAACCCATCCGGTGTGAGATCGGAACCCCGGAGGTGCCCCGACAGGTTTTGCTAGGTTCCCTTATGGATCCCGGGACCCGGACTAACCTCGAGTCATTCTTACAGACCAGTTTGGCCACATTCGCGTGGAGCAGCGGGGAGCTCGGGAGAGTCGACCCGGAGCACGCTAGCCATCGCCTCCGCCTGGACCCGAAGCACCGCCCCATAGCCCAGAGACGAAGGAAGATGGGGCCCGAGAAGAGCGAAGCACTGACCGCGGAAGCCAACAAACTCTTGAAGGACGGCCTGATACGCCTCGCCCCGCACGACGCGACGTGGGTGTCCAACGCGGTGATGGTGCGGAAAACAGGAGGCAAGTGGAGACTCTGCATCGACTACTCGGACCTCAACGAGGCATGCCCCAAAGACCACTTCCCAATGCCCCACATCGACCAGCTAGTCGACAGCACCGCGGGCCACGCAATGTTCTCCATCATGGACGCGAGTTCCGGGTACCACCAGATTCCGATGGATCCCGAGGATACCCGTCACACCGCCTTCTACACAGGAAGTAACATCTACTGCTGGGAGCGGATGCCTTTCGGCCTGAAGAACGCCGGGGCCACCTACCAGAGGTTGGTCAATACCATGTTCGCCGGAGAAATCGGCAAGACAGTGGAAGTATACATCGATGACATCATTGTGAAGAGTGCGAGCGAGGCGGACCACGTGACGGACCTCGCTCGAGTTTTCGAGATCCTCGGGGCCTACAACATGAGGCTAAATCCCAAGAAGTGCCACTTCGGGGTCAAGAAAGGAATGTTTCTAGGACACGTGTTTGGAGAGTACGGGCTCGAGCCCAACCCAGCGAAGATCAAAGCCGTGCTCGAGATGGCCGAGCCCCGGGACGTGAAGGGAGTCCGGCGGCTCACTGGCTGCCTCGCGGCGCTCAGCCGATACATGTCGCGGCTCGGGGACAAAACTCGCCCGTTCTTCGGATCAATTAAAAACCAAGAGTTCCACTGGAAGAAAGATAGCCAGGACGCTTTTCTACGGATCAAGGAATACCTCGCGGGGCCCCATATCTTGACGGTCCCCAAGGCGGGGGAAAAACTTTTTCTTTATCTCGCCGCGTCGGAGTGCGCGCTGAGCGCAGTGCTCGTCCGGGCCGAAGGGACCCTCCATCTACCTATCTATTTTGTGAGCCATGTCCTTCACGAGGCGGAAGCCCGCTACACGCCGCTTGAGAAATTAGCGTACGCCCTGATAATTTCGGTCCGTAAACTCAGGGTGTATTTGTTCGAACATCCCATAGAAGTACTCACCACAATGCCATTGCGACAAGTCATGCACCGATCCGACGTATCAGGAAGATTGCTCCGGTGGAGCCTGGAGCTGAGCCAGTATGATCTAACCTTCGCGCCTCGCACCGCGATAAAGGCTCAGGCACTCGCGGATTTTGTGGTCGAGCTAACATTTCCCCAGCGGAGCACGGGTCAAGCACGCCCCTGGAGACTCTATGTGGACGGGTCGTCTACCAGTGCGTGCTCGTGGGCCGGAGTAGTGCTCCTCGGGCCAGATGGTGACTCGTTTGCCCACGCGGTAAAATTTGAATTTTCCGCAACAAATAATGAAGCAGAGTACGAGGCGCTTGTGGCCGGCCTCGAAATGTCCATCGCGGTGGACGTCCCGCAACTCCACGTGTACATGGACTCGCAGCTAGTGGTGAACCAAGTCACGGGCGACTACGAAGCCAAAGGAGAGCAGATGATCAAGTACCTCGAGCTGGTGTGGAGGCTGTGCGGCAAGATTCCCGACGTCTGGATCGAGCAGATCCCCAGGGAGCAAAACTCGCAGGCCGACGCGCTGTCCAAATTAGCCTCTTCCGAAGGGGTTGCAGATATATCCCGAGTCGTGTTGACGCAGTTGAAGACTCCCTCAGTCGACGCCCGAGAGGAGATCCTCCCCGTAGCCCTCGAGCCCAGGGCCGACTGGCGGGACGCGATCAAAGGTTTCATCGAGTCCGGGGCCCTGCCCACGGACAAGGTCGAGGCAAAACAGCTCCGAACGCGAGCTGCAAGGTACTCTGTTCTGGGCTCCCAACTTTATCGCAGGAGTTTTTCCATGCCTTTGTTAAAATGTATATCTAGGGACGAGGGAGCAAAAGTCCTGTCCGAAATCCACGAGGGCATTTGCGGTAACCACGCCGGCGGCCGATCGCTAGCCCACAAAACCATGGGTCAAGGTTTCCACTGGCCAAACCTACGCCACGACGCCGCCGAGTTTGCGAAGAGATGCGTCCAGTGCCAACTCATGGGACCCAACATTCTCACCGCACCCGGATCCCTCAAGGCGTTGTACTCCCCATGGCCCTTTGCCCGGTGGGGCATAGATATCATCGTCCCGTTGGCCCCCGCCCCGGGCGGAGTCAAGTTCGCGTTTGTCGCGGTCGACTACTTCACCAAGTGGGCCGAAGCGGAAGCAGTCCAGAAGATCGACCAACCACAAGTGATCAAGTTCATCTGGAAGAACATCATATGCCGGTTCGGATTACCCGAGTCCATCATCTCGGACAACGGTAGGCAATTCGACGGCGAGCGAGTCTCGGACTTTTGCGCGCTATGGGGCATAAGGAGGGCTTTCTCGACTCCATACCACCCGCAATCCAATGGGCAGGTCGAGGCGGTGAATAAAATATTGAAGCACACCATCAAGGCGAAATTGGAGTTGCGGAAAGGAAGGTGGGCCGAGGAGCTACCCGAGGTGTTGTGGTCATATCGCACCACGATGAAGAACGCCACCGGAGAGACACCATATGCTCTCGCGTTTGGCACGGAGGCCGTGATCCCGGCCGAGGTGATAGTCCGCTCGCACCGTACCACCCAGGACGTCACCCCGGAGAATGAGGCGGTACTGCGCCTTGAGTTAGACCTCCTTGAGGAGCGGAGGTTGAGTTCTGAATCCCTCAACGCGATGAACAAACAACGAATTGCCAAGATGTACAACACAAAGGTGAGGACCCGAGAATTCAGCCCCGGGGAGTTGGTGTTGAAAAAATTACTAGGAACCCACCCCGGGGCCCTCGGGCCGACATGGGAAGGACCTTTCCGAGTGACAGCTTGCCTGGAGAACGGGGCGTACGCGCTAGAACTGATGGACGGGACGCCAGACCAATACCAATGGAACGCATTACATCTGAAGAAATTCTACCACTAGAGGGACGAGGACCAGAGCAGGCCCGAGCCCCCACGAAGCCGATGAACGAAGGCTATATGTATATGCTCTAAGATAGCAAAAATAAAAAGAGCACCCACGAGTGTCAGCGAATTTGAAACAATTCCCTATGATTTGAGTATTGTCGTTTAGTCGAGAATAAGGCCTAACCTACTTAAGACCCGAAGAGCGGAGATTGAAATAACACAATCCCGGGACGCGGGCTGCGGGGACGATACGAGAATAATTTATGGACTCATCCGCAAAAGCCCAAAAGGCCACGAACCCATTCAGTCTCCAACTTAGGCGACTCTAGAGTAAGAAAGTCATTTACCATGTCCCAAGTTGCGAGCACGGGGGGAGAAAATAAAAGCTAGAAAAAGCCACAAAAACCCCATTTAAACCATCAATCCCCAAACCCATAAGGATTCTACCGAGCCCCGGGTCGCGGAGGTACGGGTACAAAAAAGAACCAAAAATCTTTGGCCAAGATCGAACTTCGGAAAGAATAAAAAAAATCGCATTAACAGGCAAAGTTCGAAATGAACGCCACGAATAGGGCTCCGGTGCCCGGGACAACCAAAACCCGGGACCCGCGGCTCGGAGAAACCAAGCTAAAAGCCCTGCAAATCCAGGACTAAAGCAAAACCCTAAGGCACCACGCGGAACACGCAAACAAGATGTTAGTCATAAAAAAGTAATAACATGATTAACATACCAGGGGTCACCCCCACAAAACCAAGAAATATCCGGGCTACTGCCCCAACAAAAAAAATCAAATCAAAGCAAGAAATTGTTTACAGGCCGAGGCCCTCATCGGAACGAAACAAAAGAGAATCAGAATTCATAAGACAATCAGGGACGAACTCCAAGAACAACCACCACCTAGGACTTCGGGGAGTTCGCCGCCAACTCCGGGTCGGCGTCAGGGGCTTCCTCCATCAAGGCGTCAGCGTCGGTTTCGACACCTTCTTCGGCAGGCTGCACAGAATGGCCGGCTTCGAAGCCCTCATAAAAAGCATCGATGCTTTGCTCAGGAAAGCCGGGGACGACATCTTCCATGACGGCCACCTAACGAGGGGACAGCCCATCCTCGGGCCTCGGAGAGCCACCCGCCGCACCAGCAACGGAATTATTTTCTTCCGCTTCGGGCTCGACCTCCACCTGTTCTCCCCGTGCCGGCGCGGGAAGCCTGATCCGCGGTTCTTTGGGACGAACCAGGCGGTCGTAGCTCGGCCACCACTTCATGTCGATGTGGAAATCTTCTTCGAGGTCTAGGTACTCCTGGTGAAGCCGGGGATTGAGGACCCTGGTGCTCATATACTTCTTCCAATATTCCAACACGCGATCCCGAGCCGCCACATCGTTTTTCGAGTGAGCATACCGGATGGCGTCGGCCAGGCCACTCGAGTAGAAATGGTCGTTGAGCACACGATGGTCGGTCCACGGGCTAGATAACTCATCTTCAAGAACGGCGGTCCGAGCCCGAGCTTCCTCTAGTTGGACCTTGAGAGCAGCAGCCTCCGTAACCCGGGCTCCATGGGACTCGGTGAGTCTCGCCACCTCCCCGTTCGCCTCAATGATCTGCTGCGACAGAACCGTGGCTCGTGACTTGAGGGCAGTGGCCTCCGCGCCCGCTATCTCCAGCTTGTCGTTCCGGTACTCGGCCAACTCGCGCCACATGTCCCTGTCCTTCGAGGCCGCGGCAAGGGCGGCCGTATAATCTCTAACTTCTGACAAGAGGAAGTCGCTCTGGGCGATCACCTCCTCGTTCAGCCTAGCCATTTCTCCGACCTGCCTGTCCTTCACCCGGGCGGACGCTTTCCACTGTTCCACCGATGCGGAGAGTTCCTCGATCTGACGGGCCTGGTTCTCCGACCACTCGCACCCCGCGGCACTGACGATGGCGGCCTGGCTAATCAGCATTGTGGCCAGCATGAGCGTCTGATCCCGACGGCCAACCAGGCCCTGCAGTTCGTGGGTCCAGGACCGGCCGAGGGCGCTCAGAGCCGCGCCGACCGGAGTCCCGGGAGTAACCATCGGGAGCGCGGGACCGTAGCCGGCCAGATAATCCCGGATCACGGGGGGCATGTCCGGAGCGGCGTCCAGGACCCTGCATTCAAAGAAAGGACAAGGTTGGGGCGAGTTGTTTGAAAGTAAACGTGACCTAGAGAGACGTCCCCAATCGCGGTTTGGAAACCAAAGCTTTACGAGACCACCAAAGAAGGGTTTCAGTTTCGATTTTACCTCTGCTGGCGGCTCGCGTCAACGCCGTAATACGGCGAGCATCCCATCACGGCCGGCGGGAGTCCAGAGCCTTCAGGCGCAGCCATCTGTGGTCGTCCGGAGCCTAGGTCCGGGGCCTCCGGATCCTCAACAGCTTTGCGTTTCCGCGACTCACCGCAACCGAGCCCTCCACCATACAAAGAGGGGTGGCCCGGACCGCGGCAAACAAGGGAGGACAGTCCACTGCCTCCACCCTCACCCGCGAAGGAGAGGAGACCGGAGGAACCGCTAATTTTTCCGAGGTCCGAGGTGCGGAGTCCGAGGTCAGATCGATCACATCCTTGTCAATAGCACGGGACAGCGGGGGGCCATCCGCCGCCGCATGCCGGGGTGCGTCCGGGTCGACCACCTCAGTAGAGACGGCCGGCGAGGTCCGGGGCATATCGATTGGGATGGACCCCGAGCGCGGCAGAGCCACAGAGGTCGAAGGACCGGCCGACCCGACGGACCGGCTCCGCGATGCCGGGATCGGAAAATCCGACCCCTTGCGATCGGTGATCCCAGGTAACCCCGACATCTTCGAGTAGGGACGGTCCTCGAAGATAAATGTACGAGGAGCTGCAATCAGAGCGCATTTATAGGTCGTGAAATCAAGAAAGACATCAGAGAGAGAGGTTGAGCTAAGGTCTCGCATCATTACCTGGATACGGGTCGTGGAGATGTCGCGGCGGGCATATAAGGCGAGCGTTCAGCAGCAAGTCTTCTCGGCAAAGGACGGTGGCCTGGCGCTCAGACGAGGTGTAAGCTTCGGCGATCTTCAAGGCAACCTGGTAGTCCCAGTTTAGGGGGCCCTCTCTCCGATTATTGACACCTGATCACAGATAAGAAGAGGTCAAGAATCAGCAAGGAGGGAGCGATGTTTAAAGACAAACACGACTCACTCGGGATTTTCTCAGAGTATTTCGTGGGAATATCAATCTCCCCCACCGGCGTCAGGGTCCGCCAAGCCCCAGAAACGTAGAGCCACCTCGGCCAGGGAATGTCGACCTTAGATGACTTCACCCCGACGGTAGGGGTGCCATCGCGACCCCTCACAGTAAAACGCCCTTTCAACCCTCCAGTGCTCGAAATCCCGAACGAACGACGGATCTCGGCATCAGTCAAGACCCGAATCAATCCGGAGCTGCCCAACTGAGATAGGAAGGTTATGATCTGGGCCCATCCGTTGGGGTGGATCTGATGCGGGGCCACCCGCCAGAACCGCAGCGCCGCGCTCACCGAAGGATGAAGCGGGAAGCGCAACCCGAGATCCAGAGCATCCGTCCCCACGGCAACCATCCCAGGAGGCGGACAACACGGAGATTCCCCGGGGGCCGGGGCGTGAAGGTGCACGTCCACCGGCACCCGCCATACGACTCTCTTCCGCTCAATCATCTCAGCGGTAATCACGCTAGGCTTGCCATGATCGCCCCACTTAGGGGTATGGCATTCGGCGGGCGGGGTGTACGGGTCGCGAACGGCGGCCACATAACGGTGGGTCCGATAATAGCTCGGGTAATCAAGGGCAGCGAGCGGCGAGAACTTTTCATCCATCAGACGGAGGAATTGGGCATGAAGGAGGTGAATATCGTTATCTTCGCGGGAACTGGACGAGGAATCGCTCAGTGCGTCGCCACCGCCCGAACTCGCAACGGACCCTTCCGCTTCGGCCATAACCTCATCACGCGGGTCCGACATCGTCTCACAGCGGAAGTAGCAAGAATTGGGCGAGAAGAAAATAAAATTAGAAGGAATCAAACTACCTATGCGCCAGCCGATTTAGGGTTTGCGAATCGCCAGAGCACGTAAGGAAGTGGGCAACAGATACGGCAATGTTTTAGACAAGATACGCACGCAAGATTTGAAGGGGCGGGTGTTGGAAATCGATATCCCGGGGTTAACGGAATTGCGGAAACATAACCCCGATCAACGTCCCTTCGCCGGAAACCACCGCGAACCACCTCACGAGCCGGAGCCCGGCCGAGAACACCCGCCGCGGGATGAACCCGCGGCTGCCCTAGCCGAGCCCCCGCGAGGGGCTCGCGATCACGCACGGTGATCGCCGGGGATGCGCATCGCATCCCCCGGGGCTGCTCGTAGCAGCCCCCGGCGGTGAGTCCGGCGACTCACCGCCACCGTTGGTCGAGGGAGGGGGCGCCTGCCGCGGCACCAGCCCGCGGCTGCCCCCAGCGATCGACCCTAGGTCGATCGCTCGCCCCGGCGTCCAGCCGAGGCTCCTTTCCTTGCGTGTTGCCGGCGATCGAGCCCTAGGGCTTCGATCGCCACCCTCGGCGTCCAGCCGAGGGTTCGTTGCCATCGATCCCGGTGGGGCTCGCTTGACAGCCCGCGGTCCGGTGATCTCGGATCACCACCGCGCGGTCAAACCCCATCCCCGGGTTCGTCCCTCGGATCTTCGTTCATATGCATATACGAATTAATTATAAAAATCATCGAAGGGGGTTCAACGATTTTACCTTTGTTCTCGTTGTACGGAGAAACGAGATCTATGAAGACCTTGAGACCTTCCCACGTATTCCTTGCACTAGCTCGAACGTCGGGTGGGCGACGATCTTCCGAACTCCATGGATCTTCCTATCTACTTTCTCTCTCTAGAATTGTGATCTTCAAGTTACGAGAATAGAGAAGACCATGTAGTGCTTTTATAGGCTACGTAGGGGATCTTAAGGAGGTGGAATATTGGGCTTCCAATATTAATGATTAAATTGAGCCCAAGCCCAAATCTATTAATCCATTAATATTAATTAATTCTATTTTCCACTATATAAAATTAATTGAACTCCCAATATTAAACCATATTATATCAAATAATATTTCTCCGGTAGTATTATTTATTCCGTGTATTTAAGATATAAATATCCATGAATAAAATTAATTTATTGCTAATTAATTTATTCATCTCTTATAACCGAGACTAGTACCATTCAACCTTAATTATTATGCGGAACAAATCCACCTGCAGGGTTTACATAATAATTCCTTATGAACTCATCTCGGGGATATTATCAACCCTTACGGGATACACTTCCCCGTCAAGTATTCACGGCATGTCATATATAAAATATAGCGACCCAACTTAACCGGTAATTGACCCAGTAATTAAACCGGTCAATTCCTTTGGAAAATCAAAGTCACTTATATTAAATATACACACCCGCAATAGTATCGGGGATTAAGAATAAAATACACTGAGATTTAAATCAATTATCCAAGGCAATCCTAATCGATAAATCTCAAGCGATCCGCTCAATACACCAAGTGTACAAGTGTGATAAAATAATTAAGACAAATTATTTTCTCTCTCACACAACGACTATACCGATGGATTGGTCCGTGTCCATCTAGGTCGTGAGCAACTGTTCGATTAAATACGAGTAACCGATAGTATGATCTTCTGTGTGGGCCCGACACACCATACTAACTACAACGTATAGAATCCAGGACTATAATTTGCATATATTTAATTATAAATAATTAAACGCAAATAATTGTTTATTTAATTAAATAGATTAATGGCAATGGATCGGGGGTTTCCGTTACTTAAATCTAGACATTAAGTACACAACTCCAACAATCTCCCACTTGTACTAAGGTCTAGTCATTTCCTCCAAACTCCCGACTCCCATACTCATCACGTGCTTAAGTTGTACTTCCAAAAAGTACTATGTGAATGAGCACTCTAGGTTGTCGCTCTGAAGTTATCTTGGTGACTACAGCGTCGTTTCCCTCGACGATGACTCGTATCAGGTGGTACTTGCTCTATGTGTTATCTTACACTATTGGACTTGTGATTTCTTACCATTTGCCATCGCACCGCTATTTACATAGCCTTTGACAAATTAAGAATCACATCTAAGTCCCAGAGATTATCCCGGAGCTATACCAAAACTTCCGCTGCCTCTGAGGCGGCTATTTGGTTACTCATGGCAGAGTCCGAAAAGCATCGTGCTTATCACTCTTCCATGTTAAAACTCCTTCTCCTTCAATAGTGAAACACATAGCCTGATATCGACTTACACTGGTCCTCATTCGATTAGAAATCTAAGAGAATGTAATCCAAAGGAAATGCTTGTTTGCTCTGTAATCCATAACATAGTTTCCAGTACTTCGAAAGTACTTAAAATGTTCATTACAGCAGTCGAGTATTCCTTTCCAGGATTACCTTGATATCCTCCCACTATACTAGCCGCATAGCAGATATCAGGTTCTCGTTTTTAACATCGCATTTATTAAGCTTTCCACACTCCAAGTGTAGGAAACCGCTTTAATTGCTTCTATCTCCTTTTGTGTTCCAAAACACATATCCTTAGATAGATGCATTCCGTATCTGAAAGGTAACGAACCTTTCTCGGAATCTTGCATGTTAAAACGAACTATAATCATATATATGTAAGATGTCCAGGAGAAGTACAACTTCTTCCTATATCTTTCATAATGATTTATCCAGACAACCATCATTTCATGCCTGATTACATCTTTACATTGTTGCCAATGATAAAATGTTATCTACATAAAAACCCGAGAAACACCACCTTGTTTCCATCACGCTTCCCATACACACGATTCGTCTATGCTTTGATGAATCCATAAAAATGGACTATCTCATCAATTTGCAAGTACTACGAACTCAATGCTTTGTTCCAATCCATAAATGGATCAACTAAGCTTGTACTCTAAATGATCTTGCCTCTTAGCAATAATCCTTATTGCTTTCCAAGAAGGCACATTTAGATCTAGTACTGCCTTCATGTAGATCCAGGGATCGATTTCATGTATACTAGGTCCAGAGTCCGAAAAACTCTCCTAGTCTTATGAATATCTCCGGTTGATCATACAACCTCCCACTACAACGGCATTCCGGTGTATAAACAGTAATAACAGTAGGTGCAGTTAGTGGTGTACCGCTACTCGGTTCGGCTGGTTCCCAGTCCTTATCGTTTTCTCTCATTCAAAGTATTACGTCACTTTGGGCTTGTGGTTCATCTAATAGTCTTCCTCTAAGAACCGGACGTTAGAACTTATAACGTCCATCTGGTTCATAGTACTATTGAACACACATCTTTTGTTCTTCTAGGATATTCTACAACCGCATTTGAATGCGCCGTTGTTTCCAGACATATCCATAGAACACAGGTAGTTCCGTATAACTCATGCTTTTACTATTTCTATAAGAGTTCCATTTCTTATTTCCGACACACCATTTCTACACAACAATGTATGGTGTAGTCAGTTGGGATCAAATCTCAATCTCTGATCAGTATGCCATGCATTCCTCAGACAGGCACTTGCCTCCGCGATTAGATCGCAGGCTTTCAATGGATATACCATGATGGTTCCCCGCAATAGCTTTGTTTCCATTGACTTGTCAAAACACTTTGCTCTTGTGGCACATCAGGTATGCTAATCCATTTTTCGAGCAATCATAAAATGAATTACCCGAACCTTATTGTCTGAGTAAACAAAGGTCTGCATACATCAGAGAGAATCAACTCTAATACTTGTCCGGATCTTATACCTTATAACCATAAAGGATTGCTTAGTTATGTTATCTTCCAAATTAGATTCTTGGGTCGGAAGGTCCACTCCTTCAACTTAATTGATCAAAATATCAATTTTCGACCTTTGAACTTCTTATTTGAATAAACATGACTTAGCATAAGAATCCACAAGTATAATGATTCATTACAGAAATATCTCTTAAAAGTAAAACGAGTTATATGCTACGGTTCGTTGCATCGTGGTGGACTCAGGATTCATCATTTATATATTGCTAGCTAATGTACCAGAATAGATAATATCATTATTTCTTCTTATAACCATCAGATGATTAAAAGAAATAAAATATCCATTCATTAGAAATCCAGAACAAAGTTCTTTCTAAAATGAAAGGTACATAAAAGCAATAACTCAAAATGAAATCCTATAATAATGTCCTCCACTGCAACAGCTGCCTCCTCCACAGCATTGCCCATGTAGACTACGATTTCTTCTTTTCCAAGTCGTCGGGTTTCCTGGAACCCTTGCATTTAAAATGCACATACCGTCAGTGGTTCCATATCTACACACCAGGTTCCGGTAGATAATACCACTGACTATGTTTTACGACTAAAGAAAATTTCGTACTTTCTTTGAGAGGATAATCAGACTTCTAGTACCTAGATTGTTTGCATCGAGAACACTAGCCTATTGGCTTTCTCGCCCCATCTCGTGATCCAAGAAACTTAGGACCACTGGGTTTCTTTGCTTGCTTTTCCTTTCCCCCGATTTTGCCTTTAGGTTCGAAACCTTTGGCATTGGCTACAAGAGCTTGCGATTTCCGTCTCAACTCATCTAAAAGGTCAATCATCTCAAAAACGTGTTTAAGCGTTTCCTCGAAGCGACTGGCCTTTATGAGTATCCTCATCGCTTCTTGTCTAGCCGCCTATGTCATGTCTAAACATCTCCTTGAGTTTGAACATGATAAAATCAGTTCTTTCCTCAACAGTCGAGACATTAGTAGGTTCGGGAGAACAAAGCTCACTGAGTACAAACTTGTACTCTTTAACAGTCTAGGCAATGTCTAGATCTCTATTCCAATCAATACATTTAGGGACCAGTGAGTTAAATTCCTCAAGTATCACATAAAGTGGGTTCAAAGCCATATCCTAATCTATGAGCACATATAACAACAAACAATCGATTTAATCTCCGATATTATCTCCCTCAAATAATATCATTAAACCACTAATCACATCTAAAATCCCATCAGGTAAAGCAAGCCACGTTCGTGTGGACGTTTACCCACCCAAATGATTTAGCAATTAGATTTGCTTCGGTCGTACATCATTATAGCGTTACTTCGTTGGGAAGAATACTATAAAGCGTACCTAAGTGTAAACCATTACTCAGTATCCAAGAAGATTGTTTGGGACACGTATATTCACCGCAAGCCACGTTCGTGTGGACGTTTACGTTAACATACGCTCCTTCACTCCCTTCTATAATTGTCTACATCAATTAATCCAAGATCCCATTCAGCATAGCAAGCCACGTTCGTGTGGAAGTTTACTACACCAAAAGATCTTTATAATTTACATCCAATTACTTGATCCATTCGATTTTTGTAAATCAGGACGCGGAGAATCATAAGTGAAACTCGAAGTTTCTAACCAGTGATTCACCATGCGAACAACCCTATCTCTCATAAATGAGGGAGCCGAGCAGACAATCGATCCATCTATAAAAGAATGGTACGAAGGTCTCTAATTTGTGTCCTCTACATGACCAAGTGGCTTTGGCTCCATTCCACTCCCCGGGGTGAGAATGAGTCGACTTGAAATCAGCTTTGGAAAGACAAATTAGGCATTGTTTGATAAACTTAATCAATGTTTCTTGTAAGAGGAATTACAAGAACTCTCCTCCAATAACTTATCTATACAAACTTCAAAAGTTTATAAAAGTCACCAAGAGAGCAGCAATGGAGACCATGGGTATGTTTCCATACCCTCTCCCACTTAGCTTTTTATAACAAAGGGATACGCTATCTAATGCATAATTAAATACATAAGCATGCATACATGAAATAAAGCACATAGAATATTATCACATAGTCAAAATAATACTAGAATATTATTTTCCGACTATTATGGCTTTATCGCATCCCCGTACGCATCTTCTAGTCTTCAGTCTTCGTTCTTGAATTCTCCATGTGACGAGAATATTAATCCCAATATTTAAATCTATTTATTTTCTATTAATCCAAAAGTTACTTAATTCGAAAATTAAGTCAATCGAATATATCAAAAATAAAATTAAATATTATTAATATTTTTATTTATTTTTATTTTCCTTTCTAATTCTATTAAATCTTTAGAATCCTATCCAAGTCAAACTTGGAACATTCTAGAAGACTTCTATAATAGAATAAGGAAATAAAATAAATTAGGACTCCTAATCCTTCCAAATTAATTCCTTTCCCAATCTATTAAAAAAAATTCCATAAAGGAATAATTAAATAGGAAAAATTAATTAAGGACTTTCAAAAATTTCCAAATTAATTATTTTCCTAATCCATTAAAAATTCCATAAAGGAATAATTAAATAGGAAAAATAAATTAATTCTAAATTAATTCTTTTCCTAATCCATGAATATTCCAAAAGGAATAATCAATTAGGAAGACCAAATTAATTCTAAATTTATTCCTTCCTTATCCATGAAAATTCCCATACTAGGAATAATCAATAAGGAAATAAATTTATTCTAAATTTATTCTTTTCCTATTCCATGAGAGTTCCCAAAAATAGAAATACTCAAAATAGGAAAACCGAAAAAATTTAGGAAAGTCGAATCTCGGCGGGAGAGCACGAGATCACGAGGACCCCGCGCCACCCACCATCGATCGCCGGCCGAGAGGAGAGTCGCCGCCACCCCAGCCCACGCACCACCTCCATTGGTGGCCGGCGTGGCCGAGGAGTCCCGCGGGCAGCCCCACCCTCACGGTCGATCTCCATGGGATCGATCTCAATGATCGATCCCGAGTCCCTTCGTCTTCTTCATCACATCTTCTTCTTCTCCGGCGGTCGTTTCGGCATCGATCCAACATAGAATAAATTACAAAATAAATTCTATACTATCCGGTATCGATTCTATACATGAAATCGACCCTATACAATTTCCGGAAAAAGTAGAACGTAATAATAAATCCTAAATTCGGTCAACCCCCGAATTTTTACTATTACAAGCATTCACCACACATAAAACGAATCTCGACATGTCCGAGAGTTTAATAATCAACATATTACGACAATAATTAACGAATAAATTATATCTAGCCATAATAGTCGGAAACCCTGCAAGGTAGAACAATTTATCGCATATACACATGAACTAGAACCAACTCTCTGATACCAGTTGTTGGAAATCGATATCCCGGGGTTAACGGAATTGCGGAAACATAACCCCGATCAACGTCCCTTCGCCGGAAACCACCGCGAACCACCTCACGAGCCGGAGCCCGGCCGAGAACACCCGCCGCGGGATGAACCCGCGGCTGCCCTAGCCGAGCCCCCGCGAGGGGCTCGCGATCACGCACGGTGATCGCCGGGGATGCGCATCGCATCCCCCGGGGCTGCTCGTAGCAGCCCCCGGCGGTGAGTCCGGCGACTCACCGCCACCGTTGGTCGAGGGAGGGGGCGCCTGCCGCGGCACCAGCCCGCGGCTGTGATGGAGTAGTATACTTAATGTCTAGATTTGAGTATTCTGAACTCTGTATGCACTTTCATTTATCTATCTATTACAGACATTCATTTGCTTTTAATTATTGTTAATTAAATATATGCAAATTATAGTCCTGGATTTTATACGTTGTAGTTAGTATGGTGTTGCATGGGCACACAGAAGATCATACTATCGGTTACTCGTATTTAATCGAACAGTTGCTCACGACCTAGATGGACCCGGACCAATCCATCGGTATAGTCGTTGTGTGAGAGAGAAAATAATTTATCTTAATTATTTTATCACACTTGTACACTTGGTGTATTGAGCGGATCGATTGAGACTCATCAATTAGGATTGCTCGGCGATAATTGATTTGAGACTCGGAGTATTTTATTCTTAATCCCTGAAACAATTGCGGGTGTGTATATTTAATATAAGTGACTTTGATTTACCAAAGGAATTAACCGGTTTAAATATTGGGTTGATTACCGGTTAAGTTGGGTCACTATATTTTATATATGGCATGCCGTGAATTCTTGAAGGGGCAGTGTATCCCGTAAAAGTTGATAATATCCCCGAGATGAGCTCATAAGGATTTATTATGTAAACCTCGCGAGTGGATTTGTTCCGCATAATAAATAAGGTTGAGTGGTACTATTCTCGGATATAAGAGATGAATAAATTTATTAAGCAATAAATAAATTTTATTCATGGATATTTAAATCTTAAATACACGGAATAAATAATACTAAGTTGGAGAAATATTATTTGGTATAATATGGAATAATATTGGGAGTTCAATTTTATTTATATAGTAGAAAATAAATAAAATTAATATTGATAAGAATTAATGGATTTGGGTTGGACCCAATTTAATTTTCAATATTAAAGCCCAATATTTATTCTCCTTTTGATCCCCTTCGTAGCCTATAAAAGCACTACATGGTCTTCACTTTTACTAACCTAAGTTACGCCAACAATAAAGTTTTGAGAGTGAAGAGGATCCATAAGTTCGATAGCTCGTCGCCCACCCGACGTTCGAACGGAGTGCAAGGAATACGCGGGAAGATCACGAGGTCATCATCGATTTCGTTTCTCCGAACAACGAATCGTAGGTACAATTCTCAACGCACTTGTTAATTGTTCGATTTGTTTTATCGAGAATACCGTAGGACGAAGATCCGAGGATCGAACCCCGGGATGAGGGTCGAGCCAGGCGGTGGTGGTTGGACCACCGGACCGCCGGCGGCTCGTGGATCCCTCGCGGGGATCGAGTGCGCGAACCCTCGGCTGGACGCCGAGGGTCGATCGAGCCCTACGGGGCCGATCGCTAGGGCTACGGGTTTTACCCGTAGCAGCTCGTAGCGAGCTGCGGGTTTTCCCGCAGCGGCTCGCTGGACGCGAGCCCTAGTCGCGTAGCAGCGGATCGCCGGATCCGCTGCGGGGTTGCTCGAAGCAACCCAGCGATCGCCCGTAGCGATCGCGAGTCCCCTCGCGGGGACTCGGCTGGGCGTCCGCGCGCCTCGTGCGCGCGACGCGTTCGGTCGGGTCCCGGATCGCGTGGGCTCGTGATTTCTCCGGCGATTGAGGTTGTCGATTGTATGAACCTCGGCTCGCGGGTTTTCGGGTGGGGGCGGATTACGTGTCTTCGGGTGCGTGGTCTCCAAAGTCCGGATTCCGGCGGATGAGTCGATGTACGTACGATCTCCGGCGAAGGGTTCGTTCGGGTTATCGGTTCCGCAATTTTGATAACCCGGGATAGCGAATTCCAACAATTGGTATCAGAGCGTGGTTTACGTTCGCGGTATTTTCGATAAAATTGTTCTACCTTGCAGGGTTCCGACTATTATGGCTTGATGATTATTCGTTTAATTATTTTGTCATGTGATTGTTGGTTTTATTAAACTCTCGGACATGTCGAGATTCGTTTTTGGTGGTGAATGCTTGTAATAGTAAAAATTCGGGGGTTGACCGAATTTAGGATTTATTATTATGTTCGTTGATTTTCCGGAAAATGTATAGGGTCGATTTCGTGTATAGAATCGATACCAGAATTGTAATTTAGATTTTTGTAAATTTAATTTTGCGATTGGATCGACGTATCGAAGACCGCCGGAGAAGACGAGGTGACGGGGTGGACAAAGGGCTAGGGATCGATTGGATCGATCCCCGTGATGCCCGGATCGTGGCTATGGTCGAAGGGGGCTGTTGCCCTAGCCACGGCTGCCACCGGTTCGGTGGCTGGCCGGCGTTTGGGCGGCGGCGGTCTCCCCGTGGCTGGCCGATCGATCGATGGTGGGGTGGTTCGGGGTCTCCCAACCCGGGCTACTCCTACCGGAAATATACTTTCCTAATTAATTCATTATTTCCTATTTTGAGTATTTCTTTATGGAATATTCTAGAAAAATAGAAAAAGAATTAATTTAGTACTAAATTTATTTTTCCTATTTGATTATTCCTACTCATGGGAATATTCATGGATTAGGAATAAAATAAATTTAGAAAAGTATAATAGTCCTAATTATTTTATTTCTTTATTTCATTATGGATATCATCTAGAATATTCCAAGAATATCTTGGATGGATTATTCTAGAGATTTAATGAAGTGGAAAAAGAAAATAAAATAAATAAAAATATTAATGATATTTAATTTTATTTTTGATATATTCAATTGACTTAATTTTCGAATTAAGTAACTTTTGGATTAATTGAAAATAAATAGATTTAAATATTGGAAATTAATATTCGTCACATGGAGCATTCAAGAAACGAAGACTGAAGACTAGAAGATGCGTACGGGGATGTGATGAAGCCATAATAGTCGGAAAATAATATTCTAGTAATTATTTTGACTATGTGATAATACTATGTGCTTTATTACATGTATGCATGCTATATGTGTTTATTTTATGCACTAGATAGCGTATCCCTTTATTGTAAAAAGCTAAGTGGGAGAGGGTATGGAAACATACCCATGGTCTCCATTGCTGCTCTCTTGGTGACTTTTATGAACTTTTGAAGTTTATATAGATAAGTCATTGGAGGAGAGTTCTTGTAATTCCTCTTACAAGAGACATTAATTGAGTTTATCAAACAATGCCTAATTTGTCTTTCCAAAGCTGATTTCAAGTCGACTCATTCTCACCCCGGGGAGTGGAATGGAGCCAGAGCCACTTGGTCATGTAGAGGACACAAATTAGAGACTTTCGTGCCATTCTTTGATAGATGGGTCGTTTGTCTGCTCGGCTCCCTCATTTATGAGAGATAGGGTCGTTCGCATGGTGAATCACTGGTTAGAAACTTCGAGTTTCACTTATGATTCTCCGCGTCTTGATTTACGAGATCAAATGGATCAAGTAATTGGGAGTCAATTATAAAAGTCTCTTAGTGTAGTAAACGTCCACACCATGTGGCTTGCTATGCTGACGGACTTTGGATTAATTGATGTAGACAGTTGTAAGTAATTATGAAGAGTTGTGAAGTTATCGTAAACGTCCACACCACGTGGCTTGCGGTGATGTAGCAATTCCAAGTAATTCACTTTGGTACTGAGTAATGGTTTACACTTAGATACGCGTTATAGTATTCCTCCCCACGAGGTCACGCTATAATTGATGTATGACCGAAGAAAATCTAATTGCTAAATCATTTGGGTGGGTAAACGTCCACACCACGTGGCTTGCCTTACCTGATGGGATTTTAGATGTGATTAGTGATTTAATGATATTATTTGGGGAGATAATATCGGATATTAAATTGTTTGTCTGTTTTATGTGCTTATAGGTTAAGAATGACTGTGACCCCACTTTGTGATATACTTAAGGATGAAAACTCACCGGTTCCATATGGTGATGATTGGGAACGAAATCTGGACATTGTCCAGACTGTTGAGCTTTCCGAATCCACTGTTGTCCCAACTGATGAGGACATTCGGAATGACCTCAGGATGATGTTGAGACATAGCGTGGAAGCCGGGCAAGAGGTGATTAACATACTCACAGAATTCTCTCTCAATGAGTCCCTTAAAAAGGAATCAACGAGAGCGGAGTTTGTGCGTAAGTTAAGAGAATCACAAGCTTTTGTGGCAAGGCTAGAGGAAAAGCATGCAAAGAAACCCAGTGGCTCAAAGCCACGGATTGGGAAAGGCAAGCCTTCTGGCAAGTGCTTTCGATGCAAGCAGTTTGGGCACTGGAGGTCTGATTGTCCTCTCATCAAAGGTACGAAATTTTCCTTAGTCACTGAAACATTGTCAGTGGTGATATCTACCAGCACCTGGTGTGTAGATACGGGTGCCACTGACCATGTCTGCAATTCATTGCAGGGGTTCCAGGAAACCCGGAGACTTAGAGAGGGAGAGATCGTAGTCTACATGGGCAATGCCGCGAAGGTGGCGGCTGTTGCAGTGGGAGACGTTCACTTACGTTTTAGTAGTGATAGGGTTTTGGTTTTACAAAATTGTCTTTATGTACCGAATTTTAGAAAGAATTTGATTTCGGTTTCTAAGTTAATTCTGAATGGATATTCTGTTTCTTTTGATCACTCTGTGGTCATAAGAAGAAACAGTGAGATTGTCTGTTCTGGTACATTGGTGGACGATTTGTATATTCTAAATCCTGAGTCTAACACGATGCAACTAACCGAGAGTAATAACACATCTACGAACACAAATAAGAGAAAGGAACCTTCTAAAATGAATCAATTATACTTGTGGCATCTAAGGCTAGGTCATATTAATTCGAATAGAATTCAAAGGTTGAAAGCTGATGGTCTCATTAGCGGCATAGAAGGAGAGGACCTTCCAACCTGCGAATCCTGTTTGGAGGGTAAAATGACCAAACGTTCTTTTTCTGGTAAAGGACGTAGAGCTGAACAAGTATTGGATTTGATTCACTCTGATGTATGCGGACCTATGTCTACTCAGGCAAGGGGAGGGTACGAGTATTTCATCACCTTTACTGATGATTACTCAAGGTATGGATATATTTACCTGATGCGCCACAAGAGTGATTCTTTTGAAAAGTTCAAGGAATTCAAGGCTCTTGTGGAGAACCTTCGTGGTAAATCCATAAAATGCCTGCGATCTGATCGCGGAGGCGAGTACCTGTCTGGAGAATTCAAGGCATACTTGGCAGATAATTGGATTGAATCCCAGCTGACCTCACCATATACTCCCCAGCAGAATGGTGTGTCAGAAAGAAGGAATAGGACTCTTATGGAGATGGTGCGATCGATGATGAGTTACTCGGATTTACCTGTTATGTTCTGGGGACTTGCTTTGGAAACAGCGGCGTACATTCTGAACAGGGTTCCGACCAAAACGGTACCAACTACACCCATGGAATTGTGGAGTGGGCGTAAGCCTAACTTGAAACACATTCGGATCTGGGGATGTCCAGCACATGTGTTGCGACAAGGCGCCGATAAGTTAGAACCTAGATCAGAAATACGGCTGTTTGTAGGATACCCGAAAGGAACTAAGGGTGGCATGTTCTATAGTCCTACGGACCAGAAGATCGTTATAAGTACTAACGCTCGGTTCTTAGAGGAAGACTATGTCATGGACCACAAGCCCAAAAGTGACATAATACTTGATGAGTTGAGAGGTAACGAGGAAGACCTGGATACAGCCGAACCGAGTATAGATACACCACTAGAACCTGCACCTAATACTGTCACTGTTAATACACCGGAACGCCGTCGTAGTGGGAGGGTTGTTAAACAACCGGACAGATGGATTGGACTGGGTGAGTCTTCGGACTCGGCACCCGGAGTTCATGAAGTCGATCCCTGGACCTATGATGAGGCGGTACAAGATATAGATGCGCCTTCTTGGAAGAAAGCGATGAAATCCGAAATAGAATCTATGGATTCTAATAAAGTCTGGGATCTTGTAGAACCACCAAGCGGCGTAAAGCCAATTGGGTGTAAATGGGTCTACAAGAGAAAGAGAGGATCTGACGGAAAGGTTGAAACCTTTAAAGCTCGGCTTGTTGCGAAAGGATATACTCAGAAAGAGGGAATCGATTATGAGGAGACCTTCTCGCCGGTAGCCAAGATAAAGTCGATCCGGATTCTCTTATCCATAGCAGCTCATATGGATTATGAGGTGTGGCAAATGGATGTCAAGACAGCTTTCCTTAATGGAAGTCTTGACGAGACGATTTATATGAAACAACCAGAAGGATTCATTGCTAAGGGGCGAGATCATCTAGTGTGCAAGCTTAATCGATCCATTTATGGATTGAAACAAGCCTCGCGATCGTGGAACCTGCGGTTTGATGAAGTAGTCCAATCTTTTGGATTCATTCAAAGCATGGACGAATCGTGTGTGTATTGGAAACGTGATGGAAAGAAGGTGGTGTTTCTCGTGCTTTATGTAGACGACATACTTCTCATTGGCAACAGTGTGAAGATGTTATCAGACATAAAGGGATGGTTGTCTAGACAATTCGATATGAAAGATTTGGGAGAAGTCGGACATGTTCTAGGGATCAAAGTTATAAGGGATCGCCGGAGTAGAACATTGTGTCTTTCCCAGCAATCTTACATAGACACGATTCTAGCTCGTTTTAACATGCAAGATTCCAAGAAGGGTGATCTGCCCTTCAGTAAAGGAACTTATCTTTCTAAGGATATGTGTCCTCAGACACAGAAGGAGAAAGATGACATGAAAGCGGTTCCCTACGCTTCGGCTGTGGGAAGCTTAATGTATGCAATGTTATGCACGAGGCCTGATATCTGCTATGCCGTTGGCATAGTAGCGAGATATCAGAGTAACCCTGGAAAGGCTCATTGGACTGCTGTAAAGATCATTTTCAAGTATTTGCGAAATACTAAGGATTATGTTCTGAGATACAGTGCAGACAATCTGATTCCTTTGGGTTACACAGATTCGGATTTCCAAGCTGATAAGGACCGGCGTAAGTCGACATCAGGCTATGTGTACACTTTGGGAGGTGGAGCCGTATCATGGAAGAGTGTTAAGAAAAAGTGCATTTCGGACTCTACCATGGAAGCTGAATATGTTGCAGCCTCAGAGGCAGCGAAAGAATCAGTGTGGTTCCTTAATTTCCTCCAGGACTTAGATGTGATTCCGAGTTTGCCTAAAGCTATGACAATTTATTGTGATAATAGCGGTGCAGTGGCAAACAGTAAGGAACCACGGTCCCATAGTGCTACAAAACACATAGAGCGCAAGTACCACCTGATTCGAGACATCGTCAAGAGGGGCGATGCGATAGTCACCAAGATAGCTTCGGAAGACAACCTAGCGGACCCTTTCACCAAGATACTTCCTAAGGAAGTATACTACAAGCACTTGGAGGGTTTGGGAGTCAGAAGTTTGGAGGATATGACTAGACCTTAGTATAAGTGGGAGATTGATGGAGTAGTATACTTAATGTCTAGATTTGAGTATTCTGAACTCTGTATGCACTTTCATTTATCTATCTATTACAGACATTCATTTGCTTTTAATTATTGTTAATTAAATATATGCAAATTATAGTCCTGGATTTTATACGTTGTAGTTAGTATGGTGTTGCATGGGCACACAGAAGATCATACTATCGGTTACTCGTATTTAATCGAACAGTTGCTCACGACCTAGATGGACCCGGACCAATCCATCGGTATAGTCGTTGTGTGAGAGAGAAAATAATTTATCTTAATTATTTTATCACACTTGTACACTTGGTGTATTGAGCGGATCGATTGAGACTCATCAATTAGGATTGCTCGGCGATAATTGATTTGAGACTCGGAGTATTTTATTCTTAATCCCTGAAACAATTGCGGGTGTGTATATTTAATATAAGTGACTTTGATTTACCAAAGGAATTAACCGGTTTAAATATTGGGTTGATTACCGGTTAAGTTGGGTCACTATATTTTATATATGGCATGCCGTGAATTCTTGAAGGGGCAGTGTATCCCGTAAAAGTTGATAATATCCCCGAGATGAGCTCATAAGGATTTATTATGTAAACCTCGCGAGTGGATTTGTTCCGCATAATAAATAAGGTTGAGTGGTACTATTCTCGGATATAAGAGATGAATAAATTTATTAAGCAATAAATAAATTTTATTCATGGATATTTAAATCTTAAATACACGGAATAAATAATACTAAGTTGGAGAAATATTATTTGGTATAATATGGAATAATATTGGGAGTTCAATTTTATTTATATAGTGGAAAATAAATAAAATTAATATTGATAAGAATTAATGGATTTGGGTTGGACCCAATTTAATTTTCAATATTAAAGCCCAATATTTATTCTCCTTTTGATCCCCTTCGTAGCCTATAAAAGCACTACATGGTCTTCACTTTTACTAACCTAAGTTACGCCAACAATAAAGTTTTGAGAGTGAAGAGGATCCATAAGTTCGATAGCTCGTCGCCCACCCGACGTTCGAACGGAGTGCAAGGAATACGCGGGAAGATCACGAGGTCATCATCGATTTCGTTTCTCCGAACAACGAATCGTAGGTACAATTCTCAACGCACTTGTTAATTGTTCGATTTGTTTTATCGAGAATACCGTAGGACGAAGATCCGAGGATCGAACCCCGGGATGAGGGTCGAGCCGGGCGGTGGTGGTTGGACCACCGGACCGCCGGCGGCTCGTGGATCCCTCGCGGGGATCGAGTGCGCGAACCCTCGGCTGGACGCCGAGGGTCGATCGAGCCCTACGGGGCCGATCGCTAGGGCTACGGGTTTTACCCGTAGCAGCTCGTAGCGAGCTGCGGGTTTTCCCGCAGCGGCTCGCTGGACGCGAGCCCTAGTCGCGTAGCAGCGGATCGCCGGATCCGCTGCGGGGTTGCTCGAAGCAACCCAGCGATCGCCCGTAGCGATCGCGAGTCCCCTCGCGGGGACTCGGCTGGGCGTCCGCGCGCCTCGTGCGCGCGACGCGTTCGGTCGGGTCCCGGATCGCGTGGGCTCGTGATTTCTCCGGCGATTGAGGTTGTCGATTGTATGAACCTCGGCTCGCGGGTTTTCGGGTGGGGGCGGATTACGTGTCTTCGGGTGCGTGGTCTCCAAAGCCCGGATTCCGGCGGATGAGTCGATGTACGTACGATCTCCGGCGAAGGGTTCGTTCGGGTTATCGGTTCCGCAATTTTGATAACCCGGGATAGCGAATTCCAACAGGCTGCCCCCAGCGATCGACCCTAGGTCGATCGCTCGCCCCGGCGTCCAGCCGGGGCTCCCTTCCTTGCGTGCTGCTGGCGATCAAGCCCTAGGGCTTCGATCGCCACCCTCGGCGTCCAGCCGAGGGTTCGTTGCCATCGATCCCGGTGGGGCTCGCTTGACAGCCCGCGGTCCGGTGATCTCGGATCACCACCGCGCGGTCAAACCCCATCCCCGGGTTCGTCCCTCGGATCTTCGTTCATATGCATATACGAATTAATTATAAAAATCATCGAAGGGGGTTCAACGATTTTACCTTTGTTCTCGTTGTACGGAGAAACGAGATCTATGAAGACCTTGAGACCTTCCCACGTATTCCTTGCACTAGCTCGAACGTTGGGTGGGCGACAATCTTCCGAACTCCATGGATCTTCCTCTCTACTTTCTCTCTCTAGAATTGTGATCTTCAAGTTATGAGAATAGAGAAGACCATGTAGTGCTTTTATAGGCTACGTAGGGGATCTTAAGGAGGTGGAATATTGGGCTTCCAATATTAATGATTAAATTGAGCCCAAGCCCAAATCTATTAATCCATTAATATTAATTAATTCTATTTTCCACTATATAAAATTAATTGCACTCCCAATATTAAACCATATTATATCAAATAATATTTCTCCGGTAGTATTATTTATTCCGTGTATTTAAGATATAAATATCCATGAATAAAATTAATTTATTGCTAATTAATTTATTCATCTCTTATAACCGAGACTAGTACCATTCAACCTTAATTATTATGCGGATTAAATCCACCTGCAGGGTTTACATAACAATTCCTTATGAACTCATCTCGGGGATATTATCAACCCTTACGGGATACACTTTCCCGTCAAGTATTCACGGCATGTCGTATATAAAATATAGTGACCCAACTTAACCGGTAATTAACCCAATAATTAAATCGGTTAATTCCTTTGGAAAATCAAAGTCACTTATATTAAATATACACACCCGCAATAATATCGGGGATTAAGAATAAAATACTCTGAGATTTAAATTGATTATCCAAGGCAATCCTAATCAATAAATCTCAAGCGGTCCGCCCAATACACCAAGTGTACAAGTGTGATAAAATAATTAAGATAAATTATTTTCTCTCTCACACAACGACTATACCGATGGATTGGTCCATGTCCATCTAGGTCGTGAGCAACTGTTCGATTAAATACGAGTAACCGATAGTATGATCTTCTGTGCGCCCATGCGCACCATACTAACTACAACGTATAGAATCCAGGACTATAATTTGCATATATTTAATTATAAATAATTAAACGCAAATAATTGTTTATTAATTAAATAGGTTAAATGCTATGACAGGGAGTTTACCGGTACTTAAATCTAGACATTAAGTACACAACTCCAACACAGACAAGGTGCAAGGAATACGTGGGAAGATCGCAAGGTCATCAACGCGTTAATTCGTTTCTCCGTACAACGAATCGAAGGTAATAAATCATAAACCCTCTTCTATGATTTTGTGTGATTAATTGTAGTATATACATGAACACACGATCCGGATGAACGTACGAACTTCGGGGACGGGGATTCGAGATCCCCGGCGAAGATCGAGAGAACCCTCGGCTTGAAGCCGAGGGGGCGATCGAACCCTAGGGTTCGATCACGGCGCGCGGACGAGGGAGCCCCGGCTGGACGCCGGGGCAAGCGGTCGACCATGGGTCGATCGCGAGGAGACCGCCGTGGGCTGGTGCCACGGCAGCTGGTCCCCCCCAGCCCTTGACCGGCGGCCAGGCGCAACGGAGGAGCCCCGGCTGGAGCCGGGGCATGCGATCGACCGCGAGGTCGATCGCGGGGAAAGCAGCGGCTGGAGCCGCGGCGGGTCAGCTGGGGGCTGACCGCCCCTCCTCCGGCGATGGTGGTGAGTCGCCGGACTCACCACCGGGGGCTGCTGGGCAGCCCCGGCGATCGCGGCGTGCGATCGCGAGCCCCTCGCGGCGGGGGGGGGGGGGGGGGGGGGTGCTCGGCTAGGGTTTTCTAGCCGCGGGGTTTCATCCCGCGGCGGTGATGCTCAAGTCGAGCTCCGTCGACGTAAGGTGGTTCGCGTAATTCCGGCGATGGGATTTCGATCGGATTATCGGTTTCCGCATATTTTGGTAATCCGGGATATCGTTTTCCAACACTTGTTTCGATCGCCTTTCGCTTATCTTCATCTTCGCGGGATCGAATCTCCAATTTTTGCGAACGAACTCCCCGGGTGTCAGAGCGTTTGGTTTCGTGTTCACTCCCAACCCGTGCTACTCCTACCATATTCCGACTTTCCTAAATTAATTCGACTTTCCTATTTGAGTATTTTCTTTTAGGAAACTCTCATGGATTAGGAAGAGAATTAATTGAATTAATTTTATTCCTATTTGTTTTATTTCCTTTATGGAGATATTCATGGATTAGGAATTTAATTAATTTAGTATTAATTTATTTCCTATTTGATTATTCCTATTCTTGGGAATTTTCATTATATGGAAATTAATTGATAATGGAAAGTAGAAGAGTCCTAAATTTATTTTTGTTTCCTTATTCTATTATAGAAGTCTTCTAGAATATTCCGAGTTTTACTTGGATAGATTATTCTAAAAGATTTAATAGAATTAGATGGGAAATTAAATAAATAAAAATATTAATAATATTTAATTTTATTTTTGATATATTCGATTGACTTAATTTTCGAATTAAGTAACTTTTGGATTAATTGAAAATAAATAGATTTAAATATTAGAAATTAATATTCTCGTCACATGGAGCATTCAAGAACGAAGACTGAAGACTAGAAGATGCGTACGGATATGGAATAAAGCCATGATAGTCGGAAAATAATTTTCTAGCATTATTTTGACTATGTGATACTATGTGCTTTATTGCTTGTATGCATGCTATATGTGTTTATTTTATGCACTAGATAGCGTATCCCTTTATTATAAAAAAGCTAAGTGGGAGAGGGGATGGAAACATTCCCATGGTCTCCATTACTGTTCTCTTGGTGACTCTTATGGACTTTCGAAGTTCGTATAGACGAGTCATTGGAGGAGAATTCTTGTAATTCCTTTTACAAGAAACATTGATCGAGTTTATCAAACAATGCCTAATTTGTCTTTCTGAAACTGACTTCAAGTCGACTCATTCTCACCCCGGGGAGTGGAATGGAGCCAAAGCCACTTGGTCATGTGGATGACACAAATTAGAGACCTTCGTACCATTCTTTGATAGGTGGGTCGATTGTCTGCTCGGCTCCCTCATTTATGAGAGATAGGGTCGCTCGCATGGCGAATCACTGGTTAGAAACTTCGAGTTTCACTTATGATTCTCCGAGTCTTGATTTACAAAATCTAATGGATCTTGTAATTGGGAGTCAATTATAAAAGTCTCTTAGTGTAGTAAACGTCCACACCACGTGGCTTGCTGTGCTAATGGATTTTGGATTAATTGATGTAGACAGTTATAAGTGATTGTGAAGAGTTGTGAAATTATCGTAAACGTCCACACCACGTGGCTTGCGGTGATGTAGCAATTCCAAACGATTTACTTTAGTGCTGAGTAATGGTTTACACTTAGATACGCGTTATAGTATTCTTCCCCACGAAGTTACGCTATAATTGATGTATGACCAAAGAAAATCTAATTGCTAAATCATTTGGGTGGGTAAACGTCCACACCACGTGGCTTGCCTTACCTGATGGGATTTTAGATGTGATTAGTGATTTAATGATGTTATTCCAGGGAGATAACGTCGGATATTAAATTAATTGTTTGTTTAAATGTGCTTATAGGTTTAGAAAATTACTATGAATCCACTTGAGATGATACTTGAGGAATTTGACGCACTGGTTCCATACTGTGTTGAATGGAAAGAAGAGTTAGACATTGCTCAGACTGCAAAGGAGTACAAAGACGTACTCAGTGAAACTTGTCCTCCTGGACTCACCATTAACTCGACTGAGGATGAGAATTTTGACTTTGAAAAATGGGGTAGTGCTCGTTCATTAGCCATTAATCATGATGTCATGCTTAAACTCAAGTTGTTGTTTGGACATGATGGGGAGGCTAGAAAAGAGGCGATGAGGATACTCATAAAGATCTGTTACTTCGATGAAACACTTGATCATGTTTTTGAGATGATGGATCTTTTAGACGAGTTGAAACAATCGCAAGCTCTTATAGCCAAAGCCAAAGGTTTCGGACCTAAAGGCAAGGGAAAGGAGAAGAAGACAAGGAGGTCCGGTGGTCCTAAGGGACTTGGACCAAAGGGTGGGATAAAGAAGCCTTCTGGCAAATATCCCCAAGGGAAGCAGTCTGAGTACTGGGGGTCTACATCTTGTCCTCTCAAAGGTACGAATTTTTCTTTAGTCGTAAAAACATAGTCAGCGGTATTATCTACCAGAATTCTGGTGTGTAGATATGGAACCACTGACGGTATGTGCATTCTAAATGCAGGGGTTCCAGAAAACCCAGCGACTTAGAGAAGAAAAGTTCGAGTCCACATGGGCAAAGCTGTTGAGGAAGCAGCGGTTGCAGTGGAAGACATTTATCTATCTGTTTGATAGTTATAGGATTTCATTTCAGTTTGTTGCTTTGTACCTTTTATTTTAGAAAGAACTTTTGTTCTGGATTTCTATTATTAATGGATATTTTATTTCTTTAATCATTTGATGGTTTAGATAAGAAATAATGGCGATATCTATTCTGGTACATTAGATAGCAATATATGAATGATGAATCCTTAGTCTACCACAATGCAACAAACCGTTACATAAACTTGTTTTACTTATTAGATGTATTTCTTTATCAATCATTATACTTGTGAATTCTTAAACTTAGTAGTATTTATTCAAAAAAAGGGGATTCAAAAGGTCGAAATTGATTTATTCAATTATAGTTGGAGGAATGGACCTCCCGACCTAAGAATCAAATTTTGGAAGAAGATACAACGAAGTTAACCTTTCTGGATAAAGGATGGAGTTCGGACAAGTATTGAGAATGATCAAAGATGATATATGCAGACATATGTGTAATTAAAAAGGTGTAAGTAGTTTCCTTTAAGGAATACTCGAAGATGGATTAGACTACTTGTTGTGCCATAAAAGCGGAGTGTTTTTAACACAAAGCCATTATGGGGAACCCTAAAAGTATATCCATTAAAAGCCTACGACTTGTTCGCGGAGGCTATCACCTATCTAAATAACACATAGCATAAATCAGAGATTGAGATTAAATCTCAAACGACTACACCATACACTGAAGTGTAGACATGGTGTGTCAGGAATAAGAAATGGAATTCTAATAGTAAAGGGACAAGTTTGTTCGTAACCACCTATGTTCTGTGGATATTTCTGGATACAACGACATATTGCATGTGGTTGTAGAAAATCCTAGAAGAACAAATAATTGTATGTTCAATAGTACTACGAACCAGAAGGGTGTCTTCGCCCGGTTCTTAGAGGAAGACTATTAGATGAACTACAATGCCCTAACTGACAAAGTACTTTATAATGAGGAAAGAGAAGACTGAGAACCAGCCTAACCGAGTAGTAGTACACCACTAACTGCACCTGATGTTATTACTGTTATACACCGGAACACCATTGCAGTGGGAGGTTGTTAAGCAACCAGAGATGTTCATAAGACTGGAGGAGTTTTTAAACTCTGGATCTAGTAGACATGAAATCGATCCCTAGTTCTGCATAGGAGGCGGTACTAATTTAAATGTGCCTACTTGGATAGCAATAATTTATTATTGATAAAGGGGCGAGATCATTTAGAAGTACCAGCTTAGTAAATCCATTTATGGATTATCACAAAGCTGAAACTTGTGGAACATGCGAATTGATGAGATAGTCCATTATGGATTCATCAAGAGGCAAAGACAAGTTTGGTGTATGGGAGACGTAATGGAAACAAAGTGGTGTTTCTCGGAATTTTGTGCAGATAACACTTCATCGTTGGCAACAATGAAAAGGTGTTGTCAGACATAAAATAAAGGTTGTCTGAATAAATTGAGATATGAGATTAAGAAGAAGTTGGATCATGTTCTTAGAAATCTTTCGATCTCTAGATAAGAACATTTGTACTTCTCTTAAGATATCTTATACGATTAGGGTTTGTTTTAAACATGCACAATTATGAGAAAGGTTATTGCCTTTCAGGAACAGAATACATCTATCTAAGGTATGTGTCTTGAACACATGAAGGAGATAGATATAAACAAAGCAGATTCTTACACTTCGAGTGTAAAGGGCTTTGTAAATGCGGTGTTATAAAACAAGAACCTGATATCAACTATGCGGTTTGCGTAGTGGGAGGATATCAAAGTAATCTGGATAAGAGATATTCGAATGCTGTAAAAGTACTTGGGAGTACTGGATTACTAGCAAAATGAAATCTTCTTAGATTACAGTTTCTCAGATCCAAAAATCAGAGAAGGAACAGTGTAAGTCGATATCAGGCTATGTGTTCATTTTTTTAGAAGAGGTGGAACCTAAGGATGAAAGAGTGATAAGCATGATGCTTCTCAGACTCTATCATAAACCGAAAAGCAGCCTCAGAGGCAGCGGAAGTTTTTGGTTAGGTTCCGGAATGACCTCTGAACTTGGATATGATTCTTGGTTCACCAAAGGCTATGTACATAGCGGTGCATGGAGAACTAGAAGAAGTCATAAGTTCAAAAGGTGATGATAACACATAGAGCCAGTACCACCTGATACGAATCATCGTCAGAGAGACGACGCAGTAGTCACCAAGATAACTTCAGATCGGCGACCTAGATTGCTCATTCACATAATACTTCTGGGAAGTATAACTTAAGCACGTGATGAGTATGGAAGTCGGGAGTTTGGAGGAAATGACTAGACCTTAGTACAAGTGGGAGATTGTTGGAGTTGTGTACTTAATGTCTAGATTTAAGTACCGGTAAACTCCCTGTCATAGCATTTAACCTATTTAATTAATAAACAATTATTTGCAATTAATTACTATTAATTAATTATGCAAAAAATATAGTCCTAGATTTTATACGTTGTAGTTAGTATGGTGCGCATGGGCGCACAGAAGATCATACTATCGGTTACTCGTATTTAATCGAACAGTTGCTCACGACCTAGATGGACATGGACCAATCCATCGGTATAGTCGTTGTGTGAGAGAGAAAATAATTTATCTTAATTATTTTATCACACTTGTACACTTGGTGTATTGGGCGGATCGCTTGAGATTTATTGATTAGGATTGTCTTGGATAATCAATTTAAATCTCAGAGTATTTTATTCTTAATCCCCGATATTATTGCGGGTGTGTATATTTAATATAAGTGACTTTGATTTTCCAAAGGAATTAACCGATTTAATTATTGGGTTAATTACCGGTTAAGTTGGGTCACTATATTTTATATACGACATGCCGTGAATACTTGACGGGAAAGTGTATCCCGTAAGGGTTAATAATATCCACGAGATGAGTTCATAAGGAATTGTTATGTAAACCCTGCAGGTGGATTTAATCCGCATAATAATTAATGTTGAACGGTACTATTCTCGGATATAAGAGATGAGTAATATTTATTGAGCAATAAATAAATTTATTCATGGATATTTAAATCTTAAATACACGGAATAAATAATACTACCGGAGAAATATTATTTGATATAATATGGATTAATATTGGGAGTGCAATTTTATTTATATAGTGGAAAATAAATAAAATTTAATATTGATAGGGATTAATGGATTTGGGTTGGACCCAATTTAATATTCAATATTTAGAAGCCCAATATTTAGTCTCCTTATGATCCCCTACGTAGCCTATATAAGCACTACATGGTCTTCACTTTTCACAACCTAAGATACGCCAATCATAAAGTCTTGAAGAGTGAAGGAGATCCATAGGAGTTCGATAGATCGTCGCCCACACGACGTTCGGACGAGGTGCAAGGAATACGTGGGAAGATCGCAAGGTCATCAACGCGTTAATTCGTTTCTCCGTACAACGAATCGAAGGTAATAAATCATAAACCCTCTTTTATAATTTTGTGTGAATTGATTGTAGCGTATACATGAACACACGATCCGGTAAACGTACGAACTTCGGGGACGGGGATTCGAGATCCCCGGCGTAGGTCGAGAAAAACCCTCGACGGGATCGAGGGTGGCGGCCGAACCCTAGGGTTCGACCGCCGGCGCGCGGACAAGGGATGAGCCCCGGCTGGACGCCGGGGCGTGGGGTCGACTTCGGGTCGACCACCGGGGTTCGCCGTGGGCTGGTGCCACGGCGGGTGAACCCCAGCCCCTTGACCGGCGGCGTCGCGCGGAGAAGCCCTCGGCTGGAGCCGAGGGGCGATCGAGCCCGTGAGCTCGATCGCGGGTATGCTACGGGGTCACCCGTAGCTGCCCTGTATGTGCTACGGGTCCGCCCGTAGCGGGCGTACAGGGCTGAACCCCTCCGCGAGCAGCGAGTCGTGGACTCGCTGCGGGGCTGCTACGAGCAGCCCCGGGGATGCCTCGCGCATCCCCAGCGATCATCATGGAGATGATCGCGAGCCCCGTGCGGGGGCTCGGCTGGGCGCTCGCGGCCTTCGGGCCTCGCTGGGTGTTCGGTCGGGCCCCGGCTCGTGCGGTGGTTCGCGTTCGGATCTCCGGCGATGAAGGACTTCGGTCGGGTTATTATTTTCCGCAAATTTTAATAGCCCGGGATATCGATTTCCAACAGTCTGAACGTCGTGTGGGCGACGATCTATCGAACACCTTATGGATCTCCTTCACTCTTCAAGACTTTATTGTTGGCGTAACTTAACTTGTGAAAAGTGAAGACCATGTAGTGCTTATATAGGCTACGTAGGGGATCATAAGGAGAATAAATATTGGGCTTCTAATATTGAAAATTAAATTGGGTCCAACCCAAATCCATTAATTCTTATCAATATTAATTTTATTTATTTTCCACTATATAAATAAAATTGCACTCCCAATATTATTCCATATTATATCAAATAATATTTCTCCATCTTAGTATTATTTATTCCGTGTATTTAAGATTTAAATATCCATGAATAAATTTATTTATTGCTCAATAAATATTATTCATTTCTTATATCCGAGAATAGTACCGTTCAACTTTAATTATTATGCGGATTAAATCCACCTGCAGGGTTTACATAATAATTCCTTATGAACTCATCTCGGGGATGTTATCAACCCTTACGGGATACACTTTCCCGTCAAGTATTCACGGCATGTCGTATATAAAATATAGTGACCCAACTTAACCGGTAATTAACCCAATAATTAAATCGGTTAATTCCTTTGGAAAATCAAAGTCACTCATATTAAATATACACACCCGCAATAATATCGGGGATTAAGAATAAAATACTCTGAGATTTAAATTGATTATCCAAGGCAATCCTAATCAATAAATCTCAAGCGATCCGCCCAATACACCAAGTGTACAAGTGTGATAAAATAATTAAGATAAATTATTTTCTCTCTCACACAACGACTATACCGATGGATTGGTCCGTGTCCATCTAGGTCGTGAGCAACTGTTCGATTAAATACGAGTAACCGATAGTATGATCTTCTGTGTGGGCCCGACACACCATACTAACTACAACGTATAAAATCCAGGACTATATTTTGCATAATTAATTAATAATAATTAATTGCAAATAATTGTTTATTAATTAAATAGGTTAAATGCTATGACAGGGAGTTTACCGGTACTTAAATCTAGACATTAAGTACACAACTCCAACAATCTCCCACTTGTACTAAGGTCTAGTCATTTCCTCCAAACTCCCGACTTCCATACTCATCACGTGCTTAAGTTATACTTCCCAGAAGTGTTATGTGAATGAGCAATCTAGGTCGCCGATCTGAAGTTATCTTGGTGACTACTGCGTCGTCTCTCTGACGATGATTTGTATCAGGTGGTACTGGCTCTATGTGTTATCATCACTTTTTGAACTTATGACTTCTTCCAGTTCTCCATGCACCGCTATATATATAGCCTTTGGTGAACCAAGAATCATATCCAAGTTCAGAGGTCATTCCGGAACCTAATCAAAACTTCCGCTGCCTCTGAGGCTGCTATTCGGTTTATGATAGAGTCCGAGAAGCTTCACGCTTATCACTCTTTCTTCCTTAGGTTCCACCTCTTCTAAAAGTGAACACATAGCCTGATATCGACTTACACTGGTCCTTCTCTGATTTTTGGATCTGAGAAACTGTAATCTAAGAAGATTTCGTTTTGCTAGTTATCCAGTACTTCCAAGTACTTTTACAGCATTCGAATATCTCTTATCCAGATTACTTTGATATCCTCCCACTACGCAAACCGCATAGTTGATATCAGGTTCTTGTTTTATAACACCGCATTTACAAAGCCCTTTACACTCGAAGTGTAAGAATCTGCTTTGTTTATATCTATCTCCTTCATGTGTCCAAGACACATACCTTAGATAGATGCATTCTGTTCTCGAAAGGCAATAACCTTTCTCAGAATTGTGTATGTTTAAAAACAAACCATAATCGTATAAGATATCTAAAGAGAAGCACAAATGTTCTTATCTAGAGATCGAAAGATTTCTAAGAACATGATCCAACTTCATCTTAATCTTATATCTCGATTTATTTAGACAACCTCTATTTTATGTCTGACAACGCTTTTACATTGTTGCCAATGATGAAGTGTTATCTACACAAAATTCCGAGAAACACCACTTTGTTTCCATTACGTATCCAATACACCAAACTTGTTTTTGCCTCGCAAGTTCACAAGTTTCAGCTTTGTGGTAATCCATAAATGGATTTACTAAGCTTGTACCTCTGAATGATCAAGTAGGCACATTTAAATTAGTACTGCCTCCTATGCAGAACTAGGGATCGATTTCATGTCTACTAGATCCAGAGTTTAAAACTCCTCCAGTCTTATGAACATCTCCGGTCGCTTAACAACCTCCCACTGCAATGGCGTTCCGGTGTATAACAGTAATAATATTAGGTGCAGTTAGTGGTGTACTACTACTCGGTTAGGCTGGTTCTCAGTCTTCTCTTTCCTCATTATAAAGTACTTTGTCAGTTAGGGCATTGTAGTTCATCTAACAGTCTTTCTCTAAGAACCGGGCGAAGACACCCTTCTGGTTCGTAATACTATTGAA
The DNA here is from genome assembly GCA_954870475.1 of Euphrasia confusa. NCBI lineage: Eukaryota > Viridiplantae > Streptophyta > Magnoliopsida > Lamiales > Orobanchaceae > Euphrasia > Euphrasia confusa. The sequence continues at coordinate 17,236,640 of OX940967.1, forward strand.
CATACAATTACTTGTTCTTCTAGGATATTCTACAACTACATTGAAAGTGTCGTTGTGTCCAGAAATATCCATAGAACATAGGTAGTTCCGAACAAACTTGTCCTTTTACTATTAGAATCTCATCTCTTATTTCTGACACACCATATCCACACAACAGTGTATGGTGTAGTCGCTTGAGACTTAATCTCAACCTTTGATTTATGCTATGTGTTGTCTAGATAGGTGATAGCCTCCGCGAACAAGTCGCAGGCTCCTAATGGATATACTTTGAAGGATCCCCATAATAGCTTTGTGTTGAAAACACTCCGCCTTTATGGCACATCAAGTATTCTAATCCATCTTCGAGTATTCTTGAAAGAATGACTCGTACCTTCTCTAATTACACATACGGCATTAATCATAAATCATTTCCTATACTTGTCCGAATTCCATCCTTCATCCAGAAAGGTTAACTCAGTTGTATCATCTTTCAAGATCGATTCTTAGGTCGGGAGGTCCATTCCTCCAACTATAATTGATCAAATCAATTTCGACCTTTTGAATCCCTTTTGAATAGATACTACCAAGTTCAAGAATTCACAAGTATAATGATTAATAAGAGAAATACATCTAATAAGTAAAACAAGTTATACATAACGGTTTGTTGCATCGTGGTAGACTAAGGATTCATCATTCATATATTGCTATCTAATGTACCAGAATAGATATTGCCATTATTTCTTATCTAAACCATCAAATGATTAAAGAAATAAAATATCCATTAATGATAGAAATCCAGAACAAAAGTTCTTTCTAAAATAAAAGGTACAAAGCAACAAACTTGAAATGAAATCCTATAACTATCAAACAGATAGATAAATGTCTTCCACTGCAACCGCTGCTTCCTTAACAGCTTTGCCCATGTGGACTCGAACTCTTCTTATCTAAGTCGCTGGGTTTTCTGGAACCCCTGCATTTAGAATGCACATACCGTCAGTGGTTCCATATCTACACACCAGAATTCTGGTAGATAATACCGCTGACTATGTTTTACGACTAAAGAAAAAATTCGTACCTTTGAGAGGACAAGATGTAGACCCCCAGTACTCAGACTGCTTCCCTTGGGGATGTTTGCCAGAAGGCTTCTTTATCCCACCCTTTGGTCCAAGTCCCTTAGGACCACCGGACCCCCTTGTCTTCTTCTCCTTTCCTTTGCCTTTAGGTCCAAAACCTTTGGCTTTGGCTATAAGAGCTTGCGATTGTTTCAACTCGTCCAAAAGATCCATCATCTCAAAAACATGATCAAGTGTTTCATCGAAGTAACAGATCTTTACGAGTATCCTCATCGCCTCTTTTCTAGCCTCCCCATCATGTCCAAACAACAACTTGAGTTTAAGCATGACATCATGATTAATGGCTAATGAACGAGCATTATCCCATTTTTCAAAGTCAAAAATCTCATCCTCAGTCGAGTTAATGGTGAGTCCAGGAGGACAAGTTTCACTGAGTACGTCTTTGTACTCCTTTGCAGTCTGAGCAATGTCTAACTCTTCTTTCCATTCAACACAGTGTGGAACCAGTGCGTCAAATTCCTCAAGTATTATCTCAAGTGGATTCATAGCAATTCTCTAAATCTATAAGCACATTTAAACAAACAATTAATTTAATATCCGACATTATTTCCCTGGAATAATATCATTAAATCACTAATTACATCTAAAATCCCATCAGGTAAGGGAAGCCACGTTTGTGTGGACGTTTACCCACCCAAATGATTTAGCAATTAGATTTGCTTTGGTCGTACATCATTATAGCGTTACTTCGTTGGGAAGAATACTATAAAGCGTACCTAAGTGTAAACCATTACTCAATACTAAGGCGAATCGTTTAGAATTGTTATGTCACCGCAAGCCACGTTCGTGTGGACGTTTACGATAACTCGCAATCCCTCACAATCTCCTATAACTGTCTACATCAATTATTCTAAAATCCCATTCAGCATAGCAAGCCACGTTCGTGTGGACGTTTACTATACCAAAAAGATTTATATAATTGAGATCCAATTACTTGATCCATTTGATTTTGTAAATCAAGACGCGGAGAATCATAAGTGAAACTCGAAGTTTCTAACCAGTGATTCACCATGCGAACGACCCTATCTCTCATAAATGAGGGAGCCGAGCAGACAATCGACCCACCTATCAAAGAATGGTACGAAGGTCTCTAATTTGCGTCATCCACATGACCAAGTGGCTTTGGCTCCATTCCACTCCCCGGGGTGAGAATGAGTCGACTTGAAGTCAGTTTCAGAAAGACAAATTAGGCATTGTTTGATAAACTCGATCAATGTTTCTTGTAAAAGGAATTACAAGAATTCTCCTCCAATGACTCGTCTATACGAACTTCAAAAGTCCGTAAGAGTCACCAAGAGAACAGTAATGGAGACCATGGGAATGTTTCCATCCCCTCTCCCACTTAGCTTTTTATAACAAAGGGATACGCTATCTAGTGCATAAAATAAACACATATAGCATGCATACAAGCAATAAAGCACATAGATCACATAGTCAAAATAATGCTAGAAAAATTATTTTTCCGACTATCATGGCTTTGTCGCATCTCCGTACGCATCTTCTAGTCTTCAGTCTTCGTTCTTGAATGCTCCATGTGACGAGAATATTAATCTCTAATATTTAAGTCTATTTATTTTTAATTAATCCAAAAGTTACTTAATTCGAAAATTAAGTCAATTGAATATATCAAAAATAAAATTAAATATTATTAATATTTTTATTTATTTTCCTATCTAATTCTATTAAATCTCTAGAATAATCTATCCAAGTGAAACTTGGAATATTCTAGAAGACATCTATAATAGAATAAGGAAATAAAATAAATTTAGGACTCTTCTACTTTCCATTATCAATTAATTTCCATCTAATGAAAATTCCCAAGAGTAGGAATAATCAAATAGGAAATAAATTAATACTAAATTAATTAAATTCTTAATCCATGAATATCTCCATAAAGGAAATAAAACAAATAGGAATAAAATTAATTCAATTAATTCTTTTCCTAATCCATGAGAATTTCCTAAAAGGAAGATACTCAAATAGGAAAGTCGAATTAATTTAGGAAAGTCGGATTATGGTAGGAGTAGCACGGGTTGGGAGTCCCCGCACCACCCCCACCACCATGATCGGCCGGCCACCGGAGGGGATCACCGCCGCCGCCTCTCCAGCCGGCCAGCCACCACCAACGCCGGCGGCAGCCCATGGCTGAGGGGCGATCGGCCCCCTTCCTCGCGGTCGATCGCGAGGGTCGATCATGGGGTTGATCGTCCCTCTTGTCCATCGTCTTCTTCGTCACATCTTCTTCGTCTTCCGGCGATCGTCTCAACATCGAACCAACGTAATTAAAATTACAAGAATTTAAATTACACTATCCGGTATCGATTCTATACATGAAATCGACCCTATACATTATCCGGAAAAATAAAGAACGTAATAATAAATCCTAAATTCGGTCAACCCCCGAATTTTTACTATTACAAACATTCATCCACACAAAACGAATCTCGACATGTCCGAGAGTTTAATCATGATAATTAATTAAAGAAAACAATAATTAAATCCAACCATGATAGCCGGAAATCCTGCAAGGTAGAACAATAATCGAGCATATACATGAACACGAAACCAAACGCTCTGATACCAATTGTTGGAAAACGATATCCCGGATTACCAAAATATGCGGAAACCGATAATCCGATCGAAATCCCATCGCCGGAATTACGCGAACCACCTTACGTCGACGGAGCTCGACTTGAGCATCACCGCCGCGGGATGAAACCCCGCGGCTAGAAAACCCTAGCCGAGCCCCCCCCGCCGCGAGGGGCTCGCGATCGCACGCCGCGATCGCCGGGGCTGCCCAGCAGCCCCCGGTGGTGAGTCCGGCGACTCACCACCATCGCCGGAGGAGGGGCGGTCAGCCCCCAGCTGACCCGCCGCGGCTCCAGCCGCGGCTTTCCCCGCGATCGACCTCGCGGTCGATCGCATGCCCCGGCTCCAGCCGGGGCTCCTCCGTTGCGCCTGGCCGCCGGTCAAGGGCTGGGGGGGACCAGCTGCCGTGGCACCAGCCCACGGCGGTCTCCCCGCGATCGACCCATGGTCGACCGCTTGCCCCGGCGTCCAGCCGGGGCTCCCTCGTCCGCGCGCCGCGATCGAACCCTAGGGTTCGATCGCCCCCTCGGCTTCAAGCCGAGGGTTCTCTCGATCTTCGCCGGGGATCTCGAATCCCCGTCCCCGAAGTTCGTACGTTCATCCGGATCGTGTGTTCATGTATATACTACAATTAATCACACAAAATCATAGAAGAGGGTTTATGATTTATTACCTTCGATTCGTTGTACGGAGAAACGAATTAACGCGTTGATGACCTTGCGATCTTCCCACGTATTCTTTGCACCTTGTCCGAACGTCGTGTGGGCGACGATCTATCGAACACCTTATGGATCTCCTTCACTCTTCAATACTTTATTGTTGGCGTAACTTAACTTGTGAAAAGTGAAGACCATGTAGTGCTTATATAGGCTACGTAGGGGATCATAAGGAGAATAAATATTGGGCTTCTAATATTGAAAATTAAATTGGGTCCAACCCAAATCCATTAATTCTTATCAATATTAATTTTATTTATTTTCCACTATATAAATAAAATTGCACTCCCAATATTATTCCATATTATATCAAATTATATTTCTCCATCTTAGTATTATTTATTCCGTGTATTTAAGATTTAAATATCCATGAATAAATTTATTTATTGCTCAATAAATATTATTCATTTCTTATATCCGAGAATAGTACCGTTCAACTTTAATTATTATGCGGATTAAATCCACCTGCAGGGTTTACATAATAATTCCTTATGAACTCATCTCGGGGATATTATCAACCCTTACGGGATACACTTTCCCGTCAAGTATTCACGGCATGTCGTATATAAAATATAGTGACCCAACTTAACCGGTAATTAACCCAATAATTAAATCGGTTAATTCCTTTGGAAAATCAAAGTCACTCATATTAAATATACACACCCGCAATAATATCGGGGATTAAGAATAAAATACTCTGAGATTTAAATTGATTATCCAAGGCAATCCTAATCAATAAATCTCAAGCGATCCGCCCAATACACCAAGTGTACAAGTGTGATAAAATAATTAAGATAAATTATTTTCTCTCTCACACAACGACTATACCGATGGATTGGTCCGTGTCCATCTAGGTCGTGAGCAACTGTTCGATTAAATACGAGTAACCGATAGTATGATCTTCTGTGTGGGCCCGACACACCATACTAACTACAACGTATAAAATCCAGGACTATATTTTGCATAATTAATTAATAATAATTAATTGCAAATAATTGTTTATTAATTAAATAGGTTAAATGCTATGACAGGGAGTTTACCGGTACTTAAATCTAGACATTAAGTACACAACTCCAACAACAAGGAGGGTTGCCGATTGGACAAAATGATAGAATTACATATGATAATTCTTTACAAAAGACAGAGGGACCTCAGGGGTGATGGAGTTGTATTCTAAATGTCTAGTTTAGTGCAAATACGGAACTCCTTATCTATACCTTAATTCGATATATGATTCAAGCATAATTGCACTTTATGCAATAGTCCTAGATATATACGTTGTAGACAGTATGGCGTGAGGAGACACGCGGAAGATCATACTGTCGGTTACTCGTATACTATCAAACAGTAGCTCACGACTTAGATGGACAGGGACAATCCATCGGTACGTCGTTGTGTGACTGGTAGATAGTCGGTCTTGACTATCATGTCATACTCGTACACTTGGTGTATTGAGCAGGACCACGGGAGGGCGTTCGATTTATACTAATCGACGTAATCGAACCAGACCTCAGAATTACGGATATACGAATTCCTAATCCCTATATAATTATAGGTGCGTGTGTCCAATTCTCGGTTCTTTAACTTGCCAATGAGTGAGACTAATTGATTAGTCGAGATACTCGGTAAATTGGGAATCGGAATTGTACACACGGCATGCTATAGATTATAGACAGGAAACCGTGTCCCGTTTATCGGGTTGATGACGTCCCCGAGATGAGCTCATAAAGTTTATCATGTAAACCCTGCAGGTGGATTTGTTCCACATGATAATAAGGATGAGTGGTACTAGTCTCGGATAATAAGAAACGAATTAATTTAATTATTAGTAATTAAATAAATTCGTGGACGTTCGATATCTTAAACACGAGGAAAGTCGTATATGTAATTTCGGCGGATTTATTATTGTTGAAATAATATTAAAATTAATTTCGGGAATTCAATTATTATTTTATAGTGGAGTTAATAATAATTAAAATTGAAATTAATTAATTAAGGAATTGCTTTTACGTATTCCAAGTTAATTAATATTTCAATTTAGCCCTTAATTAATTTATCCTAAGGTCCCTAACGTAACTCTATATAAACCCCCTCCCTTACTCTCCTAAGACCTAACTTTCGCCGCAACTTTCATTTTTCATCAGAGAATAATTAATTGCTTAGCGCAATAATATTTTTCTCTGTGTAAAAAATAAAGTTAACGCAATTAAATTTTTATTCTCTCATTGAGAATACTCATACGCTGGTCTTGGAAAGGAGAGTACAGACGGGAGAACTCCAGCGGATCGTTGCCCACACAACGGTTGGAGACGGGATCTGAGGCATACGTTAGAAGCATCTAAGGTCTCAACAATCGACCGAGAAGGTATGAGATCGGAACTTTTAATTCCGCAATTATTCGATCTTAATTTTATCTCGTTGAACATACATGAACGTAGATCGGTTCCCGTGGCTTGGATGTGATATTCTCGGACTGCTGGGAGGTTTCTGACCTCCGGCGTGGCAGTCGGATCGAGAAAATCGCGTCGGAACAGCCGGAACGGGCGAACGGGGTCGCTGTTCGCAGCAGGCAGGCGCCCGCCTGAGGGGCAAGCGCCCGCTCGCGACAGGCAGCAGGCGCTCGCCTGGGCCGCAGGCGCTCGCTTGCCTCGCTGCGCGAGCGCTCGCCTGGTAGGCAAGCGGTCGCTTGCTCCGGGCAGATCGCGAGCCGCGGCTTCGGCTGCGGCGGACGCGCGATCTCTTGGGCGGGCGGCCATGGCTGTCTAAGGGTGACCTCCAGAAGTCGATTGGGGACGTCCGGATGTTCGATGGTTCCAACGGACGTGTCCCGGGTAGTCGATTTCCAACAAATGGTATCAGAGACGGTTTTGTTCGTTCTTTGTATTGTTTGCGAGTTTTGCCTTGCAGGTTGAACCCGATTATTATGGCCAATTTATTTTTGATATTTTGTGCTGTATGTATGTGGTTTTGATTAAACTCTCGGGCTTGTCGAGATCGTTTTATTTTTGGAAAGTTGCTTGTTTGTAATAGATAAAAACGACGGGTTGAGTCATTAGGTTTATTTATTTATTTCGTCGTTTCCGGGCATGTATAGGGTCGATCACCTTGTATAGGATCGATGCCGGATTTAGTAGATTTATTCTTGTAATTGTTCTTACTAATTTTGGTGGATCGAGACGAGACCAAAACCCGGATAAACGAGGATCGAGGAGGGCGAACCGGCAACGGGCAGCCATCGAACACACCCCGTGTTCGCGACGGGCAGCAGCGGGGCTGGGGTTCGTTCGACCCCACGGACGACTCAACGAGGCTCGAGACGAGGCTCCAGTGGGAGGAGTTCATCTCCTGACCCTCGAGCGAGTCGGTGGTGGACCGAGATCGAGACGAGCAACGAGATGAAGTTCCAAGAGACGTGCATTGGAGAATACTTAAGGCCATAATAATCGGGGCCACGTTAAATGCCTTTTACGTGTTTTACGTGCTTTTATTATGCTTAATTATTTTATGCATGTTATCCCTCAATCGTAAAATACTAAGTGGGAGAGGGATTGGAAACAATCCCGCGGTCTCCATTCTCTGTTTTGAATGTGATGTGTATTGACTTACGAGTTGGCTTTAGTGTCATCCTCCCTATCGGATAAAGTCGATACACGGATATCACTGGATCAAAATTCGAATTCAATTCCACTTATAAAAATCGAACAATTATATTTTTCAAAAGCAAGTGCCTAATCTGTCTTTCAAAGACTAAGTTCAACTCGACTCATTCTCACCCCGGGGAGTGGAATGGAGCCAAAGCGCTTGCTTATGTCGATGACACAGATTAGAGACATTCGAGTCATTCGATGACTAGATCGATTGTCTGGTTGGCTCCCTCACCTAGTGAGAGATAGGGCTCAATTGCATGATTGATCGCTGGTTAGAAACTTCGAGTTTCACTTACGAGATATCAAGCTTTGATTAATAAATTGTGAAATTTAATAAATGTAAGAATCAATTAACAAAGTTGTTTGTTTTAGTAAACGTCCACACTATCGTGGCTTGCTGAATGGAAACGGTACTTTGGGTTAATTAAGATTCTATGACATTTAAATAAGTGAGATTTAATTAATAAAGTTGTTTGTTTTAGTAAACGTCCACAAGAACGTGGCTTGCTAAATGGGAACGGAACTTTGGGATTAATTGAGGCTCGACAATTATAGAAAGTCGTGGAGGACCGCATGTCAACGTAAACGTCCACAAGAACGTGGCTTGCGGTGGGCATGTAGTTCCCGAGCGGTGGACTTAGTACTGAGAAATGGTATACACTTAGGTACGCTTTATAGTATCCTCCCCATCGGAGTCACTGCTATAATGATATACGACCGAAGTGAAATCCAATCATAAAATCATTTGGACTGGTAAACGTCCACAAGAACGTGGCTTGCTATGTCTGATGGGATTTTGGAAATGATTGGTAGTTTAATGATATCACTTGAGGGAAATGATATCGAATTAAACTCATTGTTTGTTTTATATGGTATTATTCCCATTAAAAGTCAACAAACTCACTGAACTTGATTGTATGGATTGGAAAAGAAACTTGGACATTGTCCTAACTGCAGAGGAGTATAAATATGTACTCCAAGTCAATTGACCTGCTGAACCAAATGATGTTTCCACTACTGAGGAAAAGGAAGCTCATTGGAAATGGATCAAGGCTATGAGATGACGCGGAGCAACATTATGACTTTCATGTCAAATGTGCTGTGACATCAAGATCATGCCATGACCATTACCTATGATATGATGCTTAACCTCAAGAAGTTTTTGGTTATCAGGACAGGACAGCCGGGAAAAATGAAATGAGGCAACTCATGACGGCCATCATGTCGGAAAGAACGCCCGTGAGGGATCACGTTCTTAGGATGATGTGCTATCTGAATGAGATAGAGATTCTAGGATCAGTTATCGATGGGGTAACCCACGTCGATATTGTGCTCCAGTCTCTGCCGAGAAGTTTTGAGCAGTTCCGCTTGAACTATAACATGAATAAGAGGTCTTACTCATTGGCGGAACTCCTGATTGAACTTCAAGCGGCTGAGGGAATCACTAAGGGCTCTCAAGCACTAGTGGTTGAGAAATTGGCTTTTCCTAGGCCTCCGGGCGGCAAAAGGAAGAAGAAGCAAATACGGAAACCCAGTGTGCCTAATATATCTGGACCACAGAATGGGACATGCAAGCCCAAGGGGCAAGTGCTTCCGTTGTAAGCAGTCTGGATACTGGGAGTTTTAATTGTCCTCTCAAGCAACAAGAAGTTGACTTTTCCTTAGTCACCGAAACATGTTTAGTGGTAGTATCTGCCAGTACCTGGTGTGTGGATACGGGAACCACTAATCATGTCTGCACTTAATGCGGGGGTTCTAGGAAACCCGGAGACTTAGAAAGGAAGAAGTTATAACCTACATGGGCAATACTGTTAAGGTAACAGCCGTTGCAGTGGGAGATGTTAAATGTTTTAACGGAAGGATTTTTAGTTTTAACAAAATGTCTTTATGTGCCGGCATTTAGAAAGAAATTTCATTTCGGATTTCTAAATTGGCTTAGAATGGATATTCCGTTTCTTTGGATGGTTTCATACCTATCAGAGTAGGAAACGGGGATATTATCTATTCTGGTACATTTATATACAATTTAATACTAAATCCATGTTCTTCCACGATGCAACACACCGGAGCTAATAACACATTGTCAAAACCCAATAAGAGTAAAGATCCTTCTAGGATGAATCAAATGTACTTATGGAATCTTAGGATAGATCATTTTAGGTTGAGTACGATTCAAAGGGTGAAAGCTGATGGACCACTCAGCTAGGTTGAAGGAAAGGACTTTCCAACCTTCGAATCATACTTGGAAGTTTAAATGACCAGGCAAACCTTTACGGTTAAAGGGAAAAAGATCCAAGAAAGTACTAGAGTTGATTCGCTCTGATATATGCAGACCTCTTTGAGGAGTAAGGCATACTTATCAGAAAATGGGATTAACTCCCGACAGACTACACCATTTATGCCTCGGCAAAATAATGTGTTGTAAAGAAGGAATAGGACTCTTATAGATATGGGAAAGTAGAAAATGAGTTATTCGGAGTTACCTAATTCGTTTTTGGGATATGGCTTGGAAACAGCGGCGTTTATCCTGAACTTGATTCCTTTGAAAACTTGTACAGATATTCGGCTGTTTATAGGATACCCTAAGAAAACGAATTGAGATATGCAATATAGTCCAAAGGACCAGATGTTCATTTATTGCATCAATGTTCGGTTCTTAGACATGGACTATATATATGCAATATCACAAACCCAAGAGTAGGGTAATACTTAATGTGCTTAGAGGGACTGATCAAAACTTAGAACCAGCCTAACTGAGTAGTTCACTACTGTAATCTTTATCCACTAAAGACACACCGGAGCGTCGTCGTAGTGGGAGGGTTGTTAGACAACCTGGTAGGTTCATGTTTATAGGAAAGTCTTCGGACTTGTTACCTGGAGAACATGAAGCCGAACCCTGGATCTATGACGAGACGCTGAAAGATCAAGATGCTCAGTCGTGGCAAAAGTCGATCCGGATTCTTTTGTCTTCACATGGAAGATGGAAGTCAAGACAGATTTCCTAAATCGAAGTCTTGACGGGGCCATCTGTGTGGGACAGCCAGAGAGATACATCGAAAAGAGCCAAGAGCATTTAGTAAGCAAGCTTAATCGATCTTTGGATTGAAGGAAGCTTCAAAGATCTTAGACACATGTGGATCTATGAGAAAATCCATTTTATGGATTCTTTCAAGGCATGTTTGGGTCCTGTGTGTAATAAAGAAGTGACGGAAAAGATGTGGTGTTTTCTCATTCTTTATGTAGACGACATCCTTCTAAATTGGCAACAATATGAAAGATGTTATCGGACATAAAGGGATGGTTGTCCGAGTAATTCAATGTAAGAGACTTAGGAGAAGTCAGGAATGTTCTTGGGATCAAAGTATTAAATGATCGCCAGAAAAGAACATAGAACTTATCTCGAGCCTCATACATAAATACAATTCTTACTCGTTGCAGCTTACAGAATTCCAAGAAAGGTCTTCGCCTTTTAGATGTGGAATTCATCTATCTAAAGTTTTGTGTCCGACACAATAAAGGAGATAGATGAAGAGTAAGCAGTTCCCTGCACCTTAATGGTGGGAAGCTTAATGTATGTAATGCTATGCACGAGACTGATATCTGCTATGCCGTGGGCATGGTGGTGAGATATCATAGTAATCCTGGAAAGGATCACTCGACTGATGTAAAGAACATGTTTAGGCTCCTGTAGAGGACCAGGAATTATGTTCTGAGTTACAAAGCAGTCAAGTTGTTTCTTTTGGATTACATAGAATTGGATTACCAAATCAAACAGGGATAGTCGAAAGTCGAAGTCAGGCTATGTGTTCTCACTGTGAAGTGGAGCAGTCACATGGAAGAATGTAAAGCAGCGATGCATTACGGACTTTACCATGGAAACTGAAAGGATAACGGCCTGTGAGGCAATTAAAAGGTCAGTGTGGCTCCAGAACTTCCTAAGAGACTTAGATGTGGTTTCTAGTTCACCCAAAGCTATTTTGAATAGCGGTATTGGCAAACTTGAAATGCCACGAGTCCACAGTGGGAGATAACATGTAGAGCGCAAGTACCACCTGATTCGAGAGATCGTCTAGTAAGACGATGCAGTTGTCACCTAGATAGCATCGAGAGGATTGCCTGGTAAAACCATTCACAGAAGCTCTTCCAGCGGAAGCGTTGGGTAGGCGTGATAAGGTTATGGGAATCTGATGTTTGGTAGAGGGCGACTAGACTTTTAGTATAAGTGGGAGATTGATGGAGTTGTATTCTAAATGTCTAGTTTAGTGCAAATACGGAACTCCTTATCAATACCTTAATTCGATATATGATTCAAGCATAATTGCACTTTGTGCAATAGTCCTAGATATATACGTTGTAGACAGTATGGCGTGAGGAGACACGCGGAAGATCATACTGTCGGTTACTCGTATACTATCAAACAGTAGCTCACGACTTAGATGGACAGGGACAATCCATCGGTACGTCGTTGTGTGACTGGTAGATAGTCGGTCTTGACTATCATGTCATACTCGTACACTTGGTGTATTGAGCAGGACCACGGGAGGGCGTTCGATTTATACTAATCGACGTAATCGAACCAGACCTCAGAATTACGGATATACGAATTCCTAATCCCTATATAATTATAGGTGCGTGTGTCCAATTCTCGGTTCTTTAACTTGCCAATGAGTGAGACTAATTGATTAGTCGAGATACTCGGTAAATTGGGAATCGGAATTGTACACACGGCATGCTATAGATTATAGACAGGAAACTGTGTCCCGTTTATCGGGTTGATGACGTCCCCGAGATGAGCTCATAAAGTTTATCATGTAAACCCTGCAGGTGGATTTGTTCCACATGATAATAAGGATGAGTGGTACTAGTCTCGGATAATAAGAAACGAATTAATTTAATTATTAGTAATTAAATAAATTCGTGGACGTTCGATATCTTAAACACGGGGAAAGTCGTATATGTAATTTCGGCGGATTTATTATTGTTGAAATAATATTAAAATTAATTTCGGGAATTCAATTATTATTTTATAGTGGAGTTAATAATAATTAAAATTGAAATTAATTAATTAAGGAATTGCTTTTACGTATTCCAAGTTAATTAATATTTCAATTTAGCCCTTAATTAATTTATCCTAAGGTCCCTAACGTAACTCTATATAAACCCCCTCCCTTACTCTCCTAAGACCTAACTTTCGCCGCAACTTTCATTTTTCATCAGAGAATAATTAATTGCTTAGCGCAATAATATTTTTCTCTGTGTAAAAAATAAAGTTAACGCAATTAAATTTTTATTCTCTCATTGAGAATAATCATACGCTGGTCTTGGAAAGGAGAGTACAGACGGGAGAACTCCAGCGGATCGTTGCCCACACAACGGTTGGAGACGGGATCTGAGGCATACGTTAGAAGCATCTAAGGTCTCAACAATCGACCGAGAAGGTATGAGATCGGAACTTTTAATTCCGCAATTATTCGATCTCAATTTATCTCGTTGAACATACATGAACGTAGATCGGTTCCCGTGGCTTGGATGTGATATTCTCGGACTGCTGGGAGGTTTCTGACCTCCAGCGTGGCAGTCGGATCGAGAAAATCGCGTCGGAACAGCCGGAACGGGCGAACGGGGTCGCTGTTCGCAGCAGGCAGGCGCCCGCCTGAGGGGCAAGCGCCCGCTCGCGACAGGCAGCAGGCGCTCGCCTGGGCAGCAGGCGCTCGCTTGCCTCGCTGCGCGAGCGCTCGCCTGGTAGGCAAGCGGTCGCTTGCTCCGGGCAGATCGCGAGCCGCGGCTTCGGCTGCGGCGGACGCGCGATCTCTTGGGCGGGCGGCCATGGCTGTCTAAGGGTGACCTCCAGAAGTCGATTGGGGACGTCCGGATGTTCGATGGTTCGAACGGACGTGTCCCGGGTAGTCGATTTCCAACAAGGGGGTCTACACTACATCATCGCAAAAGTACATATGAAACACCAGAAAAACCCTAGCTAACCTATCCCCCGGAGGAGGAGTTATCTAAGCCGCGACCGGGCCACGCCCTCTCCGTCGACCACGAAGACCTTCGACCACACCTCCCAGTCCCACTGAACCCGCACGCGCCACCCTTGGCCTATGCCTACGTGGCGACAGAAGGTCCTCCACCCTTTTCCTGAGATACGGAGGCGATCTCCGCAGCACACCATGTGCATTGGCCAATTTTGACCCAGCTCATCCCGGAGAACTATGCTCCGTTTCTCCAAGCCCCGGAAGGGGACGGTCAGAGGCGGCGGCAGTCTCGTCCCCGGTCGGCGCAGGGACCCGGTGAAGGTCCAGGCGTGCCAAAAGCGCGCGACCTCGAAAGAAGGGGGGACGGACAGGTGGCTGTCCCCGGCATCCGGATCCGAGTCAGAGGAAACGTCGAATATTTCCGGCGCCTCTTGATGCGGCTCCGGTGCCGCCGCGGGCTCCTCGTCGGAGGAGATGTAGACTATCTCCGGCGGGTTGAAGTCGTTGCTTCCCACGGAGGAGCTCACCATGGGTTCGAGTCTTACTGAGAAGAGGTTTTTTCTTTTTTTCTCGCCGGAGAAGATGACCGGAAAGGGGGTAGAGAATTTTGGGGTCGGAGAAATGATTGGATTAGGATCGGATTTTAAAAAAAGGTGCCCAGCAGACGTGACACACCGAAAAGGCATCATCATTAGCCTGGGGAACCGCCGCGACTGTCCGAATCCCAAGGAATCAAACCGCGCCGGGTGATGGCCCCGAATGGGTTTGGACCGGATTCCGAACCGACGCCCGGGAACCTATTTTTCGATTACCAACTTTCGTTCTTTTATTTAAAAATTATTTCAGGGTATTCGCACCGCGACGCGGTGTCCGGGTCCCGGGGCCCGAGATACAAGCACACAGAATTACAAAAACCCTTTTTAAAAGCCGCCAAAGCGCGACGCGGGAGAGAGAGAGAGCTACCCCGACCACCGAGTCAAAATAAGGTCGGCGGGACTGGAACCAAAGACCCGTCCTCTCAAGTAACGGCGACGTTGATATCCTCCATCTCCGACCACCGAAGCTCTACCCGCCATCCATCTTGAAGCTGCATGTGCTTCACGAACACGGCCCAGCCAATACCTCCGATACCCAGGCGACTGCCACCGAATCAAGTCAAAAACCCAGAGGCAGCCGGAGGAGTCGCTGACAGCGAGCAGGGCGGGCCACACATGTTTGTACATCTGCGCGAAGGGCGACGGCATCAGGAGAACCTCGCGGTGGTAACGCGGATTGAACTTACGGGACACCACGTAGCGTCGCGCCCCGGAATCCGCCGTCTCCACCCGCGACTCATCACCCGGCTCATGCTCGCGAACTTGGATGATAGGTCCCACTGCAGAGTGAGCGGATCGCTGAGGATGGTTAGACATAAAGGAAGCAAGCAAAGGCGAGCAGAGGCCTCGAATCCGATTTATAGCCCAGAAGAACCAGTCGGTCAATCCCACTCTCCCACGCCACCTCCCGAAAACACCACTCCAAGAGCACAGCATTTATTAGCTAAGTCAGCCTTTCAGAGAGCCGCAGGACGGAAGGCACCCAGATCAAGACGAGCCCCTCGAGGAAAGCTGTGAGGCGAACAGGTCACCCAGCCACCAACTACCTCATTTAAAGAAGGACCGACCGGCAGGGAATCAGCCCAATCAGCAATAGGAGTGACGTGTCGCCGGCCCAACGAGCGGAAACCTCCCCGGATCTCGTACTTTCCGATGATGTTTCCGGGGGCCAATGTTGGGGGATAAAAAATCAATTTGTACACGTGAAAAGACAGGCTCGCCCGCGGCGCTCGAAGCCGACGAAGGGAGTTTAGGCCGACCCCAGGGTCCGAACCCATGCCACCCATGCAAGAACGTAACCCCGGGAAACCGACGGAGGGGGGGGGGGGGAGCTGCGCTGATCCCCACGACCCAACAACAAGGGAACGACGTCCCGAGTCAGAAGACGGGGCGTGCCCCGCAACGAATCCCAACCGGACCCCGGGCCGAGGACAAATCGGGAAAGAGTACCGGGCCGAGGACAACGCGCTCGAAGCGCCACCCCGGGCCGAGGAAAGAGTACCGCCCTCTCATGGCTGATCCAAAAGGACAAATCGGGAAGCACCTCCGCCAAAGTCTCCGAACGGAAGTCGCACAAGTCCAGCCGAACTCATGCCCCGGGTCTCGCTTAAACCCAGCTCGGAATCGTGCCCCGGCATTTAATGATCCTAGAGTAGACTTAACGTGTCGTGATGTCGTGGCTATGCATGAGCATGTGCTCTCGCCTATAAAAGCCGGCCTCCCCGTCTCATTGTAAGGGCGGCGAAAAATACGATTAAAAGTATTATCGAAATAAAAGACATTATCTTCTTGAGCTCGGATTCTTATCCTTTTCCCCCCGGGTCTAGAAATTTCAGCCCTTTCTACATAAAAATTTACTTGGTTTGGTAGTCGTTGCGAAACCCTCGTATCCACCCCGTAATTCACTCTTTCCAACAAAAACGACCCAAAACAGCCCGAGCTAGGGTTTCGCGCGGGCGTGGAGGACGAACCCCGGCTGGACGCCGGGGGTGCGATCGATCATCACGATCGATCGCTGGCCGCGGGCTGGGACCCGCGACGGCCCTGCTGGAGGCGGGCCGACCTCCCAGGCGGCGGCGAGTCGCCGGACTCGCGGCGGGGGCTGCTGGGCAGCCCCACCCGACCGATCGCACATGCGATCGGCGATCGCATGCAACCCCGCTCACGTCTTCGGGCGTGTGGTCTCCTTGGCTGGACTCCGGCGCGTGTGGTGGTGTTCGCGTGATCTCCGGCGAAGGCTTTTTGATCGGGCTATGGTTTCCGCAAATGTTAATAGCCCGGGATATCGAATTCCAACAGGCTCAATCACCGGCGGGGGTGCTGAATCGGGCCGCAAATGCCAGCGCATCTCTCTTTCTGGATTTGGGGATTTCTGGGTTAGGGTTGTTGGCGGAGCTGAGAAATTACTGGAATTTGGGGATTTCTGGGTTAGGGTTTCTGGAATTGGATTTTGAATTTCTGGAAATTAAGGAATTAGGGTTCGTTCAAATTTGGGAATTTTTCAAGGAATTAGGGTTCTTTCCAATTTGGGAATTTTACAGCTTCGGGATTTTGGATTTTGCAGCTAAGGAATGAGATGTAATGAATCCCGCTTTTTTTCGTTTTTATATATTAAATCAAAAACAATTAATATGGGGTAAATACATTAATACCCCTCCAGCTCAAATATAAATGTACACCCACACACTTCAATTGAGCGTGGTACTCAATCTCTCGGAATATTCCATCGAATATTCCGATCCAGGTTGCAAAATGAAAACCCGTATACTTTGGGTTGCAAAATGTTACGAAATTCCGACTAGGTTGCAAAGTGTAAAAAACCTTATACATGGGGTTGCAAAATGTAATAAACCCTATATTTAATGTGATTGATGGAGTGGAGAGAGAGAGGAGTGGATTGAGGAGTGGTGAGTGGGGGGTTGGGTTGTTACATGTGTTTAAAGGGGTGAGAGTTTTAAGAAATTTGTGTTCCTCATAAAATTAAATTAAATTAAACATGATTTGATTCGATTAAATTAACAACTCATTGATGAAGGAAAAAAAACTTATAAACTTTATTATTATTATTATTATTATTATTATTATTATTATTATTATTATTATTATTATTATTATAATTTTTTTTTTTTGTTGTTGTTGTTTAAAAACTAAAGTTCACCTCATATTCGGTTTATGAGATGCTACACCGAGAGCATTAATCTCGATAGCATATTAATCGTAGATGCAAGATGTGAATGGTCTACTCCACATGTAACATAGATAAAACCCTTCATATTCACATATTATATGAGTATGCCGATTAAATTTATATAAACCTAAGCATTAATATAGTTATAAATAATTTTGGCATGTTATATTATACAATAATTTCACATAATATAATGTGAAATTACAAAAATATAAATGTATTAGAGACTAAATTTTATTTTGATATAGAAAATTTTAGGAGACAAAAATATTTTTCTCATTAATTTATTTATTTTGTGTCTTAAACATAATAGATATTCAATTTAACAATAATTTTTAGTGACTAATTATTTTTAATTTTGTCAATAAAAGTAGTTATTAGAGACAAAAAAAAAATTCACTTATAATTTAGTCTCTAAATTATTATTTTCTTGTAGTGTATATATACACAAACACTAGTAATTCAATTTATATGTTGAATACACACAAGGGGAGAAGACAAAGACTAGAGAAATATACAACATATAAATTGCTAGAAATTGACAAACAGTTACGGAACGGAGGTAGCTAGTATTATATATAACAACATTAAATATGGAAAATATTATTCTCTCTTTCCAATTGTTTGTCAATTTCTTTTGTCATTTACAAAGGAAACTGACAAACATTTACAGGATCGAATATATGAATATACAAGCAATGAACGCTCTTGATGCATGGGAACATTGTGATTTTCTACGCAGTAGCATTGTGTTCTGAAATGGCAGGAGACAAAACAAGTGAATTGATATCACTAGACAATTAATCTTAACTTGAGTTATCTAAATAAACTATGTAAAAATTAAAAATAACATTGAAGACACGTTAAAAGAAGTGAGTTATATTGAAGGAAAAGTTTACATTAATGACTGAAAATCCGGGTTAAAAAAATCTAATTATATTAAAACAAATCGCAAATAGTTAAAATCTCTAAAAAAAATAGCTGAGAGCGTGAGATTACAAAATAGAGTGAATATTTTGTAATTTTTGATATGAACTAGGCAAGAGAGATGCGTGCTTGCATTTATTAAACTTTTCGAAGTCGATTATCGATATTAGTGAGATTTGTAACGACGCTAGTGGACGTTATAACTCTCGTTAACGAATGAATCACTCTAAATTCGGTGTTTTTGTTTTATTTCTCATTTCTGTTCGAGTGTTTGTGTATCGTTTCTTGGTAGCCTAATAATCGAAAATCCCAGCAAAAAATCTCATTGGTCAAGTCCAATTTTTCCAGGGATATACTTGAGAAAAGCTCGAATCAAATTCGTATTTAACGTCCAACCTCGGGCCAAAAAATAAAATTGGGCTTGAATATAACGAGGGCACGTATTTTGGGCTCGAGCCCAATAATTTTTGGGCAATTTCTATCGTACACTATGAGTACAAATCACGGTACACCATATTTGACTTTTTTCTATTATATCTTTTTTCCATATTTTTCATTTTTTTTTGCGTAATATAAAAATTAATTTATTTATTTATATCTCTTTTTCATATTTTTTTCCGATTTTTTTCTATTATATCTTTTTTCCATATTTTTCATTTTTTTTTTGCGTAATATAAAAATTAATTTATTTATTTATATCTCTTTTCCATATTTTTTTCCGATTTTTTTTGCGTAATATAAAAATTAATTAATTTATTTAATTTATTTGTTTGCTTAATATTTTTTGCATAATATAAAAATAATTTTTATATAATATAAAAAATAATTTATTTATTCAATTTTTTTTTTTGCGTAATATTTTTTTGCCGTAATATAAGAATTATTTTTTATATTTTTTTCATGTTGAAAATTGTACGAAAATCTTATATAATGAAGATTGTATTACCTGATGAAGATTTGATTGTTGTATTAGTTTTTTTTCATAATATTTTTTATGCTTATTTTTTTCACGTCGAAAATTGTACGATAATGAAGATCTTATATACAATAAATGAAGATTGTTGTATTACATGATAAAGATTTGATTATGTTATGAAGATTTGATAAATATAATGTAAATGGATTATGGATGGATGAAGATTTGATTTACGTTGAATGAAGATTCATTTTTTACGTGATTAATATTTGATTTTATTGAATAAATATAAGATTATTAATATAAATTTAATGTAAAATGATGAGTATGAAATTTAGTAAATGAACATTAATTTATTAATGTGATGTATATTTGATTTTATAATAAATATTAATAATATTGATATAAAATAAAAAATGATTTTTTTATTAAGTAGAGATTAAATAATCGTTTTAAATTTATATTTTTGTATTGAAGTTTATTTTATTAGTTTTTTTATTTACTATTAAGAGAAATTAACGCTAAATTAAAATTTAAATTTGAATTTTTATTATTAAATAAATTGTATGTACTATGTATTGTACACCTAGTTGCACGGTATACATACTCTAATTTTTGGGCTCAATTAGACATTTGTCTACACTAGAAAAAGCACTAATACCAAACATCAATTCAAGCCGAATTAAAAAGAGTCGTTGTGGAAGGAGCTAGGTGCTAAATAAATAAGGCCTAAAATTACAAGAAATTTATAGGCAGATCGAGCCCCATATATAATTGAATGCACAACTACCACATATACCAGATTAAGTACAAACATTATTACTTGATTTCAACGCACATGTTACAAGCATATATATTAGTATATATATATATATGCTAATATATATATATATATATATATATGTGCGTGTGTGTATTGCTTTACTGGGCACGAGTACTATAGAAACTTGTACAAATCAGAACCTCTCAATAACATGAATGAAAGAACCATGTAACTGATTTTTTTTTTATGTTTACATCAAATCATCAAATGGCCTCACTTTTTGTTGATCATTTAAAGACATTAACATATGTTGAGGATCTAGCTCACGGTTCCTCGACGGCTTTCGGTGACCTGCACGTACAGAATCACTAAGGAAAACGAGATTAGTAACAGAGAACCAGACCTCGACGGATCTGGTGTATATCACGAAGATATTAGCAGCAGCGGAAAAAGAATAAATACGAGTATTTATATATATAGGTTTAAAATCACAGAGATTCGAAAAACAGTCGGCTCAGGACTGTATGCTCTTTCGATAGTAGTAGAAAGTCGGGAGTATGCACTTTCGAAGGGGAGACGTCACTTAGACCTCGCCGGCGACCAACACACACACAGCAGGCTCTCTCTCTCTCAGATCTGCTCCGACTCACTAAGAGTTGAATCACACAACACACCCTCTGCTTTACCAGGCTTCTCCAGCCACCGAGGCTACTGAGATTCAGGCCGGAGAAGTCGGACAAAGGCGGCGGTGGAAGGTGAACGGAGGAGCAGAAGATAATCGCACACACTAACACGTGAAGTCGCACACACACGTTTAGGGTTAGGGTGAGAGGCTGAGAGTGATTCAATGCGCTGTCAAAGAGTTCATTATATCATACGAAGGGAAGGGACCAGATTAAGCCTCAGTGATATGGGAACCCCAGTGATATGGGAACCAAGTCCCTGCCCCTTGAGAAATTCTGGTTCTGTTTACAGTTCCTGAATTTTTGACTCCCTGGACTGAGATGTGCCAGTGTGCTGCCCCCAACTGGCCACTTGGTGTGACCAGTCCAGGGGCTGTTTTGCCAGCTGTACCTGTCCAGCTGGTGTTTCTGGAAGAAACTCAGGATGCCTTCTTTTGCTAAGTTGCATTTATGCACTTAGTGTTTCTGTGAGAAACTTTGGTCGGGAACTCTTTTGCCACTGTCCCCTGAGGGCAGTGGTGTTTCAGCTGAAACCAGTTAGCTATCCCACTGGGTGGTTTAGCTGTCACTTAGTGTGGCTGGGTTACTCAGGGTAACCCTCCTCTGTTGCTTCGGCAGCAGGGGAAGCTTTGCTGCTTCGGCAGCAGGGCCTTGGTGATGATGATGGCTGTATGTGTGATTGCTTGTATTTATTACTTGCTCTCTATATGTGTTTACATATTCCGTTATTATTTGTGTAGTAGTTTTGTGACCGTGTATTGGCCAACAAGGTGGAGATTGTTATATTATTTGGGTGTTGGCCCATTTAATTATACTTGGCAGCCGAGGCCCAGTATGAGTGCAGGCCCATACTCTTGTGTGTTCTTTTCTTTGGCACCCTCAGCCCAGTCCACTTTGTGTGTTAATTGTTTTTTGCTGAAACAATTAAATCGTCTCTGTCCACTGCCCTTGATTTTGAGGCCGTTGTAATGAGATGAAATCTGAGTCGTCCAACCCGTAATACTTAAAGAACTTTCCTGGCCTCATTTACTCACTCCACCCTTATCCTAACCCTAACCGCTCTCTGTGTGCGATTCACCATCACTGTGTGCGATATCCAGTGTTCTCCGTCTACACCTTTCACCGCCGCCTTCCCCCATCTTTTCCGATCAGAATCTTTGGATTCCGGCGATTGGAGAAGCTCTGTGAAGCGGAGGGTGTTCGGTGTTCGTTGTCTCTTTGTGAGGAGAAGGGTTCGAGGGGTGCGAGTCGAGTGTGCGAGCTAAGTGCTCCTGGGTCCGCCGGCGTGGTCTGTACCTCGCCTTTGTATGTGCCGGTCCGGTCACTCTACTACTACTAATAATAACGGCTTACAGTCCTGAGCCAGGATATTATTAGATTCGTATTTTATCTATACATATATTTATATATTTGCTTCCGCTGTTACCTTTGTGGTTTTCACCAGATCTTTAAGATCTGGTTTTGTGTTACTAACCTGTTTATCGAGTGTTGTTTCGCAGGTCGCCGGAGCTGGTAGAAGCCGTGAAGATCCACAACAACATATTTGATAAAATGAAGAAATGGATTATAATACTCATACAGTATAGTTAATTGATGCATGCACTTTCATTCAACACACAAATTAAATACACGCCAAAACATGCGAGTACAACTTGATTAACCTAGGAAAACAAAACAAACATCAATACACATATAACATATTTATTCAACATAGTATTAGTACTTGATATTTAATTATTAATTTTTTCGACATAAATTAAAATTAATTCGCATGGACATGCAGCAGCTTGTTGGCGGAGACGAGCGTGAGGAATAAGTAGATGATAAATCCCAAGTAAGAGAGTATTATGGAAGTTTGTCCTCTGTTGCAGAACTTTCCGAAATGATCGCACACGGCAATCCACCCCACGTGGCTGTTGCCGTATTTACCGACGTATGCCACCGCCGTCGACGCGCCACACGCCGCCATCAGCAGCAACGTCACCATCTATACATATACGATGACATTAAATTAAATTATTAATAACCGTTACAATACATAATTAGTTTAATTACGTAATATTATATTATATTATATTATATTATATATATTGTACCAAATCATGAAGGAAGAAGATGTAGAAGTGACCCGGGTCCAACGGCATTTTCCCTAGGACGAAAACGAGCACAAGCGACACGGCCGAGAAGGCGAAAGCTACGATGTTCGCGATCGCGAGGAACCTGAAAAAACAAATTAATAATTAAAAATAATTATTAACAAATTAATGTTGGAATAATTAATTAATTAATTAATTAAAGTTGTACGTACTTGAAAGCGGGAAGGTAGCTGTAACGCGGGTCGGCCTTGATTCCGTAAACGATGGTGGATTGCTTGTTGGTGATCATGAGCCATGCGGCCGCCAATGTAACGACAACCGCGAAAACACGAAGGGAAATTTGTGATGCGTAGTAATACCTACGAGCTTTGAGAGCAGGGCTGTCGATGGGGTTAGACATAATAATAATATTAATATTAATATTTATATTAATATTAGAAGTTGGATGGATTATAGATAGAAGGAGATCGACGAGTGAGTAAATGTTATTATATATAAATAAGAGAAGAAGAAGAAGATGATAATGGAGAGTAGTTACTTGTGAAGGGGGTGTTTAGTGGGGTTCATTTAGGCCGAACGTGGGATTCATTGGAAGTTAATTAATTAATTAATTAAGGAACGTTAATTAATTAATCTACCAATTGTCAAATATAATGCAATTACATTACATAATTTGTTATATATTTGTTTTATATAAATTTGTTGTGCCGATTTTCCTTGTATGAGAAAAAAAAATAGTACTTCCACTTCACCTATTTTTATTTTCGTGTCCCACAATACTCTCAAGTGGATAATTAATTCGAGTCAATATTCTGATACCACGTTAGAAATCTTTTTATCTAAAAGCTCGAATTGTTAGATAAATTTGGCAACTTGATATTTATAGTAGGCCTGATATATTTTGTAATAGGGAGTTCTTTAAAATATACTTAGTAGTATTAGTAGTATTTTTTTTTATTAATGAAAATATATTTTTTGTAATTTTTTCTGTAAAGATTTATATATTTACACAATGCAAAACTTATTATTTCTACTATGTTTCTTGGGCACATGTGCTATGTTTCACTATTTTGAACGTATTTATTGGTATCTTCAATGTGAGGTTGTAAACATAAACCTAAACACTTGCAGCCAAAATCAATGATTGGCCAACTGATTTTGATTTATTTTTTATCCTCCTATATATAAATATTGAAAACTTCTCTTAATTAAAATCGTTTCATCATATTAAACATGATCGCGCGAGTTGGTCTTGTTTAAACATGTTTATAT
The DNA here is from genome assembly GCA_954870475.1 of Euphrasia confusa. Classification (NCBI taxonomy): domain Eukaryota; kingdom Viridiplantae; phylum Streptophyta; class Magnoliopsida; order Lamiales; family Orobanchaceae; genus Euphrasia; species Euphrasia confusa. Next base: position 17,261,119 of record OX940967.1, read on the forward strand.
AATTTATTTTTGTGTAAATTTAAATCCAATTACGTGATTGCCGAAATTAGTAAATGGCCACATGATAAAATTTTCAAAATGCAAAGTTATTATTTTAATCACGTACGTATTAATGGAAGCGTTGGCATTTTTGGTATATAATTATGTTGAAAATACAGTTATCAAATAATAAAGCGAAATTAGCACATGATATTAGTAGCCCGCAACATGACTAATTAATACTCCTTCTTGCCATTAAGAGATGTCATACTTTGCTGAACACGAGTTTAAGAAAATTATTATTTTTTAATTTTTAATTAAAAATTAATGACTAAAAATATATTTTTCGGACACAGAGTTTTTAAGAAAATTGTTATTTTTTAATTTTTTAATTAAAAAGTAAAGAGTAAAAATATATTTTAAAAGTGAAAAATAAAGAGAGTTTTTAAGAAAATTGTTATTTTTTAATTTTTTAATTAAAAAGTAAAGAGTAAAAATATATTTTAAAAGTGAAAAATAAAGTAGTTGTGAGTAAAGTTTAAAAAGTAGTTGGAGTAAAGTAGAATAAAATTGTATATTAAAATAGACAGGTTAGAATAATTATTTTGTTTTTTTGGGGTGTATCAACTATTGTTAAACCCCCAAAAAGGAAAGTATGACAAGTGTTTTTAGACCGAGGGAGTACTTAATCCGTGTGATATTTATAATTATCAACTATATAAATTATTTAAAATTTTACATCACTAATTTGGAATCTTATACCATTAATTAATGCATGATACTTTATTATTTTAACATTTGGATTGAAATATTTTATTGGAACCTTTTGATTTAATAAAGGAATAACATATAGTAGTTTTTTTTACATTAATAAGAAAAAAATGTCTCCCTTACCAAAAAAAAAAAGGGTTTTGTCGATGTTCGAAGAAAAGAAAGAAATTTTCACTAGGAATATCAATATTATCTATTCAAAGATGTGTTTCTAGCAAAGTTCTAAAAGACGTTAGTCTGACGGTGATTAGGAGTCTAGCGCCTACAGAGATTAATCGAGAACTAGATAGAGATTAAGTGTTTAATATTTTTATATTTAATTAATTAATAATATATTTTAAAAATAATATGTATATATTTTTTGATTTTTTTTTACTTTAATTATAATAATTAGTTATATCATCTTATTAAATAAAAATAAAATATTACACAAATTTTCATCATGTTTGACTAATCACATCAAAATCATTTTCTTAACATCTTTCACACAATAAATATAATTTTTTAACTTTCTAGTCAATAAACCCATTAAATTCGCAACGAGACAAAAAAATCATTATTTTTATTTTATTTTTAATCTGAAACCGTCTATACCCGATTAATACCCGCCTGAACCCGCTAGCCGCCCAGAATTGAAAATTCAGACGGTTTACCTCCGCTTAGGCATCGATTTTTAAAACCTTGATTTCTTGTATAACTAAATATCTCCTAACAAAAAAAAAAATAAACCACTGATTTGATCTTCAGGCTCAAAAACCGCAAATAGAATCTTAAAACGGAACAAACACCAAAAATTGATCGAGCCCCAAAAAAAAGACAACGGGCTCGAGCGAGCCCGCTTGGGCCTGAGCGATCCTGACATCAAACTCTCGGGCTTGGACGAGCCACTTGGGCTCGAGCAAGCCGAGCTCTATACTCACGGGCAGGGGCGGAGCCAGAAAAAATGATTAGGGAGGCTTGAGATTATTTTATATATAATATGTATATATTTACACATATTTTAGAGGGTTAACCCAACATTTTTTCAAAAAAAATTATAAAAAATACAAAAATTTAAGGGGAGCCCCCCTTGCTAACAAGTGGCTCCGCCCCTGCTCACGGGTTTGGGTGAGCCAGACTCCAAAATGCTCATTTTTGACCCCATTCATAAGCGTTTTTGAGTCATGTTTCAACAAAAACAGTAAAGATAAAAGTATTAATATTGATGTTTATCTAAACTATTTTGTTTAAATTCAAAATTTAAAATAATTTTGTTGATTTAAAATTTTGTTAAATAAAATATTTTCATATTTCATTAAATTAAAATTTTGTTAATATAAATGTGATAAAAAAAATTGCCCATACAATTACTTTTTATTTATTTACATTAATACAATCACTTTTTCACCAAACTCAATTTTTATATTTAAAACAATATATATTATATCTTTATTTTATTCTATTCAACACACACAAAAAAAACTATTTACCGTTTAGTTTTAAGAATTATAAGTAGTTTAACCACACTTCTCATATTAAATGAAAACAAAATTGCTGAAAAATATGTTCTCAAATTCTGTATACAATTTTTTTGGGTAAATATCCGTTTATACACCTTTTTATACAATCCTCTATCGTACACCTATTTGTATAATAAAAGATATTCATTATAAAAATAAATAATCATTATTAAACAATAAAAAATTTTCATTCTTAAAATCATCAATACATAAAATATAAATTATCATATACTAAAATATTCATTATATATCAAAAAAATATTCATTAAAAATAAAATATAATAAGTATTATGTGTACAATACTTACTACACATAGTAGCACGGTAGAAATTGCAATTTTTATATAAGGATTCATCTTTCTTATACATCAACATAATTTATACAATTATATACATCAAATAAAGATAAATAGACCAGAATACTCCTCAACTAAAACTCATCCCTACCAACATACGCAACCTCCAAACCCCTCACGTCCTACCGTCAGCACTTGCAAAATAAGAAAATTAAGAAATAGAAAAATTAAAATTACTAACCAATTCAATTAATCGTGGTGGGTTAAATCACATATTTTGTTTCAATTTAATCGATCCAATAAAAAATGAAATAAAAAATTTGTTTATAAATTTTGGTGAAACCTCTCTACAAATTTAGTACTCAATCCGTGGATGAGCTCCAAAACATCAAAATCGAGTAGAGGAAAATAATCCTTTTTTCCTCTCTCTATCACTAAATTTACCTGGTAAAGATAAAATTTTTGATTTTTTTTAATTTTTCCTTAATTCAATTTTGAAAATGTTTTTTTGCAGGTTCACGTATGTTTCTCAATAGATTTATGTTTTTATTTATATTTCATTTATTTTTCAAAATTTCACGGCGGCGTTTCTCCGTGAATGCGGTGGATCCGAAGTGCAACAAGTTGAGTCGATCGTAACTGGCGAGATGGAGAGGAAGATGAGAGTTTCTATTTTTTTTAATCGAACCCGAAGTGCAGCGAGGAAATCGTAATTGGCGAGATGGAGAGGAAGATGAGAGTTTCTATTTTTTTTTTAATAGATTGAGGGGTTATTTTGTAAATTAGTATATCAAAGTTGTTTTTTAAAAGTGTAAATGTAAAAAAAATGTCATTATGCATATAGTGAACTTGCTTTTTTACCATAGCATATAGAAAATATCATTTTCTACACAAATAGACCAATTTACCCTTATTCTCCACTTTAAATACACATTATCTCTAACCCTAATTTTTCATTTCAAAAATCTGCCGCTCTCCTCCAATTCTCTCTCTCTCTCTCTCTCTCTCTCTCTCTCTCTCTCTCTCTCTCTCTCTCTCTCTCTCTCTCTCTCTCTCTCTCTCTCTCTCTCTCTCTCTCTCTCTCTCTTCAAATAATTTTTTCTATCCTCTCATCATCCGCTCCAACTAGCTCCCAATCCAGCACATTGAAGCTTGAAGTTGGGGTCTCAACTATGGCGGTTGTGAATGGTGGCCCCTCGACTATGACGACAACCTCTCGACGATGACGACAACCATCTTCTTCGGTGTTAGCTACGGCGACATCAGATCTGTTCATCCAGATGTGAGATTTGTATGTTCATAGACATAGATGTGGCGTGAATATGACAGATCTACAGATCTTGTGTTTGAATTGATTTAATTTTTTGTTTGTTGTAAAAGGTGTTTGTTTTGTTTGTTGTATGATTTTTTTTTTTGTTAATTTTAACAAATCTGTAACTGAAAAAATGAAGAATTAATCACTCGAATTAAAAAAAGGGGGTTTTATAAAAAGGTCAACTTCTACATGTTTTATAGTATTAAAATACTAATGTTGAGCTTAATAGTAAAAAAAGTAAAACTTCCGAAACTATCCTTCTCATTATGATTATAACATTTTTCATTGCATAATACAATTTTGGAAAATTTAAACCTACCTACTCCTATTATACATAATCTAGCCCCTCTTCTATTATACAGAGTACAGAACTACCGGTGGTGGTGGAGCAACATCTTGAAAGAAAACTACTTTGATACATCCGATTTCAATATCTTGAAAGAAAATCACTGAATCACCCTCAGAAGCACAAATATCTATATATACGATATTCACCCAGAAAACCCCCAAGAATTTCTATAATCGTGCCCTCTCAGATCTAGTTTCCAATCGGGTGAAATTCAAGATTCAAGCTTTTCAATATTGTCGTAGTTCATCGGCTACACGATAATTTTTAGTTTTTTCTGGGAGAGAAATCGATCGACATCACAACATATCCTCCACGACTATGGAATTTGAGGTAGTTTCAACAATCTTTAAACTTTCATAGATGAGGGGATTTTTCTCATTCATATGCAAAACCAGTGTATTTTATTGATGTATATGTGATTTGTCGATTTTTTTTTGGTGAAGCTGCAGTCTCTCTGTTTGTCCTTGCCCAAATATTGTTGTATGATAAATGTAGATTCTGTTAATGTTTTATATTATTTTGTTGTTGGTCTATTTCGTTTACAGAATTATTGAAGTTTGTTTGATGATTTGTTCTTTCTGTTTTTTTTTTTCGTTTCGATTCACATAATTGTGTTTATTAGATTATGTATATTGACAACTTTGTCGTCCATTCAATTTCAGGCAATCGCCTGATATTCATGAATTTAAGAAGCACTGTTGTATCATCCTTTTCCTGTCAATGGGGAAACAAGAATCTTGTTTGGATCATGTGGTCCTTATTCCCTCTATGGTGCATTCTTGAACTTCCATATGTTCAAGGCTGGTGTTAGGTGTTAATTTAATGTCGTGATCTAAAAGAGATACATCTTGTTAATTTATTACAATTCAATCAATCTTCTATGTTACTATCATGCCATCGGAAAAACTAAGAACGGAACTAGTATGTCGTGATTTAAAAGAGATACATCTTGTTAATTTATTACTTCTACAATTCAATCAAACTTCTATGTTACTATCACGTCATCGGAAAAACTAAGAACGAAACTAGTATGTCGTGATCTAAAAGAGATACATCTTGTTAAGTTATTACAATTCAATCAATCTTCTATGTTACTATCACGTCATCGAAAACTAAAGAACGAAACTAGTAGAAAATTGATAATTGTATTACACAAATTAGGAAGGAAACTACGGTAAGCTGATAATTGTATTACACAAAACTAGAAACGAAACTAGTCGAGTAAGCTGATAATTGTATTATACAAAACTAGAAACGAAACTAAAAAAAATTGTCAAATGTATTACACAAAACTTGATAATTGTATTATATAAATTACAAACTAAAAACGAAGCTAACAAACTAGTAATTTTATTACACAAAATTAAATACGAAACTAAGCAAAAAAATCACTAATGTGAACAAACGCTAGTAATTGTATTACACAAAATTAGATACGAAACTAACCATAAAATCACTAATGAGAACAGGTGAGCTGCCTGCAACATATACTAATGTGAGTTTTTTTAATGTGATTGCAGTAACCGAGTGATCGACTTGATATGTCACATGACATCAACATAGGTTGCATGAGAAAATTGACTTTATATTTTATTTGTTTATATTTCCTTTGGCTTGGTGAGGTTGTTCTCAAATAACTGATGCAAAAGAAAAATGATTCAAGATTGTTAGATATACGCTGATAATATAAAAACTTTCTAATTCTCTCATATTTAAAACATAAATTGTATTTTAAACTAGAAAACTAGAAACGAAAATAGTCGAAAACTTGCATTGTATTACACAAAACTAGATATGAAACTAGCCGAATACCGATAATTATATTATACAAAATTAGTAACGAAACTAGGAACAAAATAAGGTGAAAACTGATAACTCGCAAATTTTATGTCCATGAAGAGGTCGGTTTCCATTATCTGCCCATAAACATTCAAGCCAACTTCAAACGCCGACATCAGAGAGCACGCCCCGATAGATACCACGGGCGTAAAGCTTGCACGTTTTTTTCATCTCAGAGAGTACATGCCTATTAAAAATTCATCGACCTTCGACGTCTAGTAAGCTTGAACAGCTCAGGGGCTCAAGGGAGGGTCAAGCGACTAGGCTCGACGAGATCAGCAACCTGTTGTCGAGGTGACGAGTCATCTCCCCTATGGCGACAGCGAATTTGATCGACGAAGGAGCAAGGGTCCCCCGTAGGTGAAAGAGTGTCGATCGGTTTAAAACCACTCACCTTGAAACGCATTATCTTCGTGCACGAATCGAGCCACCCCTCTGCGTAGGCTGTCGCGGTGGGATCTGAAAATAACGGGGAAAACATCGATGAGATGGAATACAATTTGCTCCCAAAATTCGAACTCAAAGTTAAATTAAAGATGGACAAACAATTGAAAAAAAATTAAAAAATTATGGAATACAATTGGTTGTTACTAATTTTCTTTCAGTGTTTTACTAAAATTTCAACTGAAAGGATGGATAGGATTAGGATTTAAGTGTGGGATCTTGTAAAAATTTATTGTTGATTATTTATTGAGAATATGAATTTTCTCATATGGGTTCTTACACTAGCCAATTGTCTGATGCTGCCAAACGAATCGAAGAGCGAGAACAAAAAAACAGATCATTGCGCACAAATTATTCTCATCGGGGAAACATGATGTATTTTCGATCTCAAATTGATTAACCCCAAACGTATATAGAGAATTCATACCCACATGATAGTCGAAAACGAAGGAAAAGGAATGAAAATCACACTACCTTGAAGAACTAGTTCATGCGCAGCTTTCAGAGAACGACTGCTTTTGGTTTGGTTTGTAAAATTATCACAATCTTGACAAAAAAAACTACTTAGCGTGTGTGAGATAATTAGGTTAATACTCCACAAATCTTGTACAAAAACTTTAAAAATTCGTAATAGTTATACTAATATAGTTTGTAATATTTTTTATTTTTAATATAAAGGTTAAATAAGACATTTTGAATTTGAAAAACATACTTAAAATATAATAATAAAACATACTAACTTAAAGTATAGTAAATAAACATTTAATTCGTCTTTTTTATTATAGGTCAATTCTATGGTATTTTTTAGTAATACTAAAACCCAAACTATTTTTTTTCCTAATTTCTTCTTAAAAAAAATGGTAGGATATTACAGTTTTTTTAAATATATTAATCTCAAAATTTAAAAATAAAAATTTAAAAAGTGAAACTCTTGAACTAATCGAATATGAGACTTGTCGAATGGGCTTGTCGAATGGAGGAAATTGCACTGAATGCCATTCAAACATGTTGAAATTATACAAATGACATTCCTCTCTTTTTTCATTTATTTTTAAATAAAAAACTAATAAAAATAAAGTTTAATTAAAAAATAAATATATAATATTTAAAAAATAACCTATGACTTATACATATTTGCCAATTGGTCCTAAAACTAAAAAATCCTAACTCCTGTCCGTTCCCTTCTCCTCTTTCACCCCTTCTCTCCATCTTTCACAGTTTCACCACAAAGCAGTAAAAAAATAAAATTATATGTCTTGGGAAAATCTAGTCGGAACCATACGAACGCCATTGGAACCCCACGAACACGATGATTACTAGTAGACCTTCGAAACACGATGAGTACTAGTAGACCCTCGAAGAAGAGACAGACAGGAGAGTCCCTACGAATCGCTGCGGAGGAGCTTATTCGGATGACCGCGAATAGCCTGCCAATTGGAGAGCTGCCGGAAGAGAAGGCCGACGACATGTTCCAGGATATCAAAGAAAAAAATACAAAAATATACATACTGCATTCCAAGCGAATATTTCTTCAAAATCGATTGGTCTAGTAAAAAAGATAACGTTTGAAATCAAAAGCAGTCCCGAGAGCCAATACTGGTAGCAGATTCTGCAAAACGATGCTTCAACTCCCACCCGACCCGTTCAAATGTCCCCACGGATCCTAGTATCCCAGGCCTTCCCCACGCGGCCAAACGGGTTTGGCAAAATCGGGCTCGTTACGGGCAGTATAGTATTGCGGAGGCAGATGATCCATCTGGTACCTCAACCTTAACCCCATTGTCCGCCCGAAAGACCTTACGGACATAAGCCTCATGGGCCCCACACTCTCGATAGGTGGCATGGGCACCTGGAAACCAGGGTAGTGCACACAATGACTAGAAATCTGCTATATTTGGGGTAAAACATTAAGGCTGCATATGCTAGGCGAACTCCTCACCCGATGCATTTCGCTATTATAGTAAATGTTTTTTTCTTTGTTTTTCATGGCTTCGGTGGTGCACCTTTCCGGGGCCGCGGGGAGGAGCATCCAGAGGTCAAAGAAATAGCATTTCCAGAGTCGTATGCCGATAAAAAGATGGTGACAATCGATGAGCTGGATCGTAAGCGGCATTAGTAATAAAAATATTATTATTTTTTCGAACTAAGTCGTTTGGGCGTTTGGGACCCCGAAACGTCCAAACGACTTAGTTCGAAAAATAGTAATATTAAGGCGTTTGGGCGTTTGGTGGCTCAAATGCACCAAATTAAATGACTCAACGTTTTATTAATATTATTTATTAGTTAGTAATTGGAATGAAATTTGTTTGAACATTAAAATTTAGTGTAATTTTAAGTGTTAAAGTTGATTATAAATCATATTTAGAAGATATAAATGGTTAAATTTCATTGAAATATCAATCGAACCAACAAAATTGAATTTTACGAGTTGAGTCGTTTGGGCGTTTGGTATCCACAAGATCCCAAATGCTGTTGGAGTTGTGTACTTAATGTCTAGATTTAAGTATCGGTAAACTCCCGGTCATAGCATTTAATCTATTTTAATTAATAAACAATTGTTTGCATTTAATTATTATTAATTAAATATATGCTATTGGAGTAGTATACTTAATGTCTAGATTTGAATATTCTGAACTCCTTGTACACTATCATTTATCTATTGAAATAACATTCATTTGCTTTTAATTAATTGTTAATTAAATATATGCAAATTATAGTCCTAGATTATATACGTTGTAGTTAGTATGGTGTGCGCCGTCACACAGAAGATCATACTATCGGTTACTCGTATTTAATCGAACAGTTGCTCACGACCTAGATGGACACGGACCAAGCCATCGGTATAGTCGTTGTGTGAGAGAGTAAATAATTTGTCTTATGTATTTTATCACACTTGTACACTTGGTGTATTGGGCGGATCGCTTGAAAATAATTTGTCTTAATTATTTTATCACACTTGTACACTTGTATTAACCGATTTAATTATTGGGTTAATTACCGGTTAAGTTGGGTCACTATATTTTATATATGGCATGCCGTGAATTTTTGAAGGGACAGTGTATCCCTTCCGGGTTGATAATATCCACGAAATGAGCTCATAAGGATTTATTATGTAAACCTCGCGAGTGGATTTGTTCCGCATAATAAATAAGGTTGAGTGGTACTATTCTCGGATATAAGAGATGAATAAGTTTACTAAGCAATAAATAAATTTTATTCATGGATATTTAAATCTTAAATACACGGAATAAATAATACTAACCGGAGAAATATTATTTGATATAATATGGTTTAATATTGGGAGTGCAATTAATTTATATAGTGGAAAATAAATTAATTAATATTGATAAGGATTAATAGACTTGGGCTTGGGCTCAATTTAATCATCAATATTAGAAGCCCAATATTCCACCTCCTTTAGATCCCCTACGTAGCCTATAAAAGCACTACATGACCTTCATAAATCATAAGACAAGAACATCAATATTTGATAGTTCTAGAGAGTTGAAGGAGATCCATAGGAGTTCGATAGATCGTCGCCCACCCGACGTTCGAACGGAGTGCAACGAATACGTGGGAAGATTCAAAGGTGTTTGATTTCGTTTCTCCGAACAACGAATCGAAGGTATAATATCTAAACACCCTCGATATTATTTGATTTGGATTTATCGAGAATACCGTAGAACGAAGATCCGATGATCGAAGCCCGGAATCGACGAACGATCACGCGGTGGTGGCGAAGCCACCGGACCGCGCGATCCCCGCCTAAGGTTTCGGTGGGGAGGGGGCGAACCCCGGCTGGGAGCCGGGGACGCGATCGATCACCCCGATCGATCGTGAGCCGCGAGGGCTGGGCCCCGTGGCTGTCCGCTGGTCGGACCGACACCCCAGAGGCGGCGAGTCGCCGGACTCGCCGCGGGGGCTGCTGGGCAGCCCCGGTCGATCGTCGTGAGTGATCGACTCCTTCGATCGCGCGAGCCCCGCGTGCGGGGGCTCGGGCTGGGCGTGCGCGCAGCTTCGCCGCGTCGTGCGTTCGGCTCGTGCTCCGGCTCGTACGTGGTGTTCGTGTGATCTCCGGCGAAGGTCTTTGATCGGGTTATTGTTTTCCGCAAATTTTAATAGCTCGGGATATCGAATTCCAACAACTGGTATCAGAGCGTGGTTTACGTTCGCGGTATTTTCGATAAAATTGTTCTACCTTGTAGGGTTCCGACTATTATGGCTTAATTAATTCGTTAATTTATTTTGTCATATTTATGTTGGATTATTATTAAACTCTCGGACATGTCGAGATTCGTTTTTGGTGGTGAATGCTTGTAATAGTAAAAATTCGGGGGTTGACCGAATTTAGGATTATTATTATTGTTCTTCGTTTTTACGGAAAATGTATAGGGTCGATTTCATGTATAGAATCGATACCGGATAGTGTAAAATTAAATTGTAATTTATTTTGCGTTGGATCGATGAATCGAAGACCGCCGGAGAAGACGATGTGACGAGAAGGAGCTAGGGCTTGGATCGATCAATCCCCATGATCGATCCATGAGGATCGATCGATCGCATGGGAGGGCGCCGAATTCGCGCCTCCTGGCGGCGATGTCACCGGCGGTGGTGGCACGCCGGCTGGGTGGTGGCGGCGGTGGTCCTCGGCCGGCGATCGACGGTCCGGTGGGGGTGGCGTGGGGTCTCCCAACCCATGCTACTCCTACCGGAAATTTACTTTCCTATTTTAATTCGGTTTTCCTATTTGATTATTTCTTTTATGGAATATTCATGGAATAGGAAAAGAATTAATTTAGTATTAAATTTATTTTCTTATTTGATTATTCCTACTCATGGGAATATTCATGGATTAGGAATAGAAATAAATTTGGAAAGTATAAGAGTCCTAAATTATTTTATTTCCTTATTCCATTATGGAAATCTTCTAGAATATTCCAAGTGGATTTTGGATAGATTATTCTAGAGATTTAATGGAGTAGAAAAGGAAAATAAAAATATTAATAATATTTAATTTTATTTTTGATATATTCAATTGACTTAATTTTCGAATTAAGTAACTTTTGGATTAATTGAAAATAAATAGATTTAAATATTGGAAATTAATATTCTCGTCACATGGAGCATTCAAGAAACGAAGACTGAAGACTAGAAGATGCGTACAGAGATGTGATGAAGCCATAATAGTCGGAAAATAATATTCTAGTATTATTTTGATTATGTGATAATACTATGTGCTTTATTACATGTATGCATGCTATTTGTGTTTACTTTATGCACCAGATAGCGTATCCCTTATTGTAAAAAGCTAAGTGGGAGAGGGTATGGAAACATACCCATGGTCTCCATTGCTGCTCTCTTGATGACTTTTATAAACTTTTGAAGTTTATATAGATAAGTTATTGGAGGAGAGTTCTTGTAATTCCTCTTACGAGAAACATTGATTAAGTTTATCAAACAATGCCTAATTTGTCTTTCCAAAGCTGATTTCAAGTCGACTCATTCTCACCCCGGGGAGTGGAATGGAGCCAAAGCCACTTGGTCATGTAGAGGACACAAATTAGAGACCTTCGTACCATTCTTTGATAGATGGATCGATTGTCTGCTCGGCTCCCTCATTTATGAGAGATAGGGTTGTTCGCATGGTGAATCACTGGTAAGAAACTTCGAGTTTCACTTATGATTCTCCACGTCTTGATTTACAAGATCGAATGGATCAAATAATTGGGAGTCAATTGTAAAAGTCTTTTGGTGTAGTAAACGTCCACACTATCGTGGCTTGCTGCACTGAATGGGATTTTGGATCGATTGATGTAGACAGTTATAGAAGGGAGTGAAGGATCCGTGTGTCAACGTAAACGTCCACACTATCGTGGCTTGCGGTGATGTGCGAGTCCCAAACGAACTTCTTAGTACTGAGTAATGGTTTACACTTAGGTACGCTTCATAGTATCCTTCCCATCGAATTAACGCTATTGATGATGTACGACCGAAGCAAATCTAATTGCGAAATCGTTTGGGTGGGTAAACGTCCACACAATCGTGGCTTGCCTTACCTGATGGGATTTTAGATGTGATTAGTGATTTAATGATATTATTTGAGGGAGATAATATCGGTATTAAATTGTTTGTTTGTTTTATGTGCTTATAGGTTAAGAATGACTGTGACCCCACTTTGTGATATACTTAAGGATGAAAACTCACCGGTTCCATATAGTAATGATTGGGAACGAAATCTGGACATTGTTCAGACTGTTGAGCTTTCCGAATCCACTGTTGTCCCAACTGATGAGGACATTAAGAATGACCTCAGGATGATGTTGAGACATAGCGTGGAAGCCGGACAAGAGGTGATTAACATACTCACAGAATCTTCTCTCAACGAGTCTCTTAAAAAGGATTCGGCGAAAGCAGAGTTTGTGCGTAAGTTAAGAGAATCACAAGCTTTTGTGGCAAGGCTAAAGGAAAAGCGTGCAAAGAGACCCAAAGGTTTAAAACCCCGGATTGGGAAAGGCAAGCCATTGGGCAGATGCTTTCGATGCAAGCAGTTTGGGCACTGGAGGTTTGATTGTCCTCTCATCAAAGGTACGAAATTTTCCTTAGTCACTGAAACATTGTCAGCGGTGATATCTACCAGCACCTGGTGTGTAGATACGGGCGCCACTGACCATGTCTGCAATTCATTGCAGGGGTTCCAGGAAACCCGGAGACTTAGAGAGGGAGAGATCGTGGTCTACATGGGCAATGCCGCGAAGGTGGCGGCTGTTGCAGTGGGAGACGTTCACTTACGCTTTAGTAGTGATAGGGTTTTAGTTTTACAAAATTGTCTTTATGTACCGAATTTTAGAAAGAATTTAATTTCAGTTTCTAAGTTAATTCTGAATGGATATTCTGTTTCTTTTGATCACTCTGTGGTCATAAGAAGAAATAGTGAGATTTTCTGTTCTGGTACATTGATAGACGATTTGTATGTTCTAAATCCTGAGTCTAACACAATGCAACTAACCGAGAGTAATAACACATCTACGAACACCAATAAGAGAAAGGAACCTTCTAAAATGAATCAATTATACTTGTGGCATCTAAGGCTAGGTCATATTAATTCGAATAGAATTCAAAGGTTGAAAGCTGATGGTCTCATTAGCGGCATAGAAGGAGAGGACCTTCCAACCTGCGAATCCTGTTTGGAGGGTAAAATGACCAAGCGTTCTTTTTCTGGTAAAGGACGAAGATCCGAGCAAGTATTGGATTTGATTCACTCTGATGTATGCGGACCTATGTCTACCCAGGCAAGAGGAGGGTACGAATATTTCATCACTTTTACTGATGATTATTCAAGGTATGGATTTGTATACCTGATGCGCCGCAAGAGCGAATCCTTTGACAAGTTCAAGGAATTCAAGGCTCTTGTGGAGAACCTTCATGGTAAATCTATAAAATGCCTGCGATCTGATCGCGGAGGCGAGTACCTGTCTGGAGAATTCAAGGCATACTTGGCAGAGAATGGGATTGATTCTCAAATGACTTCACCATATACTCCTCAGCAGAATGGTGTGTCGGAACGAAGGAATAGGAATCTTATGGAGATGGTACGTTCAATGATGAGTTACTCGGATTTACCTATTATGTTCTGGGGATATGCCTTAGAAACAGCGGCGCACATTCTGAACTTGGTTCCATCTAAAACAGTTCCTTCAACACCCATGGAACGTTGGAGCGGGCGCAAGCCTAGCCTAAGACACGTTCGGATCTGGGGGTGTCCTGCACACGTGTTGAAGACAGGGGCTGATAAGTTAGAACCTCGTACTGAAGTGCGGTTGTTTATAGGATATCCTAGAGGAACTAAGGGTGGCATGTTCTATAGTCCTACGGACCAGAAGATCGTTATAAGTACTAACGCTCGGTTCCTAGAGGAAGACTATGTCATGGACCACAAGCCCAAAAGTGACATAATGCTTGATGAGTTGAGAGGTAACAAAGAAGACTTAGATACAGCCGAACCGAGTGTAGATACACCACTAGAACCTGCACCTAATACTGTCACTGTTGATACACCGGAACGCCGTCGTAGTGGGAGGGTTGTTAAACAACCCGACAGATGGATTGGACTGGGTGAGTCTTCGGACTCGGCACCCGGAGTTCATGAAGTCGATCCCTGGACCTATGATGAGGCGGTACAAGATATAGATGCGCCTTCTTGGAAGAAAGCGATGAAATCCGAAATAGAATCTATGGATTCTAATAAAGTCTGGGATCTTGTAGAACCACCAAGCGGCTTAAAGCCAATTGAGTGTAAATGGGTCTACAAGAGAAAGAGAGGATCTGACGGAAAGGTTGAAACCTTTAAAGCTCGGCTTGTTGCGAAAGGATATACTAAGAAAGAGGGAATCGATTATGAGGAGACCTTCTCGCCGGTAGCCAAGATAAAGTCGATCCGGATTCTCTTATCCATAACAGCTCATATAAATTATGAGGTGTGGCAAATGGATGTCAAGACAGCTTTCCTAAATGGAAGTCTTGACGAGACGATTTATATGAAACAACCAGAGGGATTCATTGCTAAGGGGCGAGATCATCTAGTGTGCAAGCTTAATCGATCCATTTATGGATTGAAACAAGCCTCGAGATCATGGAACCTGCGGTTTGATGAAGTAGTCCAATCTTTTGGATTCATTCAAAGCATGAACGAATCGTGTGTGTATTGGAAACGTGATGGAAAGAAGGTGGTGTTCCTCGTGCTTTATGTAGATGACATACTTCTCATTGGCAACAATGTAAGGATGTTATCAGACATAAAGGGATGGTTGTCTAGACAATTCGATATGAAGGATTTAGGGGAGGTTGGACATGTTCTAGGGATCAAGGTTATAAGGGATCGCCGGAATAGAACATTGTACCTTTCCCAGCAATCTTACATACACACGATTCTGGCTCGTTTTAACATGCAAAATTCCAAGAAGGGTGATTTGCCCTTCAGTAAAGGAACTTATCTTTCTAAGGAAATGTGTCCTCAAACACAAGAGGAGAAAGATGACATGAAAGCAGTTCCCTACGCTTCAGCAGTGGGAAGCCTAATGTATGCAATGTTATGCACGAGACCTGATATCTGCTATGCAGTTGGCGTAGTGGCAAGATATCATAGTAACCCTGGAAAGGCTCATTGGACTACCGTAAAGAGCATTTTCAAGTATTTGCGAAATACTAAGGATTATGTTCTGAGATACGGAGCAGACAATCTGATTCCTTTGGGTTACACAGATTCGGATTTCCAAGCTGATAAGGACCGGCGTAAGTCGACATCAGGCTATGTGTACACTTTGGGAGGTGGAGCCGTATCATGGAAGAGTGTTAAGCAAAAGTGCATTTCAGACTCTACCATAGAAGTTGAATATGTTGCAGCCTCAGAGGCAGCGAAAGAGTCAGTGTGGTTCCTTAATTTCCTCCAGGACTTAGATGTGATTCCGAGTTTGCCCAAGGCTATGACCATCTATTGTGAAAATAGCGGTGCAGTGGCAAACAGTAAGGAACCACGGTCCCATAGTGCTACAAAACACATAGAGCGCAAGTACCACCTGATTCGAGACATCGTCAAGAGAGGCGACGCTGTAGTCACCAAGATAGCTTCAGATGACAACCTAGCAGACCCCTTCACTAAAGTACTTCCTAAGGAAGTTTATTTCAAGCACTTGAAGGGTTTGGGAGTCAGAAGTTTGGAAGATAAGAATAGACCTTAGTATAAGTGGGAGAATGTTGGAGCAGTATACTTAATGTCTAGATTTGAGTATTCTGAACTCCTTGTACACTATCATTTAACTATTGAAATAAACATTCATTTGCTTTTAATTAATTGTTAATTAAATATATGCAAATTATAGTCCTAGATTATATACGTTGTAGTTAGTATGGTGTGCGCCGTCACACAGAAGATCATACTATCGGTTACTCGTATTTAATCGAACAGTTGCTCACGACCTAGATGGACACGGACTAAGCCATCGGTATAGTCGTTGTGTGAGAGAGAAAATAATCTGTCTTAATTATTTTATCACACTTGTGCACTTGGTGTATTGGGCGGATCGCTTGAGACTTATTAATTAGGATTGCTCTGAGATAATTGATTTAAGTCTCGGAGTATTTTATTCTTAATCCCCGATACTATTGCGGGTGTGTATATTTAATATAAGTGACTTTGATTTTCCAAAGGAATTAACCGATTTAGTTATTGGGTTAATTACCGGTTAAGTTGGTTCACTATATTTTATATATGGCATGCCGTGAATTCTTGAAGGGACAGTGTATCCCGGAAGGGTTGATAATATCCCCGAGATGAGCTCATAAGGATTTATTATGTAAACCTCGCGAGTTGATTTGTTCCGCATAATAAATAAGGTTGAGTGGTACTATTCTCGGATATAAGAGATGAATAAATTTATTAAGCAATAAATAAATTTTATTCATGGATATTTAAATCTTAAATACACGGAATAAATAATACTAACCGGAGAAATATTATTTGATATAATATGGTTTAATATTGGGAGTGCAATTAATTTATATAGTGGAAAATAAATTAATTAATATTGATAAGGATTAATAGACTTGGACTTGGGTTCAATTTAATCATCAATATTAGAAGCCTATAAAAGCACTACATGGCCTTCATAAATCATAAGACAAGAACATCAATATTTGATAGTTCTAGAGAGTTGAAGGAGATCCATAGGAGTTCGATAGATCGTCGCCCACCCGACGTTCGAACGGAGTGCATGGAATACATGGGAAGATTCAAAGGTGTTTGATTTCGTTTCTCCGAACAACGAATCGAAGGTATAATATCTAAACACCCTCGATATTATTTGATTTGGATTTATCGAGAATACCGTAGAACGAAGATCCGAAGATCGAAGCCCGGAATAGACG
The DNA here is from genome assembly GCA_954870475.1 of Euphrasia confusa. Classification (NCBI taxonomy): domain Eukaryota; kingdom Viridiplantae; phylum Streptophyta; class Magnoliopsida; order Lamiales; family Orobanchaceae; genus Euphrasia; species Euphrasia confusa. The sequence goes on from OX940967.1 coordinate 17,278,530, forward strand.
AACGATCACGCGGTGGTGGCGAAGCCACCGGACCGCGCGATCCCCGCCTAGGGTTTCGGTGGGGAGGGGGCGAACCCCGGCTGGGAGCCGGGGACGCGATCGATCACCCCGATCGATCGTGAGCCGCGAGGGCTGGGCCCCGCGGCTGTCCGCTGGTCGGACCGACACCCCAGAGGCGGCGAGTCGCCGGACTCGCCGCGGGGGCTGCTGGGCAGCCCCGGTCGATCGCCGTGAGCGATCGACTCCTTTGATCGCGCGAGCCCCGCGTGCGGGGGCTCGGGCTGGGCGTGCGCGTGGCTTCGGCCGCGTCGTGCGTTCGGCTCGTGCTCCGGCTCGTACGTGGTGTTCGTGTGATCTCCGGCGAAGGTCTTTGATCGGGTTATTGTTTTCCGCAAATTTTAATAGCCCGGGATATCGAATTCCAACATATGCAAAATATAGTCCTGGATTCTATACGTTGTAGTTAGTATGGTGTGCGACGTCACACAGAAGATCATACTATCGGTTACTCGTATTTAATCAAACAGTTGCTCACGACCTAGATGGACACGGACCAATCCATCGGTATAGTCGTTGTGTGAGAGAGAAAATAATTTGTCTTAATTATTTTATCACACTTGTACACTTAGTGTATTGGGCGGATCGCTTGAGATTTATCAATTAGGATTGTCGTTGATAATTGATTTAAGTCTCAGAGTATTTTATTCTTAATCCCCGATACTATTGCGGGTGTGTATATTTAATATAAGTGACTTTGATTTTCCAAAGGAATTAACCGATTTAATTATTGGGTTAATTACCGGTAAAATTGGGTCGCTATATTTTATATATGACATGCCGTGAATACTTGACGGGAAAGTGTATCCCGTAAGGGTTGATAATATCCCCGAGATGAGTTCATAAGGAATTATTGTGTAAACCTCATGAGTTGATTTGTTCCGCACAATAATTAAGGTTGAATGATACTATTCTCGGATATAAGAGATGAATAAATTAATTAGCAATAAATTAATTTTATTCATGGATATTTAAATCTTAAATACACGGAATAAATAATACTACCGGAGAAATATTATTTGATATAATATGGTTTAATATTGGGAGTGTCATTAATTTATATAGTGGAAAATAAATTAATTAATATTGATGAGATTAATAGATTTGGGCTTGGGCTCAATTTAATCATCAATGTTGGAAGCCCAATATTCCACCTCCTTTAGATCCCCTACGTAGCCTATAAAAGCACTACATGGCCTTCATAATAGAACAAGACAAGAATATCAATAGTTGATAGTTCTAGATGGTTGAAGGAGATCCATAAGTTTGGAGGATCGTCGCCCACCCGACGTTCAAGCTAGTGCAAGGAATACGTGGGAAGGTCATAAGGTCTTCAACTTGATTTCGTTTCTCCGCACAACGAATCAAAGGTAAAATCATAAACCCCCTTGTATGATTTGTGAATTAATTGTGACATATACATGAACGCACGATCCGGGAAAACGACGAACCTTGGGGACGGGGATTCGAGATCCCCGGCGAGGATCGAAGGTGGCGGTCGAACCCTAGGGTTCGGACCGCCGGATGCGTGGCGAAGGGGAGCCCCGGCTGGACGCCGGGGCAAGCGATCGACCTTGGGTCGATCGCCGGAAGGTTCGCCGTGGGCTGGTGCCACGGCGGGTGGACCTCCCAGCCACCATCGCCGGCGGCGCGTTCCGCGCAAAGCCCTCGGCTGGAGGCGAGGGACGATCGAGCCCGTGAGCTCGATCGCGGGTGCGCTACGGGATGACTCGTAGTTGCCTCGTATGCGCTACGGGTTCACCCGTAGCAAGGCGTGCGAGGGCGACGCCCTCGCGGGCAGCGAGTCGTGGACTCGCTGCGGGGCTGCTGCGAGCAGCCCCGGGGATCGCTCATAGCGATCCCAACGATCGTCCGTAGACGATCGCGAGCCCCTCGTGGGGGCTCGGCTGGCGCACACGGTCCTCGGACCTCGCTGGGCGTTCGGTCGGGCCCCGGCTCACGCGGCGGTTCACGGTTGTTCTCCGGCGATCGAGGATTTCCTTAGGGCAATTATTTTCCCCAAATTTTAATAGCCCGGGATATCGATTTCCAAAAAATGCCTCACACCTAAAAAAATTAGATTTTCTATTATTAAGGTTTTTTGGCATTTCGATGACTCAAATGCCCCATCGCCACGGATTTTGGGTCATTTGGTCCTATAAACGGCCAAATGCCCCACTGCTTTCTTTTATGTAAAATTAACATTTTAATGTGTATTTACGTCTAAAATTTGAATGATTCGAACCGTTAAATATTTTTGAATTGTGTTTTTGCATGTCGAGTGCGATTTTGAAAGAAAACCAAAACTCGAAAGTGCTCGATCAGAAAAACCACTAAACTCGTTCTTTATCCGAACGAGCACTTTCGAACCTCGTTTTTTTGGAAATTTGCACAAGACATGTAAAATCCCATTTCAGGCACATTTAACGGTTTGGATTGTTCAAGTGATTAAATGAGTCAAAATAAGGTTCAAGTGATCGTTCAAGTGATTAAATGGATTGTACAACCTTACATTTAACTTTAAGTTTTTGGATTTCTAGTTAACTTAGAGCAACTCATTTACATTACAAGTATTATTTTTTAGTGCAATTTGAACAATCCAAACAGTTAAATGTTCTTAAAATATGTTTTTTTCAGGTCGGGTAAAAAAATAAAATAAAAAAGAGTTTCGGAAGTGGTCGATCGTAGAAAACAACGAGTTTTGAAGTTTTTCCGATCGAGCATTTCCGGGTATTGGTTTTCTTCCAAAATTGCACTCGACATGCAAAAACACATTTCAAGAACATGTAACGGTTCAGATCATTCGAATTTCAAAGTAAATACACATTAAAAAGGTTACTTTACATAAAAGAGAGCAATGAGGGCATTTGGCCGTTTGTAGGACCAAACGACCCATAATCCGTGGCGATGGGGGCATTTGGGTCACCGAAACGACCAAAAGCTTTAATAATAAAAAATATGTGTTTTTTAGGTGTGAAGTATTTGGGATTTTGTGGATACCAAACATGCTTTAGGACGACCTGTCGGGCCCCAAACGACTCAACCCGTAATATTCAATTTTGTTAGTTGGATTGATACTTCAATGAAATTTATCCATTTATATCTACTAAATATAATTTATAATCAACTTTAACACTTAAAATAACATTAAATCATAATGTTCAAACAAATTTCATTCCAATTACTAACTAATAAATAACATTAAAAAATGTTGAGTCATTTTATTACTTAGGTGTTTTGGCGTTTCGAGGACCCAAACGCCTAAACGACTTAGTACGAAAAATATATTTTGCGAGTTCGGTGGATACTCAAATAAAATTTAACCAATTATAACCTATAAATATGATGCATAATCAAATTTACCTGAAGATGATGCATAATCAAGTTCTTAATAAAAATAAATATGAAGTGTTCAATACAAAATATATTAAATGTGGTTCTGAAATATTTATTGAGTTTGTTCTTTATGACGAACTTTGTCAATGAATTCATTCAACGAAATATCTCTATCAACTGAAATTTCGGCCCAATGCTTCATATCGTTCATTGACCATTTCCAAGTTTCATCTATATACTTCCATTCTCGACCATAATTTAGCAAGACGAATATATTCATGTTCCTGTAAATAAAATTAAACAAAAAAAACAACAAAATTAAATTTTACACTGTTAGGCGTCTGGTCGTTTGGGTCATGTGAACGCCCAAATGCCCCAAAAACAATTATGCGTAGAAAGGCGTTTGGGCGTTGGAGGCCCAAACGTCCAAACGTCCGACTGCGTAATAAAAAATCTCTGAAGCAATTTTATTTTTTTTCGAAATGGGTTTGAGCTTTTTATCGAGAATTCGACTACAATATTACATTCAACATGCTAAGAAATACTGTAGGATCGAATGCTTACCTTCAAATCGAAATTTTACGGTTGAAAAGTTTCAATTTTGCAATGGTTGAAAAGCTTCTTTCTAAGGTTTTTGAGAGAGAAAAGCGTGAAAGAGAAGAAGAGTGGAGTGGGGGGTTTTTACGGTTGAAAAGTTTCAATTTTGCAATGGTTGAAAAGCTTCTTTCTAAGGTTTTTGAGAGAGAAAAGCGTGAAAGAGAAGAAGAGTGGAGTGGGGTTTTTTTTTTTTGCAAATTCTAATTGAGGAATTTGTGTAAATATGAATTCTTTTATTCATTTTGTTTTAATTGATTAAAGAAAATGTCATTTTTAGAAATAAAATTTAGGTAATGTCATTTTTAAAAATAGTGAATGCTGGTATGTCATTTTTAAAATTCCCCCTGTCGAATGCCCCATTCGAATTGTCGAATCTCATGTCGAATCTGAGGATTGACTTGTCGAATTCCATGTCGAATTTTAGAATTGTCGAATCTCATTCGACTTGTCGAATGTGTCGAATTCGTCGTGTCGAATTCGTCGTGTCGAATGTGTCGAATTCGATTGTCGAATCCATGTCGAATTCGCTGTGTCGAATTCGCCATGTCGAATTCGATTGTCGAATCCATGTCGAATTATGTTTGTCGAATTAATGTTTGTCGACTCATGTTTGTCGAATTGGAAGAATTGGAAGGGCAATTTCGGTAGATCGCCACTTTTTAGTGTAGAAAAACATGTTTATTATATGGGGTGGCAAATAAGGAGGTACACTATATGCTTTATGTTACTTATATTTTTCTCCCTTTTTAAAATAAGGTGTATAAATGATGGTTTGTTATATAAAAAAGTCTATTTACAAATTTCTCTCAATTTTTTTAGTCATAATTATTTATTTATCAATTTTTTTTACATATCTAAAAGAAATTCTTTTTCAAACACAATTAAGAGTTTTTTTTACCATTTTATTTGTAATTTAGAGAAACTGATTTTGTTTGCTATTAGTATTACACTATTAAAACTCTTAAAAACCACACATAACGTGTTGATTAAACTAACTGAAGCAAGAAATGAATAGAGCTATTTCCTTTAGTAAATTTACATTAATTGTACAATTATTATTACATATTTGACATTAATTTACAGGCGCTGGGTATTGATCAGCAGTCTATGTACAGATTTAAATACTAACATAATCATCCAAACAAATGATATCTCCATTATTGGCTGATGTGGAAATACTTCGGATCCGATGGGTAATCATATTCCACTTGCAACTGTATTAAAAAAAAAAAACACATCACAATTTATGTTTTAATCTACAACCTTATAAGAAACAAATTTTATGACACTTTGAATGTTTCAAGTTTCAAATGATGTACCTAATTACCAAGGTATAATATACAGTCTCATCCAACATGTAATCTTTTAATTTTACAAAAAATATTGTCATATTTGAACACTCTGTTAAATTTTACACCTACTTGATAAGGAGTCTAGTGTTATACTTATTCAACTCATTATCACGCACACCATGACTTCAAACCAAAAACATTCAATTTATTTATGTTTATATAACACTGACTCAACTGAATAGATATCACACGAGATAGAACTCTAGATATCAACATACAAAATTCAACAAAAAATTATTAAACATGTATAACTATTATTGATTTTTCAAAAAAATACATGTAGAATGAACTATGTTCCATGTAGTGTAGTGTCTTTTTTGCCCTTATTTAGAATGTAACAAGTGATAAAAAATAAATTAAAACATAACATATGACGATAAGTAAACACAAAGTGAGAATATGGGATGGGTCATGTGCTAAAATTGCACTTAAACCAAATAATGATTTAACACGCAATAACTAATGCCGACGCAGAAAAATATGTATGCAATGACAAAGGAATCAATCCCTTTTGAAGTGTCAGACATGATAAAGAAAATATAGCACAAAATCAAAAGGAACTGAAGTTGCACAAGCTGATGCAACTTCAGGAAAGCACAACTAAGTTTGATTAGGGGTAGTTTTATAATTTCAAAACTCCTCTGGGTTTGTTTGTAATTACCCCAAACCTCAGGGATAGTGTTTGCAATTCACCCTTCAACGTACTTTGATTTCATTCATCTTTAGTTATAGGTTTAGCTTCAATTTACGAGCAAACACAAGTCTCGCGCATAACGAGATGTAGAGTTCAAACCTCGCCAACAATCCATGCTAATTGCTAAGGATATTTTAAGCTAAAAATACTATGTTTTAAAACTAAATAGAACACCTTTAACTAAAAGTAAGTGCATACCTTTCCCTCGTCGGAATCTGAATGGCGTTGGGGGAAAACAACTCTCATATCATTATACAAGTAGAAACGACGTTCCCCTTTCCCTTCGCCATCTCCCGAAGGGAGAGAAGACGGTCCCAACTTGCAATTTGGGCCCGACCTCGAGCACCTTTTTGTGTTGGGGCAAACAAAACGAAGATGTAAGGCATAACGCAGAACACCAGACCCCATAGTGCTCTTATTAACCTTGGACGGGGAACATAAGGTTTTGGCTTCTCTTAAACTGAACGCTATATTGTCTGGCCCGTTACTATTTCCACAATTGTTTTCCGTTAATAGGCTAAGTGAGTCTGGTCCGCATGTATCAGAAAACGGTGCAGATATTGAGAGAGACTCGTTTTTCACGTTGGAGTCTTTGTGTCCACTTCTATCCACGGCTAGAGTGCCCTTTTGGCGTAGAAATGTCTATAAGTGGAAAGGCATGAAGACATGAGATTTTGCATAGCGAACCGCCATTACATTTGTGACATAAATACCAATCATGTTAAAGAAGGGGTTTTAAGAAGAAAAGACACAGGTAGAAAAATATGGGAGTAGGTGCCCAAAAAATGATTGTTGAGTTTTAGCAAAAAAAAAAAAAACATTCGTCAATGCCAACTTCTAATAGTAAATATGCAGAACCGCCGTAACTTGATAAGAATCTAAAGCAGGAGATTTCTTGTAACTAAAATAAAGAATGTATTTCAGTCCTAAGAGGAGGACGTCTTCAGAAAAATTATGTACTTGTTTGGTGTGTAACGCTACTCCTTATTTCATGATGTCAATGCATAGTCAGAGTCTAACTAAATCATGTACAATATAGAGCATTCAAATATGAAAAAAATGGTGCAGCGAATGAAAATATTACCGACCAACATCTCCTATGGTCAATAATGGAAGTTAAAACTTTGGTGAGTGAACATGAAGGATTCAGCAAATCCAAAGTCAATACCGGTGAAGAGAAAAATGAAATCATGCAACAGGCTAAATCAATATATTTCTTTAAATTACGAAATTAAAGTTCAACATCTACTCTTTCTACAAAAAGTCAAAACCTTCAAAATACGGGTTTATAAATCACAAAATGAAATGTATACCCACCTTTGTGCCAGCTGGCATATCACTTAAATCATAGTTACAGAAGAAAGTATGGATTGGTGTTCTTTCTGGGTTGCTTAGGACCTGTTGAGGAAACTCGCGGTATCAGACAAATTTGTTTATATTGTCAAACGGACAACTCGGACATTAGTGCAGGAAATTGATAGCCATCAATTTGACCCCAAGCCCCCAAGTTCAATAGTATCTTAAGCATTAATTAAGCCTATATAAAATGTATGGCATCACATGTCAGATGAAACCAGATATTTATTTTGATATAAAAACCATCATGGCAATTTGTTTGAAGATAACCTCCCATATTACATTTCGAAAAACAGCATATTTGGTAGCTTAGTATGATCCAGGGATTTTTATGGTTACATAAGGCAATACATATAGAGAAAAATAATCCACAATCACAGTTAAATATTTCAATTATATATATGCATCGCTAGATTCGAATATGTTAACATCTCGTTATAGCTGTAGAACTAATAAGTGCAGATAAATGATTGCAAATTCTTTTTTCAATATACACTAACAAACAATCTATGAGATGGTCATTTCATATTGTTAGGAATAGTAGTTTTGATTATATTCATACCAAACTCGAGTGTTCCATGCATGCGGGTTATGATTATATCAAGACCCACAATAGTTCATTCAAACTTCAAACAAAATAGTCATGAGCTTCTCCAGTCCACAGCAAACTACATTGATTGGTCAATAAATTGAACTAGAGAACCAAAAAACTAAATATCACATATATATATATATATATATATATATATATATATATATCGGTAGTATAAAAACAAAATGGAGAGGAGCAGCATGCGGCCATTAGTGAAAATAAACCTAGTTTTGATGTCCAAATAAAAATACCATGTTCCAATCATATCTTCAGGTCATTAGATTAAGTTAATCAGTCTCAACTGATTAAGCTATACGTGAAAAGTAGGCTGAAACATTATCATGATTCCCCAGTTTTGTGCATCATGTTCTAATTCTATAGCATAGAATTACGGACAAGATCTTGGATCCCGATTCCAAACGACAAAAATGATGAATTAAAAAAATTGACATACCACATAAATTGTGAACTTCTTACAATAGCTTAATTTCATTATTGAATATTTCATTGTGGTTCAATAAGGCTAAATTGACTCCTGCCCTATTTGCCTTTCACGTGATGTAATTAAAAGCATTGTGAATAATATATCAGTAACAACAATATGAGTTCATTTAAGAGGAATGAGAGGCATATAGAGAAATATTACCAATTGCAAACGCCCTTTCATAGGTATTCTCAGACGGGCTTTTTCGTCAGAGGATCCATTGACACTGAAGCTTCTCTTTAGCTTTGGACCTTCACATTTGTTTGTGGATAAATTTCTGGAAAGATCTATAGACGAGTAGTACAGTAAGTAATTATCACCATCGATACTTGTTACAGTAAATGGAAGTTTCTGTGGATGAGGTGCAAAGTTTCCTCCTGTGATATTCAGAACAGCTAAAAAACCATCTATTTTCTGCAAGAAAAAAAACGGACGACTTAAAAAGCATATTTACCAAGCTCTGATAATTAAATGAGAAACACAATATACATGAAATAGTGCATATATGTTTATGTTTATATATACCTGGCTCACTATTCCAGAAGCTAATCTACCAGATAAAAGTGACTCCTCAAACGAACCAACCAATGACCTTCTCACAGATAATCCACTATTAGATTTACCAAATTTCCCATTTTGAGCGGCAACTGTTTGATTATGCCCATGAATTGATATCAAAGTCTCGGGAGTATATTGCTCAATGTTCATCGCATAAGTATCATCATCTTCGAGCCCTTTCCTAAAAAATACAGTGGTTTTATCTTTACAGAGAGAAAAGAAGCTCGAAAATGACCCTTCAAGAGACTTCTCCACATCCTTAAAAGTTATGCTTCCCTTATCATACTTTCTCTCTGTAGAACCTCCTAGTTTCCTACAAGATTTTGGACCAAGAGGAGACAGAGACGGAGGCGGAGAAGAGACTACAGTACTGGATGGCGACCCGAATGTTCCATCACAGCATGAAAAACTGTAATACGATGAATTGTTTTCGAATAAAGGCTCTACCATGTAGTCACACAGATCTGCTCCACAAGCTTCTTCTGGTGGTGGACTGCTATTACTACTCCCGCAACCCATGTTCCCAATGTGAGCTTTTTTACTCTCTTTCAAGTGGAAACTAAGATGGGATGTGTTCCCAGTTTCTAGACAATCACCTCTAAATCCACGGGGCAAAAGCGTTGTATTCAAAGGAGACAGTAGCCGTTTTCTAACCGACGGGCTTGGGTTCTCGTTTGAATTGGATTGAGTATTAGTCTCGAAACCCACAATCCTCAAAGCCGGAGTATGAGTGTCTTTCACGACATTATTTTGAATCAAGAAGCTGTTCTTATCTATGGAGTCGATTCTCAGTTTGTGGATATTAACAACACCGGCTTCCTTATGCAAAGCCATGATTACATCAGATTCCCGAGGGTGGTCTCTTGATGAGCTGCATGGGAAGGCAACGGGCATTCGGTTGGCCAACTGTCTTGCATGCCTTTCGGGTAAATTCCCAGAGGAGATTTGAGGCAACCCCATGACTAAGCTAGAAATTTCCCCGATTTCAATTCAAGACTATGAATATCCCTTATTCAGATGACGTTATCAAGTGCATATATATGCGTAGGAAGCTAATAGAATGTTTATTTTAAAGAAATATAAAACTATTATTGTTATGGAGAGAGTAGTATCTATCTATCTATCTATCTATCTATCTATCCGTACAGGGTAAAGGCATTCCGACAGGAGAGCCTTCAAACAAGCCGGCATACAAACTCAAGCACAATGCAAAATAGGATGCGGAAAAGTTAGCATGATAAGCAGTGCCATGTCGGTCATAAAACGAGAAAAACCGCAAACTCATTTATCTACACTCGGCGATATCACGATATATCCTGCCAGAAAAAAACCACACAAATGGCATGAAAATCGTGTTAAGTAGACGACAACCCAAATTACAGTACCCCACTACAAAAATTACTTGAATACATTTCTTCAGTGTAAAGTCAAATTAATGTAAATGCCATCGATCACAAACACCAAAGCTCTGATCGCAGAGAATATGCAGCAGCAATTTGCATAATGAGAATTATCCAATTGAGAGCTCAGAACAAAAATAAATCAGAGGAAAAAGTAATAAATCGATTCTGAGGATTTCATAAAAAAATCAAGATAACCCAGAAATTGTGCAACAACTCGGAAAAATCAACCCCTAAAATGCAAAATACGAAAACCCTAAAACTCAAACCCCAAACGCAAACAGTAGTGATGAAATCAAACTCGAAAATTTGCTATTCGTTTAATAAAAATAAAAGGATAAAAGATAAGATAATCAAGACGTCAAGAAGACCCACCTTCTGGAGCTTTCAGATAAACACAATCTATCAGAAAATTCAGGGATTTGCTCGCATTTTTTTTATTGTTTTGGCTGAAATATGAGATGGTAATTTATATCTTACCCATATCCATTGAAAATGTTCAATGGTACACTTTCTAATCAATACTCTATTGTATGTCCATATTCTATTTCGATCAATTTTCGACCATGTACATTTTAGTTACGCCATCTCCAACCGAACACAAAAACTTAAACTCAAAAATAAGTTTTATTTTAAGTTTACAGTAATTTGACTTCAACCGAACTCAAAATTAGTTTAAGTTTACGTTTACAGTAATCTGACTCCAACCGAAAAACTAATACTCTAACTTAAAATATTTTTTTTTAAATATTCTTCTAATATAATTATTTATACTATTTATATAAATAATCAACATCTTTACAAATTTACAATTTTATCTAATGATTTTTTAAATTAAAAAATATAATTAATATTATTTTCAATTTAAAATTTCAAACATAATAAATATAAATAATACTAAATAAAATATTATTTAATTATTAAAAAAATTACATTAAAACACACAAAAAACTAATTATTAATTATTTTTGTTTTTGTAATTAATAGCATTTTTAAAAATATCTTGTTTATTATTATTTTATTTTTAATGTTAATTATATAATTTAATTATTTAATTGTATTTCATATTGTGATATGTATTTTTATTTCATTATTAAAAAAAATTATTAAAATTTATTTTAATTATTAATGATATGATTATTAAAAAAATTAAATTACAAAAGATATTAGATAAGATACTAAAAAATAATTGATAAGTTATTTTTATTAATTTGTAAAAAAAAATAATCATTTTATAAATAAAAAATAGTTTTTGGTTTGAGTTTTAAATATAAGTATTTTTTGTGTGGGTCCCACCTATAAACCAATAATTGGTTTATGTTTTGGTATCGGTTGGAGCATCTCCCCTACTCCAAAATAAGTTTTTGGTATCGGTTGGAGATGCTCTTATCAGATTGGTCGTCAAATATCAACTCATCCGATAAAAAGTAAAAAAATATGTCAAATTTAACACTTCCATATCAACTCATCCAATAAAAAATATAAAAAGATGTCAAATTTAACACTTGGAGAGCAAGCCAATTTCAATAGAAAAATAGAAATGTGGTTAATTATTTTATGATATGTGTTCTCCTTAATTATTATTTTTCCTCATTTTAAAATTAATTAAAATAAAAAATCAATAAAAATACCATAGATTTTTATTTTTTGTTCCATATGTACTTTTGGACGGAAACAACTAAACCGAATTGAATGGTTCTGAAACAAAACTGAAATAAATTAAATTGATTTTTTTATAAAAATAATAATAAAATTTGTAAATCGTCAAATATTTTTTTTAAAATATTAATAATATTTAATTATTAACTAGATTGTATGTCTAAAAGTATTCAAATGATTTTTTATTTATTTTATTTTTATTTATTTTGAACTGAACTTAACTAAAACTGAACTCTCAAGTCTAAACTTAAATGAACTAAAATTAGGTACTAGTGTAAATTTGAATCTTTTAAACACCAAAAAAGAAATCACATTTTTTTCCCACTATCTATTTTAAATTTTAAACTATTGCATGGGTCTTTCAAAAAATTGTAATTTTTATGAGATTACAATTTTTCTAATCAAGATAAAAATAAAAAAATAAAAATCATTTTATGTATCCTTTTTTTATCAAATGATAATCAATAATATGGTGTGTCATATAAAAATATTACTCCCTTTGTCACATACTTATATGTATACTGTTAAATTTTATTTTAGTTATTTTTTCATAATTTTCGTATACTGTAATATTCTATGTGGCAGTCACATGATTTTTTTTCTTTTATGTTTTTTTTAATGATGTAATATCGTACGTGCCCGTCACATGATTTTTTTTTTTTTGTTTTTTTTAACAACTTCATCCAATCACATGCTGACACGTGGAGTCGATCATCGGAAATCCCCAAATTCATGTCACGTGCATCTCACGTGCACAAATTCTGACGATTTTTTAATTTTTCGACAAAAATCAGATGAAATCGAATCGATTTTGATCTTTAGTGAATGAAATTGAAAAAACGTGACTTTGTGGTACAATTGCTCTGGCTCATTTATCCTTTTTGCTCTGTAACATTGTTGAATGCCAGTTGAACTTAGTAACAAACACACAGATTATTTTTATTTGATCGTAGAATGTAATGTCTCTTACTATCAACATAAGGCGATGTTTTAGAAATTAGAAACACTAGTACAGTACTCGTGCGATGCCCGTGATCCTACGTACATGATAGAGTAGTATACTTAATGTCTAGATTTAAGTGATCTGAACTCCTTGTATACTTTCATTTATCTATTAATAAATAAATATTCATTTGCTTTTAATTATTGTTTAATTAAATATATGCAAATTATAGTCCTAGATTATATACGTTGTAGTTAGTATGGTGTGCGACGTCACACGAAAGATCATACTATCGGTTACTCGTATACAATCGAACAGTTGCTCATGAACTAGATGGACAAGGATCAATCCATCGGTATAGTCGTTATATGAGTGAGAAAATAATTTGTCTTAATTATTTTATCATACTTGTACACTTGGTGTATTGGGCGGATCTGCTTGAGATTTATCGATTAGGATTGCCTTCGATAATCGATTTAAATCTCAGTGTATTTTATTCTTAATCTCTGATATTATTGCGGGTGTGTGCATATAATATTAGTGGCTTTGATTTTCCAAAAGAATTGATTGATTAGAATAACTAGTCAATTACCGGTAAAGTTTAGTCGCTGTATTTTATGTATGACATGCTGTGAATTCTTGACGAGAAAGTATGTCCCGATAAGGGTTGATAATATTCCCGAGATGAGCTCATAAGGATGTATTATGTAAACCTCGCTAGTGGATTTGTTCCCGCATAATAATAAAGTTGAGTGGTACTATTCTCGATAAAAGAGATAAATAAATTTATTAAGCAATAAATATAATTTATTCATGGATATTTATATCTTAAACATACGGAATAAATAACACTACCGGAAGAATATTATTTGATATAATATGGTTTAATATTGGGAGTGCAATTATATTTATATAGTGGAGTTAAATATAATTTATGGATTAATTAATAAATTTAGGCTTGGACTCAATTTAATTAATTCATAGGAAGCCCGATATTCTACTTAAAGCCCCTACGTAGCCTATAAAAGCACTACATGACCTTCATAATTATTAAGAAAAGAATATCAATAGTTGATAGTTCTAGAGAGTTGAAGGAGATCCATAGAGCTCGGAGGATCGTTGCCCACCCCGACGTTCGAGCTAGTGCAAGGAATACGTGGGAAGACTTTAAAGTCATCGAAGTTCTTTGTTTTTCCAGACAACGAGAACGAGGTATAAATCGTAAAACCCCCTTTATGATTTTAATCGTTAAATATTGAAAATACCGTAGAACCAAGATCCGAGAACTACGATCCAAGGACGAGGTCGAACCGGGAGGTGGTGTTACCACCGGACCGCCAGCGGATCGACGGCTCGCCCGCGTGGATCGCGCGAAGGAGGAACGCCCCGGCTGGACGTCGGGGCATGCGATCGATCTCGATGATCGATCGCCAGACCGCGGGCTGGGCTTGCGGTGGCCTGCTGGGTAGGCCGGTCCATCCAGTGGCGGCGAGTCGCCAAACTCACCGCGGGGGCTGTTGGAGCAGCCCCGTCGATCGCATCAAGCGATCGACTCGATCGATCGCTAGCTCCCCATGCGGGGGCTCGGCTGTCCGCACCTTCGGGTGCGTTTGGTTGGGCCCCGACTCGTGTGGTGGTGCTCGCGTATACTCCAGTGAAGGGTTTTTGATCGAAGTTGTCATGTTCCGCAATTCCGGCGACTCCGGGATATCAAATTCCAACAATTGGTATCAGAGCGTGGTTTACGCTCACGGTATTTTCGATATAATTGTTCTACCTTGCAGGGTTTCCGACTATTATGGCTTGTTTAATTATTCGTTAATTATTTTGTCGTAATAGTTTTGATTATTAAACTTTCGGACATGTCGGGATTCGTTTTGTGTGGTGAATGCTTGTAATAGTAAAAATTCGGGGGTTGACCGAATTTAGAATTTATTATTATTGTTCTATGTTTTCCGAAAATTGTATAGGGTCGATTTCATGTATAGAATCGATACATGATAGTGTAGAAATAAATTTGTAATTTATTTTGCGTTGGATCGATGCCGAAACGACCGCCGAAGAAGACGTGTGACGGAGGAGATGAACGAGAGGGGAGGACCCTCTCGACCATCCCCATGGCCGAGGGATCGACCGCGGAGGGAGGGTCCGCCGCCGACGGTGGCCGGCCACCTTCATGGCGGCGGTCCATGTGATTCTCGTGCTCTCCGGTAGATCCACTTTCCTAAGTTAATTCGGTTTTCCTATTTTGAAAATTCCTATTTTTGGGAACTCTCATGGAATAGGAAAATAATTAATTTGGAATTAATTTAATTACCTTAATGATTATTTCTATTCTTGTGAATTTTCATGGATTAGAAAAATAATTAATATGAAAAGTTTAGGAGTCCTAAATTATTTTATTTCCTTATTCCATTATGGAAATCTTCTAGAATATTCAAAGTGGGTCTTTGATAGGATTTTAGAGATTTAATGAAATAGAAAAGGAAAATAAAAATAATAAAAATATTAATAATATTTAATTTTATTTTTGATTTATTCGATTAACTTAATTTTCGAATTAAGTAACTTTTGGATTTATTAAAAATAAATGAATTTAAATATTGGAATTAATATTCCCGTCACATGGAGCATTCAAGAACGAAGACTGAAGACTAGAAGATGCGTACGGGGATGCGATAAAGCCATAATAGTCGGAAAATAATATTCTAGTATTATTTTGATTATGTGATAATAATATGTGCTTTATTTCATGTATGCATGCTTACGTGTATTTAATTTATGCATTATATAGCGTATCCCTTTGTTATAAAAAGCTAAGTGGGAGAGGGATTGTATACAATCCCATGGTCTCCATTGCTGTTCTCTTGGTGATTTTAATGGACTTTTGAAGTTCATATAGATAAGCCATTAGAGGAGAATTCTTGTAATTCCTTTTACGAGAAACATTGATTAAGTTTATCAAACAATGCCTAATTTGTCTTTCTGAAACTGATTTCAAGTCGACCCATTCTCACCCGGGGAGTGGAATGGAGCCAAAGCCAGTTGGTCATGTCGAGGACACAAATTAGAGACTTTCGTGTCATTTTATGACTAGATCGATCGTCTGCTTGACTCCCTTATTCTATGAGAGATAGGGCTGTTCGCATGGTGAATCACTGGTAAGAAACTTCGAGTTTCACTTATGATTCTCCGCGTCTTGATTTACAAGATTGAATGATTCGAGTAATTGGATGTCAATTATATAAATATTTTGGTGTAGTAAACGTCCACACCACGTGGCTTGCTATACTGAATAGGATTTTGAATTAACTAGTACCACTGCCCGTGCGATGCACGTGATTTATTTGTTTGAAATAATCTAAAATTTTATTTAATCTCCAACGTATTTCGACCAAAAAATTATTAATGGACTAACAAATTATTTTATTTAATAATCGAACTCTCACTTAAATTTGTAAATTCATATTAATCTCATTATTAAGCGTTATCTCAATTATGAAAATTTTATTATTTTCAAAGACTACGCATGTTTGATGTAATTTATAGTATGTAAGTTTATTGGGGCATAGCCGAGTGGTAAGGTTTGTGGTGATGTTGGTGTAATTAACTCGGCGTCCTAAAAGGCAAACCTTAATTAAATTCCACAATTTTAATTATAATTAATTCCACTATAAAATTATAATTGAATTCCCAATAATTAATTTATATTATTTCAACAATAATAATTCCGCCGAATTACATATACGACTTTCCCCGTGTTTAAGATATCGTATGTCCACGAATTAACTTTAATTACTAATAATTAAATTAACTCTTTCTTGTTATCCGAGACTAGTACCACTCATCCTTATTATCATGTGGAACGAATCCACCTGCAGGGTTTACATGATAAACTTTATGAGCTCATCTCGGGGACATCATCAACCCAATAAATGGGACACGGTTTCCTGTCTATAATCTATAGCATGCCGTGTGTACAATTCCGATTCCCAATTTACCGAGAATATTGACTAATCAATTAGTCTCACTCACTAGTAAGTCAAAGAACCGAGAACTGGACACACGCACCTATAATTATATAGGGATTAGGAATTCGTATATTCGTAATATCTGAGGTCTAGTTCGATTACTGCGATTAGTATAAATCGAACGCCCTCCCGTGGTCCTGCTCAATACACCAAGTGTACGAGTGTAACATGATAGTCAAGACCGACTATCTACCAGTCACACTACGACGTACCGATGGATTGTCCCTGTCCATCTAAGTCGTGAGCTACTGTTCGATAGTATACGAGTAACCGACAGTATGATCTTCCGCGTGTCTCCTCACGCCATACTGTCTACAACGTATACATCAAGGACTATTGCATTAAATGCAATCATGCTTGAATCATATCTCGAATTAAGGTATAGATAAGGAGTTCCGTATTTGCACTAAACTAGACATTTAGAATACAACTCCATCACAACGGACGGAATCCTCCCCGGATCTCATACCCTCCGATGATGTTTCCGGGGGCCAATGTTGGGGGATAAAAAATCAATTTGTACACGTGGAAGGCAGGCCCGCCCGCGGCACTCAAAACCGACGAGAGGAGCCTGGGTCGAACCCCGGGTCCGAATCCATGCGAGACATGCAAAGTAGCGGTCCGGGGAGACCAGCAGAGGGGAAAGAGCCGCGCTGGTGTTCACGGCCCAACCACGAAGGAGCAACGTCCCGAATCAGAAGTCACAGCGAGCCTCCCACGGAGCCCCAACCGGACCCCGGGCCCGGGCTCATACAACGCGCTCGGAACACCACCCCGGGCCGAGCAAAAAGCAGCACACCCCCATGATGATCCCAGAGGACAAGCTGGGAAGCGCCTCCGCTGAAATCCCTGGACGGGAGCCGCGCGAACACGATCAACTTCGGGCCCCGGGCTTCGCTTAAACCCAACTCGGAATCGTGCCCTGGCATTTAATGATCCTAGAATAGACCTTAACGTGTCGTGATGTCGTGGCCCTGCATGAGCGTGCTCTCGCCTATAAAAGCCGGCCTCCCCGTCTCATTGTAAGGGCGGCGAAAAATACCGAATCAAAGTATTATCGAAAATAAAGACATTATCTTCTTTAGGTCGGACTTCTTATCCTTTTCCTCCCCGGTCTAGAAATTTCAACCCTTTCTACATAAAGATTCACATGCTTTGGTAGTCGTTGCAAAACCCTCATATCCACCCCGTATCTCATTCTCTCCAACAAAAACGACCCTAAACACACTATTTATATCGTACTCCTAGGAGCATGATATAGGTATTGGATCCCATGTTATTATGATTTTCGATCGCAATTTTATATTTTTGAAGTCTCGTCGTATTTATTTATATTTATTGCGCAGTTTTCTAAAATAAAATTTGTAGTATGTTTAGAAATTCGAGACGAATTTAATTGGTGTACGAGTTAGTAAAAACACACTTAATTGATATTTAAAATTAATATTTATATTACGTGTTATTTTTTAGGTTTTAAAAATGTAAAAATATTTACTTTTTATAAAAACAAATTTTAATTACGAAAAAACATATTTTTAATTAAATAATTAAAATTAAAAAAAGTCAATAGAAAAGAAAAAAAATGTCGCATGTTGCGCATCACTCCTGTTTTTTGGTAATTAACTAAATATATTATTCAGTCACCCTATTTTATTTTGGTTTGTTTTTTCACAGTTCAATATCAAATCCAAACACGGGTCTTAATTTTTCTTCAATTCTATTTCCGACTATTTTTCTTCTCTCGTATGTAAACTTCTGACTCACACTTAGGGGTGTTAATAAAATGGCCCGGACCAGAAACCGGATCGGTTGGTCCGGTTCGGTCTGGACCTGTAAAATTCCGGACCGGTTTCCGGTTCAACTAAAATCAAGATTCCGGTTTCCGGTCCGATTTCGGTTAAAAACCGGTAAAATCCGGACGGGATTGGACCGGAATTTTATTTATTAATATATATAATATTTTTTTAATAATATAAATTGTTATATTTAAAAAAAATAAATAGATAACTTGATAAATTATTTTTTCTAATTTAAAAATTGTTCTACTTATCAAATATAATTTTTTATTAATTAAAAATTTCACTATTTATTAAATTATTAATACTTAATATAATTAATATAGTATTAATATAATTAATATAACAAAATAATTTATAAATAAATAAATAAAAATATATATTTTTAATTTAAAAATATTTTATTTACTTAAAAATGATATTTTATTTTTATTGAATAAATTTAAATTTTATAAATATAAAAATTAATTTTAATTATTATTTTATATTTAATTTATTAAAATTTTAATTATTCCGGTTTTATCCGGTCCAAAACCGGACCGAACCCGAATTTACCGGTCCGGTTCGGTCCAGAACGGTATTATTCTGGTCCGGTTTCCGGGTCATGATTTTTCACGATTCCGGTTCCGGTCCGGTTTGGTTCGGTTTTGGACCGATGAACACCCCTACTCACACTATCTGGTTTTGGGGTAGAATTTCATCTAGGTTTTGTTCTGGTTTGAATTCTAGCTGATCGTGATTTTGAGCTCGAGATTGAGCTTGGCATATAAATTTAACTATTATTTCCTCATTATGTGTGTATTGTATATTTGTATTCTATTTATTTTTCTGGTACATGAACTGATCATATATTACGAATTCCAAGGCCTGATGTCGATGCATCAGGATGGTATTTGCTTGACTGTGCTTAAGACGACGATTTCGAGTGTGATAAGAATGTTGAAGTTTGAAAGTCAATAATAAGCTAGATTCATTGTTCTTTTGAATACATGAATGGCTTTTCATATTATGTTCATGCATGGAATTAATTGTTAATTCATGTATGTGATTTAGGTTCATTTTTTGTTGTCCTATAAATAGTCATGTAATCTTTCATTTTAGATATGAGTTTTGTATAAGATTTACAAGAAGTAATATAAGAGAGTTCAAGAGTATATTTTCGTGTTGATCGAGTGAGAAAAACAAGAGTGTTTAGTATCTCCTCTCCACATATTTATTCCGCTGCGAGTTCACGTTTTTTCCAACAAAGTGGTATCAGAGCTAGATTCGATTCTTCTTAAAGACGATGGCCGCAAGTGGAGCATTCCCGTTTCCGAAGCTCTCGAAGGACAACTTTAATCGATGGAGCATTCAAATGAAGACGTTTCTTGGTGGACAAGATGTTTGGGAAGCCGTCGAGGGAGGATTTAATGTATCTCAAGATCCTGCTCTTTTAAGCCAAGCCGAAAAGAAAGCTTACAAAGAAGCCAAGGTAAAAGATCAAAGAGCTCTATCTATCATTCAACTCGGCATGGACGACAACAATTTTGAGAAAATTTCTCAAGCAACCACGGCGAAGCAAGCGTGGGATATTCTTAACGATGCTTTCAAAGGCATTGACAAAGTTAAGAAAGTTCGACTTCAATCACTCCGAGGAGAGTTCGAGTCATTGAAGATGAAAGAATCGGAAGAAGTATCCGACTACATCTCAAGAGTTGTTACGGTTGTTAACCAACTCGAAAGCAATGGAGAAAAGCTAGAAGAAAATCGAGTTGTTGAAAAGATACTTCGGTCTCTTGTGCAGAAATTCGATTACATCGTAATAGCCATTGAAGAGTCGAATGATGTCGAGACTATTAACATGAATGAGCTGCTCGGAAAATTACAAGTCCATGAAGAAAAACTTAAAAGACGAACGAAGGAACCGGAAGTCGAGCAAGCTCTTCAAGCAATGACGATCAATTCCGACCAAAATAAATTTGATAATTCTGGAAATCGCGGTCGTGGGAGAGGCCGCGGTAGAGGTCGTGGTCGTGGACGAGGACGAGGACGTGGCCGTGGTCGTAGCCATGAACAAGGTTACGAAGAACAAAACTCTTATAACCAAGACGAGTCACAATCTGAATCTCGTACGTCACGAGGTCGTGGAAGAGGTGGATATAATCGTCATCAAAATAAGAGAGACATCAAATGCTATAATTGTCACAA
The DNA here is from genome assembly GCA_954870475.1 of Euphrasia confusa. Classification (NCBI taxonomy): domain Eukaryota; kingdom Viridiplantae; phylum Streptophyta; class Magnoliopsida; order Lamiales; family Orobanchaceae; genus Euphrasia; species Euphrasia confusa. The sequence continues at coordinate 17,299,572 of OX940967.1, forward strand.
ATTTGGGCATTACGCTTCAGAGTGTCGAAATGAGTCTAGCTCCGAAAAGGCTCATTTTGGTGAAAAAGAACCCGACCAATCGTTGTTGGCGCTAAAAGCTTCGATAGAAGAAGAAAATACTTCTTGGTACCTTGACTCGGGTGCGAGTAATCACATGTGCGGGGAGAAGCGCATGTTCGTTGATATTGATGCTACTGCTGCGGGAAGCATCTCATTTGGTGATATGTCAAAAATCACCATCCAAGGAAAAGGAAGGATTCTCATTCGGTTGAAGAGTGGTGGGCATCAATTCATCGAAAATGTTTACTACGTACCAGGGATGAAAGCAAATATTTTGAGCATCGGTCAATTGCTCGAAAAAGGGTACGACGTTCATATGACGGGTCAAAGCTTGTACCTAAAGAATTCCGAAGGGAGATTGATAGCTAAGGTACAAATGTCAAGTAACAGAATGTTCAAGTTGAATATTCAGCACGACGTGCCAAAGTGCTTGAAAGCGTGTTTTGAAGACGAGTCCTGGTTGTGGCATTTGAGACTCGGCCATATAAATTTTGGCGGATTGAAGACGATGTCATCCAAGAAGTTAGTGAGAGGACTACCTATGATTAATCACCCCGATCAGATTTGTCAAGGATGCCTTGAAGGAAAACAACATCGACACTCCTTTCCGAAAGAATCTCTCTCAAGAGCGAAGCACCCGCTAGAGCTAATACATACCGATATATGCGGACCTATCGATCCATCATCGCTCGGAAATAATCGCTATTTTCTGACCTTCATTGATGATTTTAGTCGTAAGACTTGGGTATTCTTTTTGAAAAACAAGTCAGAGGCATTTTCAACCTTCAAAAAGTTCAAATCCCTAGTCGAAAAGCAAAGCGGCTACAAAATCAAGGCAATGAGGTCGGATAACGGAGGCGAGTTCACTTCGACGGAGTTCCAGAAATTTTGTGAAGAGAATGGTATTCGAAAATCTCTTACCGTTGCTTATTCTCCGCAACAAAATGGCGTCGCGGAAAGGAAAAATCGTTCCATTATGAATATGGTTCGAAGCATGTTGAAAACCAAAGATTTGCCAAAAGAACTTTGGGCAGAAGCGGTCGAATGTGCCGTTTACTTGTCTAATCGAAGTTCAACCAGAAGTGTTCATGATCAAAAACCACATGAGAAGTGGAGTGGTTTCAAACCAAGTATTTCACATTTGCGAGTATTTGGTAGTATTGCTCATGCCCACGTACCAGATCAGTCAAGGAGCAAGCTTGATGTGAAGAGCAAAAAATATATTTTTGTTGGTTATGATCAAGCTTCGAAAGGCTATAAATTGTACGATCCAGTTGAGAACAAAAGGAAGCTTAGTCGTGATGTCGTGTTCGACGAGAAGAGTTCTTGGGACTGGAGTACCCAAGATAAGGAGCAATATACTTTTTACCCTTTCGAGTCGAGTTCGAAAGAAGTTGAGGAAGAGCCGGTGGAGCCCTCGAGTCCTCCATCGCCACCCCCGCGTGACGAACCTTCATCGGACAGCGATAGTTCAAGTAGTGGACGGCCTAAAAAGATGAGATCGTTGCGAGATATTTATGAGCTCAATCAAAATCCAAACTTGTTTTGTTTGTTTGCGGATACCGAGCCCATAAACTTTGAAGATGCGTCAAAGAGTCAAAAGTGGAAGAAAGCCATGGACGATGAGATAAGTTCAATTAAGAAAAATGAAACTTGGGAACTTTCTTCTCTTCCACAGGGGCAAAAATCCATTGGAGTTAAATGGGTTTATAAGGCGAAAAAGAATTCAAAAGGAGAGGTAGAACGATACAAGGCGAGGCTTGTAGTCAAAGGATACAAACAAAAGGCTGGAATTGACTACGATGAAGTTTTTGCTCCTGTAGCACGTCTGGAAACCATCCGATTTTTGATCTCGCTAGCAGCCCAAAAGACGTGGAAAATTCATCAAATGGACGTAAAGTCCGCGTTTTTGAATGGCGTACTTGAAGAAGAAGTTTACATCGATCAACCGGAAGGTTACTTGTTACCGGGCCATGAGGGAAAAGTCTTGAAATTAAAGAAGGCTTTATACGGTTTAAAGCAAGCGCCGAGAGCTTGGTATAGCCGTATCGACCAAACTTTTATGGAGAAAGGATTTAAAAAATGCCCCCACGAGCATGCCCTGTATGTGAAAGTTGATGGTAAAGGTAACATGTTGATCGTATGTTTGTACGTCGATGACCTTATTTTTACAGGAAATAATGAGGAGTGGTTTGATGAATTCAAACAAGAGATGACCAAAGAATATGAGATGACGGACATTGGCCTAATGTCGTATTATCTCGGAATTGAAGTGCAGCAACAAAAAGGTGGGATATTCATTTCCCAAGAAGGTTATGCAAAAGGAATTTTAAAGAAATTCAAGATGGAGAATTGCGTGCCGACAAATATCCCGATTGATGTTGGAACCAAACTTTCGAAGGACGTAAATGGAGATCGTGTCGATCCAACTTTGTTTAAAAGCTTGGTTTGGAAGTTTGCGATATTTGACGTGCACGAGGCCCGATATTCTTTATGCGGTCGGTCTCATTAGTCGCTACATGGAGAATCCGACTAAGTATCATTTCAAAGTGGCTAAACAGATACTCCAATATTTGAAAGGTACGATCCATTTTGGTTTGTTTTATCCAGAAAATGGAGAAATGAAATTGTTCGGATATAGCGATAGCGACTGGGCCGGAGATCCCGATGATCGTAAAAGTACGAGTGGGTTCGTATTTTATTTTGGAGGATGTGCATTCACATGGTCGTCGAAGAAGCAACCGATAGTTACTCTTTCGACATGTGAAGCGGAGTACGTTGCGGCGACGTCAAGTGTTTGTCATGCTGTGTGGTTAAGGAGTTTGCTTAAAGAACTTCACTTTGGTGACGTTGAATCGACGGAAATATTTGTCGATAACAAATCAGCGATTGCACTAGCGAAAAATCCCGTTTTTCATGATCGTAGTAAGCACATTGACACAAGGTTTCACTACATCAGAGAGTGCATTGCTAAGAAAGATGTTCAAGTTAAGTTCGTGAAATCCGAAGATCAAGTTGCGGATATTTTCACGAAGCCCCTCAAACGAGAAACTTTTGAGAAGTTGAGGCACAAGCTTGGGATGAGAGAGAATCAAGCTTAAGGGGGGATGTTGAAGTTTGAAAGTCAATAATAAGCTAGATTCATTGTTCTTTTGAATACATGAATGGCTTTTCATATTATGTTCATGCATGGAATTAATTGTTAATTCATGTATGTGATTTAGGTTCATTTTTTGTTGTCCTATAAATAGTCATGTAATCTTTCATTTTAGATATGAGTTTTGTATAAGATTTACAAGAAGTAATATAAGAGAGTTCAAGAGTATATTTTCGTGTTGATCGAGTGAGAAAAACAAGAGTGTTTAGTATCTCCTCTCCACATATTTATTCCGCTGCGAGTTCACGTTTTTTCCAACAAAGAATCTGTAATGCCCAAGAGACTAAATCGTAAATAATTGACAATGCCATATGCAATAATTAGCTTGCCTTTTTTTTCAACTTGTTTGATCAGTTTTTGTTCTTGATATTGGAGTTATTATATTATCTGGAAGGATTCTAGTATATTGAAGTTGTTATTACTAACATCCATAGCCCATGTGCTGTTCTGAAGTTTGAGGTAGGATGTGTGCTTATCTTTGTGAGCTGAGTGCCTTTATCAGCAATTGGTAACTTATGAAAATTACGACGGTTTAATTTCTCTAGGTGGTAACCATCTCCTGAGGCCCCTTTGTGGGATTGGGACTTTACATATTATGTTTTATGGGATACTCAGTTTCCCATGTAATGATGAATTGCATCATATATCTATTGCACCTTTCATTTTTCTATTCTTTACAGGAACCATGTTTGCTTTTACACATAAGGATATATAATAAGTTGGTGCTGGAATGGGAGATCTAAGTTGGATTACGTTATAAGGTTTGTTGAACCTGATTTTGGACAAATATCTTTTTATTTTTTTAAGTTTCTTTTTTATAGATTATGTTAAAATAATAAATTATATCCTTGCTATTAATATTTTCTGTTCCTTGCGGCATCTTTTGACCATAACTTTCATGCGGGGTTTATTTATAACTAGTCACTATATAAAGGTAAATATCACTCATTATTTTGCTCCGATTCCCTTATTATGGCCAGTCATTTATTTTCTTCATTTATAGAGTATCTTAGAAAAAACTAGATCAGGTGTCCCTAATTTTCTAGGTACTTTGAGAACAGCTCATTCTGTAGTATTGTTATTTACCTTGTGACTTGCGGTCATATTTCATCCACGACTTTTACAATTACCTGGCACTGTGGTGAAGCTTTATTTTTGTGACATTGATGTATGCATTTTATCTATTACTATCTTTTGCACTCCCCTTATATGTTCTCTCGACAGCCAGAGACATTTATTAAAGTCCGTCCCCGTTGTGAAGCACCTAAGTGAGACATGATGTACCAAATGAATTACATGCCGAGCCGTTATGTGCGGATATCTTGTATGCGTGGAAACCCAATAACTTTGTTTTTTATACAGGTAAGAACTGAATGCTGCACATTTCTATCATAAGTTTTTCAGCGCTAAGTGAGAATTCCATTTCCTGTTCTATATGAACTTTCAGCCTGACTTGAAGATTTATTCATTATTTAATTTCTTATGCTGTATAGCTAGTTACATATTGCCTTTTTTTTATTAGAGTAATGTCTATGAAAATTGTGCGCTAATAATTTTTCTGTTGCAGCTGATTGGGATCCCAATTCCAGGTTTAGAGCCAGAGTTTCAACCTGTTGCTAACCACCTGTTGCCAAGCATAATATCACACAAACAAGAATCGGTTGATATGCATCTTCAGGTAAACCAACTATATCATAAATAACATGTGAAACCAACATGTATTTTTTTAATATCAATTTCAGTTGCTTGGGTTTTCTTGTTATCTAATTGTTTTGTAGTTGCTTCAAGATGTCACAAGCAGGCTAGCTAGGTTTCTTCCTCACATTAAGATATATATATATATATATATATATATATATATATATATATATATACATAGAGCCCCCTTGACACCGGAGAAAATTTTATTTGCCATACTCTACAAGTGATTGCAGTTTTATTATTGGTATGAATTAATATTGTGCATGCTGATCTTAATATCTTCTCAGAAGCTGCAGAACCTAGTTTACGTTTTCTGGCTATGCTTGCTGGTCCATTTTATCCCATTCTCCAGATTGTCAGCGAAAGGTAGGTGGACCTATCATCGCTGGTCATAATTATTTCGATAGTTCCCTTTGTTTAATTACAAAAACTACCACTGGGGTCCTAATCACAAAACCCTGCCATTGTTATTGAAGCAAGCTTCATACTTTTGAAATATTGAGCTGAATCTATTTCATTCAATTTATTGTGGTAACAACTACATAAGCTCACCCTCCATCTAAACATCTAGTAGAAAATGTCTCATGCAAGTGTTTTTGTGGCATGATAGGGAATCTGCGCGTCTGGCTCTCAATAGTTTGGACCATGAAACTCCGAAAACCAATATGACATCAACAGCTCTGATGGTTTCTTCAAATTTTGAGGTAATGGATTTGTCCCTTTCTAGATTTTTTATTAATGCTCTGGACCTGATGAACTATCCCACTATTTCAAATGTTTCTATATCTAGGGTTTCTTCTCAAACTATGTGTGTAACACAAGCGAATTTAGAAATATGAGAGTTATCATAACTCAGATGTTACGCTGGAAATTTAAACCATACTTACTGCACATGTAAAAAGAGGGAAAAAATTAATCCACAGTTTTAGTTCTAGTTACTTTTTCCAAAAACCACGTTTCAAATAGATTTTGTGGTGTGTGTTATTATGATTCATAAAAGTTATTATGATTTGAGTAAATTTATCAGCATATTTACAGTAAAAGCAATAGTAGAATTATGGGTTGTCTTGGAATGTAGTCTATTATGTCATTCAGTCTTTTGCCATCTGTGGAGTTTCAACATTGGTCACATGCTTTTATAGTTTTATCATGGCTGTCAGCAATGGCCCCCATGCCAATAGTGTATTAATGCATTGCCATATTTCATAAACCCGGATCTTCAAAACATAAGGATGGGAAACTTTTTTCTGAAACTTAGCTCTGTAGCATCAAGTACGAAGCAACTATAAGAGAATAGGTATAATAAATAGGTTCAACTACAATAAGCTCCAAAGGAGGGAACTGTAAACATTAGTTAAACATTTTGTGTTTGTACACATTTGATTTGTTATGTTTGGCCACCGCAGGCTTCGGAGTTCTTTTAACAGTGGCCGGTCGAGGCGCGTAAGCTTGCTCTCTGGCTGCTGCTGGCAGAGACAACCACCGTTTATTATAATTAGCTCGTTTGTGGACAAGTAGTGTTGTTGATCTCTCTCTAGGAGTACTCCTCCTCCTATTATTAGTTACCAATGGTTTATTAATCAAGTCTTTACTTATTGTTTCATTCTCAGGGGCCTTCATAGCCATCCATCTCTCCAACCAATTCCATCCCCAGTAGCTGCTTATTGTATCGGCCGCTTCAAAACCAACGACCGTTGTCGGCTGCTGGTGCTGCTGCCTTGCTTGCCACTGCATAATTACAAATAAATAACTAAAAGAATTTAAAGAAAGGGGTAGTTTAATTTATTAATTTATATTTCAATATTCATAAAATACACTTTTTTCTTTATCCGTTTTTATTAATTGGAGTATTATTAATTTTATAATTATAGAAAAAATACATTTTGAAAATACTAGTAATTAATTACTACTAGTAAAAAAATACATTTTGAAAAATTAATATCCTAAATTACATATCAACCTTTAAAATTACCCTTTTATTAAAATCACCATATATAATTAGTTCGTTCGTTCACCTGGCGAGCTAAAGCATACGCTTTCGCTTTTTCCCGATTAGCCGCTGCCTCTTTCCTCTTTAACAACTTGGCTTCAACATCCGCGGCTGATCCAACAGCTACACACCACCCTGAATCTTGTACATCTTCTTTGGTCTTTTTAACACGAGTTTCTTGTTCGATTTGTTGTCGAAGTTTCTGCTGCATTATTTGATTCTCTAGAGCGACGCGAAGGCTCGTTTCTCTGACACGAGCCTGGAATCTCACCAAAGCTCGCATGCATCGCAGAGTCGTGGCAGATTGCTTCCTCACGGAATGACCCCTCACAAGAGCTTGAAGTCTCACTAAACCTTTCAAAGCGCGCAATTCTCGTTTAGCCTGATCATAGACGAACGAACATCATACGTACGTAAATCGGCATTTATTCAGGTAATGAGGCGATTAATATATATCATATATGTACCAGAAATCTTCGGAAGGCCGATTGAATACGTATGGCTGCACATTCTTCTCCGATTTTCTCTTGAAATTGAGCTGCCCGTTTATCCGAATCAAATGCTGAGATTATAAATTTTGCATCCGTAACCACGATATTCTGTTTCGAATCGTTGTTGAGTATAATTACAAGTTTCCAGTCGTTGTTTTCGGTTTCTGCAACCATATTTTGATTCAACTCAATTCCAACCACGTTTGGAATTGAGTGTGGAAATTATCTGTTTATAATACCTTCGGTTTATTTGCTTGCTGCGCGCTTTGAAAACGCTGCAAATTTCCAAACACATGAAAGTATATATAATCTGTTTTTCACATTTAAGATTTTAGGGGAAATTTGTTTTCTTTTTCTTTTTTATTTGTCAAGTATTGCAAAAGAAAACAAAAATTCATCCAATTAGTTTTAGGAATCAAAGTATATTAATATGTGAAAGTTATGGTTAGGAGCCTTAATAGGAAGATATTGTGAATACATGTGGTTGACTTTTGATAGAACATAAGTCCGTCAATTTATTCACATTTTTCATTTTTTTTTTTTTAATGTTGTGCACACATTTATTCTTTAAAAATATAATACTTTTAAATATAATTTTATATTTTTCATAAAATTTTAAATTTTATTTAAAATTATTTTAATTTTTAATTTAAAAATACATTTATATTTCTTAATTTTTGGTAAAAAATAAGAAAGTAAGTCATCTTTTTTTATTGGTCCCAAAACAATTTTGATTCGGCTTCGAACCGCTCCTTTTATCGGGTTTTCAGAACCAAATGTGCATCTCTAGTGCAAACCTAACTATTTAGTTTAGTTTCTTTGAATTAATTTTAGTTTATATTGATTTAGTTCAATTAAACAGGATCTCTTTCCAAATAAGATCTCTTTCCAAATAAGTTAAGTTCAATTCAAATTAATTCAATTTCATTCATCGACTAAAAGCCAATTCAACGTTGCTTAATTCTTAAATGAGACATATCAAGTTACTAAAGAGCTCTGATCTTTTGAACAAAATAAAGTTGTGCAACTCTTAAATGAGACATATCAAGTTACTAAAGAGCTGGGATCTTTTGAATCGAATAAAGTGAACTGACCAAACTGACGCAGGCGGAAGATAATAGACGATTCGAAAACGAATCGGAAGGAAAAACTCTTATTCAATAATCAAAAACTCTGTCTCTATACGTGACTTAAACGAACTATAAATAGGTGAAAGAAACCCTAATTGCATGGGCTTTAATAAAAGTAAATAAACAAGAAATAAAAAGGAAATAAACGACGTAATTTAATTCTTGGGCTTAAACACGGGGTCGTGGGCTTCCAAATATGATAACGTCGTAGTAACCACATCATTCTCCCCCACCGAAAGGAGGTTCGACCTCGAACCCGAAGGTGCAGAATCGACATCATCATTATCCCCAGTATAAGGAATCAAGTGCTTCACATTAAAAACATCCGATGTCCGCAGATGAGAAGGAAGACGGAGACGATAGGCATTAGGATTTATCTTGGCCAGGACTTCAAGCGGGCCGATCTTACGAGCAGCTAATTTATTATACTCATGTGCTGGGTAGCGATCACGAGTTAGGACAGCCCAAACAAAATCACCGGGCTCAAACTCCAACATACGACGACCTTTATCAGCTGCCGATTTGTAAGCAGCCGCAGCGGTGACCAGCTGATCGTGCGTCGCACGATGGGTACTCCGGAGGGCTTCGATCATGTCCACAGCACGGGCATCGGCGCGAACAGGAGATGGAAGGGACATGAGGTCAGTCGGGCCACGAGGAAGTGTGGCGTAGACAATCTGAAACGGAGCAAGGCCAGTGCTGCGATTAACCGCGGAATTATGAGCAAACTCGGCTTGGCTCAAACGAGTATCCCAGGAACGCAGATGGTCCCCGACGAGGCAGCGCAATAAATTTCCAACGGAACGATTTACCACCTCGGTCTGTCCGTCGGTCTGGGGATGGTAGGCACTACTAAAATCAAGTCGCGTGTTAGCCATTCGCCACAGGCTTTGCCAAAAGAAACTGAGGAAACGAGTATCCCGATCGGAGACAATCGACGAGGGAAGGCCATGGAGACGATACACCTCACGAAAAAAAAGTTGAGCAACATGCAAGGCATCTGTCGTCTTTTTGCATGGGACGAAGTGAGCCATCTTAGAGAATCGATCCACGATGACAAAAATGGAGTCGTAACCGCGCTGTGTGCGAGGAAGACCAAGGATGAAGTCCATGCTAATGCCGACCCAGGGCTGGTTCGGTATCGGGAGAGGGCGATAGAGACCGGCATTTGTAGCTGTACCCTTCGAAACCTGACAAATGCGACAGCGTGCGACATAGCGTAAAACGTCGCGTCGAAGAGTGGGCCAAAAATAAGAACGTTGGACCAGCTCGATCGTGCGATCTCGCCCGACGTGACCTGTGTTGTGGAGGTCAGCAATAAGTGTCAACCGAAGGCTAGTGTTGGGGATGCACAGGCGCGTCCCTTTAAACAGGTAAGCATCCATAAGGGTGAAATCCAATTCCTCGCCCGAGGCAATGCGGGACAGGACGAGAGCAAAAAAGGTGTCTGATGTGTACGCTTCAGGCAAAAGCTCAAGACCAGGTACCGAGATACGAAGGTCAGATAGAACCAACAACCGACGACTCAATGCGTCTGCGACACGATTGGAAACCCCTGATCGATGCTTGAGTACAAATGTAAATTGTTGTAGGTACGCAACCCACGAGGCATGTCGTGCAGACAAGTTATCTTGGGTAGCTAGATGTCGAAGAGCTTCGTGATCAGAGAATAACACAAACTCACGATGAAATAGGTAGTGCCGCCAATGTCGTACAGCCCGGACCACGGCAAAGAACTCAACATCATACGTACTGTACCGGCTACGGGGGCCTAATAATTTTTCACTGAAGAAGGCAACTGGGCGGCCCCCTTGGCTCAACACCGCGCCAATCCCGGCCTTCGAGGCGTCACACGAGAGTTCAAAGGGCTGGTCAAAGTCCGGTAGCAATAAGACGGGGGCCGAAATGAGTCGCTCTTTGATATGAGTAAACGCAACTTCTGCTTCTGGGGTCCAAACAAAAGGTTTGGAACCTATGCAATTGGTGACGGGCGCGAGAATTGTACTGAAGTGAGCAATGAACCGTCGATAGAAGGACGCAAGGCCGTGGAAGCTACGCGCCTCAGTGACCGTTCTCGGGGATGGCCAATCGCGGATAGCGGCTATTTTAGACTCGTCCACGCGGAGACCAGTGTCGGAAATAACATACCCCAAAAAATTAACAGTAGGCACGGCAAAGCTACACTTTCTAGGTGTGGCAAAGAATTGTTCCTGTCGTAGAATTGTCAAAACTGAACGCAAATGACCTAAATGCTCAAAGAACGAACGACTATAGACCAAGATGTCATCGAAGTAGACGACCACACATGACCCGATCAGCGTGCGTAAGGTCTGGTTCATGACACGCATGAACGTACTCGGGGCATTGGAGAGACCGAAAGGCATGACGAGCCATTCGAACAGGCCCTCGCGCGTCTTGAACGCGGTCTTCCATTCATCGCCCGGTCGGATGCGAATTTGGTGGTACCCGCTGCGTAGATCCAGTTTACTAAAGACGCAAGCGCCACTCAATTGGTCCAGAAGATCGTCCAGTCGTGGAATGGGAAACCGATAATGAACCGTGATCTTATTGATGGCGCGACTGTCAATGCACATGCGCCATGTCTTGTCTTTCTTGGGAATGAGGAGAGCTGGGACGGCACATGGGCTCAGGCTTTGACGAACTGTGCCGCGGCGGAGTAGTTCCTCGACTTGTCGCCGCAACTCTTCATGCTCGACAGGACTCATACGGTAGTGAGGACGGTTAGGCAGTGCAGCGCCGGGGACAAGATCAATATGGTCTTGAATATCGCGCAACGGGGGCAGTGTGCTAGGGAGGTCTGCTGGAAATACATCCGCAAATTCATTCAGGAGGGCTTGAATCTGGGGAGGTGGCGGCGACGCGGCTGTAGGGTCGTTATGATCGCCGATCAGTAGTAAGAGAAGGGACTCTGTTGCCGCTTCGCGCAGAAAATCAACGCGGGACAGGAGTAGGACTGATGGTGTTAACGGCGCTCTAGGGGGAGGGGCCGAGTGCAAAACAATTTTAGACCCGTCAAATGGGAAGCAATAGGTGTTTGCACGTCCGTCATGGATAACCGAGCGATCGAATTGCCAAGGACGACCCAATAGGAGATGACATGCATCCATGGGTACAACGTCACAAAGTAAGCTGTCTTTGTATTTCGCACCAATCGAAAGAGCGATGCGCACCCGACGATCAACGGTAACCGAATTCCCGCGCTGGATCCATGCCAATGTGTACGGGAGTGGGTGGGGTTCCGTTTGTAAATTTAGCTTGCTTACCGCATCAGCAGACATGACGTTCTCGCAAGAACCGGAATCCACTATGAATCGACAAACCTTGCCACCAATAGTGCATGTGGACTCGAAGATATGGTTACGTTGGACTTCTGACTCTGGTTCAATAATTTTCGGGGCCAAACAAGATCGACGAAGTACTAGGATCGGACCGATATCACCATTCACATGCTCTTCAGGTAAGTCCAGGGGCAACTCCGAATCAAAGCGAGGTGGTCCTTCGTACAACGAAGTCATCCATGAGTAAGGCGCGGGGGCGTGCTCGCGGGCAATACGCACGACGGTGACCAGTTTCACCACAAGCAAAGCACCGAATGGACGTAGATGGGGTTGCTGATTCAACACCTGGATTAGAGGGTGGTAGGGTGGGACGACTGGGGGTCGCGGTGTCAGTGGTGCTGCTCCACTTTTAGCAGGGGCAAAACTCACAGACGGTATGCGACGCGAGGATTGGTGTTCGAGTAGGACCGCGCGTTGGTGAGCTTCGGACACGGTAGACGGAGACAACAGGGTGATGGTGTCCTGTAGGTTGCGATGTAGTCCGCTGATATACCGCGAGACAAGTTGGGCTGGGGAATCGCGCACATCGAGGCGAGAGAGGTATTGGTAAAATTCTTCTGTGTAGGCGTTGACAGTGCGAGTACCTTGGCGGAGATTTATGAAGCGTTGAAAGAGAGTGCTCTCAAAGTTGTACGGGAGAAACTCGTTCCATATGTTTACGGAATTTAGCCCATGAATCAATGGCGGGCTTGCGGTGGCGATTGATTAAAGTCGTTTTGTAGCGTCACAACCAAATAAAATTATCGAACTAGTTGCTAAAGCAACTCGCCCGAGTCGATCTCTCGAGGAACACTACTATCGGCGTAAAAGCGTTTAATTGTTTGCAACTAAGAAGCGAAGAGAAATAGCATAATGCGAGAGTTGAGTTTTGGTGTTGTTTACTTCTAAAAATTAGCTAAGTATTGAAAAGACGAGGAACGAATTTAAAAGCTAGTAAAATGTTTTTGAAATCAAGTAATAAATGAACTAGGGTTTCGGGAATCACAATTCTATACTTCGGTGCGAATTCGAATCTATGAATTAAAGTTGATACGTCCGTCGCCGGTAGGCATCTATTCAATCTCGGGATTCGAATTAGACCTTAGTAGGGAGAATTGATCATCCCTAGCCCTAGAAAAAGGGTTTAGCTACTCATCATCGCACTAGAAGAAGAATTAAGTTTTTGAAAATAGAAATTCATTAACACAACTTTGCGGAAGTGAAGAAAATAATCTAAGCAATTAATCTAATCAAGAAATTGAAGAACAAGAAAATTGAAAGCAGAAAAACTTACTAGATTGTTACTCAAATTCAAACCAAAGTACCCGTCGGCGGAAATTTCCGACTTTTCCGAATCCGAAAACACCAAATTCAAGATCCAACGCAATATTCAAAACCTAGACGTTACGCGTTCCTAGGGCTCTCAAAAGTGCGGTGAAAAAAAATATGAAAAACGATACTTAAGTTTCTGGGTCGAAGCCCTATTTATAGGTCGTCAAAAAGCCGAGTCAAAATCGCGGTCAAATCTGGAAAAAGGAGGGCAAGCGACCGCCTGGGAGAGCAGGCGATCGCTCGCGTCAGGGCACGCGATCGCGCTGGGTGGGGGGCGATCGCCTGGTGGAGAAGCAGAATCCTGGAGCGCGGGCGGGCGATCGCTTGGCAGGGAAGGAGCGATCGCTTGGGGCTTTGGCAGATTCCTGGGGTCTGGCTGTGCGATCGCTTGGGGACATGGGCGGTCGCACGCTTCTGGGCTGCACCGACTTCACTTCGACTCGACTCGTTCTAGCTCCTTTCTTCGTCCTTTTCGACATTCGCAAGCTCACGTACCTGCAAACTCAACAAGTGCATCAACATACCAAAGCCACGAGAAATAAACCAATAACCAACTAAGTACGACACAACTCACACACAAAAGACACGGAAAATCGACACAAAAACAAGAACATCAACTCCCCCACACTTGGCTTCTTGCTTGTCCTCAAGCAAGCAATCATAAAAGCGAGTCGTACATCCAACACACACGCATACCAAGAGTTTACTCAATTTCTCAAAACCACAAATAGACCCTCGATGCATACGGAAAAAGTAAGGTGAACAACCTCCGCCTCACAATGAATTAGAGCAATCAAGATCACGTAAGTATCACCACATGTCACCATTTCAAGTTCCCTCACAAGGGTTCACTCTTTCTTCTTTTTCTCTCGAGAATTGGTTCCACTCAAGGGTGTACACAAGTGAAAGATATAAATTAAGAAGCTTGTGTACTCAAGAAAAATAAGCATATAAGGAACAAGGACGAGCTTCGAATAACATCAAATGTACCTAAGGTCATCGACTAAACACATACTCAAATTGCACTCTCCACTAATCAAGGTCTACCATCTTAAGGATCATGGGTGATCGACAAAACAGGTGTAACGGGGCTCGGCTAGGGGTATTCGGGAATGTTTGGGGTAAGTGGACTATACATCGTTCAAGCACGTTCCTCCAACACAACCAAACAACTACAACTCATAACAGCCCCTACAATTCCAAACTCAACAATTAAATTCATCAAAGCCACATCAAGCATCATTATTCGACTCTTTTTGTTATATTCTCTTTTTCTCTCCCTTTTTTTTTTTTTTTTTTTGGAGACTAATAGCATGTCTCGACTCTTTTCTATTTTTTTTGGGAGACTAGACTCGTCTCATTTTTATTTTTATTTTTATTTTTATTTTTTTTATTTATTATTTTCTCTTTTTTTTTTTTTTTGGAGACTAATATCACGAAAAATCTATCGCACCTCAAGAATTGAAATAAAGCAACTAACATGCACGGGGGGCACAACAACTACACTTTCATGAAAATCATATCTCAACAAGGGGGAGCGAACACATCTAACATAAAACAAGTAAAAGGAAACAACTAAAGCACGACAAATCACATAGAAAGATAGGAGAAGGGAAGAAGAAGGCAAACCCCCCCACACTTGGGCTAATCCATGTCCTCGTGGATGAAGCACCCTCCTATGAGAGCACGCGTCCAAAGAAAGTCGACCTCGGGATGTCCACAAGTGAGGAGTAAACAACCTACACACCAAAAACTAAACGAAAACCACAAAAGCAAACCAAGTAATAAAAAGGAAACAAGAAAGAAGACACGACTCACGACACTGAAAAACAAAGAAAAACTATATACATACCGCGACCGTACGAAAGTACGGTCGATCCTCACGGCTCGGGTGGTGGATACTGTGGCCCTCGGAACATGGCCATCATCTGAGCGTACTGGGAGACGTGATAAGCGTGCTCGGTGTCCTCACGGGCCTGCCGGCGGGCATTCTCGGCCACATAGTAATCATGATGAGTGGCCTGCTGAGTCTCGATCCGGTCGAGACGACCATTGAAATGGTTATACTGAAGAGTTGCTTGGGCCTCCATCCGGGTGAACCGTTCATCAATGTAGGTCCGAGTAGCTCCCGAGGTCGTCCGAAAGTCCTCCCGCATATCATACTCGATCTCCCTCCTACTAGTCTCCGCGTCCTCGAAACTAGTGCGCATATCCTGAAATTGGTTGATCATGTCATGGAAACCGGCGGTATAGGACGGGTACCGCGGGTAGGGAATCGGATCTCCGTATCCCGAGGCATGTCCTGTCTGTGGTAGCTGGGACGGGGGCTGAACCGGGGGTACGGTGCTAGTCGAGGTGGCATTCCTCGGAGCTCCTTGCGCGATACGTGCAGAATGAGGGCGGAACTGGCCGTCCTGGTCGAGGAGATGAGAACCGTGAAGCTCCTGCAAATCAATCGGCCGGGGTTCCGAGTTGTAGTCATCCGGAAGTGTGTCGGGGTCGTCCAGGTCAATCCAAGTAAAGGAATGGGCCAAGGCAGTCGCAATGTAGAAGAAGGATGCGTGATGGGCTCCTCGCTCGACTGTCCTCTTCATCTGCCCTAACATGTAGTCGGTGGGAGAAGAAGGGTATCCCTTGTAGGCGCGCTCGAGAAGGTAAAGCTCCGATTTGTTCACTTTGTTAGCTTCATCTTTTCCGGAGATATTGTAAGCGATGAAGCGATGCACGAGAAGCAGGGCCGGGTCGGCAATTTGGATACTCTTTCCGGTATAAGTGGGGACCGAGGTAATGGCTTGCCATGCCGCATTCTTGTCTATTTTGTCGGGGATTGCCCTCTGAGCATCATCAATGGGGAATTCGAAGCACACCTCAAAAGACTCTGCGTTGATCCGAGCTTCCCTGCCTAAAAGCCGACACGTGTAGATACGCCCACTCGAGTGCTTCTCAAAAGTGCATAGCATCTCTAGGCCAAGGGACGTCGAATATCCGAAGTCTTCTTGTGCGATCGTCCACAATCCCAACAATTTCAAGTACTTCTTCACATCGTCGTACACCCCCAACTTCCTGACTAGAGACCAATCAAAGGGGCGGGGATACTCAAATTCGTGTTTGCGAAAGGCGAGGAGCCGTTCACCTTCCTTGTGGCTATAGATGGGGAAGTCGGCACCGTACGTATCCCGGAGGTCGGTCCGACGATTCGCCGGGGGCTGCTGTGGTGCCCGAGAAGGGGCTGGCTGTTCATTGTCGGAGTCGGAAGCCACGGTGGATGGACCTTCGTCGGTCCGAGCCTTCTTTGAAGCCGGAGCCTTCCTCTTGCTTCGAGTGTTAGCCATATCGAAAGAGTTCACGGGACTGCCGTGGACTAAGCCGAGGAGCGGAACGGGGCTGCCGAGAGTAGTCGAGAGTCGGGATTGCCGACTTCGGAATTGAAACGGAAAACTAACCGGACGTTCACGGGATTGCCGTGAAATCGAATCGAAGCCGGGAGTCGACTTCGAGGTCTGAGCTGCCGAGGGAGTTCGGCCGGCGGTGGGCAACGGTGACTGGTGCCGAGGTGTGGCGGCGACGGGTCTGGGCGGCGGTTGGAGATGGGGGCTGTACCAGGCGGCTGAAGGCGAGCTCGGAGCAGTGGTTGTCGGGCGGGGGCTGCGGTGAAGGTGAATGGTGGCCGGAACTGTCGACGGCGGCGGCTGTTAGGGCGGCTGATGGTCGGCGGTTCTGGGCGGTTGAAGGGGCTGAGAATGGCTCGGCTAGGGTTGCTCACGGGACTGCCGTGGTGGATCGATGGGGGTCGACGGCGGCGGTCTGAGCAAAGTGTGGGGGAGGCGGCCGGAGTTGGGCGGTTCGTTTCGGTCCAGGCGACGATGGTTGCTGCGAGGTCGACGGACGAACCCTATGGCAGGAGCGCGTCGTCGGTGAGATGGAAGCGAGCGCTCGGCGGCTGAACGGAGGATGTGCGATGGCTGGCCGGTCGGAGCTCGGATGATTGCGGCGAAGAAGGAGGAGATAGTCTTGGTGATGGAGGTGTTTAATCTGCAAAGACAAAAAACGAGAAAAAGAGGCGGACTTAGAAATTAGGGTTCTCCCCTCCCTTATTCAAATTTTAAAATAAAAATTTTAATTAAAATTTTTTTTTTTTTTTTTTATAAAAATAGGGGGGGAAGCGAGCGCTTCCCCCAAGCGGGCGGTCGCCTGCTTCAAGTTGGACGCTTCCTGGAATGGGCACCAGGCGATCGCTTGCCAAGGAGGGCGATCGCCCGCGGCAGCACCCAAGCGATCGCTCGGGGATGAGGCGATCGCTTGCCAGAAATTCCAGGTTCCTGGAATTTGACGAGGCGAGCGCTTCCTGGAATGGGCGATCGTCTGCTCCGAGCTGAAATCCGAGCCGTCTCTTTTTCACCGTGTGATCTTTTCTCCCGTTCCCCTGTCAAGTAAAGGCACAAACTAGCTCGATTTACGTCGTGAGCTTGACGTCCGTGGGTAGGCCCCCACGTGGCACTCATTTTTAAAACCGAGAGAGCAGTACGGTCCGTGGACTAGTCTCCACGCGACGCTCGTTTATAGTCACGAGCCCGACTAACGTGCTCTATTCATAAGAGACGTCCCCGAGTAGAATCGACTCTACTCCAATGGATTGCGGTTCTCCCTCGATGTACGGTTTAACTCGATGGCCATTGACTTGAAATGCCTCCTTCGTCTTCGGATTATAGAGTTTAACAACTCCATACGGAAACACCTCTAAAATCTCATATGGTCCACTCCACCTCGATTTGAGTTTCCCGGGGAACAACCGGAGCCTCGAGTTGAATAAGAGTACCTTCATTCCGGCCTTTAGCTCCTTGTTCTTAATCCTCCTATCATGAGTCACCTTCACCTTTTCTTTATAAAGACGCGCATTCTCGTAGGCTTCATGGCGCATCTCGGCAAGCTCGGACAACTCTAAGGCTCGGGCACTTCCGCCCTCCATTAGATCCATATTGGTAGCCTTGATTGCCCAATAAGCTCGGTGCTCGATTTCCACCGGCAAGTGGCAATGCTTCCCGAACACGAGGCGGTAAGGACTCATTCCGAGCACCGTCTTGTATGCGGTCCGATAAGCCCATAAAGCCGAGTTGAGTCTCTCCGACCAATCCTTGCGGGACGGTTTCACGGTCTTTTCGAGTATCTCTTTCACTTGACGGTTACTAGTCTCGGCTTGCCCGGAAGTTTGTGGGTGATAAGCGGTTGCAATTTTGTGATTGATGCCGTTCTTGACCATCAATTTCTCGAAGAGCTTGTTGCAAAAGTGCTTTCCGCCATCGCTGATGATGGCCTTCGGGAAACCGAACCTAGAAAGGATATTCTCCTGCACAAACTTAAGCACCACTTTAGCATCACAAGTCCTAGTGGGGATTGCTTCAACCCACTTGGACAAATAATCAACACCTAGCAATATGTACTCAAAACCACAAGACACGGGGAAAGGTCCCATAAAGTCAATTCCCCAAACATCAAAAATTTCAACCGCTAAGTTGATATTTAAAGGCATTTCATCTCGCTTACCAATATTACCCATGCGTTGGCACCGATCACTAGCTTTGCAATAATCGATTGCATCTTTGAAAAGAGTAGGCCAATACAAACCTGATTGGAGTACCTTGTGGGCTGTTTTATGGCCCCCAAAGTGACCTCCACTCTCGTCGTGGTGGCAACATTTTAGTACATCGGCTTGTTCCTCCTCCGGGAGGCATCGACGGATGACTTCATCTTTCCCGAACTTGTAGAGGTAGGGGTCCGACCAGAAGTACTCTCGGGACAAATGCTCGAACCTCGCCCTTTCTTGAGAGGTCATCCCTTCTCTTAAAGCCCCTGCAACCAAAAAGTTCACAATATCCGCATACCAAGGTACCGGAGTCATAGCCATAGCAAGCTCATAAGGGAAAGAGTCGGGAATCGAACCATCAATGTTATCTCCTAAAATCTCGTTGGGTGGCTCTAGCCTCGATAAGTGATCGGCTACTACGTTCTCGCACCCCTTCCTATCCTTAATCTCTACATCGAACTCTTGAAGTAATAGGATCCACCTAATCAACCTTGGTTTGGCTTGAGCTTTAGCTAGCAAGTGTCGTAGGGCTTGGTGATCACTATGGACGATGACTTTAGAACCTATGATATAGGACCTAAACTTATCCAAGGAAAACACTACGGCTAACAACTCTTTCTCGGTGGTGGTATAGTTGGTTTGGGCGCTATTTAACGTCACGCTAGCATAATAAATAACCCTAAGCAACTTATCCACTTTCTGACCAAGAACCGCTCCTACCGCTGAGTTAGACGCATCACACATAATCTCAAAGGGCAACTCCCAATTAGGTGCTACGACTACCGGGGCTGAGGTAAGCTTCTCCTTAAGTGTATTAAAAGCTACTAGACACGACTCGTCGAACTTAAACTCAACATCTTGCCCTAGTAAATGACACAAAGGTTGGCTAATCTTAGAGAAATCCTTAATGAACCTCCTATAAAACCCGGCGTGCCCAAGGAAGCTACGGATGCCCTTAACATTAATGGGAGGGGGTAGTCGCTCAATAACCTCTATCTTGGCTCTATCAACCTCTATCCCCCGACTAGACACCATATGTCCTAGTACTATCCCACTCGTCACCATTAAATGACTCTTCTCCCAACTCAAGGTAAGACTACTCTCAATGCACCTCTTAAGGACTCTATCGAGCTTACCTAGACAATCATCAAAAGAAGAGCCAAAAACAGAAAAATCGTCCATAAAGACTTCCATGAAGTTACCTATCATCTCGGAGAAGATGGACATCATACACCTCTGGAAAGTTCCCGGTGCATTGCATAAGCCGAAAGGCATCCTCCTCCATGCATAGGTACCAATGGGGCACGTGAAAGTCGTCATCTCCTGGTCCTCCGGTGCTATCGCCACCTGGTAATAACCTGACAAACCATCAAGAAAACAATAAAATGCATGACCTGATAATTTATCAAGTAGCTGATCAATAAAAGGGAGGGGAAAATGGTCCTTTCGGGTGGCGGCATTTAACTTCCGATAGTCAATGCACATTCGCCACCCCGTCGTAATACGAGTCGGAAGGAGCTCCCCTTTCTGGTTCTCCACGACGGTGATGCCTCCTTTCTTCGGAACCACGTGGACCGGACTCACCCATCGGCTATCGGCAACGGCATAGATCAGCCCCTCGTCCAGGAGCTTGTAGATCTCCGTCCTCACGACTTCCATCAGAACCGGGTTGAGTCGCCTCTGCCCATCTCTCTTAGGTATCGATCCCTCCTCTAAAATGATCCGGTGCATACACACCGAGGGGTCGATGCCACGGATGTCTCCGAGACTCCACCCAAACGCTTTCTTGTTCTGCTTTAGTATCGCCACGAGCGCTTCCTCATCCTCGGCTCTCAAAGTGGCTGAGATGATCACGGGTTTTTGTTCCCCGTCTTCCAAGAAAACATATTTTAGGTGGCTCGGTAACGGTTTCAACTCCACCTTATTTTTCGGAGCCTCGATCTCGGCTTCTTGTGAGCTAGGTCGCACAAAGGTGGGATCCGTTAATTTGTATTCTTCTCCGTCCAATGCCTCGGGGCTGCTCTCCTCCACGAATGCGGCTTCAACTTCGTCATCAACGTGGTCGACGAAGGAGCAATTCTCCACGTAAAGGGCAGCGGGAATGGCTTTCCCCGTTCGGACGGAGAACGATACTTTCTCGCCAAGAACGGTCATCTCAAGCGCACCGTTCTTCACATCGATCACCGTATTAGTGGTGGCCATGAACGGTCTTCCCAAAAGAATGGCGTGATCTCGCCCATTCTCGGGAACTTCTCCAACGTCGAGTACCACGAAATCCACGGGTACTATCAATCCTCCGACCTGTACCAATATGTCTTCCACAATCCCCTTGGGGTATCGAATCGATCGGTCGGCGAGCTGGAGGCACATACGAGTGGGCTTGAGATCGCCCAACTCCAACTTCTCGTACACGGCGTACGGCATCAAATTTATACCCGCTCCCAAGTCGAGCATCCCGGACACTTCTTTGCCATTCCCAACGGCAATCATTATATTGAAACTCCCGGGGTCTCTCTGTTTCTCGGGGAGCTGGTGCTGAAGTATCGCACTCGCCACCTCGGAAACTACAACCTTCTCGTTGTCGATGAACTTTCTCTTCCTCGAAGCGAGGTCCTTGAAGAACTTAACATAGGATGGGATGTTTCGAATGATGTCGAGGAGAGGGAGATTCACATTCACCTTAGATAAAAGTTTATAAATCTCCGAGAACTGCTGATCTTGCTTCTCGTTCCTCAACCGATGCGGGTACGGTGGCACGGGAGGTCTATAAGGATTATCGGCCTTGTGTAAGGCTGCCCGACTCGTCTCGGGTGCTGGTATCGGAGTTTCTACCGGTTTCTCCACCGGCTTCGCCAACGGTTCCTCGATCGGGACTCTCTCCTCGGCTTCTTCCGGAGCCGGAATGTCCTCTTCTACTTCCTCGGTTGGCATTTCGACGTGATTATCAATGACACGTCCGCTCCTAAGCACTGTGACCGCCTTAGCCTGATACGGTTGGCTCAGAATCCGATCCTTCTGATTAGCCTGTGCCATCTCATTCATTCGGCTAGCCATCTGCCCAACCTGCGTCTCGATTCTCTTGATCGCCGCATTCTGGTTAGTCATGTTGCTCTCCACCCCATCTATCTTTTGCTGGTTATTATTCAAGATGGCCTGAGTCGCGGCCATGAAGGATGCGAACTTCTCGTCTAAGTCTGAAGTCTTTGGTGGCATGTGCTGTGGCTGAGGTGGAGGTGGGTGGTATGACTGATGTTGCTGCTGGTACTGGGGCCTCTGGTAATTCTGGTTGTTTTGCCAATTCTGATTTCCCGAATTCTGGTACCCCTGATTCTGAGGTCGGTTCTGGTTATTGAAGTTCGTCTGAGAACCTTGCCCCTGAGTCTGTGGCTGATCTTGCTTCCACGAGAAGTTAGGATGGTTCCTCCAGCCCGGGTTGTAAGTGTTAGAGTAGGGGTCATTCCTCTGGTTGCCCTGCTGATTGTACCCCTGCATCGCGTTCACCTGCACCTCTGGACCGTAGTTCGGGTCCATCATTTGGGGTGGAGACGGCATGCTCTGTCCACAGGTGCTGGAGAAATGGCCAATCTCCCCACATAAGCTACACGGCTCCACGTGATAGATCTGCCTCTTAGGTTGCTCCTCAGTAGTCTCCAACATCTGGACTTTCTTTGTCAGGTCGGCAACCTGTTTCGCCAACTGAGCATTCACATTCCCCTCGGGTCTAGCGTAGCTACTGCTTCCCCTTGAGCTCGTTTGTCTCGACTCAGCTGATAATGACTTGAAGATCTCCGTCATCTCGTCACTGTTCCGACCACTGATATTTCCGCCAGCTGCGGTTTTCACCTCTCTCTGGTCCTCTCTGCTCAAACCCTTGTAGAAGAATTGGATGACCGAGGTGGGCGTGAGGTCGTGGTGTGGGCATTGCCTTAATAGGCTCCGGAATCGCTCCCAAGCCTCATGAAAGTACTCCCCCGGTTCCTGCTCGAAGGCGCATATCTGACCTCTCAAGTCGAAGGTCTTCTGCTGAGGATAGAACCGAGTAATAAACTCTCGGTACATGTCCGTCCAGGTAGTGATCGAGTCTGGCTCCAAGGATAGCAGCCAGTTCTTCGCCCTATCTCTCAAGGCATACGGAACACATTTCAACCGGAGCTGATCATCATCTAGTGCTCCGATGGGGAAGGCCTGCAATGCTGTGTAGAACTCCCTGATGAAGTTGAGGGCATCCTCGTTAGTGGTTCCGGAAAACTGAGGAAGCTGAGCCAGATGGTGTGCCTTGAGGTCGTATCTCCGGGCGGCGTCACTCAGGACGATGCATGAGCTAGCTCCGTCGATATGCGGATGATTCAGATCTCCAAAGAGGGGTGGCTGGACACGGTTTCCGTTGTTCCCGTTGTTTCCGTTGTTTCCGTTATTGCCGTTGTTCCCGTTATTGCCGTTGTTCCCGTTGTTCCCGTTACGGTTTGCGGCGTCACGGAGTTCTTCTTCGTTCATGGTTAAGGTTTCGGTCTCGGGTTCGGAATCGGTAGTGGTGGAGTCAGACGAGGAGTCTTCGCCTAACTTCGTGCACCGACTGATGCTCTTGCGTCTGTTGATGTTTTCTATCACGGGTGCAAGCTCGGTATTAGCTCTTCGTGTACCTACCATGCACCAACAAAGACAAACAAGCAATCAAACGTACCTGCACCAAATAAGTAGATAAAAAGAAAAATAAAAAGAAATTGTTGCAAACACCTAAACACTAATACTAGTGCCTAAAGTGTTCCCCGGCAACGGCGCCAATTTGATTAAAGTCGTTTTGTAGCGTCACAACCAAATAAAATTATCGAACTAGTTGCTAAAGCAACTCGCCCGAGTCGATCTCTCGAGGAACACTACTATCGGCGTAAAAGCGTTTAATTGTTTGCAACTAAGAAGCGAAGAGAAATAGCATAATGCGAGAGTTGAGTTTTGGTGTTGTTTACTTCTAAAAATTAGCTAAGTATTGAAAAGACGAGGAACGAATTTAAAAGCTAGTAAAATGTTTTTGAAATCAAGTAATAAATGAACTAGGGTTTCGGGAATCACAATTCTATACTTCGGTGCGAATTCGAATCTATGAATTAAAGTTGATACGTCCGTCGCCGGTAGGCATCTATTCAATCTCGGGATTCGAATTAGACCTTAGTAGGGAGAATTGATCATCCCTAGCCCTAGAAAAAGGGTTTAGCTACTCATCATCGCACTAGAAGAAGAATTAAGTTTTTGAAAATAGAAATTCATTAACACAACTTTGCGGAAGTGAAGAAAATAATCTAAGCAATTAATCTAATCAAGAAATTGAAGAACAAGAAAATTGAAAGCAGAAAAACTTACTAGATTGTTACTCAAATTCAAACCAAAGTACCCGTCGGCGGAAATTTCCGACTTTTCCGAATCCGAAAACACCAAATTCAAGATCCAAAGCAATATTCAAAACCTAGACGTTACGCGTTCCTAGGGCTCTCAAAAGTGCGGTGAAAAAAAATATGAAAAACGATACTTAAGTTTCTGGGTCGAAGCCCTATTTATAGGTCGTCAAAAAGCCGAGTCAAAATCGCGGTCAAATCTGGAAAAAGGAGGGCAAGCGACCGCCTGGGAGAGCAGGCGATCGCTCGCGTCAGGGCACGCGATCGCGCTGGGTGGGGGGCGATCGCCTGGTGGAGAAGCAGAATCCTGGAGCGCGGGCGGGCGATCGCTTGGCAGGGAAGGAGCGATCGCTTGGGGCTTTGGCAGATTCCTGGGGTCTGGCTGTGCGATCGCTTGGGGACATGGGCGGTCGCACGCTTCTGGGCTGCACCGACTTCACTTCGACTCGACTCGTTCTAGCTCCTTTCTTCGTCCTTTTCGACATTCACAAGCTCACGTACCTGCAAACTCAACAAGCGCATCAACATACCAAAGCCACGAGAAATAAACCAATAACCAACTAAGTACGACACAACTCACACACAAAAGACACGGAAAATCGACACAAAAACAAGAACATCAGCGACGACGTGTCACTTTCAGTTGATGCCACCAAGAGTACGCCCGATTCCTAAAACGAGTGGCAACAAGTGCAATACGGCGATTTTCGGGGACATCTTTAAAATCCAAGATGTCCTCAACGACTGTGAGCCAATCCAAGAAATCACAAGGGTCGAGGCTGCCCGAAAATTCAGGGATGTCGAGCCGAAACCCCGACTCCCAGCGGCGGTCGTCATCACGGGGTGCATGATGGCCACGATCAAGGGGAGCAAACGGGTTGTCGACAGAGAGTGTCTCATCAGTCGAGTCGTCGTCGCTGGTGTGCGGCGGGGGTGGCTGGCGAAGGGGTCTGCGGCGGTGTTCCGGGCGAGGGTTGGCGATAGCAAGACGGATTTCGTCGAGGCCAGCCGTAAGGGCCATAACCTGACGGTGCAAGGCAGCCATATCGGCATCACGACGGGCGTCGGCATCACGACGGGCATCGGCATCACCGGCAGGTTCGTTGGCGGGTTGGCGACGAGGAGGCATCGTGTCTGGAATCTGATAACGGAAGATAATAGACGATTCGAAAACGAATCTGAAGGAAAAACTCTTATTCAATAATCAAAAACTCTGTCTCTATACGTGACTTAAACGAACGTGAAAGAAACCCTAATTGCATGGGCTTTAATAAAAGTAAATAAACAAGAAATAAAAAGGAAATAAACGACGTAATTTAATTCTTGGGCTTGAACACGGGGTCGTGGGCTTCCAAATATGATAACGCCGTAGTAACCACATCACAAACTGATTTGAATTAAACTGAATTATTTAAAATAATATACATATATATATATATATATATATATATATATATATATATATATATATATATATATATATATATATATATATATATATATATATATATATATATATATATATATATGTTGAAGGCCACTTGTGAGTTGTCCCACATCGAATAATTGT
The DNA here is from genome assembly GCA_954870475.1 of Euphrasia confusa. Taxonomy (NCBI): domain Eukaryota; kingdom Viridiplantae; phylum Streptophyta; class Magnoliopsida; order Lamiales; family Orobanchaceae; genus Euphrasia; species Euphrasia confusa. The sequence goes on from OX940967.1 coordinate 17,325,309, forward strand.
GAAGGCCACTTGTGAGTTGTCCCACATCGAATAATTGTGAGAGGGGTGTTGGAAATCGATATCCCGGAATTAATAAATTTAAATAAATAAATTATCTAATTAATTCCGACCGAAATCCTTCGAATATCCGGATTGTCTAAATTGCGGAACCGACAACCCAATCGAAATCCTTTCGCCGGAAAACAACCACGAACCACCTCACGAGCCGGAGCCCGGCCAAGAACACCCGCCGCGGGATGAACCCGCGGCTGCCCTAGCCGAGCCCCCGCGAGGGGCTCGCGATCACGCCGATCGCCGGGTTGCGCACGGCAACCCCACGGCGAGTCCGGCGACTCGCCGTCCGCGGAGGAGGGGGCTGCTCGCCGTGCGAGCAGCAGCGGCACCAGCCCGCTACCCACGCGATCGAGCACGCGCTCGATCGCATCCCCGGCGTCCAGCCGGGGTCCTTCGTGCGTCGCCGGCGGTCGAAGCCCTAGGGCTCGACCGCCACCTTCGGCGTCCAGCCGAGGGTTCGTCCTCTCGATCCCGGCGAGGATCTCTCGACCTCCCGCGGTCCGGTGATCCTCGATCACCACCGCGAGGTCGATCCTCGTCCCCGGGTTCGTACGTCCCTTGGATCTTGGTTCATGATATTCTCACGATAAATAAACGATAAAATCATAAAGAGAGTTTTACGATTTACCTCGTTCTCGTTGTTCGGAAAAAACGTAGAACTCAATTTGATGACCTTTGAGATCTTCCCACGTATTCCTTGCACTAGCTCGGACGTCGTGTGGGCGACGATCTACCGAACTCCATGGATCCTCCTCTCTACTTTCTCTCTCTAGAATTGTGATCTTCAAGTTATGAGATATGAGAATAGAGAAGACCATGTAGTGCTTTTATAGGCTACGTAGGGGATCTTAAGGAGGTGGAATATTGGGCTTCCAATATTGAAGATTAAATTGAGCCCAATGCTCAAGTCCATTAATCCTTATCAATATTAATTAATTCTATTTTCCACTATATAAAATTAATTGCACTCCCAATATTAAACCATATTATATCAAATAATATTTCTCCGGTAGTATTATTTATTCCGTGTATTTAAGATATAAATATCCATGAATAAAATTAATTTATTGCTAATTAATTTATTCATCTCTTTTATCCGAGACTAGTACCATTCAACCTTAATTATTATGCGGAACGAATCCACCTGCAGGGTTTACATAATAATTCCTTATGAACTCATCTCGGGGATATTATCAACCCTTCCGGGATACACTTTCCCGTCAAGTATTCACGGCATGTCATATATAAAATATAGTGACCCAACTTAACCGGTAATTAACCCAATAATTAAATCGGTTAATTCCTTTGGTAAATCAAAGTCACTTATATTAAATATACACACCCGCAATAATATCGGGGATTAAGAATAAAATACACTGAGACTCGAATCGATTATCGCCGGCAATCCTAATCGATGAATCTCAACGATCCGCTCAATACACCAAGTGTACAAGTGTGATAAAATAATTAAGACAAATTATTTTCTCTCTCACACAACGACTATACCGATGGATTGGTCCGTGTCCATCTAGGTCGTGAGCAACTATTCGATTAAATACGAGTAACCGATAGTATGATCTTCTGTGTGGGCCCGACACACCATACTAACTACAACGTATAGAATCCAGGACTATAATTTGCATATATTTAATTATAAATAATTAAATGCAAATAATTGTTTATTTAATTAAATAGATTAGTGGCAATGGATCGTGAGTTTCTGTTACTTAAATCTAGACATTAAGTACACAACTCCAACAATCTCCCACTTGTACTAAGGTCTAGTCATTTCCTCCAAACTCCCGACTCCCATACTCATCACGTGCTTAAGTTGTACTTCCAAGAAGTACTATGTGAATGAGCACTCTAGGTTGCCGCTCTAAAGTTATCTTGGTGACTACAGCGTCGTCTCCCTCGACGATGACTCGTATCAGGTGGTACTTGCACTATGTGTTATCTTACACTTATGGACTAGTGATTTCTTACCATTTGCCATTGCACCGCTATTTACATAGCCTTTGGCAAATTAAGAATCACATCTAAGTCCCAGAGATTATCCCGGAGTTATACCAAAACTTCCGCTGCCTCTGAGGCCGCTATTTGGTTACCTATGGCAGAGTCCGAAAAGCATCGTGCTTATCACTCTTCCATGTTAAACTCCTTCTCCTTCAATAGTGAAACACATAGCCTGATATCGACTTACACCGGTCCTCATTCGATTAGAAATCTAAGAGAATGTAATCCAAAGGAAAAACTCGTCTGCTTCGTAGTCTAGAACAGTACTTCGAAAGTACTTTTACGGCAGTCGAATATTCCTTTCCAGGATTACCTTGATATCCTCCCACTATGCTAACCGCATAGCCGATATCAGGTTCTTGTTTTCAACAATGCATTTATTAAGCTTTCCACACTCAAAGTGTAGGAAACTGCTTTCATTGCTTCTATCTCCTTTTGTGTTCCAAAACACATATCCTTAGATAGATGCATTCCGTCTCTGAAAGGTAACGAACCTTTCTCGGAATCTTGCATGTTAAAACGAACCATAATCATATATGTAAGATGTCCAGGAAAAGTACAGTGTTCTTTCTAGAGATCCAAGATCTCAAGAACATGTCCAACTTCTTCCTTTATCTTTCATATTGATTTATCTAGACAACCATCATTTTATGTCTGACAACATCTTTACATTGTTACCAATGATAAAATGTTATCTACATAAAACCTCCGAGAAACACCACCTTGTTTCCATCACGTTTCCTATACACACGATTCGTTAATGCCTTTTGATGAATCCATCAAATGGACTATCTCATCAATGCGCAAGTACCACGAACTCAATGCATTGTTCCAATCCATAAATGGATCAACTAAGCTTGTACTCTAAATGATCTTGCCTCTTAGCAATAATCCTTATTGCTTTCCAAGAAGGCACATTTAGATCTAGTACTGCCTTCATGTAGATCAAGGGATCGATTTCATGTATACTAGGTCCAGAGTCCGAAGACTCACCTAGTCTTATGAATATCTCCGGTTGTCACACAACCTCCCACTACAACGGCATTCCGGTGTATAAACAGTGATAACAGTAGGTGCAGTTAGTGGTGTACCGCTACTCGGTTCGGCTGGTTCTAAGTCTTAATCTTTCTTTCTCATTTCAAAGTATCACGTCACTTTGGGCTTGTGGTTCATCAAATAGTCTTCCTCTAAGAACCGGGCGTTTAGAACTTATAACGTCCGTCTGGTTCATAGTACTATTGAACACACATCTTTTGTTCTTCCAGGATATTCTACAACCGCATTTGAATGCGCCGTTGTTTCCAGAAATATCCATAGAACATAGGTAGTTCCATATAACTCATGCTTTTACTATTTCAGAGTTCCATTTCTTGTTTACGACACACCATTTCTACACTAAAAGTGTATGGTGTAGTCATTTGGGATCATCCCAATCTCTGATCAGTATGCCATGCATTCCTCAGACAGGCACTTGCCTCCGCGATCAAATCGCAGGCTACAAATGGATATACCTTGATGGTTCTCCACAATTGCTTAGTGTCCATTGACTTGTCAAAACACTTGCTTTTGTGGCACATCAGGTATTCTAATCCATTTCTTGAGTAATCATCAAATGAAGTACTCGTACCTTATTGTCTGAGTAGACATAGATCTGCATACATCAGAGTTAATCAATTCCAATAATTGTCCGGATCTTATATCTTATATCCATAAAGGATTGCTTAGTCATGTTATCTTCCAAATTAGATTCTTAGGTCGGAAGGTCCACTCCTTCAACTTAATTGATCAAAATCAATTTTCGACCTTCGAACTTCTTATTTGAATAAACGTAACTTAGCATAAGAATACACAAGCATAATTGATTTAATAAAGAAATCTCTTATTAGTAAAACGAGTTTCATACTACGGTTCGTTGCATCGTGGTGGACTCAGGATTTATCATTTATATATTGCTAGCTAATGTACCAGAATAGATACTATCATTATTTCTTCTTATAACCATCAAATGATTAAAAGAAATAAAATATCCATTCATTAGAAATCCAAAACAAAAGTTCTTTCTAATATGAAAGGTACATAAAAGCAATAACTCAAAATGAAATCCTATACAATGTCCTCCATTGCAACAGCTGCCTCCTCTACAGCATTGCCCATGTAGACTACGATTTCTTCTTCTCTAAGTCGTCGGGTTTCCTGGAACCCTTGCATTTAAAATGCACATACCGTCAGTGGTTCCATATCTACACACCAGGTTCCGGTAGATAATACCACTGACTATGTTTTTCGACTAAAGAAAATTTCGTACTTTCTTTGAGAGGATAATCAGACTTCCAGTACCCAGACTGTTTGCTTCGAGAACTCTTGCCTCTTGGCTTTCTCGTCCCATCTCGTGGTTCAAGTAATCTTAGAACCACTGGGTTTCTTTGCTTTCTTTTCCTTTCACCGATTCATGCCTTTAGGTTCGAAACCTTTGGCATTGGCTACAAGAGCTTGCGATTTCCGTCTCAACTCGTCTAAAAGGTCAATCATCTCAAAAACGTGTTTAAGCGTTTCCTCGAAGCGACTGGCCTTTATGAGTATCCTCATCGCTTCTTGTCTAGCCGCCTATGTCAATAGGCTCGGAAGGACAAAGCTCATTGAGTACAACCTTGTACTCTTCAACAGTTTGGGTAATGTCTAGATCTCTATTCCAATCATTTCAATTAGGGACCAGTGAGTTTAAAATCCTTACGTATCACAGAAAGTGGGTTCAAAGCCATTTCCTAATCTATGAGCACATATAACAACAAACAATCGATTTAATCTCCGATATTATCTCCCTCAAATAATATCATTAAACCACTAATCACCTCTAAAATCCCATCAGATATGGCAAGCCACGTTCGTGTGGACGTTTACCTATCCAAATGATTTAGCAATTAGATTTGCTTCGGTCGTACATCAATTATAGCGTTACTTCGTTGGGAAGAATACTATAAAGCGTACCTAAGTGTAAACCATTACTCAGTATCTAAGAAGATTGTTTGGGACACGTATATTCACCGCAAGCCATGTTCGTGTGGACGTTTACGTTAACATACGCTCCTTTACTCCCTTCTATAACTGTCTACATCAATCGTTCCAAAATCCCATTCAATGTAGCAAGCCACGTTCGTGTGGACGTTTACTACACCAAAAGACTTTTACAATTGACTCCCAATTACTTGAATCATTTAATCTTGTAAATCAAGACGCGGAGAATCATAAGTGAAACTCAAAGTTTCTAACCAGTGATTCACCATGCGAACAACCCTATCTCTCATAAAATGAGGGAGCCGAGCAGACAATCGATCCATTTTAAAACAAATGGTACGAAAGCCTCTAATTTGTGTCCTCGACATGACCAAGTGGCTTTGGCTCCATTCCACTCCCCGGGGTGAGAATGAGTCGACTTGAAATCAGTTTTGGAAAGACAAATTAGGCATTGTTTGATAGACTTAATCAATGTTTCTCGTAAGAGGAATTACAAGAATTCTCCTCCAATGACTTGTCTATACGAACTTCAAAAGTCCATAAAAGTCACCAAGAGAACAGCAATGGAGACCATGGATATGTTTCCATACCCTCTCCCACTTAGCTTTTTATAACAAAGGGATACGCTATCTAATGCATAATTAAATACACATAAGCATGCATACATGAAATAAAGCACATAGAATATTATCACATAATCAAAATAATACTAGAATATTATTTTCCGATTATTATGGCTTTATCGCATCTCCGTACGCATCTTCTAGTCTTTAGTCTTCGTTCTTGAATGCTCCATGTGACGGGAATATTAATTCCAATATTTAAATCTATTTATTTTTAATAAATCCAAAAGTTACTTAATTCGAAAATTAAGTCAATCGAATAAATCAAAAATAAAATTAAATATTATTAATATTTTTATTTATTTATTTTCCTATCTAATTCTATTAAATCTCTAGAATAATCTATCCAAGACCCACTTGGAATATTCTAGAAGACTTCTATAATAGAATAAGGAAATAAAATAAATTATTTTATTTTCCCTTTCTACTTCATTAAATCTCTAGAATAATCTATCCAAGACCCACTTGGAATATTCTAGATGATTTCCATAATGAAATAAGGAAATAAAATAATTTAGGACTCCTAGTCCTTCCAAATTAATTCCTTTCCTAATCCATTAAAAATTCCATAAAGGAATAATTAAATAAGAAAAAATTAATTTAGGACTCCTAAACTTTCCAAATTAATTATTTTCCTAATCCATTAAAAATTCCATAAAGGAATAATTAAATAGGAAAAATAAATTAATTATAAATTTATTCCTTTTCCTAATCTATGAAAATTCCCAAGAATAGGAATAATCAATAAGGAAAAATAAATTTATTCTAAATTTATTCTTTTCCTATTCCACGAGAATTCCCAAAAATAGGAATAATCAAAATAGGAAAAAAGAATAATTTAGGAAAGTTGGATCTTGGCGGGAGAGCACGAGATCACGAGGACCACGCGTCCCCCCACCATCATCGCCGGCCGAGAGCATCACCACGGCCAACCCCAGCCCACGCGCCACCACCATCGGTGGCCGGCGTGGCCGAGAGTCACCGCGGGGCAGCCCTTCGCGGTCGATTGATCCCCGTGGATCGGCCATGGGGATGGCCGTCCCTCGTCCTCCCTCTCTTCTTCACCTCCGTCACACTTTTCCGGTCGTCGTTTCGGAATCGATCCAACGTAAAATAAATTACAAATTTATTACTACGCTATCCGGTATCGATTCTCTACATGAAATTGACCTCACAATTTCCGGAAAAATTAAGAACAAACATTCACCACACAAGAACAAATAACATCACCGAGAGTTTAATAATCAAGAACATTATTATGACATTAATTAACAAAAATTAAATCTAGCCATAATAATCGGAAACCCTACAAGGTAGAACAATTTATCGAAAAATACCATGAACTAAAACCAACGCTCTGATACCAATTGTTGGAAATCGATATCCCGGAATTAATAAATTTAAATAAATAAATTATCTAATTAATTCCGACCGAAATCCTTCGAATATCCGGATTGTCTAAATTGCGGAACCGACAACCCAATCGAAATCCTTTCGCCGGAAAACAACCACGAACCACCTCACGAGCCGGAGCCCGGCCAAGAACACCCGCCGCGGGATGAACCCGCGGCTGCCCTAGCCGAGCCCCCGCGAGGGGCTCGCGATCACGCCGATCGCCGGGTTGCGCACGGCAACCCCACGGCGAGTCCGGCGACTCGCCGTCCGCGGAGGAGGGGGCTGCTCGCCGTGCGAGCAGCAGCGGCACCAGCCCGCTACCCACGCGAGCAGCAGCGGCACCAGCCCGCTACCCACGCGATCGAGCACGCGCTCGATCGCATCCCCGGCGTCCAGCCGGGGTCCTTCGTGCGTCGCCGGCGGTCGAAGCCCTAGGGCTCGACCGCCACCCTCGGCGTCCAGCCGAGGGTTCGTCCTCTCGATCCCGGCGAGGATCTCTCGACCTCCCGCGGTCCGGTAATCCTCGATCACCACCGCGAGGTCGATCCTCGTCCCCGAGTTCGTACGTCCCTTGGATCTTGGTTCATGATATTCTCACGATAAATAAACGATAAAATCATAAAGAGAGTTTTACGATTTACCTCGTTCTCGTTGTTCGGAAAAAACGTAGAACTCAATTTGATGACCTTTGAGATCTTCCCACGTATTCCTTGCACTAGCTCGGACGTCGTGTGGGCGACGATCTACCGAACTCCATGGATCCTCCTCTCTACTTTCTCTCTCTAGAATTGTGATCTTCAAGTTATGAGATATGAGAATAGAGAAGACCATGTAGTGCTTTTATAGGCTACGTAGGGGATCTTAAGGAGGTGGAATATTGGGCTTCCAATATTGAAGATTAAATTGAGCCCAATGCTCAAGTCCATTAATCCTTATCAATATTAATTAATTCTATTTTCCACTATATAAAATTAATTGCACTCCCAATATTAAACCATATTATATCAAATAATATTTCTCCGGTAGTATTATTTATTCCGTGTATTTAAGATATAAATATCCATGAATAAAATTAATTTATTGCTAATTAATTTATTCATCTCTTTTATCCGAGACTAGTACCATTCAACCTTAATTATTATGCGGAACGAATCCACCTGCAGGGTTTACATAATAATTCCTTATGAACTCATCTCGGGGATATTATCAACCCTTCCGGGATACACTTTCCCGTCAAGTATTCACGGCATGTCATATATAAAATATAGTGACCCAACTTAACCGGTAATTAACCCAATAATTAAATCGGTTAATTCCTTTGGTAAATCAAAGTCACTTATATTAAATATACACACCCGCAATAATATCGGGGATTAAGAATAAAATACACTGAGACTCGAATCGATTATCGCCGGCAATCCTAATCGATAAATCTCAACGATCCGCTCAATACACCAAGTGTACAAGTGTGATAAAATAATTAAGACAAATTATTTTCTCTCTCACACAACGACTATACCGATGGATTGGTCCGTGTCCATCTAGGTCGTGAGCAACTATTCGATTAAATACGAGTAACCGATAGTATGATCTTCTGTGTGGGCCCGACACACCATACTAACTACAACGTATAGAATCCAGGACTATAATTTGCATATATTTAATTATAAATAATTAAATGCAAATAATTGTTTATTTAATTAAATAGATTAGTGGCAATGGATCGTGAGTTTCTGTTACTTAAATCTAGACATTAAGTACACAACTCCAACAAGGGGAGTCTATGATATAAGCCTAGAGAGTTCTCCTACTTAGTACCATATGGTTTTGAGATAGATTGAGGCTCTCTAGTGCATATTCAAGCTCCCGCTCTCGTGTGTGCGCTAGGCGTGGGACCGCACTTGAACACCCCCATTTGAAATTTGACATGGTATCAGAGCGGGAGCTCGATCCTGTTTGTGAGTGGTCTGTTTGTGAGTGGTTATAACCACCCTTTGACTAGGACTCACAAGTGCAGGGTGTGTGTTGAAGGCCACTTGTGAGTTGTCCCACATCGAATAATTGTGAAGGTCACTTGTGAGTTGTCCCACATCGAATAATTGTGAGAGGAGAGTCTATGATATAAGCCTAGAGAGTTCTCCTACTTAGTACCATATGGTTTTGAGATAGATTGAGGCTCTCTAGTGCATATTCAAGCTCCCGCTCTCGTATGTGCGCTAGGCGTGGGACCGCACTTGAACGCCCCCGTTTGAAATTTGACAATATATATATATATATATATATATATATATATATATATATATATATATATATATATATATATATATATATATATACATTATTATTATTTTCCAAAAACATATGAATAATATTATATCATTAACTACCTCTATAAATGAAATTATTTATTTTATTTATATATGTTTTTTTATAAAAAAAAATGAAAATATTAAAATCTGTGTTAAATCGAAAGGAATAGAGTCCAAAAATAACCATGTATTCTCACATAATTTGATGAGCGACATTGCAGCCCGAATACCTTTTTACTATACGGGGTAGAGAGAAGGGGTATATCCTAGAGACTTGTGAACCAAGAAAATTAGTACTCTCTCCAAAATTACATCAAAATTTTATATTCGAAAGAAAAAGAAATGGTGGATTTTGCTAGGGTTCAGAAAGAGCTGCAAGAGTGCAGCAGGGATTTTCAAGTATCGGGGATCAATGTCACCCCTACGGCTGAGACCAACCTTGCCCATTTGCTCGGTACAATCCCTGGTCCTATCGGTACTCCTTACGAAGGCGGCACTTTCAAGATCGACATCATTTTACCTGGTATTTTTTTTTTTTTTTGGGTATTTTTGTCGGTATGATAACAAATTGAATTTCCGTGTGAGAATGTTTCTGTTTTTACTCATGGGCTCTCTCATTTGTTCTTAGGTGGTGATTTGGATTGTTACGTTTTTTTGTGGATAAGTGTAGTTGGTTGATTATTCTGGATTTTGTTTTGTTGATGTAAAACTTGCAATATATCTTTGTTTGTCAAATATTTGTATATTCTTACCTTAGAAATTTGTCTGGACTGTCAGTCATATCGGGAGTTTTCAACTCTGTGAATTCCTATCGGATTTTGCTTCTGGAATTAATTTATTGGTCTGTAAATCGAAGTTTAGGTGCACTGGTAGAGGGAGATGAAACCCTTCACATGGCGTTTTCTATCTTGATAATCTCTGATGTGTGAAACCATTAGAATAATCTCATTAGAGGTGGAAGAGCAAATAGCTGAAGGCATTACTTTATGGATGAATTAAAAAACCAAATATAGGCTAGCACGGTTTCTCGTTTCTGAATATTTTAATTAATTTTAGCTTTGAACAATTTTCTTGCAGTGTCTGCTAAAACAAACTTGTCTTTGCTGATATTTTTTTATTAATGATCTTTTTGCTCTTTTTTAAGTAATTTTTTTTTCAGTCAAGGGATACATTCTTGTTGTTCTACCGATTATTAACTTATTTTCCTTTGCAGATGGTTACCCTTTTGAGCCTCCCAAAATGCGGTTCTCCACTAAAGTCTGGTATGGTGAAACAAACCATTCTCTAGAACTTGAGGGGTTCATTTGAGAGATCTGCAATTATTGTGTCTACCAGTTTTTAATCTTTTATAAAGGAAACATGCACTCATTTCCTGGTGTAGAACTTATATTTTATTGTGTATCATTGTTTATGTAGGATGAACTTATATGATGTGGATATTCTTACCTTCATATTCTATTTACTTTCGCGTTCTGAAATTAGCATGAGTGTCATTTTATGTTTTTTCCTATTGCTAGGGATAACTGCATAAGAAATCATCATACTTTCCCGTAATATTATTTATTTTCTTTTAAAGTTTATTTACACTTGCACTTTTTTATTTTTGTGCATCTGACTTCCCATCAAAAAAGGCATCCCAATATTAGCAGCCAAAGTGGGGCCATATGCCTGGATATCCTGAAGGACCAATGGAGCCCAGCTTTGACTTTGAAAACGGCTCTCCTTTCTGTTCAAGCGTTGCTATCTGCTCCAGAACCGGATGATCCCCAGGATGCCGTGGTCGCTCGACAGGTATTGTTTGTTCGTCCAATTTCATCTCCCGCTGAATTCATTCCAATTTTTGGTTTTAAGATTTGGGATTATTACAAATATAGCCCTTGAAGTATAATGTATCTTAGGAGGAAAAAATGGGTTATCTATAAAATGGGATAATTGCAAAGATCCCCTTGAGGTTTAGGTATTGACAAAAAGATGAGTTTTGATTAATTTTTAATTTTGAGGGCGTAACTGTAATATTTTTACAAATATAAGGGGATGTTTGATACTTATAAAGTATAACTGGACTTATTTGAACCGAGCTAAAGTTATGGGATAATGTTTGTAATTATGACCACCTTTAGTTTAGATGTTTGGCTATATTTTTTGTGTGTGTCTCTTAACTAGACAAACAGTTATGATACGTGTGTTGGTTGTTTATTTTAATTTCGGTGATTGCTCTTCAGTATCTTAAAGAGAACCAGACTTTTGTACGCACCGCTCGTTACTGGACAGAATCCTTTGCCATGACTTCCTCAACTGGTGTAGAGGAAAAGGTTAGCAATAGTCTCTTACACAAAGCCCTATTAGTTGTTTTTTTAACAAAGTACATTATCAAAACAATACATGCACTTTGTACAACGTAAAATATGTATCTCAAGAGTTAAGGGTTGTCTTGGTAAATTATTTGAACACATGTGGATAAAACTAGGTGAATCGTTTTTCTTTAATTTTGCTGAAAAAGAACAGTTTTTTTTTTTTTTTCAAATGCCCTTAGCGTAGTGCGGTCGATTGAAGATTAATAGCTGTAATAATTAATCTTGACAGGTTCAAAAGCTTGTGGAGATGGGCTTTATAGAATCTTCAGTAAGGAGTGCTCTGGAGAGCGTTGGCGGCGACGAGAACATGGCTCTTGAGACGCTCTGCTGTGGCTTTCCATGAATATTTCCGGTGGTATACAAAGAAGGGGTAGAGAAGATTAAAATTCTATAACAAATTATCTTAACGTTGACGACTTCTATTAACCCTCAAGTTTCATCATATTCTCTTATGGTTTTCTTTTCTTGTTTTTTCACACGGTGAAAGTGGTAAAACTATGCTTGGGTATGTGTTTGGACAAATTTAAGATGAGTCAAGTCAGACGTCACGCGAAGCAACTAGTTTCATGGGTGGTTCGTTTAATTTTTTGTTTTTTTTTATCTGTATTATCCGACAAACATCAAAGTTTTATTTAGACGCTAAATGTCCAAATAGAAAATTTGACAAATAATCAATCAAGTAATCCATAAAATGAGGTTTTTGGTAATGGATGATTGTGGGAATTTTGGCATCTGAAGATAGCGACGGATTGATATAGTTGTAGTCTTACTTGTTGGTGTGATTTGTTGAGTATGGGCTGTCTAAGATTGGTTACGTTTTTACAGTGTTCAACTCAATCATAAAAGCTCATAGTCTAGTAAATGTAGTCTAAGATTGGTTACGTTTTTACTGTGTTCAACTCAATCATAAAAGCTCATTGTCTAGTAAATGTAAATAGAACTTGTTCTAATCGAAAATTAAGAACTCTGCAGGTGTCTTCTGAAGATAAAATTAACTCATTATATTCAATATATTTTCTTCTCTTAAGCATTTTTATTGTTGAGTGTTGAGAGTTGAGTTTTTGACTCATAAAAAGAATATCTATCCGGTTGATGCAGATATAAAAGTCAAAGATTGTGTCTTGCTCTCTAAGTTATTACTATTATTTTATTTATTTTAATTTATTCTATTAGGGTTTTAGTAGTACTATTTATATGTCGTTTTGCTTGTTTAGTTGAACAGATGTTTTGATATGAAATAAAAAGGTTCCTCTGTTGAGGTTTTTATGATGCAGATATAAAAGTCAAAGATTGTGTCTTGCTCTCTAAGTTATTACTATTATTTTATTTATTTTAATTTATTCTATTAGGGTTTTAGTAGTACTATTTATATGTCGTTTTTCTTGTTTAGTTGAACAGATGTTTTGATATGAAATAAAAAGGTTCCTCTGTTGAGGTTTTTATCAAGTTTCGGTATTCTTCGGAATCAACGAAAGTTTGATATTTTAATTCTCGGGTATTCTCAGAATCAACGAGTTTTAATTTGTGTGTTCTTGCTTCCCTGCGTCAGTTGGTATCAGAGCCGAAACGATGTCTCCCCGTCGTCAGTATGCTCGCGAAACCGCCATTGAGGCCGCAGCCCGTCGCGACGCCGACGTCGCCGCCTTAAGCCGCCAAATCGCAGTCCTTGCTGTCGAACTTGAGGAGCTCCGCTTAGCTATCACCACTGGTCTAACGAAATCTATCCCCGTGGCGCACCGATTCATCCCCGTGGCGCTGTTGGCACGTGAACCACGATCCATCCCTGCATCGATGGATGTGAATTTCGATTCAGAAGACGAATCGGTCCCGATCTGGGATGATGAGCCGATCTGGAACGACGAACCAATCCAAGATGACGAGCCGATCTGGGACGACGAACCAATCCAAGATGACGAGCCGATCTGGGACGACGAGCCGATCTGGGACGACGAACCAATCCAAGATGACGAGCCAGTCTGGGACGACGAGCCAATCTGGGTCGACGAGTCGTTGCCTCAAGTCGCCGACCTGGCGTTGATTCCTGATGCTACATTGTCGTCGCTTCATCTGACCACTGCTCCAACGCCACATCCTAAATCTGCTGCCCCCGTGATGCATCGTTATGTCTTTGCTCTTGTGCTGTATCCTGACGTCGTTGCCGCTGCCCTTGCGCTACTTCCTCACGTTGCTACTCCTGCGTCGATTCTTTCAGTCACTACCCTTGTGCCACATAAACGTGTGGATGCGCTTGCGCCGTGCCCTCTGGTTTGCCGACGATTGGTATTTGATCCCGGCATCTTCGTGCTCGATTTTCAGGTTCGAGGTCGAACCTTCTCCTAGAGGGGGAGAATGATGCAGATATAAAAGTCAAAGATTGTGTCTTGCTCTCTAAGTTATTACTATTATTTTATTTATTTTAATTTATTCTATTAGGGTTTTAGTAGTACTATTTATATGTCGTTTTTCTTGTTTAGTTGAACAGATGTTTTGATATGAAATAAAAAGGTTCCTCTGTTGAGGTTTTTATCAAGTTTCGGTATTCTTCGGAATCAACGAAAGTTTGATATTTTAATTCTCGGGTATTCTCAGAATCAACGAGTTTTAATCGTTTGTTAATTGCTTCCGCTACGTCACCGGTTGATTGAGGTTTCAGTGTTTTTACATTTTCCAATATCGTCGAAAACTATTGCAGATTGCAACTCTAGTTTAAATGATTTTACATTTATCAACCTATCACAAGCCAGAATGGAATATTCTGACAAATATTCGAATCATGTGAGACACGCATTATTATTTTAAGTCAAATTACAAATTTACCCTTTTAAATTAACATGATAATGATAAAAAAATAAAAGATGATTATCGTACTCTATATTATACTATAATCATAAATTTTTGTCTAATTATAAAAAAGAAAGATTTTACCCAATTCACCTCTTTAATTGTTTAAAACAAAGACAATTTATTTCATTAAACAATTACCGATAATATAGAGTATTAAATCATTCAATTTATAGAAATTTCTAACCTACTTATTAAGCTTTCTTTCTAACCTACTTGACAAAAATTAACGAGTTAATATCATAAATAGTCTTGTATCATTAGCAGATTCTATAAGTAGTCCCTTATGTTTTAAAATTATCAAAATTAGTCCTTTTACATGCTATTATAGGTTAAACCGGTAATTTGTATACAAGTTGCCAAAAATGCAAAAAATTTAAATAAATAAAATGATATGAGCAGACATGATCCTTTGAGTAAGGAGTGTAGATTAGAAGTAAAGCCACTGCACCATGATACTTAATTAGAAGTTTGAGAAATACTAATTAATTTGTACTATACAATAATAATAATAATAATAATAATAATAATAATAATAATAATAATAATAATAATAATAATAATAATAAAAAAAAAGTATATATAATTAAAAAAACTCAAATCATTAATTAAATATAGAAATCATTTTAAACACAAATTAAATACTTAATGAATTACAAATTATTTTAATGTTAAATTAAATATATAAATTTAATTACCAAAAAAATAAAAAATGTGAATTATTCAGTAGATAATTAATTATTTTCATGCTTTATTAATTTTGATAATTAAATATTTTTATGATTAATTAATTAATAAATTATTAATTTTTTAAATTTATAATTATGGTAATTAATTTTTTGATTAATATATTTTTTAGGATTAATCAATTAATGTAAACTAGTGAATTATTAAATTTAAATATATTAGATAATTTATTAATTTTTTATTATATTTTTATATAATTATTTGTTTATATTAATTTAATATCAAAAATTGAAATTAATTTGAATTTACTCCGTTTTTATATTTAATTTTTTTTAATTAATCATTAAATATTTTTATATTTTTTGTTAACAAATTATCGTGGTGATTAATTACTAAATTTAACGATAATTTGATCCTAATTCGAGGGTTGGCTAAGAGGTTTTTGTTCAACCTGAAACTCTTTAGTCACCCTGACTCAATGCTTGCAATTCAAATATTTTGGCTTGACATTCCACCTGGCGCAAATAATGTTAAAAATTACCTGTTTAACATATAATAGCAGGTCAAATGACTAATACTATATATATATATATACTAGGATCGTCTCCGTCTTGCGATGCAAGACGGGGCCCAATAAATTTTAGAGTTGTGCTCGGTGTTGGAGGCATAGGCAGATATAGTGGTGTGGTCTCTGTCTGAGGTGGCACGCGAAAAGAGGGGCTTGTTGAGGGAGAGAGCCTTGCGCAGGGCCCTCGCAAAACCTGTAAAGATTATGAAAGCAAACGAAACTGATTAAGTCAATGAATCATGGATATCTTACTCAACTGGATAAGAATTGAAATAAAATTCTTTATTTTGTTGTCCATATGTTGCACCAGTAAAGTATTTTGTCAAGAAAGGATAAGTAAAACATTGTATGTTCAGCATTTTAGTACATCAATGAAAACTGAACATAATCAACCCGACCGTGGGATTTATCATTTCAACTATATAATCAGAGATCATAGCAGTCAACAATAAAATAATGAAAATTAGTAAAAATAATATCATTATCAATGGCCAAAAGTGGCAAGTCATGCAAATAGTCACCTTAATACAACTGTCGTCATCTCCGACATATATGGGAAGAACATTGTCGCAATTCATTAATCCTGCAATATATTAATTGTGCAAATCTTTTCAAACAAACAAAGGGATAATTACAATAACTATCCACAACAAACAAGCAAAAGTGTTGATGAAGTATTTTTCAGCTTTCACTCACCAAGCGATTCAAGACAAAAAAATAACAAAAAAGTATTACGAAGCTCCAGATTGTGGGTTTTGTAGTTATTATCCCATATAACGATATTTATAGGTGTTAGTGTAAATATTGCTAGACAGAGTAATGCGGCAGAATTACTGAGCATAACAATGCCTTAGTCATATTTACATGTTTTCTTCTTCACATTTTTATATTGTTGTTTTTCACTCTTTGTATATGTGAAATGTGTAAGCATGAGTTTCCAGTTGAATCATGCGTGTTTAGACAATCAAGACATTAGCAGATCCATGCGGCAGGACGAAGACCTTCGGCATGCCGCACGACGAACAAGAGCAGAAGACTCAAGTAGGAGCGATAGGCATAGAGAACCTGAAAACAAAGAGAATTGGAAGGCATTGGGAAGAGGCAAGACATTCCAGTCAATTGAAGAAGGTTCGCCCTGCCTGGAGAACAGCTCGCTGTGCGGCAAAGACAGGAGCTGGGTCAAAGGCGGTTCCTATCTTCTCTCAACCACTTTAAACCTAGTTTTACTAGGGATTTCGGTTGAGAGCTCCTCCTATAAATACCAGGAGACTTCAGCTCATTCCTTAACAATTTTATCTATCCAAAAACACAAGTTTCATTCAAGATCATTAGCTAGTCGGTTTTTGTAGGCAAGATCTTCATTGGAAGTTCTTCGACCATTTATCTTTTCATCAGAGATAGTTACGTACGACTTAGTAATGATCTGTAAATTAGTATAGGATAGTGTTAGGTGCTTTATTTCAGTTTTGATTGTTTATTAATCTTCGGATCCGATAAACGAGAAGGAATGCCTTCGCATTGCCTTAAGTTTAATCGATTGTAAATCCAAGATTATTTATTGTAAAGACTCGTATCTTTAATAATATATTTTAGCCGTAAGGCACATTCGTATGGGTATAATTTAAATACCCATACAAAGATTTAATTCGTTGTGTTATTTATTTATCGTTTCATTTGTGTGTGTGTGTTTGTTCGTTCTGCCTAACGTTTATCTTTCCGCTGCATAACTTATACATATATCACATATATATTTAACTGATAATTTAAGATACACATTAAAACACTTAAATTAATTAAAACGAACAAACTAAATTGTAAGGCTTCGTGGTGCGGCATACTGAAGTAGCGCATCACCCTGCCTTAAGCTTGACAATACACATTAAAACACTTAAATTAATTAAAACGAACAAACTAAATCGTAAGGCTTCGTGGTGCGGCATACTGAAGTAGCGCATCACCCTGCCTTAAGCTTGACAGCGTGTTTTTTTCATAAATACCCCTGCCACACACTTTCAATAGGTTTTGAAAAATGCCAAAGCTTTTATATTGAATTCTCGATGAAGATTCTCACCTCAACTTTAATACCATCTGACCCAAATAATGGAAGTATATGAATTAACCTTAAAAAAGGATGTTAGTTACAATATACGAAGGTGCTACACACAGACACACACACACACTTAGAGAGTCACGTTTAACGCATTCAACAAAATAGTTATTACCTGCAACAGACGTTGCAAATCGAAGTGCATTTTCGGGAATTTACAAACATCTAACAATTGTTTCTTCAAATCAAAACCACCTACAGTCACATTAAACAATAATTCACTATTGCCTTAATAATGATGGAAGGAAAATAAAAATGAAACAAAAAATGTATACTTCTATGCAGCTCAAATTCTGAGATGAAATTAGGGCAAAATGCTGTAGCCCTTACAAAACACAAAATTAAACATTAGCAAAACAATAAATTAAAAATGGCAGAATAAATTCAATAAATAAACAAAGAAAAACCCACATTTAATCCAAAACTCACATGTCAAAAATAGAGATCTACGAATATATTTTAACCGCGACAAGATTTTCAGAACTCAACAAGTCTAATTAAGCGTGTTAGTGAACAAACCAACCTAGCATCCTTTCAGAAAAATTCTTGGTCGAGCTTAGGCACCACGAGGATCGCGTTCAAAATATAAGCTGAAACTACTGCATTCACTATCTGTTAATTACCAAAACAGGTCAAAGGTAATAAAACCAGGATGGCCAATTGATGTTCTGTTACACAAGAAGAATCAGTTGATATCAAGGTCCTGATTCTGAAAGACTATGTTTTAGCATCAATAATAAAAGACATTTTTACCTCATTTTTTGTTGGTTTAAGCCGCCGCTAGGTGCAATCAGTAAGTAGTACCTTTTGAGTTGCATTCTCATTTCCGCCGCTGCAACAAATCATAATTCAACAAGAATATATATCAGAGGCATAACACAAAATAATTCATTAATTTTTAAAAAGATTAATATATACTTATATAGTTGTCTTCCATGAAGTTGTTGCATCCACAAAATAAATTAGACTGATTGGAACTCCACAAATAGCGGTCAGAATTAAACGATTATATTTGAAGTTGAGAAAAATCACGGATAAATTATATTCTAGTATTCTAGTACATAAACTAAAATTACGAACCTGAAACTGCAAAAAATACATAATTCATGTAGAAACAAGAAAAAATTGATGTAAGCATATTGACTTCGAGAAATAAATTAAATACATGAATCAAATATTTAAATTCAAAAGGAAAAATTATAAACCTGAATCTGCAAAAAAAAATATAGAATTAGGGTTGATTGATTTAACAGTCGATTAAATATACAAGAACTCAAACAAACTAATCGATTTACAAAAATTAAGAATTTGCATATGCACTTGCCTTCTAGGTTGGGGGAGGACTCCGGTGAAATCAGAAGCACAAGCTCGAACCCAGCAATGGGTCTTCATCTTCATTCTTTGTCCCAAATTACGATAGGGTTCGCGAATGGCCTGGGCAAAAATTTATCAGATTCTAAGATTGTGTGTAATCCGCGCGTAGAGAAGAAGAAAAGGCAAATCAATAATATACACAATTAATAGTAGTATATAGTTACAGAGTGAGGCATGAGATTGAGGGTGAAGCCCGCGGAAGAAGGAAGAAGATAACGGCCCGATCTACTTTTAAGGTTTTGCCTTTATTTTTTGTTAGCGATAATGCCCAATTAATTAAATACAAAATACAAAATTAGTATATAGATACATATTGTATCTAAAGGTGGGTGAAACGTGGAGATCAAATTTTAGCTATATATATATATATATATATATATATATATATATATATATATATATATATATATATATATGATCTTATCCCAAAATAAACTACCATAAAAACCTTTTCTCAAAATTCACTTTCTTGAAATCGTCCATTACGAGAAAATAACATCCTGCCGTGCCGCTCACCCAGATCGAAACCCACGTAGTTGAAAGGAATCGGAATTTTCAGAACCAAGATCCGACCGGCTTGATTGACTGATATCACCCGTCAGCGCAAGAGGACTTCGGCGTGTTTCACGGAGACCAGGTTTAATTTAATATTTTTTTCGTCACAATTTGTTTAATCTGATGCGATTCAGTGTAAATTGTAAACACGCGCTGATTCTTTCCATACCTAACATTATTACGATTTAGAGATTTTGCACCTAATTTTTTTTATCTTGAATTTGTCTGAGATCAACATATTTTTTTCAATTGACGATGCTCGTTGTGTTTAATTACCTTAAAAATTGTTTAGAAACCATTCGAATTTGAGTATTTAGTTTGCATGCAAGTTTATGTGTGTTTAAAATGATGATTTTGTTGTAAATTTACCTTTTTTTTTTGCACAGTAGTATTTATAAGACCTAAGATTTATATCTTCTCATATGGTTCGCCGCTGAATATTGTTTCTGAGTTAATACACAATTAATTCTTGACATAGTTCATAGTCCAGTTCTGACATGACAAACTCAATTAGAAAAATTAAGTGAAACCTTGAAACTATCTACATTTTGTAATTTGGTTAGGATTGATATCTCATTCACTTATATTATATATTACATTTTTAACTATATACTCCTGTAGTTTGTAATACCCATCTCAAATTCTCCGTACACTATGTGTTGGTTGCCTGTGCTTGATTTACGTTTTTAAATTCTCGCATTGTTATATTAAATCCGGTATGTCGTTCTTTTCATTAAATCCGGTATGTCGTTCTTTTCATTAAATACATCTAGATCTGTACCAGTAGCACGATCTTTGGAGTGGTGGATTGAAAACTGGAAATCATTTTTAGAAAAAGTTTTCATCTATTCCAAACATCTTTTGGTGTTTATAAGCAGAGAAATGAATTGGTTGCCATTAAGTACGTCGAGCGAGGATTCTTGGTCAGTTCTGTAACTTCATTTGCAAATTGACTTTTTTTTAATTTCTGAATTTAACTTTGAAACTAATTTAGAGTCTTATTGGTGTTTAATTTGTCATTCAGTTTTTATCATTTACTCGTTCACTAATCATCTTTTACATAATTTTAGCTACTAATGAGTTGTGATTGTTTCTTAAAATTTAGTGAAATGCTTTTTGTTTCCTTCCCCAAGTTTATGACTTGCATAGGTTAAATCTTGTTGGCTAGTAATTGAAGGACATCATGTCTCACTTGAAAATTTACATTTATCACTATAAGACTATTAGAGTGTTTCTCTCTCCTTCTCTCTTCTTATGAGTGAGTTGAGGGCAGACACCATTTTTCCAAATACTATATTGAAAATATTTATGCACACCACTGAATTTAGTACTCAATTTATAGAAATTTTGCTTGATCAGTTGATGTATAATCTATAAGGAAATATCATATAAATTAAACATTTATGATTACATACTATTCTGATATTTAGTAACTCAAATCAATTAGTTTAACTAATAGATTTCCCAATTAAACAATGTAAGATTTCATTGTGTTTAAGTTTAAGCTATCGGTTAATGTGTTGCTGATGTTTTCTTGGTTAATGCACATTTTTAATAGTTTGTATTTTTGAACAGGCTTTCGAACCAATGTCTCCAACCACACGATCGGATTATTTGAAGAAGAAATCTCACAATCGTGAAGCATATTCAAGAACGGCTACGAGGAGACTGGAAATCGACTTCGCGGCAACGACGTCGTCTCCACTTTAATGTTTAAGTAGAAAAATAACATGGTGGGTCTTTAGTTTGTTTCTGATGGTTAAAATCACAGTCAGAATCTAGTAAGCACACTGTACACTCTTGTGCAGTGTATTTTGTAGTTCAAAATGCATTTAATAGTTTACGGACAAGAAGTTTAATAGATTAACAATTACACTAATTAAAATTTGGTCGTAGATATAACAATTATTTGTCCCAATAGTTATACATTGATTTCAGAGATGTCTTTGGTTGGTTAATGATGGTTTAACATAGGATTCAGAAGCTATACACTGTGCCTGCTTGTGCAGTGTAGACTGTAGTTGGCCGTGTCAAAATAAACTAATGTAGTTGGGATGTCTTTGGTTGGTTATGAATCTTTTGTCTTGCGCATTCTTGGTTGGTTGGTTGGTTAATGATGGTTATGGTTTAACTGTATCGTACAGCATATGAATACGAGATGGAAAAAAAGACACTAGAATCCGAAGCGAAATACGCACGGTTGATGTAAAATGTACCTACCGTGATTCCAGACATGTCTAAGCCTGTGGCGGATCTTAAAAGCGACAAAGGATCGACCCCCGTGCGGGATTCTGATGACCTTCAGAACAAAAACAAATCAGATATTAATATTGCCTCTATCGTGTTGGGTATTTGCTTCGGTAGCGCCTCATTTTAATTTGTTTGCGCTGAAATTGCACTGCCCTATTTTTTTTAATTTGCTTTTTTTGTTGTTGTGTTTGACAGAATAGAATGATCAGTGTGGTCTGCATACACCTGCGTTGGAGCAAAGGGAGCCTACGCCTGCTGTTGAGCTTGAAGCATGTCCTGCACCCGATTCAGAAGCTATCACATACACTGTACTTGTGCAGTTTAGTTGGCAGTGTCAAATTAAACTAATGGAGTCATAGTTTACAAACAATTATTTTAATAGTAAAATGTTATTTACGTGCTACAATAGTTTACAAACAACACATGTAATAGTATCAATCAGTTTGTTTAACTGATTCCATCTGAGAAAATCAGTTGAGTGTAACAATATTGTAACACTAATAAGTTCAATTTGTAGACCTAATAGCTAAAGAAGACATTTCTCATAATCGTGGGTGCTGTGATATTTTTTATCACATACAATCTCTCTAGTGTAGTTGGTAGTTAAAGATGCATAAAGTTGAATAATAGTTTACGGAAAAGTGTTTTACTACCTTCAGAGAAATCTATTACATATACTGCACCTCCTTATGTAGTTTAGACTGTAGTTCATATTGCGTATAGTGATTTAATAGACATAAAACCTATTAGTCACAATAGTTTAACCTTAATTACAAGATTGTCTTTGGTTTGTCAATGATGGTTTAACTGTCTGTCAGAAGCTATTACATATACTTATGTTAGAGTAATATTGCCAACATATTTTTGAGCATGCTTACCATTCCACTTGAAATAAATTTAGAGACAAGTGGCTCCTTACCACCACGCTTGTTCACACCAAAAAATGTTTTCATTAAAAACAAAATATTGTTGTAGACATTCTTATTGCCAACATATTTTGGCCTCCTGTTAGATTTATATGTGTTGGCCTTTGGGCTTTTATCACTTGATCCATTATAGAGGCAGACGGGAGCCCAGTTTATGAGTGCGGCCCATTTGAGTGTTGGCCCATGTATTCTGTTCAGCCCATTTGTGATTAATTGATTTCTGATATCAATTAATGTTGACCCTTCTATTGACCTTTGTGAACCGTAGATGCTAGGGCAACCTTGCTGAGATTGAATCCTGGCCCTTGATATCCTATGATATATTGAACTCAGCCCCTCCGCATTCACTCACTTCGCCATTCACTCTAACCTTAATCTATGTGTGCGATTACCCCTACGAGTGTGTGCGATTTCCTGCTCCTCCGACCACCCTCCACCGCCGCCTTCCCTTGTCGTCTTCGGTCTGAATCTTAGTATTGCGGTGACTGGAGACGATCTGTGAAGCTTCGGGTGTGTTGTGTGCTTTGTGAGGTAGAGCAGTCCCCGAGAGGTGTGAGTGTACTTTGTGTGTGTGCTACTGGGCTTCTCCGGCGAGGTCTCTGTGCTCTCCTTGCTAGGTGCCGGTCCGGTCATCCTACTGCTACTGTATACTACGGCGTGCAACCGCTGAGCCGTAGTATTGGAGATCTATATTTTAACTATACATACATATATATATATATATATATATATATATATATATATATATATATATATATATATATAGATCTGCATCTCTCTTTTCTGTATTTCCGCTGCATGTGTTCTTAGCCTTCATCAAGCCCGATACCTGTCATGCAGGCCGGATCTCTTGAGATCCGTCGACTGCTGTGCATCGAGGTCTTGCTCTGAACTAAGGGTTGTATTACGGATCTGATAGTTTTTTGTGTTTCCAATTTTTCAGGTACCTCGTGTTGGAATTTGATATCCCGGGCTATTTAAAAAATATGCGGAAACCAATAACCCGATCAAACCCTTCGCCGGAGATCACATGAACACCGACTCATCCGCCGGAGTCCGGCCTTTGGAGACCACGCGCCCGAAGACGCGTAGCCCGCCCCCAGCCGAACCCCCGCGAGCCGGGGTTCACGCGATCGTGAGGATCGCGTCTCACGCGATCGGGTGGGGCTGCACCGGCAGCCCCCGCGGCGAGTCCGGCGACTCGCCGCCGCCTGGAGGTCCCCACCGTCGAGGTGGGGTGGGGTGCGGCTCCAGCCCGCGCCCCGGCGGTCGATCACCGTGATCGACCGCGCGCCCTCGGCCCAGCCGAGGGTCGCCTCCTCCGCGCCCGCCGAACCCTAGGCGTGCGATCCCACGCGGTCCGGTGGCTTCGCCACCACCGCGTGATCGCTCGTCTACTCCGGGTCCGAACTTTCGGATCTTCGTTCTACGGTATTTTCAATAAATCAAAACCGAAATAATATCGAGGGAGTTTAGATATTATACCTTCGATTCGTTGTTCGGAGAAACGAAATCAAACACCTTTGAATCTTCTCACGTATTCCTTGCACTCCGTTCGAACGTCGGGTGGGCGACGATCTATCGAACTTCTATGGATCTCCTTCAACTCTCTAGAACTATCAAATAATGATATTCTTGTCTTGTTCTTTATGAAGGCCATGTAGTGCTTTTATAGGCTACGTAGGGGATCTAAAGGAGGTGGAATATTGGGCTTCTAATATTGAAGATTAAATTGAGCCCAATGCTCAAGTCCATTAATCCTTATCAATATTAATTTTATTTATTTTCCACTATATAAATAAAATTGCACTCCCAATATTTACCCATATTATATCGAATAATATTTCTCCGGTAGTATTATTTATTCCGTGTATTTAAGATTTAAATATCCATGAATAAAATTTATTTATTGCTTAATAAATTTATTCATCTCTTTTATCCGAGAATAGTACCACTCAACCTTATTTATTATGCGGGAACAAATCCACTCGCGAGGTTTACATAATAAATCCTTATGAGCTCATCTCAGGGATATTATCAACCCTTACGGGATACACTGTCCCGTCAAGAATTCACGGCATGCCATATATAAAATATAGTGACCCAACTTAACCGGTAATTGACCCAATAATTAAACCGGTCAATTCCTTTGGAAAATCAAAGCCACTTATACTAAATATACACACCCGTAATTTTATCGGGGATTAAGAATAAAATACTCTGATATTTAAATTGATTATCCAAGGCAATCCTAATCAATAAATCTCAAGCGATCCGCCCAATACACCAAGTGTACAAGTGTGATAAAATAATCAAGATAAATTATTTTCTCTCTCGCACAACGACTATACCGATGGATTGGTCCGTGTCCATCTAGGTCGTGAGCAACTGTTTGATTAAATACGAGTAACCGATAGTATGATCTTCTGTGTGCCCATGCAACACCATACTAACTACAACGTATAAAATCCAGGACTATAATTTGCATATATTAATTAACAATAATTAAAAGCAAATGAATGTTCGTTATTAATAGATTAAATGCTATGATCGGGAGTTACCGTTACTTAAATCTAGACATTAAGTACACAACTCCAACACCTCGGAGCATTTACTGCCGGCGACTGAACCTTACAGTGGTATCAGAGCGTGTTCACGGCGGATATCGGCATTCGGATCTGTAGATCTGACCCCGTCGGGCTCCAGATCTGCAACCGCGAAGGTCGTTCATTGCTCGGTACCTGCGTGGGAGGAGGCCCAGGTAGCAGATCCGAATTAGGTGCCCCTAGCCATTGTAAATCCGGGATTTAATCACCCCCTTGGCTATAAGGTTGGTACCCAGATTGCCTGTGAAACGCGAAACGGGAACTGCTACAAGGGGTCCCTTGCGAATAACCCTGCAAGGTAAGTTTCTGACAAACCCCCTCTTTTCTGTGATGGTCGACCCGCCTGGTGGCATTACGTGTTTATGTGATGGTCAGCCCGCCTGGAGGCATTCTGTGATGGTGTGGCCCGTCTGGTGGTCGTTTTAAAACTGCAGTGTTGAAAATCTGTTTTTCAAAAGTGTTGTTCAAAATATTTTCTGGAAAATCTATCTGAAACTGGGTGTTTGAAAATTTTGAAATTGAAAATATTATGAATATTATGTTTTCTGTGACTTGAGTTGTTTGTTGGGTCAGTTGTGAACTTGGTGTTCTTGTTTTTTCTCTGATCTGCATAAACTGTGAACTTACTGTGTGTGTTAGTTCTAGGGTTTTGTGTGTAGTGTGAGACTGATAGTAACTGATCCTATTGGAGTTAGTTGAGTGCGAGTGTAAGGCTCAAAGAGGTGGCCCCCGACATACCAAACTCCCCTTGCTGCATACCCTTGAGGTGTGTTGGTATATTGTGGAGGCTGGGGTAGTCATTTGTCTGAGGGCTTTACTTGCTCAACATAGGCTCTCAGTTACTCACTCAGCAGTAACACTTAAAATTTGTTGCTCTGTTGTGAGTCCCCACTGCTGTAGGTGTTGGAGTTGTATACTTAATGTCAAGATTTAAGTGATATGAACTCCCGATCCATTGCCATTAATCTATTTAATTAAATTAACAATTATTTGCGTTTAATTATTTATAATTAAATATATGCAAATTATAGTCCTAGATTATATACGTTGTAGTTAGTATGGTGTGCGACGTCACACGGAAGATCATACTATCGGTTACTCGTATATAATCGAACAGTTGCTCACGACCTAGATGGACACGGACCAATCCATCGGTATAGTCGTTGTATGAGGGAGAAAATAACCTGTCTTGATTATTTTATCATACATGTACACTTGGTGTATTGGGCGGATCGCTTGAGATTTATCGATTAGGATTGCCTTAGATAATCGATTTAAATCTCAGTGTATTTTATTCTTAATCCCCGAAACTATTGCGGGTGTGTATATTTAATATAAGTGACTTTGATTTACCAAAGGAATTAACCGATTTAATTATTGGGTTAATTACCGGTTAAGTTGGGTCACTATATTTTATATATGGCATGCCGTGAATACTTGACGGGAAAGTGTATCCCGGAAGGGTTGATAATATCCCCGAGATGAGTTCATAAGGAATTATTATGTAAACCCTGCAGGTGGATTTAATCCGCATAATAATTAAGGTTGAATGGTACTAGTCTCGGATATAAGAGATGAATAAATTAATTAGCAATAAATTAATTTTATTCATGGATATTTATATCTTAAATACACGGAATAAATAATACTACCGGAGAAATATTATTTGATATAATATGGTTTAATATTGGGAGTGCAATTAATTTTATATAGTGGAAAATAGAATTAATTAATATTGATAAGGATTAATGGACTTGAGCATTTGGCTCAATTTAATCTTCAATATTGGAAGCCCAATATTCCACCTCCTTAAGATCCCCTACGTAGCCTATAAAAGCAATACATGGTCTTCTCTATTCTCATAACTTGAAGATCACAATTCTAGAGAGAGAAAGTAGAGAGGGAGATCCATGGAGTTCGGTAGATCGTCGCCCACACGACGTCCGAGCTAGTGCAAGGAATACGTGGGAAGATCTCAAGGTCGTCAAATTGAGTTCTTCGTTTTTCCGAACAACGAGAACGAGGTAAATCGTAAAACCCTCTTTATGATTTTATCGTTTAATTATCGTAAAAATACCTTAAACCAAGATCCAAGGAACGGACCCACGAGACGAGGTCGAACCGGGCGGTGGTGGTCGGACCACCGGACCGCCGGCGGCTCGACGACTCGGCTGGAAAGGGATCGCGCGAGGTGGATCGAGCCTAGGGCTCGATCACGCGGATCGGCTGCGGGTTTTCCCGTAGCGATCTGCTGCCAGCTACGGGTTTTCCCGCAGCGACTCGTAGCGCCCAGCAGCAGCGAGTCAGGCGACTCGCTGCGGGTTGCTGTGGGCTGCTACGGGGATTTCCCTGGGTGCTGTGGGATTTCCCGCAGCTGACCCGCAGAGATCCAGCAGGGTCCCAGCAGCAGCGAGTCAGGCGACTCGCTGCGGGTTGCTGCGAGCAACCCCGCGTGGCTGCTGCGGGTTTCGCGGGTTCACGCGAGTTCTCTCGTGTTTTTCCCGCGTAACTTTTTCGTATGGTCATGTACGTGTTCCGGGAGTCGATTGGAGTTGTCGGTTCCGCAATTTTGACAATTCTGGATATTCGATCTCCGTAGGATTTCGGTCGGAATTAATTAGATAATTTATTTATTTAAATTTATTAATTCCGGGATATCGATTTCCAACATATAAGATTCATTTACTTTGGCTTTCAACGATGTCAAGTATATATATATATAAATAAAGAGAAGAAGTTGATGCCCACGTATGGCCTCCTATATGTAATAATAATGTATCCATTGTTTTAAAAAACGGACGAGGCGTACGCCTCGAGGCGCGCCTCGTACCGCCTTGACATTTCCATGTTCTGAGGCGCACGAGTCAAGACCGTTTCAAAATTTATACGCCTTAAGACGTGAGGCGTACGAGTCGAGGCGCATCCGCCTCGACTCGTCTGAGACGGTCTTCATATTTTTTTGTATTTTTTTTAAACAAGTGACATTTTAATTTTATAATTAAGTTAATATTATTAATTATACTTGACCCAATTTATGATCAATTAATTTAACCTTACAATATTATTATTTTATATTTATTCATCTCTCTCAAACTTTAAATTTCTAATTGAATTTCTCGTTTTAAGAAACTTAACTTCTCCAAGTACGTTGTTTTTACATATTTGTTCTCTTTGGTAAATTTTTTTCTCTTTCTCTTTTTCATTTTTTTATTTTTTTTTTATTTTCAACAACTTATATATATTGTTTTTCTTGTTCTATGTTTCTAACATTATATATTGATTTTCAAAATAATAGTGTCAACGAAAATATTTAGATTGTAAAATTATTTACCAATGTATTCGGGTAATTTATTTAAATAACACTTAATTTATTAATAATAAATTAAATATCATTTTATAACTATAATATAATAGATATTTTCTAATAATTTTATAATTTTTTTGTTTTAATTTGAGACGTACGCCTCGTTACGCCTCAAGGCGTACGCCTCATGCCTCAAGTGAAAAACGCCTCAAATACGAGTCACGTTTTTTAAAACATTGAATGTATCTAACCTATATGTATGCTATATATATATATATATATATATATATATATATATATATATATATATATATATATATATATATATATATATACAAATTTTATTCTTGTTTTAAATTAATGCTTGAGAAAGTAGAAGTCAGAGTTACTACCCCGGGCCTCGAGTTATATTTTTCTTTTTGCCGGTACCGGGCTCCGGCCACGGGACACGGGTAAGATTTTTTCTTTTGTCAGCTCCGGTTATAATACATAAGTGTATAAATATATGTAAATAATAAATATCTATATATACGTATATATATTATATAAAAAAATATATATATAAATATTTTTCGTTACCGATGTGCGTGGTCCGGGACTCGGGTCCACCGAGCTCCGAGTATGTTTCCACATAGAGAGCCGCATGTCGTCGTCGTTTGTCTTGAGATGCTTACGCTGGCTCGAGTAGACTACCATTGGCGCTGCCCGTTTGTTAAGGTCGCACGTGGGCTAAAACGAGGATGGTGAATATCTTCGAGACGGAGCGTGGGCCCCTGTCGGGACCGCGACCACCCTTAAGTCGTGCATCGTGATAAATAAGTCTGCGAGACCGGGCGCGGGCTCCTTTCGGAACCACGAAATCCTACAAGTCATTTCTTACGGAGAGAGACCGGGCCCGGGATCCTTTCGGAGCCGCGAAAGCCTACAGGTTGTTTCTTACGGAGAGATCGGGCCCGGGATCCTTTCGGAGCCGCGAAAGCCTACAGTTCGTTTCTTACGGAGAGACCGGGTCCGTGATCCTTTCGGAGCCGCGAAAGCCGACATGTCGTTTCTTACGGAGAGACCGGGCCCGGGATCCATTCGGAGCCGCGAAAGCCTACAGGTCGTTTCTTACGGAGAGACCGGGCCCGGGATCCTTTCGGATCCGCGAAAGCCTACAGGTCGTTTCTTACGGAGAGACCGGGCCCGGGATCCTTTCGGAGCCGCGAAAGCCTACAGGTCGTTTCTTACGGAGAGACCGGGTCCGGGATCCTTTCGGAGCCGCGAAAGCCTACGGGTCGTTTCCTTGTGCTTCCACAGTTTAGTCGATATTGAGTTTACGGGGTCTGCAAAAAACATTTTCAACATAGTAGTACAAATATGACAATATATTGATTAGTCTCTTATTGGTCTCCCCCAACCGTGCCCCGTGCGCCGGTAGGGGTTATAGATTTTAATACAGTGGCCCGGGGTGGCCGAAGCTAATTGTCCCGGTCCCCGGGATGGGTCATTAGGCCCCGTAACTCTCCTTCTTCGGGGCATGCAAGGAGGGATCATCATTTCTCATAAGGCTTTGGTAACGACATTGAGCCCCGACTTTGACTTCGAAATCTTCGTAGCTTTGGGGACAACTCAGCATAAGGTGTTTGAACAGTTCCGAGTTTCTCCTGAGGCCGGACATCGCGACGTGCAGTTTTAATGAGTCGTTGACCTCTTCACCTTCGAGCAAAATATCCCCTACTCGGTCCACGTAGACCTCATCTGTTTCTCCGATCTTTTGTTGGATGCCGATCAACCTCTGGTTCTGCTTCAGCTGGTTGATCTTGGACGCAAAGTGTGCAAGGAAACGGTGTACAAGTTCATCAAAATTATGTATGGAATTTGACGATAAACATGTGTACCATTTAAAGGCCATGTCCCCCAACGTGAGCGGGAAAAGACGGCAACGCGTGGAGTCGGTGGCTCCTCTAGCGGACATGTGCGTTCGGAACCGACTCAGGTGATTCTTCGGGTCCGTCTTCCCATCGTAGAGAGGGGTCTGTGTTGGAAATCGACTACCCGCGATGCGTTCGTTCGATCACTCGAACATCCGAACGATCCAAGTCGACATCCGGTGTCGCTACTTCGTTCGCTTTTCCAGCCCGTGCCCCGATTCACGCCCAGCCATTGCCCCGAAGGACAACCGCGCGAACCGAGCGGGCTGCCAGAAAAACACCAAAACGGCGGTCACCGTTTAGGAACGGCGGTCGCCGTTTCTCCGCGAACAGCAACGCGACGTTGCTGTTCCGGGCTCGTTTCCGGGTCGTTTTTCCTCATTCGACTACCGATCCAGAGGTCCTAGAACCCCCAGTAGTCGAGGAATACAACCCACAACCCCGGAACCCGATCTACGTTCATGTATGATTAACGAGAAATTAGATCGAATGAAATTGCGGAATTGAGATTCGATCTCATACCTCTCGGTCGATTGTTGAGACCTTAGATGCTTCTAGTGTATGACTCTGCCCGACTCCAGCCGTTGTGTGGGCAACGATCCGCTGGGTTCGTCCTTGTCTGCACTCTCCTTCCAAGACCACCGTATGAATTATTCTCTGGTGAGAAAATAATTTATTTGCGTTAACTTTTATTTTAACAGAGAAAACTTTTATTTGCGCTAAGCAAATAATTTTTCTCTGCTGAAATAATTATTGCGGCGTTCTGTAGGTCTTAGGAGAGGGCAAGGGGGGGTTTAAATAGAGCTACACTAGGGACCCAAGGTTAAATTAATTAAGGGCTAAATTGAAATATTAATTAACTTGGAATACGTAAACGCAATTCCTTAATTAATCGATTTCAATTTTAATTATTATTCATTCCACTAAAAAATAATAATTGAATTCCCGAAATTAATTTAATATTATTTCAACAATAATATTTCCGCCGAAATTACATACACGACTTTCCCCGTGTTTAAGATATCAAACGTCCACGAATTTATTTAATTACTAATAATTAAATTAACTCGTTTCTTATTATCCGAGACTAGTACCACTCATCCTTATTATCATGTGGAACAAATCCACCTGCAGGGTTTACATGATAAACTTTATGAGCTCATCTCGGGGACGTCATCAACCCGATAAACGGGACACGGTTTCCTGTCTATAATCTATAGCGTGCCGTGTGTACAATTCCGATTCCCAATTTACCGAGTATCTCGACTAGTCAATTAGTCTCACTCATTGGCATATTAAAGAACCGAGAATTGGACACACGCACCTATAATTATATAGGGATTAGGAATTCGTATATCCGTAATTCTGAGGTCTAGTTCGATTACGTCGATTAGTATAAATCGAACGCCCTCCCGTGGTCCTGCTCAATACACCAAGTGTACGAGTGTAACATAATAGTCAAGACCAACTATTACCCAGTCACACTACGACGTACCGATGGATTGTCCCTGTCCATCTAAGTCGTGAGCTTCTGTTCGATAGTATACGAGTAACCGACAGTATGATCTTCCGCGTGTCTCCTCACGCCATACTGTCTACAACGTATATATCTAGGACTATTGCATTCAAGTACATGATAGACAAAATGCCGACAGTTTGATTAATAGATAATGTAAAGCACAGATAAGGAGTTCCATATTGTCACTAAACTAGACATTTAGAATATAACTCCATCAATCTCCCACTTATACTAAATCTCTAGTTGCCCTCTACCATACATCCGATACCCATCCCCTTCACGTGTCTCTTGAACGCTTCCGCTGGAAGTGCCTTCGTAAAGGGGTCAGCCAGGTTATCCGCTGATGCAATCTTGGTGACAACCGCATCGCCTCTCCTGACGATGTTTCTAATCAGGTGGTACTTGCGATCTATGTGTTTACTCGCATTGTGGGCTCGTGATTCCTTTGCATTAGCCACTTCACCGCTATTGTCACAATAAATTGTGATAGCTCTAGGCATTTTAGGAACCATATCCAAGTCCATAAGGAAGTTCCGGAGCCACACCGATTCTTTAGCTGCCTCAGAGGCTGCTACATATTCGGCTTCCATGGTAGAGTCCGAAATGCATTTCTGCTTAAGACTCTTCCATGAGACTGCTCCACCTCCCAATGTGAACACATAGCCTGATGTAGACTTTCGCTGATCCTTATCAGATTGGAAATCCGAGTCTGTGTAACCAATAGGAATCAACTCGGACGCTTTGTAACTCAGAACATAATTCCTAGTCCTTCGCAGGTACTTAAGTATGTTCTTTACAGCAGTCCAGTGACCCTGTCCAGGGTTACTCTGATATCTAGCTACCATGCCCACGGCATAGCAGATATCAGGTCTCGTGCACAACATGGCATACATTAGACTTCCTACTGCCGAAGCATAAGGAACCTTCTTCATGTAATCTATCTCCTTTTGTGTTTTGGGACACATGTCTTTAGATAGATGAATTCCATGGCAGAAAGGTTGAGCACCTCTCTTGGAATTCTGCATGTTGAAACGAGCCAGAATCGTATCAATATATGAAGCCTGGGACAAGCTTAATGTTCTTTTCCAGCGATCCCTTATAACCTTGATCCCAAGAACATGCCCAACTTGTCCTAAGTCTTTCATATCGAATTGCTTGGACAACCATCCCTTTATGTCCGACAGCATCTTCACATTGTTGCCAATTAGAAGGATGTCGTCTACATAAAGCACGAGAAACGCCACACTGTTTCCGTCACTTCTCCGGTATACACACGACTCGTCCATGCTTTGAATGAATCCATAAGATTGGATAACCTCATCAAACCGCATGTTCCAAGATCTAGAAGCTTGCTTCAATCCATAAATGGATCGGTTTAGCTTACACACTAGATGCTCTTGATGTAAATGGTCTCGTCAAGATTCCCATTCACGAATGCTGTCTTGACGTCCATTTGCCACACCTCATAATCCATATAAGATGCTATAGACAAAAGAATCCGGATCGACTTTAGCATAGCTACCGGCGAAAAGGTTTCCTCATAATCGATCCCTTCTTTCTGAGTATACCCCTTCGCAACAAGCCTAGCCTTGAAGGTTTCAACCTTCCCGTCAGACCCTCTTTTTCTCTTGTACACCCACTTGCAACCAATGGCTTTTACACCTTTGGGTGGTGCTACAAGGTTCCAGACCTGATTTGAATCCATTGATTCAATCTCAGATTTCATCGCCTTTTGCCAAGACTGAGCATCTTGATCTTTGAGCGCCTCGCCATAGGTCCAGGGATCGGCTTCATGTTCTCCAGGTAACAAGTCCGAAGACTCACCTATAAACATGAACCTATCGGGTTGTCGAACAACCCTCCCACTACGACGAGGCTCCGGTGTAACCTCAGTAACTACAGGTGCAGACTGTGGTGGCGTATCACCCGGTTCGGTTGGATCTAAGCCTTGATCGTCCCCTCTCAGTTCGTTAAGTATTATCTCACTCTTGGGCTTGTGGTCCATTATATAATCCTCTTCCAAGAACCGAGCGTTGGTGCTAACAACGATCTTATGGTCCTTAGGACTATAAAATAGACCACCTTTCGTTCCTCTAGGATATCCTATAAACAACCGAATATCTGAACGAGATTCCAACGTATCAGCCCCATGCTTCAGCACATGTGCTGGACAACCCCAGATCCGAATGTGTTTCAAATTTGGCTTTCGCCCGGTCCACAATTCCGAGGGCGTCTTAGGGACTGATTTAGAAGGAACTAAGTTCAGGATATACGCCGCTGTTTCCAAGGCATATCCCCAGAACGAAACTGGTAGCTCTGAATAACTCATCATAGATCTTACCATTTCCATAAGAGTCCTATTCCTTCTTTCTGCTACACCATTCTGCTGGGGCGTGTATGGTGCAGTCATCTGGGAGTCAATCCCATTCTCTAATAAGTACGCCTTAAACTCTCCCGAGAGGTACTCTCCTCCACGATCAGATCGTAGAGTCTTTATGGTTTTACCATGAAGGTTCTCCACAAGAGCTTTGTAATCCTTGAACTTGTCAAAGCACTCGCTCTTGCGGCGCATCAGGTATATAAAACCATACCTTGAGTAATCATCAGTGAAGGTTACGAAATATTCATAACCTCCTCTCGCTTGGACAGATAAAGGCCCGCACAAATCAGAGTGAATCAATTCCAGTACTTCCTTGGATCTATACCCCTTATCACTAAAGGGTCGCTTGGTCATTTTTCCTTCCAGGCATGATTCGCAGGTTGGAAAGTCCTCATCTTTCACACCACTGAGTATTCCATCAGTTATCAACCTTTGAATCCTGCCCAAGTTAATATGACCTAGCCTAAGATGCCATAAGTACTTTTGATTCATTCTAGAAGGCTCCTTTCTCTTATTGGTACTAGATGTGTTATTTGACTCTGCTCGTTGCATCGTGGAATAATCAGGATTCAGTATATATAAGTTGCCTATCAATGTACCAGAACAGATATACTCACCATTCTTTTTGATAATAACAGAACTATCAAAAGAAACAGAATATTCATTCAAAACCAATTTAGAAACCGAAACAAGGTTCTTTCTAAAATTCGGTACATAAAGACAATTATTCAATACCAAAACTTTATTATTAAAAGACAAATAAATATCTCCCACTGCAACTGCCGCCACTTTCGTAGCGTTGCCCATGTATATAGTGATCTCTCCCTCTCTATGCCGCCGGGTTTCCTGGAACCCCTGCAAAGAATTGCAGACATGATCAGTGGCTCCCGTATCCACACACCAGGTACCGGTGGATAACACCGCTAAACATGTTTCAGTGACTAAGGAAAAGTTCATACCTCCTTGTCTGAGAGGACAATTAGACTTCCAATGTCCAGACTGCTTGCAACGGAAACACTTGCCCTTGGGCTTGTTCACTCCATTCTGTGGTCCACCATTTCTGGGTCCACTGGGTTTCCGTCCTTGCTTCTTCTTCCTCTTAGTCCCCAGAGGGCCAGGAAGTTTCACAGCCACAAGTGCCTGAGACTTCTTAAAGATTCCCTCTGCCGCCTGTGTTGGAAATCGATATCCCGGAATTAATAAATTTAAATAAATAAATTATCTAATTAATTCCGACCGAAATCCTTTGGAGATCGAATATCCGGAGTTGTCGAATTGCGGAATAACAACTCCAATCGACTCCCGGTTGCCGGAACATCTCGCCACGAACTTCCACGGGGATAGCCTAACCGAAGCCCTAGCCGCGGGGATAGCCCGCGGCTGTCCGGTCGAGCCTCCGTGTGGGGCTCGCGGCTGTTCGTAGAAGCCGCCTAGGGCTGCCCAGCCATGCCTCGGATGATCGCACATCCGCCACGATCGAAATCGTGGCATGCGATCACCACAGCCCGCCGCCGCGCGAGCGGCGGTCCAGCCGCGCGAGCGGCGACCAGCCCGCGCGAGCGGTGCTCGCACCGTGCGAGCGGCTGCTCCAGCAGCCCGCTGGACTAGCATGAGCGATCGAGCTCATGCTCGATCGAGTCTCGGCGCCCAGCCGAGGCTCTTGCCCTCTCGACCCATCTCCGATCGAGCCGACGAGCCGCCGGCGGTCCGGTGGTCTTCGACCACCACCGCCCGGTTCGTCCTCGTCATGAGTCGCGTTCTCGGATCTTGGTTCAAGATATTTTTACGATAATTAAACGATAAAATCATAAAGAGGGTTTTACGATTTACCTCGTTCTCGTTGTTCGGAAAAACGAAGAACTCAATTTGACGACCTTGAGATCTTCCCACGTATTCCTTGCACTAGCCCGGACGTCGTGTGGGCGACGATCTACCGAACTCCATGGATCCTCCTTTCTACTTTCTCTCTCTAGAATTGTGATCTTCAAGTTATGAGAATAGAGAAGACCATGTAGTGCTTTTATAGGCTACGTAGGGGATCTAAAGGAGGTGGAATATTGGGCTTCCAATATTGAAGATTAAATTGAGCCCAATGCTCAAGTCCATTAATCCTTATCAATATTAATTAATTCTATTTTCCACTATATAAAATTAATTGCACTCCCAATATTAAACCATATTATATCAAATAATATTTCTCCGGTAGTATTATTTATTCCGTGTATTTAAGATATAAATATCCATGAATAAAATTAATTTATTGCTAATTAATTTATTCATCTCTTATATCCGAGACTAGTACCATTCAACCTTAATTATTATGCGGAACGAATCCACCTGCAGGGTTTACATAATAATTCCTTATGAACTCATCTCGGGGATATTATCAACCCTTCCGGGATACACTTTCCCGTCAAGTATTCACGGCATGTCATATATAAAATATAGTGACCCAACTTAACCGGTAATTAACCCAATAATTAAATCGGTTAATTCCTTTGGTAAATCAAAGTCACTTATATTAAATATACACACCCGCAATAGTTTCAGGGATTAAGAATAAAATACACTGAGACTCGAATCGATTATCGCCGGCAATCCTAATCGATGAATCTCAACGATCTGCTCAATACACCAAGTGTACAAGTGTGATAAAATAATCAAGACAAATTATTTTCTCTCTCACACAACGACTATACCGATGGATTGGTCCGTGTCCATCTAGGTCGTGAGCAACTGTTCGATTAAATACGAGTAACCGATAGTATGATCTTCTGTGTGGGGCCCGACACACCATACTAACTACAACGTATAGAATCCAGGACTATGTTTTGCATATATTTAATTATAAATAATTAAACGCAAACAATTGTTCATTTAGTTAAATAGATTAATGGCAATGGATCGTGAGTTTCTGTCACTTAAATCTAGACATTAAGTACACAACTCCAACAATCTCCCACTTGTACTAAGGTCTAGTCATTTCCTCCAAACTCCCGACTCCCATACTCATCACGTGCTTAAGTTGTACTTCCAAGAAGTACTATGTGAATGAGCACTCTAGGTTGCCGCTCTGAAGTTATCTTGGTGACTACAGCGTCGTCTCCCTCGACGATGACTCGTATCAGGTGGTACTTGCACTATGTGTTATCTTACACTTATGGACTAGTGATTTCTTACCATTTGCCATTGCACCGCTATTTACATAGCCTTTGGCAAATTAAGAATCACATCTAAGTCCCAGAGATTATCCCAGAGTTATACCAAAACTTCCGCTGCCTCTGAGGCTGCTATTTGGTTACCCATGGCAGAGTCCGAAAAGCATCGTGCTTATCACTCTTCCATGTAAAAACTCCTTCTCCTTCAATAGTGAAACACATAGCCTGATATCGACTTACACCGGTCCTCATTTGATTAGAAATCTAAGAGAATGTAATCCAAAGGAAATGCTCGTCTGCTTCGTAGTCTAGAACAGTACTTCGAAAGTACTTTTACGGCAGTCGAATATTCCTTTCCAGGATTACCTTGATATCCTCCCACTATGCTCACCGCATAGCCGATATCAGGTTCTCGTTTTTTCAACATTGCATTTATCAAGCTTTCCACACTTCAAGTGTAGGAAATTGCTTTCATTGCTTCTATCACCTTTATGTGTTACAAAACACATACCTTAGATAGACGCATTCCTTATCTGAAAGGTAACGAACCTTTCTCGGAATCTTGCATGTTAAAACGAACCATAATCATATATATGTAAGATGTCCAGGAGAAGTACAATGCTCTTTTCTTGAGATCTTAGATCTTAAGAACATGCTCTAACTTCTCCTTCATCTCATATATCGATTTTTCTAGACAACCATCATTTTATGTCTGACAACATCTTTACATTGTTGCCAATGATAAGAGTGTCATCTACATAAAACCTCCGAGAAACATCACCTTGTTTTCCATCACGTTTCCAATACACACAATTCGTCTATGCTTTTGATGAATCCATAAAATGGACTATCTCATCAATTTGCAAGTACCACGAACTCAATGCTTTGTACCAATCCATAAATGGATCAACTAAGCTTGTACTCTAAATGATCTCGCCTCTTAACAATAATCCTTATTGCTTTCCAAGAAGGCACATTTAGATCTAGTACTGCCTTCATGTAGATCAAGGGATCGATTTCATGTATACTAGGTCCAGAGTCCGAAGACTCACCTAGTCTTATGAATATCTCTGGTTGTCACACAACCTCCCACTACAACGGCATTCCGGTGTATAAACAGTGATAACAGTAGGTGCAGTTAGTGGTGTACCGCTACTCGGTTCGGCTGGTTCTAAGTCTTAATCTTTCTCTCTCATTTCAAAGTATTACGTCACTTTGGGCTCGTGGTTCATCATATAGTCTTTCTCTAAGAACCGGGCGTTAGAACTTATAACGTCCATCTGGTTCATAGTACTATTGAACACACGTCTTTTGTTCTTCTAGGATATTCTACAACCGCATTTGAATGCGCCGTTGTTTCCAGACATATCCATAGAACGTAGGTAGTTCCGTATAACTCATGCTTTTACTATTTCTATAAGAGTTCCATTTCTTGTTTACGACACACCATTTCTACACTAAAAGTGTATGGTGTAGTCATTTGGGATCATCCCAACATCTGATCAGTATGCCATGCATTCCTCAGACAGGTACTTGCCTCCGCGATCAAATCGCAGGCTACAAATGGATATACCTCGATGGTTCTCCACAATTGCTTAGTGTCCATTGACTTGTCAAAACACTTGCTTTTGTGGCACATCAGGTATTCTAATCCATTTCTCGAGTAATCATCAAATGAAGTACTCGTACCTTATTGTCTGAGTAGACATAGGTCTGCATACATCAGAGTCAATCAATTCTAATACTTGTCCGGATCTTATATCTTATATCCATAAAGGATTGCTTAGTCATATTATCTTCCAAATTAGATTCTTAGGTCGGAAGGTCCACTCCCTCAACTTAATTGTTCAAATATCAATTTTCGACCTTTGAACTTCTTATTTGAATAATCATGACTCAGCATAAGAATCCACAAATATAATTGATAAAGAAATCTCTTATTAGTAAAACGAGTTTCATACTACGGTTCGTTGCATCGTGGTGGACTCAGGATTCATCATTTATATATTGCTAGTCAATGTACCAAAATAGATAATATCATTATTTCTTCTTATAACCATCAAATGATTAAAAGAAATAAAATATCCATTTATTAGAAATCTAGAACAAAGTTCTTTCTAATATGAAAGGTACATAAAAGCAATAACTCAAAATGAAATCCTATAAAATGTCCTCCACTGCAACTGCTGCCTCCTCTACAGCATTGCCCATGTAGACTACAATTTCTTTTTTTTCAAGTCGTTAGGTTTCCTGGAACCTTTGCATTTAAAATGCACATACCGTCAGTGGTTCCATATCTACACACCAGGTTCCGGTAGATAATACCACTGACTATGTTTTACGACTAAAGAAGAATTTCGTACTTTCTTTGAGAGGATAATCAGACTTCCAGTACCCAGACTGTTTGCATTGAGAACTCTTGCCTCATGGCTTTCTCGTCCCATCTCGTGGTCCAAGAAACCTAGGACCACTGGGTTTCTTTGCTTGCTTTTCCTTTCCCCCGATTTTTCCCTTAGGTTCGAAACCTTTGGCATTGGCTACAAGAGCTTGCGATTTCCGTCTCAACTCGTCTAAAAGGTCAATCATCTCAAAAACGTGTTTAAGCGTTTTCTCGAATCGACTGCCCTTTATGAGTATCCACATCGCCTCTTGTCTAGCCGCCTATGTCAATAGGCTCGGGAGGACAAAGATCACTGAGCACTAACTAGTACTCTTTAACAGTTTGGGTAATGTCTAGTTCTCTATTCCAATCATTACATTTAGGGACCAGTGAGTTTAAAAATCCTTAGTTATCACATAAAGTGGGTTCAAAGCCATCTCCTAATCTATGAGCACATATAACAACAAACAATCGATTTAATCTCCGATATTATCTCCCTCAAATAATATCATTAAATCACTAATCGCATCTAAAATCCCATCAGATATGGCAAGCCACGATAGTGTGGACGTTTACCTATCCAAATGATTTAGCAATTAGATTTCCTTCGGTCGTACATCATCATTAGCGTTACTTCGATGGGAAGAATACTAAGAAGCGTACCTAAGTGTAAACCATTACTCAGTATCTAAGAAGTTTGTTTGGGATACGCATATTCACCGCAAGCCACGATAGTGTGGACGTTTACGTTAACATACGCTCCTTTACTCCCTTCTATAACTGTCTACATCAATCGTTCCAAAATCCCATTCAATGTAGCAAGCCACGATAGTGTGGACGTTTACTACACCAAAAGACTTTTACAATTGACTCCCAATTACTTGAATCATTTAATCTTGTAAATCAAGACGCGGAGAATCATAAGTGAAACTCAAAGTTTCTAACCAGTGATTCACCATGCGAACAACCCTATCTCTCATAA
This sequence comes from Euphrasia confusa, assembly GCA_954870475.1. Lineage (NCBI taxonomy): Eukaryota > Viridiplantae > Streptophyta > Magnoliopsida > Lamiales > Orobanchaceae > Euphrasia > Euphrasia confusa. The sequence goes on from OX940967.1 coordinate 17,366,622, forward strand.
ATGAGGGAGCCGAGCAGACAATCGATCCACCTTCAAAAGATGGTACGACTGCCTCTAATTTGTGTCCTTGACATGACCAAGTGGCTTTGGCTCCATTCCACTCCCCGGGGTGAGAATGAGTCGACTTGAAATCAGTTTTGGAAAGACAAATTAGGCATTGTTTGATAGACTTAATCAATGTTTCTCGTAAGAGGAATTACAAGAATTCTCCTCCAATGACTTGTCTATACGAACTTCAAAAGTCCATAAAAGTCACCAAGAGAACAACAATGGAGACCATGGATATGTTTCCATACCCTCTCCCACTTAGCTTTTTACAATAAAGGGATACGCTATCTAATGCATAATTAAATACACATAAGCATGCATACATGAAATAAAGCACATAAAATATTATCACATAATCAAAATAATACTAGAATATTATTCTCCGACTATTATGGCTTTATCGCATCTCCGTACGCATCATCTAGTCTTTAGTCTTCGTTCTTGAATGCTCCATGTGACGGGAATATTAATTCCAATATTTAAATCTATTTATTTTCAATTAATCCAAAAGTTACTTAATTCGAAAATTAAGTCAATCGAATATATCAAAAATAAAATTAAATATTATTAATATTTTTATTATTTTTATTTTCCTTTTCTACTTCATTAAATCTCTAGAATAATCTATCCAAGACCCACTTGGAATATTCTAGAAGACTTCCATAATGAAATAAGGAAATAAAATAATTTATTTTATTTTCCCTTTCTACTTCATTAAATCTCTAGAATAATCTATCCAAGACCCACTTGGAATATTCTAGATGATTTACATAATGAAATAAGGAAATAAAATAATTTAGGACTCTTAATCCTTCCAAATTAATTCCTTTCCTAATCCATAAAATTCCATAAAGGAATAATTAAATAGGAAAAATTAATTAAGGACTCTTCTACTTTCCAAAATTAATTAATTTCCATGTCCATGAAAATTCCCATAAAATAGGAATAATCAATTAGGAAATAAATTAATTTAATAATTAATTATTTTCCTTTCCAATTCTATTAAATCTCTAGAATCCTATTCCAAGTAGAACTTAGAATATTCTAGAAGACTTCCATAATAGAATAAGGAAATAAATTAATTCCAATTAATTCTTTTCCTATTTCCATGAGAATTCCCAAAACTAGGAATACTCAAAATAGGAAAACCGAATCAATTAGGAAAGTTGGATCTTGGTAGGAATAGCATGGGTTGGGGATCCCCACGCCATCCCCACCATCGACCGCCACCGCCGGGGACCACCACCGCCGCCGCCCCCAGCCCACGCGCCACCACCACCGGTGGCCGGCGTGGCCGGAAGCCCTAGCGGGCAGCCCCTTGTGGGGTCGATCGATCCTCATGGGGATCGATCATGGGGATGATCGACCCCCCCGGTCCTCCCTCTCTTCGTCTCCTCCGTCACACTTTTCCGGTCGTCGTTTCGTCCTCGATCCAACGTAAAATAAATTACAAATTTATTACTACGCTATCCGGTATCGATTCTGTACAAGAAAACGACCTCAAACAATTTCCGGAAAAATAAGAACAAGCATTCACCACACAAGAACAAATATTGACATCACCGAGAGTTTAATAATCAAGAACATTATTATGACATTAATTAACAAAATTAAATCTAGCCATAATAATCGGAAACCCTGCAAGGTAGAACAATTTATCGAAAAATACCATGAACTAAAACCAACGCTCTGATACCAATTGTTGGAAATCGATATCCCGGAATTAATAAATTTAAATAAATAAATTATCTAATTAATTCCGACCGAAATCCTTTGGAGATCGAATATCCGGAGTTGTCGAATTGCGGAATAACAACTCCAATCGACTCCCGGTTGCCGGAACATCTCGCCACGAACTTCCACGGGGATAGCCCAACCGAAGCCCTAGCCGCGGGGATAGCCCGCGGCTGTCCGGTCGAGCCTCCGTGTGGGGCTCGCGGCTGTTCGTAGAAGCCGCCTAGGGCTGCCCAGCCATGCCTCGGATAATCGCACATCCTCCACGATCGAAATCGTGGCATGCGATCACCACAGCCCGCCGCCGCGCGAGCGGCGGTCCAGCCGCGCGAGCGGCGACCAGCCCGCGCGAGCGGTGCTCGCACCGTGCGAGCGGCTGCTCCAGCAGCCCGCTGGACTAGCATGAGCGATCGAGCTCATGCTCGATCGAGTCTCGGCGCCCAGCCGAGGCTCTTGCCCTCTCGACCCATCTCCGATCGAGCCGACGAGCCGCCGGCGGTCCGGTGGTCTTCGACCACCACCGCCCGGTTCGTCCTCGTCACGAGTCGCGTTCTCGGATCTTGGTTCAAGATATTTTTACGATAATTAAACGATAAAATCATAAAGAGGGTTTTACGATTTACCTCGTTCTCGTTGTTCGGAAAAACGAAGAACTCAATTTGACGACCTTGAGATCTTCCCACGTATTCCTTGCACTAGCCCGGACGTCGTGTGGGCGACGATCTACCGAACTCCATGGATCCTCCTCTCTACTTTCTCTCTCTAGAATTGTGATCTTCAAGTTATGAGAATAGAGAAGACCATGTAGTGCTTTTATAGGCTACGTAGGGGATCTAAAGGAGGTGGAATATTGGGCTTCCAATATTGATGATTAAATTGAGCCCAATGCTCAAGTCCATTAATCCTTATCAATATTAATTAATTCTATTTTCCACTATATAAAATTAATTGCACTCCCAATATTAAACCATATTATATCAAATAATATTTCTCCGGTAGTATTATTTATTCCGTGTATTTAAGATATAAATATCCATGAATAAAATTAATTTATTGCTAATTAATTTATTCATCTCTTATATCCGAGACTAGTACCATTCAACCTTAATTATTATGCGGAACGAATCCACCTGCAGGGTTTACATAATAATTCCTTATGAACTCATCTCGGGGATATTATCCACCCTTCCGGGATACACTTTCCAGTCAAGTATTCACGGCATGTCATATATAAAATATAGTGACCCAACTTAACCGGTAATTAACCCAATAATTAAACCGGTTAATTCCTTTGGTAAATCAAAGTCACTTATATTAAATATACACACCCGCAATAGTTTCAGGGATTAAGAATAAAATACACTGAGACTCGAATCGATTATCGCCGGCAATCCTAATCGATGAATCTCAACGATCCGCTCAATACACCAAGTGTACAAGTGTGATAAAATAATCAAGACAGATTATTTTCTCTCTCACACAACGACTATACCGATGGATTGGTCCGTGTCCATCTAGGTCGTGAGCAACTGTTCGATTAAATACGAGTAACCGATAGTATGATCTTCTGTGTGGGGCCCGACACACCATACTAACTACAACGTATAGAATCCAGGACTATGTTTTGCATATATTTAATTATAAATAATTAAACGCAAACAATTGTTCATTTAGTTAAATAGATTAATGGCAATGGATCGTGAGTTTCTGTCACTTAAATCTAGACATTAAGTACACAACTCCAACAGCCTGGAGTTCAGTCAGGAGTTCCGCCAACGAATATAACCTCTTGTTCATGTTATAGTTCAGGCGGAACTGCTCAAAACTCCTAGGCAGAGACTGGAGCACTATATCGATCTGGGTTTCCCCATCGATAGCTCCTCCCATAATCTCTATCTCATTCAGATAGCCTATCATCCTAAGAACGTGATCCCTCACGGGCGTTCCTTCGGACATAGTGGCCGTCATGAGTTTTCTCATAGCATCTTGCCTGGCTGCCCTATCCTGACTACCAAATATCTCCTTGAGGTTAAGCATCATATCATAGGAAGTGGTCATGGCCTCATGCTGATGTTGCAGCACATTTGGCATAGAAGCCAAAATGTAGCACCGCGCCATCTGATCAGCCTTGACCCACTTCCGATGAGCTTCCTTTTCCTCAGGGGTGGAGGTATCAATAGGTTCATCAGGACAAACCTCATGGAGTACATATTTGTACTCCTCAGCAGTTAGGACAATGTCCAAGTTTCGTTTCCAATCAACATAGTTTGGACCAGTGAGTTTGTTTTCTTTTAGTATAATGGACAGCGGGTTGAGTGCCATATCTATAAAAGAGACAAATCAAACTGTCAAATTTAATTCGATATTAACTCCCTTAATTAATATCATTAAATTTACCAATCAATCCTAAAATCCCATCAGACTAGCATGCCACGTTCATGTGGACGTATACTAGTCCAAACGATTTTATAACTGGACTTTTACTTCGGTCGTACATCATTACAGCAGTGACTCCGATGGGGAGGATACTGTAAAGCGTACCTAAGTGTATACCATTTCTCAGTACTAAGTTAACCGCTCGGAAACTACATGTAATGCCCCGAAAATGCAAGTGCTTAAAGGAATTGAATATGCTACTCATACCAACAGATGCATCTTCTTTTCTGGGCATCCTCCTATAAGAACTCCAAAGTTAAGCGTGCTGGCTCTGGGGTAATTCTAGGATGGGTGACCCACTGGGAAGTCTCCCGGGTGCACACGAGTGAGGACAAAGTGCGCTGGAAAAGACAAGTGTTGGTACAGTGGGGCCAGGATATCACTCCCGACGGCAGTCATTGGTAACCGAGCCGGCCCATTAGGGTCGGGCTTCGACCCCTCAACGGGCCGGGGCGTTACAAATGGTATCAGAGCAGGTGCCGACCGGAATTGCGGGAACTAAGTGCCATGCGGGACCAAGTGCTCCACCCAGAAGTTGGTGAGAGTACCCGTAGGGGCCACCTCTAGAATCCTGCACGGATGGTAGGTCCTGGGAAAGGAAGGCGCACAACGAGGACGTTGCGCATAAAAAGGTGGGGTGATTGTAATGCCCCGAAAATGCAAGTGCTTAAAGGAATTGAATATGCTACTCATACCAACAGATGCATCTTCTTTTCTGGGCATCCTCCTATAAGAACTCCAAAGTTAAGCGTGCTGGCTCTGGGGTAATTCTAGGATGGGTGACCCCCTGGGTGATGGAGTTATATTCTAAATGTCTAGTTTAATGACAATATGGAACTCCTTATCTGTGTTTTATTATCTATTAATCAAATTGTCGGCATTTTGTCTTTCATGTACTTTATGCAATAGTCCTAGATATATACGTTGTAGACAGTATGGCGTGAGGAGACACGCGGAAGATCATACTGTCGGTTACTCGTATATTATCGAACAGTAGCTCACGACTTAGATGGACAGGGACAATCCATCGGTACGTCGTTGTGTGACTGGTAGATAGTCGGTCTTGACTATCATGTCACACTCGTACACTTGGTGTATTGAGCAGGACCACGGGAGGGCGTTCGATTTATACTAATCGCAGTAATCGAACTAGACCTCAGATATTACGGATATACGAATTCCTAATCCCTATATAATTATAGGTGCGTGTGTCCAATTCTCGGTTCTTTAACTTGCCAATGAGTGAGACTAATTGATTAGTCGAGATCCTCGGTAAATTGGGAATCGCAATTGTACGCACGGCATGCTGTATATTATAGACAGGAAACCGTGTCCCGTTTATTGGGTTGATTACGTCCCCGAGATGAGCTCATAAAGTTTATCATGTAAACCCTGCAGGTGGATTTGTTCCACATGATAATAAGGATGAGTGGTACTAGTCTCGGATAATAAGAAACGAATTAATTTAATTATTAGTAATTAAATAAATTCGTGGACGTTCGATATCTTAAACACGGGGAAAGTCGTATATGTAATTTCGGCGGAATTATTATTGTTGAATAATATTAAATTAATTTCGGGAATTCAATTATTGTTATTTAGTGGAATTAACAATAATTAAAAATGTAATTAATTAAGGTTTTCTTTTAAAGACTCCGAGTTAATTAATATTGCATTTTAGCCCTTAATTAATTTAACCTTGGGTCCCTAGTGTAGCTCTATTTAAACCCCCCCTTGCCCTCTCCTAAGACCTAACATTCGCCGCAACATTTTATTTCAGCAGAGAAAAGAATTATTTTGCTTAGCGCAATAAAAACTTTTTCTCTGTTAAAATAAATATAGTTAACGCAAATAAAAATTATTCTCACAGAATAGTTTATACGCTGGTCTTGGAAGGAGAGTGCAGACAAGGAAGAACCCAGCGGATCGTTGCCCACACAACGGCTGGAGTCGGGCAGAGTCATACACTAGAAGCTTCTAAGGTCTCAACAATCGACCGAGAGGTATGAGATCGAATTCTCTATTCCGCTTTTATCGATCTCATTTTTCTCGTTGATCGTACATGAACGTAGATCGGGTTCCGGGACTGTGGGTTTCATTCCTCGACTACTGGGGGTTCAAGGACCTCCGGATCGGTAGTCGGAAGAGGAAAAACGACCCGGAAACGAGCCCGGAACAGCAGATCGCGCTGCTGTCCGCGCTGCTGAAGGACAAACGGCGACCGCCGTTTCCTAAACGGCGACCGCCGTTTTGCTCTTTTTCGGGCAGCCCACTCCGGCTTGCGCGGTTGTCCTCCGGGGCAACGGCTGGGCGTGAATCGGGGCTCGGGCTGGGCACGTGGACGGAGTAGCGGGTCTGGAGGTCGACTGGGATCGTTCGTATGTTCGAGTGATCGAACGAACGCATCCCGGGTAGTCGATTTCCAACAAATGGTATCAGAGCCGGTTTGTGCGTTCGTTGTATTTTTGCGAGATTCGTTTTTGCAGGTTCGAACCCGATTATTATGGCCATGTGATTGTGCTGTATTTTTTGGTTTGTTAAACTCTCGAGGTTGTCGAGATCTTTTGGTTTTATCGTTGCTTGTTTGTAATAGTTAAAACGACGGGTTGAGTCGTTTAGGTTTTATTTTCGTTTTTCGTTTATCCGGGTGTATAGGATCGATCGATATGTATAGGATCGATGCCGGAAGTAGTTAGTTTTATTGTGTAATGTTGCTGCTGCTTGGTGAATCGAGAGGAGATCGAAGGCCGGACGAACGAGGGTCGAGAAGTCGAACCCGCGGCTGCTAAAGGGCAAACGGCGGTCGCCGTTTCTTAAACGGCAGTCGCCGTTTCGCTGGACTTCGGGCAGCAGCTTCGCGGGGGTTCGACGGACACCACGGATCGCTCGTCGAGGCCCGGGATGATACTCCAGTGGGAGGGGTTCGTCTCTTGGCCCTTAGACGAGTCGGTGGTGGATCGAGACCTAGACGAGCAACGAGACGAAGATCCGAGAAGACGTGCATCGAAGATTTTAAAGGCCATAATAATCGGGCCACGTTAAATGCTTTCTATGTGTTTACGTGCTTTATTATGCTTTAATTTTATATGCATGTGAATGTTATCCCTTTCGTAAAAACTAAGTGGGAGAGGGATTGGAAACAATCCCGCGGTCTCCATTCTCTGTTTTGATGGTGATGTGTGTCGCTTACGAGTTGGCTTTAGTGTCATCCTCCCTATCGGATAAAGTGGACACACGGATATCACCGGATCAAAATTCGAATTCAATTCCATTTATAGAATTGAACACTTAAGTTTTTCAAAGCAAATGCCTAATCTGTCTTTCAAAGACTAAGTTCAACTCGACTCATTCTCACCCCGGGGAGTGGAATGGAGCCAAAGCGCTTGCTTATGTCGATGACACAGATTAGAGACATTCGAGTCATTCGATGACTAGATCGATTGTCTGGTTGGCTCCCTCACTTTGTGAGAGATAGGGCTCAATTGCATGATTGATCGCTGGTTAGAAACTTCGAGTTTCACTTACGAGATATCAAGCTTTGATTAACGAAATTGTGAAATTTATTAAATGGAATTCGATTAACAAAGTTGTTTGTTTAGTAAACGTCCACACTATCGTGGCTTACTAGACGGAAACGGAACTTTGGGTTAATTGAGGCTCGACAGTTATAGGAAATCGTAAAGGGGCCGCATGTCAACGTAAACGTCCACACTAACGTGGCTTGCGGTGGATATGTAGTTCCCGAGCGGTTAACTTAGTACTGAGAAATGGTACACACTTAGGTACGCTTTACAGTATCCTCCCCATCGGAGTCACTGCTGTAATGATGTACGACCGAAGTAAAAGTCCAGTTATAAAATCATTTGGACTAGTATACGTCCACATGAACGTGGCATGCTGGTCTGATGGGATTTTAGGATTGATTGGTAAATTTAATGATATTAATTAAGGGAGTTAATATCGAATTAAATTTGACGGTTTGATTTGTCTCTTTTATAGATATGGCACTCAACCCGTTGTCTGTGATACTAAAAGAAAACAAACTCACTGGTCCAAATTATGTTGATTGGAAACGAAACTTGGACATTGTCCTAACTGCTGAGGAGTACAAGTATGTACTCCAGGTCGAATGTCCTGTTGCACCTACTGAAACATCCTCTCCTGAGGAAAAGGAAGCTCATCGGAAGTGGGTCAAGGCTGATCAGATGGCGCGGTGCTACATTTTGGCATCTATGTCAAATGTGCTGCAACATCAGCATGAAGCCATGGACACTGCCTATGATATGATGCTTAACCTTAAGGAGATGTTTGGTAGTCAGGACAGGGCAGCCAGGCAAGATGCTATGAGGAAACTCATGACGGCCACTATGTCCGAAGGAACGCCCGTGAGGGATCACGTTCTTAGGATGATAGGCTATCTGAATGAGATAGAGATTATGGGAGGTGCTATCGATGGGGAAACCCAGATCGACATAGTGCTCCAGTCTCTGCCTAGGAGTTTTGAGCAGTTCCGCCTGAACTATAACATGGACAAGAGGTTATATACGTTGGCGGAACTCCTGACTGAACTCCAGGCGGCAGAGGGTATCTTTAGGAACTCTCAAGCACTTGTGGCTGTGAAATCGACTCTTCCTCGCCCTTCGGGGATTAAGAAGAAGAAAAAGCAAGGACGGAAACCCAGTGGGCCCAGAGTTGGTGGACCACAGAATGGAGTGAACAGGCCTAAGGGCAAGTGTTTCCGTTACAAGCAGTCTGGACATTGGAAGTCTAATTGTCCTCTCAGACAAGGAGGTACGAACTTTTCCTTAGTCACTGAAACATGTTTAGCGGTGTTATCCACCGGTACCTGGTGTGTGGATACGGGAGCCACTGATCATGTCTGCAATTCTTTGCAGGGGTTCCAGGAAACCCGGCGGCTTAGAGAGGGAGAGATCACTATCTACATGGGCAACGCGACGAAAGTGGCGGCTGTTGCAGTGGGAGATATTTATTTATCTTTTAATAATAAAGTTTTAGTATTGAATAATTGTCTTTATGTACCGAATTTTAGAAAGAACCTTGTTTCGGTTTCTAAATTGGTTTTGAATGGATATTCAGTTTCTTTTGATAATTCTGTTATCGTCAAAAAGAATGGTGATTATATCTGTTCTGGTGCATTGATAGGCAACTTATATATACTGAATCCTAGTTATTCCACGATGCAACGAGTAGAGTCTTATAACACATCTAGTACCAATAAGAGAAAGGAGCCTTCTAGGATGAATCAAAAGTACTTATGGCATCTTAGGCTAGGTCATATTAACTTGGGCAGGATTCAAAGGTTGATAACTGATGGAATACTCAGTGATGTGAAAGATGAGGACTTTCCAACCTGCGAATCATGCCTGGAAGGAAAAATGACCAAGCGACCCTTTAGTGATAAGGGGTATAGATCCAAGGAAGTGCTGGAATTGATTCACTCTGATTTGTGCGGGCCTTTATCTGTCCAAGCGAGAGGAGGTTACGAATATTTTGTAACCTTCACTGATGATTACTCAAGGTATGGTTTTATATACCTGATGCGCCGCAAGAGCGAGTGCTTTGACAAGTTCAAGGAGTACAAAGCTCTTGTGGAGAACCTTCATGGTAAGACCATAAAGACTCTACGATCTGATCGTGGAGGAGAGTACCTCTCGGGAGAGTTTAAAGCGTACTTATTAGAGAATGGGATTGACTCCCAGATGACTGCACCATACACGCCCCAGCAGAATGGTGTAGCAGAAAGAAGGAATAGGACTCTTATGGAAATGGTAAGATCTATGATGAGTTACTCAGAACTACCAATTTCGTTCTGGGGATATGCCTTGGAAACAGCGGCTTATATCTTGAACTTAGTTCCATCCAAATCAGTCCCTAAGACGCCCTCGGAATTGTGGACCGGGCGTAAGCCAAACTTGAAACACATTCGGATCTGGGGTTGTCCAGCACATGTGCTGAAGCACGGGGCTGATAAGTTGGAGTCACGTTCAGATATTCGGTTGTTTATAGGATATCCTAGAGGAACGAAAGGTGGTCTATTTTATAGTCCTAAAGACCAGAAGATCGTTGTTAGCACCAACGCTCGGTTCTTGGAAGAGGATTATATAATGGACCACAAGCCCAATAGTGAGATAATACTTAATGAACTGAGAGGGAACGATCAAGGCTTAGATCCAACCCAACCGGGTGATACGCCACCACAGTCTGCACCTGTAGTTACTGAGGTTACACCGGAGCGTCGTCGTAGTGGGAGGGTTGTTCGACAACCCGATAGGTTCATGTTTATAGGTGAGTCTTCGGACTTGTTACCTGGAGAACATGAAGCCGATCCCTGGACCTACGACGAGGCGCTTAAAGATCAAGATGCTCAGTCTTGGCAAAAGGCGATGAAATCTGAAATTGAATCTATGGATTCAAATCAGGTCTGGGATCTTGTAGCACCGCCCAAAGGTGTAAAAGCCATTGGTTGCAAGTGGGTGTACAAGAGGAAAAGAGGGTCTGACGGGAAGGTTGAAACCTTCAAGGCTAGGCTTGTTGCGAAAGGGTACACTCAGAAAGAAGGGATCGATTATGAGGAAACCTTTTCGCCGGTAGCTATGCTAAAGTCGATCCGGATTCTTTTGTCTATAGCATCTCATATGGATTATGAGGTGTGGCAAATGGACGTCAAGACAGCATTCTTAAATGGGAATCTTGACGAGACCATTTACATGAGACAGCCAGAGGGTTTCATCGAGAAAGGCCAAGAGCATCTAGTGTGTAAGCTGAAGCGATCCATTTATGGATTGAAGCAAGCTTCTAGATCTTGGAACATGCGGTTTGATGAGGTTATCCAGTCTTATGGATTCATTCAAAGCATGGACGAGTCGTGTGTATACCGGAGAAGTGACGGAAACAGCGTGGCGTTTCTCGTGCTTTATGTAGACGACATTCTTCTAATTGGCAACAATGTGAAGATGTTGTCAGACATAAAGGGATGGTTGTCCAAGCAATTCGATATGAAAGACTTAGGACAAGTAGGGCATGTTCTTGGGATCAAGGTTATACGGGATCGCCAGAAAAGAACATTGAGCTTGTCCCAGGCTTCATATATTGATACGATTCTAGCTCGTTTCAACATGCAGAATTCCAAGAGAGGTTCTCAACCTTTTTGCCATGGAATTCGTCTATCTAAGGATATGTGTCCCAAGACACAAAAGGAGATAGACTACATGAAGACGGTTCCTTATGCTTCGGCAGTGGGTAGTCTAATGTATGCTATGCTGTGCACGAGACCTGATATCTGCTATGCCGTAGGCATGGTAGCTAGATATCAGAGTAACCCTGGACAGGGTCACTGGACTGCTGTAAAGAACATACTTAAGTACCTGCGAAGGACTAGGAATTATGTTCTGAGTTACAAAGCGTCCGAGTTGATTCCTATTGGTTACACAGACTCGGATTTCCAATCTGATAAGGAACAGCGAAAGTCTACATCAGGCTATGTGTTCACATTGGGAGGTGGAGCAGTTTCATGGAGGAGTGTTAAGCAGAAATGCATTTCGGACTCCACCATGGAAGCCGAATATGTAGCAGCCTCTGAGGCAGCTAAAGAATCGGTGTGGCTCCGGAACTTCATCATGGACTTAGATGTGATTCCTAATTTGCCTAGAGCTATCACAATTTATTGTGACAATAGCGGTGAAGTGGCAAATGCGAAGGAACCACGAGCCCACAATGCGAGTAAACACATAGATCGCAAGTACCACCTGATTAGAGACATCGTCAAGAGAGGCGATGCAGTTGTCACCAAGATTGCATCAGCGGATAACCTGGCAGACCCCTTTACGAAGGCACTTCCAGCGGAAGCGTTCAAGAGACACGTGAAGGGGATGGGTATCGGATGTATGGGAGAGGGCAACTAGACTTTTAGTATAAGTGGGAGATTGATGGAGTTATATTCTAAATGTCTAGTTTAATGACAATATGGAACTCCTTATCTGTGTTTTATTATCTATTAATCAAATTGTCGGCATTTTGTCTTTCATGTACTTTATGCAATAGTCCTAGATATATACGTTGTAGACAGTATGGCGTGAGGAGACACGCGGAAGATCATACTGTCGGTTACTCGTATATTATCGAACAGTAGCTCACGACTTAGATGGACAGGGACAATCCATCGGTACGTCGTTGTGTGACTGGTAGATAGTCGGTCTTGACTATCATGTCACACTCGTACACTTGGTGTATTGAGCAGGACCACGGGAGGGCGTTCGATTTATACTAATCGCAGTAATCGAACTAGACCTCAGATATTACGGATATACGAATTCCTAATCCCTATATAATTATAGGTGCGTGTGTCCAATTCTCGGTTCTTTAACTTGCCAATGAGTGAGACTAATTGATTAGTCGAGATCCTCGGTAAATTGGGAATCGCAATTGTACGCACGGCATGCTGTATATTATAGACAGGAAACCGTGTCCCGTTTATTGGGTTGATTACGTCCCCGAGATGAGCTCATAAAGTTTATCATGTAAACCCTGCAGGTGGATTTGTTCCACATGATAATAAGGATGAGTGGTACTAGTCTCGGATAATAAGAAACGAATTAATTTAATTATTAGTAATTAAATAAATTCGTGGACGTTCGATATCTTAAACACGGGGAAAGTCGTATATGTAATTTCGGCGGAATTATTATTGTTGAATAATATTAAATTAATTTCGGGAATTCAATTATTGTTATTTAGTGGAATTAACAATAATTAAAAATGTAATTAATTAAGGTTTTCTTTTAAAGACTCCGAGTTAATTAATATTGCATTTTAGCCCTTAATTAATTTAACCTTGGGTCCCTAGTGTAGCTCTATTTAAACCCCCCCTTGCCCTCTCCTAAGACCTAACATTCGCCGCAACATTTTATTTCAGCAGAGAAAAGAATTATTTTGCTTAGCGCAATAAAAAATTTTCTCTGTTAAAATAAATATAGTTAACGCAAATAAAAATTATTCTCACAGAATAGTTTATACGCTGGTCTTGGAAGGAGAGTGCAGACAAGGAAGAACCCAGCGGATCGTTGCCCACACAACGGCTGGAGTCGGGCAGAGTCATACACTAGAAGCTTCTAAGGTCTCAACAATCGACCGAGAGGTATGAGATCGAATTCTCTATTCCGCTTTTATCGATCTCATTTTTCTCGTTGATCGTACATGAACGTAGATCGGGTTCCCGGGCTGTGGGTTTCATTCCTCGACTACTGGGGGTTCAAGGACCTCCGGATCGGTAGTCAGAAGAGGAAAAACGACCCGGAAACGAGCCCGGAACAGCAGATCGCGCTGCTGTCCGCGCTGCTGAAGGACAAACGGCGACCGCCGTTTCCTAAACGGCGACCGCCGTTTTGCTCTTTTTCGGGCAGCCCACTCCGGCTTGCGCGGTTGTCCTCCGGGGCAACGGCTGGGCGTGAATCGGGGCTCGGGCTGGGCACGTGGACGGAGTAGCGGGTCTGGAGGTCGACTGGGATCGTTCGGATGTTCGAGTGATCGAACGAACGCATCCCGGGTAGTCGATTTCCAACACTGGGAAGTCTCCCGGGTGCGCACGAGTGAGGACAAAGTGCGCTGGAAAAGACAAGTGTTGGTACAGTGGGGCCAGGATATCACTCCCGACGGCAGTCATTGGTAACCGAGCCGGCCCATTAGGGTCGGGCTTCGACCCGTCAACGGGCCGGGGCGTTACACTACACGCCCACCGCAAGCCACGTTAGTGTGGACATTTACGTTGACATGCGGTCCCTTTACGATTTCCTATAACTGTCGAGCCTCAATTAACCCAAAGTTCTGTTTCCGTCTAGTAAGGCACGATAGTGTGGACGTTTACTAAACAAACAACTTTGTTAATTGAATTCCATTTAATAAATTTCACAATTTCGTTAATCAAAGCTTGATATCTCGTAAGTGAAACTCGAAGTTTCTAACCAGCGATCAATCATGCAATTGAGCCCTATCTCTCACAAAGTGAGGGAGCCAACCAGACAATCGATCCAGTCATCGAATGACTTGAATGTCTCTAATCTGTGTCATCGACATAACCAAGCGCTTTGGCTCCATTCCACTCCCCGGGGTGAGAATGAGTCGAGTTGAAATTAGTCTTTGAAAGACAGATTAGGCATTGCTTTGAAAAACTTAAGTGTTCAATTATATAAATGGAATTGAATTCGAATTTTGATCCAGTGATATCCGTGTGTCAACTTTATCCGATAGGGAGGATGACACTAAAGCCAACTCGTAAGCGACACACATCACCATCAAAACAGAGAATGGAGACCGCGGGATTGTTTCCAATCCCTCTCCCACTTAGTTTTTACAAAAAAGGGATAACAAGCATGCATATGAATTTAAAGCATAATAAACACGTAAACACATAGAAAGCATTTAACGTGGCCCGATTATTATGGCCTTCAAAATCTTCGATGCACGTCTTCTCGGATCTTCGTCTCGTTGCTCGTCTAGGTCTCGATCCACCACCGACTCGTCTAAGTGCCAAGAGATGAACCCCTCCCACTGGAGTATCATCCCAAGCCTCGACGAGCGATCCGTGGTGTCAGTCGAACCCCCGCAAGCTGCTGCCAAGAATCCAACGAAATGGCGACCGCCGTTTGAGAAACGGCGACCGCCGTTTGCCCTTCAGCAGCCGCGGGTTCGACTTCTCGACCCTCGTTCGTCCGGCCTTCGATCTCGTCTCGATCCACCAAGCAGCAACAACATTACATAGTAAAGCTAACTACTTCCGGCATCGATCCTATACAGGAATGATCGATCCTATACACCCGGATAAACAAAAAAAAACGAAAAACCCTAAACGACTCAACCCGTCGTTTTAACTATTACAAGCAAGCAACGATAAAATCAAAAGATCTCGACAATCCCGAGAGTTTAACAAACCACAATATACAGTACAATAAACATGACCATAATAATCGGGTTATCCTGCAAAACAAACTCGCAAACAATACAAAGAACGTATAAACCTGGCTCTGATACCAATTGTTGGAAATCGACTACCCGGGATGCGTTCGTTCGATCACTCGAACATCCGAACGATCCCGGTCGACATCCGGTGTCGCTACTTCGTTCGCTTTTCCAGCCCGTGCCCCGATTCACGCCCAGCCATTGCCCCGAAGGACAACCGCGCGAACCGAGCGGGCTGCCAGAAAACCACCAAAACGGCGGTCGCCGTTTCTCCGCGAACAGCAACGCGACGTTGCTGTTCCGGGATCATTTCCGGGTCGTTTTTCCTCATCCGACTACCGATCCGGAGGTCCTAGAACCCCCAGTAGTCGAGGAATACAACCCACAACCCCGGAACCCGATCTACGTTCATGTATGATTAACGAGAAATTAGATCGAATGAAATTGCGGAATTGAGATTCGATCTCATACCTCTCGGTCGATTGTTGAGACCTTAGATGCTTCTAGTGTATGACTCTGCCCGACTCCAGCCGTTGTGTGGGCAACGATCCGCTGGGTTCGTCCTTGTCTGCACTGTCCTTCCAAGACCACCGTATGAATTATTCTCTGGTGAGAAAATAATTTATTTGCGTTAACTTTTATTTTAACAGAGAAAACTTTTATTTGCGCTAAGCAAATAATTTCTCTCTGCTGAAATAATCATTGCGGCGTTCTGTAGGTCTTAGGAGAGGGCAAGGGGGGTTTAAATAGAGCTACACTAGGGACCCAAGGTTAAATTAATTAAGGGCTAAATTGAAATATTAATTAACTTGGAATACGTAAACGCAATTCCTTAATTAATCGATTTCAATTTTAATTATTATTCATTCCACTAAAAAATAATAATTGAATTCCCGAAATTAATTTAATATTATTTCAACAATAATATTTCCGCCGAAATTACATACACGACTTTCCCCGTGTTTAAGATATCAAACGTCCACGAATTTATTTAATTACTAATAATTAAATTAACTCGTTTCTTATTATCCGAGACTAGTACCACTCATCCTTATTATCATGTGGAACAAATCCACCTGCAGGGTTTACATGATAAACTTTATGAGCTCATCTCGGGGACGTCATCAACCCGATAAACGGGACACGGTTTCCTGTATATAATCTATAGCATGCCGTGTGTACAATTCCGATTCCCAATTTACCGAGTATCTCGACTAGTCAATTAGTCTCACTCATTGGCATATTAAAGAACCGAGAATTGGACACACGCACCTATAATTATATAGGGATTAGGAATTCGTATATCCGTAATTCTGAGGTCTAGTTCGATTACGTCGATTAGTATAAATCGAACGCCCTCCCGTGGTCCTGCTCAATACACCAAGTGTACGAGTGTAACATAATAGTCAAGACCAACTATTACCCAGTCACACTACGACGTACCGATGGATTGTCCCTGTCCATCTAAGTCGTGAGCTTCTGTTCGATAGTATACGAGTAACCGACAGTATGATCTTCCGCGTGTCTCCTCACGCCATACTGTCTACAACGTATATATCTAGGACTATTGCATTCAAGTACATGATAGACAAAATGCCGACAGTTTGATTAATAGATAATGTAAAGCACAGATAAGGAGTTCCATATTGTCACTAAACTAGACATTTAGAATATAACTCCATCAGTCTGTAGTGGGTGGACCTCATCCTGCAAGTATGCATATACGATCTCCGGAGCCAAATGCTCTTTATGGAAATTTTTAAGTGTGGGCTGGACCTGGGTCTCGGCTAGCCTTTGCTCCATCCCTGCTATTCTATTGTATAAGTTTGAGAGACCAGGATCGGGCCCCGGGGTTGGTCGGTGGGACTCGGGCCCCGGGACTAGTATGTCTGAGAGACCGGGACCGGGCCCCGGGGATTTTGGGTTTGCCTCCGAGGTCCGTCGTTGCGCACCCGGTCGTGCTTGCATGTAGTACATGTCCACGGGACTGGGACCGGGCTCCAGAACAAGTGGGTTTGCATCTAGGGTCCGGTGTTGAGCCCTCGGTTGCATGCAGTATGTGTTCGCGGGGCTGGGACCGAGCTCCAGGACAAGTGGGTCGGCACCCGGGGTCCGGTGTCCTGCATGATTAAGCGGTGTGGTTAACACGTACCTGCGACGTTGAAGTTCAGTCGCGCCCTCGGTCTTTTTCGGAGTACCCAGTATACCAAAGGTACCCGGGTCCGAAGTTAACGGTGGTGGTAGACCTTGCCCCACACGCGCTAAGCGTTGTCGACGATTGGGCCTTGGGCGGCGTATAACTCGCGCAACCAAGGCATCGTCCCTTCGGTTCTCTGTTGTAAGGTACCTCGTTCGGCCTTCTTCTCGAACATCTTCCTCCATCTCCGGTGGATCTTGCTCTAGATCTGAGACCGGGACGGCGTCTTCATCTTCTCCGGCCAGCATCCTTCCCCGTTCCAGCTTCCGTCTCTCGGGAAACGGTGAGGGTTCTGACGCCGTGGCTCGTCCTTCTTCACTACTCCACATCTCGTAGCCGGATCTCGGATGGTCAGATTTCTCAGCTCCCTACCTGGCGCGCCAACTGTTTTGGGTCGTTTTTGTCGGGGATTATTATATATTATATGCGCTCGGTAGGGTTTGGAGACGACTCAAAAAACAGGGATATTTGTATGTAGAAAGGGAACTGAAATGAAATCACACCGAGACTAGGCTTGAATGCCCGAGATTAATATCTCTATTTATTTACTGGTATTTTATCTTGTTCTTCTTGATAACTATTACAGTAGGTGGGTCTCCCCTTTTCATCGTCCCGGATACATCTTATTTATAGGGGAATAAAGTAGAAAACACCTGTCCATTATCGACACGTAACCTACGCATGCAAAGATAAGAACGTATTCTATTTAACCACTTTTGGCCGGTGTAGGTCTTATCTGCGTGCTGCCCGGGGTACGGTCCCGGAGCCCGGGGCCCATCATCCTCATCTTTGTGCACGGCGGGTTGTCGGCACCCGTGCATGGTTCTCGGGCGCGGTTCTAGGTCTCGGACTCCCGTCGTACCGCATGTGTAGTCTTCGTCGCCCGTGGCGGGTGCTCGGGCACGATTCTGGGTCTCGGACTCCCGTCGTCCCGCATGTAAGCTCGGGCGCGGTCCTGGGTCTCGGAGCCCCGTCGTCCCGCATGTACGGTCGTGGTCGTCCGTGCCGGGTGCTCGGGCGCGGTCCTGGGTCTCGAAGCCCGTCGTCCCATCGTCCCTCATGTACGGTCGTGGTCACCCGTGCCAGGAGCTGGGGCGCGATCCTCGTGCACTCCGGGTTGTCGGCGTCCTTGCTCGGTGCTGGGGCGTGATCCAGGGTACGTTCCCGGGACCCGCATGTATGGTTTTCTTCGCCCGTGCTCGATGCCCGTGGTGAGGTCCGGGGTACGGTCCTGGGATATGGTCCCGGGTCCCGTTATTTCATGTGCTTGGCCCCGGGTATGGTAGAAGTCTTCTAAGGATAATCTCTTCCGGTGCGGGCTGCACCTGTGCTCCGTGAAGGGTGGCCATTTCGCTCGACCCGACTTCTCGTACAAGTGAGCTGGTAGGTGGGCCCTGACACCTGTCTTTGGGAGATTTTTGTGGCTCAACAGGAGGAAATGACTAGACCTTAGTATAAGTGGGAGATTGTTGGAGTTGTATACTTAATGTCTAGATTTAAGTGATATGAACTCCCGATCCATTGCCATTAATCTATTTAATTAAATAAACAATTATTTGCGTTTAATTATTTATAATTAAATATATGCAAATTATAGTCCTAGATTATATATGTTGTAGTTAGTATGGTGTGCGACGTCACACGGGAGATCATACTATCGGTTACTCGTATATAATCGAACAGTTGCTCACGACCTAGATGGACACGGACCAATCCATCGGTATAGTCGTTGTATGAGGGAGAAAATAATCTGTCTTGATTATTTTATCATACTTGTACACTTGGTGTATTGGGCGGATCGCTTGAGATTTATCGATTAGGATTGCCTTAGATAATCGATTTAAATCTCAGTGTATTTTATTCTTAATCCCCGATACTATTGCGGGTGTGTATATTTAATATAAGTGACTTTGATTTTCCAATGGAATTGACCGGTTTAATTATTGGGTCAATTACCGGTTAAGTTGGGTCGCTATATTTTATATATGACATGCCGTGAATACTTGACAGGAAAGTGTATCCCGTAAGGGTTGATAATATCCCCGAGATGAGTTCATAAGGAATTATTATGTAAACCCTGCAGGTGGATTTGTTCCGCATAATAATTAAGGTTGAATGGTACTATTCTCGGATACAAGAGATGAATAAATTAATTAGCAATAAATTAATTTTATTCATGGATATTTATATCTTAAATACACGGAATAAATAATACTACCGGAGAAATATTATTTGATATAATATGGTTTAATATTGGGAGTGCAATTAATTTATATAGTGAAAAATAAATTAATTAATATTAATGGGATTAATAGATTTGAGTTTGGGCTCAATTTAATCATTAATATTGGAAGCCCAATATTCCACCTCCTTAAGATCCCCTACGTAGCCTATAAAAGCACTACATGGTCTTCTCTATTCTCATAACTTGAAGATCACAATTCTAGAGAGAGAAAGTAGAGAGGGAGATCCATGGAGTTCGGAAGATCGTCGCCCACAAGACGTTCGAGCTAGTGCAAGGAATACGTGGGAAGATCTCAAGGTCTTCAAATTGAGTTCTTCGTTTTTCCGAACAACGAGAACGAGGTAAATCGTAAAACTCTCTTTATGATTTTATCGTTTAATTATCGTGAAAATACCTTGAACCAAGATCCAAGGGATGAACCCCATAAGTGAGATTGAGCCGGGCGGTGGTGGTCGAACCACCGGACCGCCGGCGGCTAATGGATTCTCGCCTAAGGGGGTAGCCGGGCGTGAGCCTCGGCTGGAGCCGAGGGCTCGATCGAGCTAGGCTCGATCTCCCCGGACGGCATCGCCGCGAGCTGCGGGAGTTCCCGCAGCGGGCACGCGGGCGATGCGGATCGCATCCGGGGCGTGCCCAGCGGGCTGCTGGGAGCAGCCCGTGCGTTCGTACGGGGACCCCATCCCCGTGAGCAGCTAGTCGAGGACTCGCTGCGGGGCTGCTACGAGCAGCCCCAGCTGTTGCTACGAGTAACCGCGAGTCCCACGCGGGGGCTCGGCTGGTCGCATGCGGGTTCGCCCGCGGGGATGCGTTCGGTCGTGCCCCGGACCACGTGGCGTGCTCGTGGTTTCTCCGGCGATCGGGATTTCGATTGGGTTGTCGGTTCCGCAATTTTGACAACTCGGATATTCGATCTCCAAAGGATTTCGGTCGGAATTAATTAGATAATTTATTTATTTAAATTTATTAATTCCAGGATATCGATTTCCAACAGTAGGGACTCTGATAGGTGTAGCTTGTGTGCTCACTCTCTTTGACTTGATCTTTGGATTTGGTCATCTGTCAGTAGTTAAAACATTGTGTTTAATACTTCTGCAATATTTGATAGTTGTGTGCTTCCTGATTTCTGCTTTGTTTTAAAAAATTGAGTCATCAAATTCTTTTAAAAATGTCTGGTTTTAACTTGGCACCCTTTGATGGGAAAAGTGATTTTGCAATTTGGAAACAAAAGATGAAAGGAATTTGGTTCAGCAAAAATTTTATAAGGCCATATCTGGTTGCTATTCTGCTGATGACTCTGATGAGTTCAAATCTGAGACTAATCTACTTGCTCATTCTGCTATAATTCTATGCTTATCTGAATATGTGCTTAGGAAGGTTGGTGAATTGGAGTCTGCTAAAGAAGTTTGGGAAAAACTGCATGATTTATACACTGAAACCTCCCTGAATTCAAAACTGTTTTTATTGGATTTTTTTCAGATTCAAACTTGATATGAGTAAAGATATTTCTGATAACATTGATGCATTTACAAAATTGATTCAAGATATTAAGTTGACTGGTGATAAACATATTGATGATTATACTCCATTGTTTTGTTGAATGATATTCCTGATTCATATGCTGATGTGAAATCTGCTATTAAGTATGGTAGAGACTCTATTACCCTGGATATTGAGATTAATGGTTTGAAGAGTAAGGAACTTGATTTAAAATCAAATAGACATCCTAGGTCTTCTGAAGTTAATTATGTTAGGGGGAGAACTAAGTCCAGGAATAATGGCAACCAAGCCCAGAAAGGGTATGGTGGTCAAAACAATGGTAAGAAGAGCAGAAGCAAGTCTAGGTCTAAGTCCAAACCTAAGAATAGGAAGTGCTATAACTGTGGTGAGTCTGGACACTTCATGAAGCAGTGTAGCAGACCCAAAAAGGTCAACGGTGACCAGGCTAATGCTGCTAAAACTGATGATGATGGGAATGTGTTTATGGTATCTGATATGACCTTGCTTTCAAATGTGAATTCTGCTAAGTCTGATTTTCTATGTGAAACTGATTGGATTCTGGATTCTGGTTGTACTTACCACATGTCACCTTATCTGCATTTATTTACTTCATATGATAAACTTGAGAACTCCTCTGTGTCTATGGCAAATGATAAAAAATGCATGGTAGCTGGAATAGGTGATGTATGTGTAAAATTTGAAACAGGTCATGTGCATACTTTGAAAAATAAGAGGCATGTCCCTGATTTATCACAAAACTGTTGGAGTGGTATACTTAATGACTAGATTTGAGTATTCTGAACTCCTTGTGCACTTTCATTTATCTATTAATAAATAAACATTCATTTGCTTTTAATTATTGTTAATTAAATATATGCAAATAACAGTCCTAGATTATATACGTTGTAGTAAGTATGGTGTGAGACGTCACACGGAAGATCATACTATCGGTTACTCGTATTTAATCGAACAGATGCTCACGACCTAGATAGACACGGACCAATCCATCGGTATAGTCGTTGTGTGAGAGAGAAAATAATTTGTCTTAATTATTTTATCACACTTGTACACTTGGTGTATTGGGCGGATCGCTTGAGATTTATCAATTAGGATTGCCTTTGATAATTGATTTAAATCTCAGTGTATTTTATTCTTAATCCCCGATACAATTGCGGGTGTGTATATTTAATATAAGTGACTTTGATTTTCCAAAGGAATTGACCGATTTAATTATTGGGTCAATTACCGGTAAAGTTGGGTCACTATATTTTATATATGACATGCCGTGAATTCTTGACGGGAAAGTGTTGGAAATCGATATCCCGGAATTAATAAACTTAAATAAATAAATTATCTAATTAATTCCGACCGAAATCCTTCGAATATCCGGATTGTCTAAATTGCGGAACCGACAACCCAATCGAAAAATCCTTTCGCCGGAAACCACCGCGAACCACCGTACGCGAACCAGGGCCCGACCGAACACCCCGCCGCGGGATAAACCCGCGGCTGTCCAACTGAGCCCCCACGAGGAGGCTCGCGATCGCACGAGGCGATCGCCGGGATGCGTCGCGCATCCCCGGGGCTGCTCGTAGCAGCCCCCCCCGGCGGTGAGTCCGGCGACTCACCGCCATCGCCGGGAGGAGGGGGCGACTGCCGCGGCACCAGCCCGTGGCTGCCCCCAGCGATCGACCATCGTGGTCGATCGCAAGCCCCGGCTCCAGCCGGGGTCCCTTATACGCGCCGGCGGTCGAAACCCTAGGGTTCGACCGCCACCCTCGGCGTCCAGCCGAGGGGTTTCGTTGCGTGCGATCCCCGCCGGGGATCTCTCGGCCTCCGCGATCCGGTGATCTTCGATCACCACCGCGAGGTCGATCCTCGTCCACGGGGTTCGTCCCTCGGATCTTGGTTCATGGTATTTTCACGATAATTAACGATAAAATCATAAAGAGGGTTTTACGATTTACCTCGTTCTCGTTGTTCGGAAAAACGAAGAACTCAATTTGACGACCTTGAGATCTTCCCGCGTATTCCTTGCACTAGCCCGGACGTCGTGTGGGCGACGATCTACCGAACTCCATGGATCCTCCTCTCTACTTTCTCTCTCTAGAATTGTGATCTTCAAGTTATGAGAATAGAGAAGACCATGTAGTGCTTTTATAGGCTACGTAGGGGATCTAAAGGAGGTGGAATATTGGGCTTCCAATATTGAAGATTAAATTGAGCCCAATGCTCAAGTCCATTAATCCTTATCAATATTAATTAATTCTATTTTCCACTATATAAAATTAATTGCACTCCCAATATTAAACCATATTATATCAAATAATATTTCTCCGGTAGTATTATTTATTCCGTGTATTTAAGATATAAATATCCATGAATGAAATTAATTTATTGCTAATTAATTTATTCATCTCTTATATCCGAGACTAGTACCATTCAACCTTAATTATTATGCGGAACGAATCCACCTGCAGGGTTTACATAATAATTCCTTATGAACTCATCTCGGGGATATTATCAACTCTTCCGGGATACACTTTCCCGTCAAGTATTCACGGCATGTCATATATAAAATATAGTGACCCAACTTAACCGGTAATTAACCCAATAATTAAATCGGTTAATTCCTTTGGTAAATCAAAGTCACTTATATTAAATATACACACCCGCAATAATATCGGGGATTAAGAATAAAATACACTGAGACTCGAATCGATTATCGCCGGCAATCCTAATCGATGAATCTCAACGATCCGCTCAATACACCAAGTGTACAAGTGTGATAAAATAATCAAGACAGATTATTTTCTCTCTCACACAACGACTATACCGATGGATTGGTCCGTGTCCATCTAGGTCGTGAGCAACTGTTCGATTAAATACGAGTAATCGATAGTATGATCTTCTGTGTGGGGCCCGACACACCATACTAACTACAACGTATAGAATCCAGGACTATGTTTTGCATATATTTAATTATAAATAATTAAACGCAAACAATTGTTCATTTAGTTAAATAGATTAATGGCAATGGATCGTGAGTTTCTGTCACTTAAATCTAGACATTAAGTACACAACTCCAACAATCTCCCACTTGTACTAATGTCTAGTCATTTCCTCCAAACTCCCGACTCCCATACTCATCACGTGCTTAAGTTGTACTTCCAAGAAGTACTATGTGAATGAGCACTCTAGGTTGCCGCTCTGAAGTTATCTTGGTGACTACAGCGTCGTCTCCCTCGACGATGACTCGTATCAGGTGGTACTTGCACTATGTGTTATCTTACACTTATGGACTTGTGATTTCTTACCATTTGCCATTGCACCGCTATTTACATAGCCTTTGGCAAATTAAGAATCACATCTAAGTCCCAGAGATTATCCCGGAGTTATACCAAAACTTCCGCTGCCTCTGAGGCCGCTATTTGGTTACCCATGGCAGAGTCCGAAAAGCATCGTGCTTATCACTCTTCCATGTTAAAACTCCTTCTCCTTCAATAGTGAAACACATAGCCTGATATCGACTTACACCGGTCCTCATTTGATTAGAAATCTAAGAGAATGTAATCCAAAGGAAATGCTCGTCTGCTTCGTAGTCTAGAACAGTACTTCGAAAGTAATTTTACGGCAGTCGAATATTCCTTTCCAGGATTACCTTGATATCCTCCCACTATGCTCACCGCATAGCCGATATCAGGTTCTCGTTTTTCAACATTGCATTTATTAAGCTTTCCACACTCAAAGTTTAGGAAACTGCTTTCATTGCTTCTATCTCCTTTTGTGTTCCAAAACACATATCCTTAGATAGATGCATTCCGTCTCTGAAAGGTAACGAACCTTTCTCGGAATTATGCATGTTAAAACGAACCATAATCATATATATGTAAGATGTCCAGGAGAAGTACAATGTTCTTTTCTTGAGATCCTAGATCTTAAGAACATGCTCTAACTTCTTCTTCATCTCATATATCGATTTTTCTAGACAACCATCATTTTATGTCTGACAACATCTTTACATTGTTACAAATGATAAAATGTCATCTACATAAAACCTCCGAGAAACACCACCTTGTTTCCATCACGTTTCCCATACACACGATTCGTCTATGCTTTTGATGAATCCAAAAATTGACTATCTCATCAATTTGCAAGTACCACGAACTCAATGCTTTGTTTCAATCCATAAATGGATCAACTAAGCTTGTACTCTAAATGATCTCGCCTCTTAGCAATAATCCTTATTGCTCTCCAAGAAGGCACATTTAAATCTAGTACGGCCTTCATGTAGATCCAGGGATCGATTTCATGTATACTAGGTCCAGAGTCCGAAGACTCACCTAGTCTTATGAATATCTCCGGTTGTCCCACAACCTCCCACTACAATGGCATTCCGGTGTATAAACAGTGATAACAGTAGGTGCAGTTAGTGGTGTACCGCTACTCGGTTCGGCTGTTTCTAAGTCTTAATCTTTCTCTCTCATTTCAAAGTATTACGTCACCTTGGGCTTTGTGGTTCATCATATAGTCTTCCTCTAAGAACCGGGCGTTAGAACTTATAACGTCCTTCTGGTTCATAGTACTATTGAACACACATCTTTTGTTCTTCCAGGATATTCTACAACCGCATTTGAATGCGCCGTTGTTTCCAGACATATCCATAGAACATAGGTAGTTCCGTATAACTCATGCTTTTACTATTTGTATAAGAGTTCCATTCCTTATTTACGACACACCATTTCTTCACTAAAAGTGTATGGTGTAGTCATTTGGGATCATCCCAACCTCTGATCAGTATGCCATGCATTCCTCAGACAGGTACTTGCCTCCGCGATCAAATCGCAGGCTATAAATGGATATACCTCGATGGTTCTCCACAATTCCTTAGTGTTCATTGACTTGTCAAAACACTTGCTTTTGTGGCGCATCAGGTATTCTAATCCATTTCTCGAGTAATCATCAAATGAAGTACTCGTACCTTATTGTCTGAGTACACATAGGTCTGCATACATCAGAGTCAATCAATTCTTATGCTTGTCCGGATCTTATATCTTATATCCATAAAGGATTGCTTAGTCATGTTATCTTCCAAATTAGATTCTTAGGTCGGAAGGTCCACTCCTTCAACTTAATTGATCAAAATCAATTTTCGACCTTCGAACTTCTTATTTGAATAAACGTGACTTAGCATAAGAATCCACAAGCATAATTGATTTAATAAAGAAATCTCTTATTAGTAAAACGAGTTTCATACTACGGTTCGTTGCATCGTGGTGGACTCAGGATTCATCATTTATATATTGCTAGCTAATGTACCAGAATAGATACTATCATTATTTCTTCTTATAACCATCAAATGATTAAAAGAAATAAAATATCCATTCATTAGAAATCCAGAACAAAAGTTCTTTCTAATATGAAAGGTACATAAAAGCAATAACTCAAAATGAAATCCTATAAAATGTCCTCCACTGCAACTGCTGCCTCCTCTACAGCATTGCCCATGTAGACTACGATTTTTTCTTTTTCAAGTCGTCGGGTTTCCTGGAACCCTTGCATTTAAAATGCACATACCGTCAGTGGTTCCATATCTACACACCAGGTTCCGGTAGATAATACCACTAACTATGTTTTACGACTAAAGAAAATTTCGTACTTTCTTTGAGAGGATAATCAGACTTCCAGTACCCAGACTGTTTGCATCGAGAACTCTTGCCTCATGGCTTTCTCGTCCCATCTCGTGGTCCAAGAAACCTAGGACCACTGGGTTTCTTTGCTTGCTTTTCCTTTCCCCCCGATTTTTCCCTTAGGTTCGAAACCTTTGGCATTGGCTACAAGAGCTTGCGATTTCCGTCTCAACTCGTCTAAAAGTTCAATCATCTCAAAAACGTGTTTAAGCGTTTCCTCGAATCGAATGCCCTTTATGAGTATCCACATCGCCTCTTGTCTAGCCGCCTATGTCAATAGGCTCGGGAGGACAAAGATCACTGAGCACTAACTAGTACTCTTTAACAGTTTGGGTAATGTCTATATCTCTATTCCAATCATTACATTTAGGGACTAGTGAGTTTAAAAATCCTTAGTTATCACATAAAGTGGGTTCAAAGCCATTTCCTAATCTATGAGCACATATAACAACAAACAATCGATTCAATCTCCGATATTATCTCCCTCAAATAATATCATTAAACCACTAATCGCATCTAAAATCCCATCAGATATGGCAAGCCACGATAGTGTGGACGTTTACCTATCCAAATGATTTAGCAATTAGATTTCCTTCGGTCGTACATCATCATTAGCGTTACTTCGATGGGAAGAATACTAAGAAGCGTACCTAAGTGTAAACCATTACTCAGTATCTAAGAAGTTTGTTTGGGATACGCATATTCACCGCAAGCCACGATAGTGTGGACGTTTACGTTAACATACGCTCCTTTACTCCCTTCTATAACTGTCTACATCAATCGTTCCAAAATCCCATTCAATGTAGCAAACCACGATAGTGTGGACGTTTACTACACCAAAAGACTTTTACAATTGACTCCCAATTACTTGAATCATTTAATCTTGTAAATCAAGACGCGGAGAATCATAAGTGAAACTCAAAGTTTCTAACCAGTGATTCACCATGCGAACAACCATATCTCTCATAAAATGAGGGAGCCGAGCAGACAATCGATCCACCTTCAAAAGATGGTACGACTGCCTCTAATTTGTGTCCTCGACATGACCAAGTGGCTTTGGCTCCATTCCACTCCCCGGGGTGAGAATGAGTCGACTTGAAGTCAGTTTTGGAAAGAAAAATTAGGCATTGTTTGATAGACTTAATCAATGTTTCTCGTAAAAGGAATTACAAGAATTCTCCTCCAATGACTTGTCTATACGAACTTCGAAAGTTCATAAAAGTCACCAAGAGAACAGCAATGGAGACCATGGATATGTTTCCATACCCTCTCCCACTTAGCTTTTTATAATAAAGGGATACGCTATCTAATGCATAATTAAATACACATAAGCATGCATACATGAAATAAAGCACATAGAATATTATCACATAATCAAAATAATACTAGAATATTATTTTCCGACTATTATGGCTTTATCGCATCCCCGTATGCGTCTTCTAGTCTTTAGTCTTCGTTCTTGAATGCTCCATGTGACGGGAATATTAATTCCAATATTTAAATCTATTTATTTTTAATAAATCCAAAAGTTACTTAATTCGAAAATTAAGTCAATCGAATAAATCAAAAATAAAATTAAATATTATTAATATTTTTATTTATTTATTTTCCTATCTAATTCTATTAAATCTCTAGAATAATCTATCCAAGACCCACTTGGAATATTCTAGAAGACTTCTATAATAGAACAAGGAAATAAAATAAATTAGGACTCTTAATCCTTCCAAATTAATTCCTTTCCTAATCTATTAAAAATTCCATAAAGGAATAATTAAATAGGAAAAATTAATTAAGGACTCTTCTACTTTCCAAAATTAATTAATTTTCATGTCCATGAAAATTCCCATAAAAAAGGAATAATCAAATAGAAATAAATCAATTTAATAATTAATTATTTTCCTTTCTAATTCCATTAAATCTCTAGAATCCTATTCCAAGTAGAACTTAGAATATTCTAGAAGACTTCCATAATAGAATAAGGAAATAAATTAATTCCAATTAATTCTTTTCCTATTTCCATGAGAATTCCCAAAAATAGGAATACTCAAAATAGGAAAACCGAATCAATTAGGAAAGTGAATCTAGGTAGGAGAACACGAGATCACGAGGACCCCGCGTCCCCCACCATCGATCGCCGGCCGGGGAGGAGCGCCGCCGCCACCTCAGCCCACGCGCCACCACCACCGGTGGCCGGCGTGGCCGAGGGTTCCCGCGGGCAGCCCCCACGCCCCCCCTTCGATCGATCCTCATGGGATCGATCATCATGATCGATCCCCGGTCCTCCCTCTCTTCGTCTCCTCCGTCACACTTTTCCGGCGGTCGTTTCGGAATCGATCCAACGTAAAATAAATTACAAATTTATTACTACGCTATCCGGTATCGATTCTCTACATGAAATCGACCTCACAATTTCCGGAAAAACTAAGAACAAGCATTCACCACACAAGAACAACTATTGACACCACCAAGAGTTTAATAATCAAGAACATTATTATGACATTAATTAACAAAATTAAATCTAGCCATAATAATCGGAAACCCTGCAAGGTAGAACAATTTATCAAAAAATACCATGAACTAAAACCAACGCTCTGATACCAATTGTTGGAAATCGATATCCCGGAATTAATAAACTTAAATAAATTAATTATCTAATTAATTCCGACCGAAATCCTTTGAATATCCGGATTGTCTAAATTGCGGAACCGACAACCCAATCGAAAAATCCTTTCGCCGTAAACCACCGCGAACCACCGTACGCGAACCGGGGCCCGACCGAACACCCCGCCGCGGGATAAACCCGTGGCTGTCCAGCTGAGCCCCCACGAGGGGGCTCGCGATCGCACGAGGCGATCGCCGGGATGCGTCGCGCATCCCCGGGGCTGCTCGTAGCAACCCCCCGGCGGTGAGTCCTGCGACTCACCGCCATCGCCGGGAGGAGGGGACGACTGCCGCGGCACCAGCCCGCGGCTGCCCCCAGCGATCGACCATCGTGGTCGATCGCAAGCCCCGGCTCCAGCCGGGGTCCCTTATACGCGCCGGCGGTCGAAACCCTAGGGTTCGACCGCCACCCTCGGCGTCCAGCCGAGGGGTTTCGTTGCGTGCGATCCCCGCCGGGGATCTCTCGGCCTCCGCGGTCCGGTGATCTTCGATCACCACCGCGAGGTCGATCCTCGTCCACGGGGTTCGTCCCTCGGATCTTGGTTCATGGTATTTTCACGATAATTAACGATAAAATCATAAAGAGGGTTTTACGATTTACCTCGTTCTCGTTGTTCGGAAAAACGAAGAACTCAATTTGACGACCTTGAGATCTTCCCGCGTATTCCTTGCACTAGCCCGGACGTCGTGTGGGCGACGATCTACCGAACTCCATGGATCCTCCTCTCTACTTTCTCTCTCTAGAATTGTGATCTTCAAGTTATGAGAATAGAGAAGACCATGTAGTGCTTTTATAGGCTACGTAGGGGATCTAAAGGAGGTGGATATTGGGCTTCCAATATTGAAGATTAAATTGAGCCCAATGCTCAAGTCCATTAATCCTTATCAATATTAATTAATTCTATTTTCCACTATATAAAATTAATTGCACTCCCAATATTAAACCATATTATATCAAATAATATTTCTCCGGTAGTATTATTTATTCCGTGTATTTAAGATATAAATATCCATGAATAAAATTAATTTATTGCTAATTAATTTATTCATCTCTTATATCCGAGACTAGTACCATTCAACCTTAATTATTATGCGGAACGAATCCACCTGCAGGGTTTACATAATAATTCCTTATGAACTCATCTCGGGGATATTATCAACCCTTCCGGGATACACTTTCCCGTCAAGTATTCACGGCATGTCATATATAAAATATAGTGACCCAACTTAACCGGTAATTAACCCAATAATTAAATCGGTTAATTCCTTTGGTAAATCAAAGTCACTTATATTAAATATACACACCCGCAATAATATCGGGGATTAAGAATAAAATACACTGAGACTCGAATCGATTATCGCCGGCAATCCTAATCGATGAATCTCAACGATCCGCTCAATACACCAAGTGTACAAGTGTGATAAATTAATCAAGACAGATTATTTTCTCTCTCACACAACGACTATACCGATGGATTGGTCCGTGTCCATCTAGGTCGTGAGCAACTGTTCGATTAAATACGAGTAACCGATAGTATGATCTTCTGTGTGGGGCCCGACACACCATACTAACTACAACGTATAGAATCCAGGACTATGTTTTGCATATATTTAATTATAAATAATTAAACGGAAACAATTGTTCATTTAGTTAAATAGATTAATGGCAATGGATCGTGAGTTTCTGTCACTTAAATCTAGACATTAAGTACACAACTCCAACAGAAAGTGTATCCCGTAAGGGTTGATAATATCCCCGAGATGAGCTCATAAGGATTTATTATGTAAACCTCGCGAGTGGATTTGTTCCCGCATAATAATAAAGTTGAGTGGTACTAATCTCAGATAAAAGAGATGAATAAATTTATTAAGCAATAAATAAATTTTATTCATGGATATTTAATCTTAAATACACGGAATAAATAATACTACCGGAGAAATATTATTTGATATAATATGGTTTAATATTGGGAGTGCAATTAATTTATATAGTGGAAAATAAATTAATTAATATTAATGGGATTAATAGATTTGGGCTTGGGCTCAATTTAATCATTAATATTGGAAGCCCAATATTCCACCTCTTTAGATCCCCTATGTAGCCTATAAAAGCACTACATGGTCTTCACAAATCATAAGACAAGAATATCATACTTGATATTCTAGAGAGTTCGTGAAGTAGATCCATAGAGTTCGGAGGATCGTCGCCCACCCGACGTTCGAACGAGTTCAAGGAATACGTGGGAAGATTCAAAGGTCATCAATTGATCTCGTTTCTCCGAACAACGAATCGAAGGTATAAAATCGTTAAACTCCCTTGATGATTTTATTTGATTCAATTTATTGAAAATACCGTAGAACTAAGATCCGAGGTACGAGATCCGGAACAAGTGACAAACGCATGGTGGTGGGCGAACCACCGGACCACGGCGTTCGCCGCCTAGGGTTTTGAGGGCGCGCGGAGGGATCGACCCTCGGCTGGGCCGAGGGCTTGCGATCGATCACAAGGATCGATCGCTGGAGCGCGGGCTGGTGCCGCGCTCCTCCCCACCGTGACGGTGGGGATCTCCAGGCGGCGGCGAGTCGCCGGACTCGCCGCGGGGGCTGCCCATGCAGCCCCAGCCGATCGCGTGGGACACGATCGATCGATCGCTCGAACCCCGCCTCGCGGGGGTTCGGCTGGGAAGCGGCGTGCCTTCGGGTGCGTCGTGTGCTCGGTCGTGCTCCGACTCATGAGGTGGTGTTCGTGTGATCTCCGACGAAGGGGTTTTGATCATGTCATGGTTTCCGCAATTTTTAATAGCCCGGGATATCGAATTCCAACAATTGGTATCAGAGAGTGGTTTACGTTCGCGGTATTTTCGATAAAATTGTTCTACATTGCAGGGTTTCCGACTATTATGGCTTAATTAATTATTCGTTAATTATTTTTTCATGATTGTTGTTTTTATTAAACTCTCGGACATGTCGAGATTCGTTTTTGGTGGTGAATGCTTGTAATAGTAAAAATTCGGGGGTTGACCGAATTTAGGTTTATTATTATTGTTCTATCTTTTTCCGGAAATTGTATAGGGTCGATTTCATGTATAGAATCGATACCGGAATTGTAATTAAAATTTTTGTAATTTATTTTGCGTTGGATCGATGCCGAAACGACCGCTGGGATCGAGGCGAGGAACCCTCGGCTGGAGCCGAGGGGTGCGATCGATCACGAGGATCGATTGCGGGGTGCTGCGGGGTCACCCGTGCCGCCTCGCATGAGCTACGGGTTCGCCCGCAGCGGTCGTGCGAGGGCGACGCCCTCGCTGGGCAGCGAGTCAGCGACTCGCTGCGGGGGCTGCTACGAGCAGCCCCGAGGATGCCTCGTGCATCCCAGCGATCATCCGCGAGATGATCGCGAGCCCCGTGCGGGGGCTCGGCTGGGCACCACGGGCGGACCGTGGTGGTGCTCGGTCGAGCCTCGGCTCGTACGGTGGTTCGCGGTCGGATCTCCGGCGATCGAGGATTTCGGTCGGGTTATTATTTTCCGCAATTTTTAATAGCCCGGGACATCGATTTCCAGCACATACGGTCCCAACGGGTCCCGGGTCGCGGAGGTGCGGGTAAAACAAAACCCCAAAACCAAAAATTCCTAAACTCATACGACCTCTCCGGGTCCCGGGTCGAGGATGGTGCGATTTCACGGAACCAATAAATCCCAAAGTCCAAACGGGGCCGAGTCACCGGGCGACGGGGCCAGACCCCGACGACAGAAAAGTTCAGGAAGCAATTTCTTGAGTGGAGTCCGCACTCGCCGACGATCAGGCCCCCTCCATCTTGGCACAGGCCCACATGCCATGTCATCCACGCGAGGATCGGAACTAGACCCCACATTCGATGTACCGACCTCGGTTATCTCGACCGGACGCCGATGATCCTCATGCAGAGGAACGAGTTCCGGACCCCAGGACCGTACCCGACATGGATGCCGATGATCGCCCCCGCCAACTCAGGCACGGACCCACGTGCCATATCTGTTGGAGTTGTGTACTTAATGTCTAGATTTAAGTATCGGTAAACTCCCTATCATAGCATTTTAACCTATTTAATTAATAAACAATTATTTGCATTTAATTATTATTAATTAATTTTGCAAAACATAGTCCTGGATTCTATACGTTGTAGTTAGTATGGTGTGTCGGGCCCACACAGAAGATCATACTATCGGTTACTCGTATTTAATCAAACAGTTGCTCACGACCTAGATGGACACGGACCAATCCATCGGTATAGTCGTTGTGTGAGAGAGAAAATAATTTGTCTTAATTATTTTATCACACTTGTACACTTAGTGTATTGGGCGGATCGCTTGAGATTTAATGATTAGGATTGCCTTGGATAATCAATTTAAATCTCAGAGTATTTTATTCTTAATCCCCGATACTATTGCAGGTGTGTATATTTAATATTAGAGACTTTGATTTTCCAAAGGAATTAACCGATTTAATTATTGGGTTAATTACCGGTTAAGTTGGGTCGCTATATTTTATATATGACGTGCCGTGAATACTTGACGGGAAAGTGTATCCCGGAAGGGTTGATAATATCCTCGAGATGAGTTCATAAGGAATTATTGTGTAAACCTCATGAGTGGATTTGTTCCGCACAATAATTAAGGTTGAATGGTACTAGTCTCGGATACAAGAGATGAATATAATTTATTGAGCAATAAATAAATTTATTCATGGATATTTAAATCTTAAATACACGGAATAAATAATACTACCGGAGAAATATTATTTGATAAAATATGGTTTAATATTGGGAGTGCAATTAATTTATATAGTGGAAAATAAATTAATTAATATTGATAAGGATTAATGGACTTGAGCATTGGGCTCAATTTAATCTTCAATATTGGAAGCCCAATATTCCACCTCCTTTAGATCCCCTACGTAGCCTATAAAAGCACTACATGGCCTACACGACGTTCGAACGGAGTGCAAGGAATACGTAGGAAGATCGCAAGGTCATCAACGTTTGATTTCGTTTCTCCGCACAACGAATCGAGGTGCATAATCATAAAACCCCTCTATGATTATATGTTCGTTTAATCGTGATGTATACATGAACAAGACGATCCGGGAAAGCGTCGAGACCGGGATACGGGGATCACGCGATCCCCGTCGGGATCGAACAAGGGGCGGCCGAACCCTAGGGTTCGACCGCCGGTACGCGGGCGAGAGGGGAAGCCCCGGCTGGACGCCGGGTCAAGCGATCGACCTGAAGTCGATCGCTGGGGGTTCAGCCGTGGGCTGGTGCCACGGCGGACGAACCCCCCCGGCCACCCTCGCCCGGTGGCGTGCGCAAGGAGAGAAGCCGCGGCTGGACGCCGCGGCTGGGGGCGATCGAGCCCTTCGCTCGATCGCCGGGGGGACTGCCGCGGGCTGGTGCCGCGGCTGGTGGCTCCCCCCGCCTCCTGTGATGGCGGTGAGTCGCCGGACTCACCGCCCGGGGCTGCCGGAGCAGCTCACGCGATCGAACGCGATCGCGAGCCCCGCGGTGGGGCTCGGCTAGGGTTTCGGCCGCGGGTTCATCCCGCGGCGATGCTCGGGTCGAGCTCCGGACACCGTGGTGTTCGTGTTCGTGGTTTCCGGCGACGGGGTTTCGGTCGGGTTATCGTTTCCGCATAATTTTTGATAGCCCGGGACATCGAATCCCAGCAAATGGTATCAGAGCGTTTGGTTTCGTGTTCATGTATATGTTCGATTATTGTTCTACCTTGCAGGGATTTCCGGCTATCATGGTTGGATTTAATTATTTTGTTAATTAATTATCATGATTATTCGTTTATTAAACTCTCGGACAAGTCGAGATTCGTTTTGTGTGGTTGTATGTTTGTAATAGTAAAAATTCGGGGGTTGACCGAATTTAGGATTTATTATTACGTTCTATGTTTTCCGGAAAATGTATAGGGTCGATTTCATGTATAGAATCGATACCGGAATTGTAAATTTATTTCTTGTAATTTATTTACGTTGGATCGATGCCGAGACGACCGCCGGAGAACTCATGTGACGAAGAAGACGAAGAGGATGAAGAACCGGGGATCGATCAGACCCCATGATCGACCAAAGGGGAAGGGGGCGTCACGCCCTTCGGCCGTGGGCTGTCGCCGGCGACGGTGGCGGCTGGCCGGCTGGAGTGGCGGCGGCGGGTGCTCCCTCCCGGTGATCGGTCGATGATGGTGGTGGTGGTGCGGGGATCCCCAACTCGTACTACTCCTACCAAGATTCACTTTCCTAATTAATTCGGTTTTCCTATTTTGGGTTTTCCTATTTTTGGGAATTCTCATGGAAATAGTAAAAGAATTAATTGGAATTAATTTTATTTCCTTATTCTATTATGGAAGTCTTCTAGAGTATTCCGAGTTCTACTTGGAATAGGATCCTAGAGATTTAATAGAATTGGAAAGGAATAAAAGTTAATTTAGGATTAATTTATTTCCTAATTGATTATTCCTATTTTATGGGAATTTCATAGTAATGGAAATTAATTAATCTTGGAAAGTAGAAGAGTCCTAATTTATTTTATTTCCTTATTCTATTATAGAAGTCTTCTAGAATATTCCAAGTGGGTCTTGGATAGATTATTCTAGAGATTTAATAGAATTAGATAGGAAAATAAATAAATAAAAATATTAATAATATTTAATTTTATTTTTGATTTATTCGATTGACTTAATTTTCGAATTAAGTATCTTTTGGATTTATTGAAAATAAATAGATTTAAATATTGGGATTAATATTCTCGCCACATGGAGCATTCAAGAACGAAGACTGAAGACTAGAAGATGCATACGAAGATGGAATAAAGCCATGATAGTCGGGAAAATAATTTTCTAGCATTATTTTGACTATGTGATACTATGTGCTTTATTGCTTGTATGCATGCTATATGTGTTTACTTTATGCACTAGATAGCGTATCCCTTTATTGTAAAAAGCTAAGTGGGAGAGGGGATGGAAACATTCCCATGGTCTCCATTGCTGTTCTCTTGGTGACTCTTATGGACTTTCGAAGTTCGTATAAACGAGTCATTGGAGGAGAATTCTTGTAATTCCTTTTACAAGAAACATTGATCAAGTTTATCAAACAATGCCTAATTTGTCCTTCTGAAACTGACTTCAAGTCGACTCATTCTCAACCCGGGAATTGGAATGGAGCCAAAGCCACTTGGTCATGTGGATGACACAAATTAGAGACCTTCGTACCATTCTTTGATAGATGGATCGATTGTCTACTCGGCTCCCTCATTTATGAGAGATAGGGTTGTTCGCATGGTGAATCACTGGTTAGAAACTTTGAGTTTCACTTATGATTCTCCGCGTCTTGATTTACAAGATTAAAATGTTTCAAGTAATTGGATGTCAATTGTAAAAGTCTTTTGGTGTAGTAAACGTCCACACTATCGTGGCTTGCTACATTGAATGGGATTTTAGAACGATTGATGTAGACAGTTATAGGAGGGAGTGAAGGAAACGTAAGTTAACGTAAACGTCCACACTATCGTGGCTTGCGGTAACATACGAATCTTAAACAAACTTCTTAGTGCTGAGTAATGGTTTACACTTAGGTACGCTTCATAGTATCCCTCCCATCGAGGTAACGCTATTGATGATGTACGACCGAAGCAAATCTAATTGCTAGATCATTTAGGTGGGTAAACGTCCACACTATCGTGGCTTGCCTTACCTGATGGGATTTTAGAGGCGATTAGTAATTTAATGATATTATTTGGGGAGATAATATCGGATATTAAATTGATTGTTTGTTTAAATGTGCTTATAGGTTTAGAGAGTAGCTATGAATCCACTTTCTGTGATACTCAAGGAACATAAACTCACTGGTCCCAATTACATTGATTGGAAGAGAAATTTAGACATTGTCCTGACTTCTGAAGAGTACAAGTTTGTACTCCATGAAGTGTGCCCTGCTGAGCCCACGACTGCCTCAACTGATGAGGAAAAACTGGCATTTAGGAAGTGGAAAAAGGCTGATGAAATGGCTAGGTGTTATATTTTGGCTTCCATGTCAAATGTACTCCAAACCCAACATGAGCCGATGGACACTGCCTATGACATGCTGACTAACCTCAAGGACATGTTTGGGGAGCAAGATCGTGCGGCAAGGCAAGAAGCCATGAGAGTCCTTATGTCGACTACTCAGTCTGAAGGAACGTCCGTTGGGGAGCACGTTCTTAAGATGATGAGTTTGTTGAATGAACTTGAGGTCCTAGGAGCTTCAATTGATGGTGAGACGCAAGTCGAAATCATACTCCAGTCTCTGGTCCCTAGTTTTGAGCAGTTTCGTATGAGCTATAATATGGGTAAACTATCTTATACTCTTGCGCAACTCCTGATTGAACTAAAGGCGGCAGAGGGGATCTACAAGAAGGGAAAGTCTCAAGCGCTTGTAGCTACCAAATCCAAGGGCTCGAAGCCTGTTGGAGGTAGGGGCAAGAAAAGGAAGCAAGCCTGGAAACCCAGTGGTGCCAAGAGGAGTGGACCACGAGTGGGGGCTGCAAAGCCAAGAGGCAAGTGCTTCCGATGCAATAAGTCTGGACACTGGAAGTCTGAATGTCCTCTCAAAGGTACAAATTTTTCTTTAGTCGTAAAAACATAGTCAGCGGTATTATCTACCAGAAATCTGGTGTGTAGATATGGAACCACTGACGGTATGTGCATTTTAAATGCAGGGGTTCCGGAAAACCCGACAACTTAGAAAAGAAGAGTTCGAGTCTACATGGGCGAAGCTGTTGGGGTAGCAGCGGTTGCGGTGGAAGACATTTATCTACTTTTAGTAGTTTTAGGATTTCATTTCAAGTTATTGCTTTATGTACCCCTTATTTTGAAAAGAACTTTTGTTCTGGATTTTCTTTATTAATGAATGGATATTTATTTCTTTAATCATTCAGTGATTTAGATAAGAAATAATGGTGTTATCTATTCTGGTACATTTTAGATAGCAATATATGAATGATGAATCCTTAGTCTACCAAGATGCAACAAACCGTTATGTATAACTTGTTTTACTTGTTAGATATATTTCTTGATTAAATCATTATACTTGTGAATTCTTATACTTAGTAGTATTTATTCAAATTAAATTCAAAAGGTCGAAATTGATTTGATCAATTGTAGTCGAAGGAATGGACCTTCCGACCTAAGAGTTGAATTTGGAAGATAATACAACTAAGCATACCTTTCTGGATAAAGGATAGAATTCGGACAAGTATTGAGAATGATCAATGATATATGCAGATGTATGTGTAATTAGAAAGGTGCGAGTAGGTCTTTTAAGAATACTCGTAGATGGATTAGAATACTTGATGTGCCATAAAAGCAAAGTGTTTTAGTCACAAAGCAATTATGGGGAACCTTCTAAGTATATCCATTGGAAGCATGCGACTAAAATTGCGGAGGCTATCACCTATCTGAATAACACATAGCATAATCGAAGATTGAGATTAAGTCTCAAATGACTACACCATACACTTACGTGTAGAGATGGTGAGTCAATAAGAAATAGAATTCTGATAGTAAAAGAACAAGTTGTTCGGAACTACCTATGTTCTATGTGTTGGAGTTGTGTACTTAATGTCTAGATTTAAGTAACGGTAAACTCCCGGTCATAGCATTTAATCTATTAAATTAATAAACAATTGTTTGCTTTTAATTATTATTAATTAAATATATGCAAATCATAGTCCTAGATTTTATACGTTGTAGTTAGTATGGTGTGTCGTGCCCACACAGAAGATCATACTATCGGTTACTCGTATTTAATCAAACAGTGGCTCACGACCTAGATGGACCCGGACCAATCCATCGGTATAGTCGTTGTGTGAGAGAGAAAATAATTTGTCTTAATTATTTTATCACACTTGTACACTTGGTGTATTGAGCGGATCGTTGAAATTCATCGATTAGGATTGCCGGCGATAATCGATTCGAGTCTCAGTGTATTTTATTCTTAATCCCCGATATTGTTGCGGGTGTGTATATTTAATATAAGTGACTTTGATTTACCAAAGGAATTAACCGATTTAATTATTGGGTTAATTACCGGTTAAGTTGGGTCACTATATTTCATATATGGCATGCCGTGAATAATTGACCGGACAGTGTATCCCGGAAGGGTTGATAATATCCTCGAGATGAGTTCATAAGGAATTATTGTGTAAACCTCATGAGTGGATTTGTTCCGCACAATAATTAAGGTTGAATGGTACTAGTCTCGGATACAAGAGATGAATAAATTAATTAGCAATAAATTAATTTTATTCATGGATATTTAAATCTTAAATACACGGAATAAATAATACTACCGGAGAAATATTATTTGATATAATATGGTTTAATATTGGGAGTGCAATTAAGTTATATAGTGGAAAATAAATTAATTAATATTGATAAGGATTAATGGACTTGGGCAGTGGGCTCAATTTAATCTTCAATATTGGAAGCCCAATATTCCACCTCCTTTAGATCTCCTACGTAGCCTATAAAAGCACTACATGGCCTTCATAAATCATAAGACAAGATTATCATACTTGATATTCTAGAGAGTTGAAGGAGATCCATAGGAGTTCGATAGATCGTCGCCCACCCGACGTTCGAACGGAGTGCAAGGAATACGTGGGAAGATCCAAAAGGTCTTCAACTTGATTTCGTTTCTCCGCACAACGAATCAAAGGTATGATCATAAAACTCCTTGTGTGATTTTATGTTCAATTAAATTGTGATACATAAATGAACGCACGATCCAGGAAAACGACGATCTTCGGGGACGGGGATTCGAGATCCCCGGCGAAGGATCGAGAGGACCTTCGGCTGGGAGCCGAGGGGGTGGCGGTCGAGCCTAGGGCTTCGACCGCCGGCGCGCACCGAAGGAAGGCCGCGGCTGGACGCCGCGGCTGGGGGCGATCGAACCCTATTTCGATCGCCGGGGACCGTCGCGGCTTCGCGCCGCGGCTGGTGGTCCCCCCTCCGGTCGGTGGTGGCGGTGAGTCGCCGGACTCACCGCCGGGGGCTGCTAGGCAGCCCCACGCGATCGATGATGATCGCGAGCCCCACGGTGGGGCTCGGCTAGGGTTTAGCCGCGGGTTCATCCCGCGGCGATGCTCTTGTCAAGCCCGGTTCTTCGTGTGGTTCGTGGTTTCATCTCCGGCGACGGGATTTCGGTCGGGTTGTCGGTTTCCGCAATTTTGATAACCCGGGATATCGATTTCCAGCAATTGGTATCAGAGCGTTTGGTTTCGTGTTCATGTATGTGTTCAATTGTGTTCTACCTTGCAGGGATTCCGACTATCATGGTTTAATTAATTGTTAATTATTCGTTTAATTAATTGCTATTTAATTTACCATGATTGTTCGTTTATTAAACTCTCGGACATGTCGAGATTCGTTTTTGTGTGGATGAATGCTTGTAATAGTAAAAATTCGGGGGTTGACCGAATTTAGATTTATTATTATTGTTCTATGTTTTCCGGAAAGTGTATAGGGTCGATTTCATGTATAGAATCGATACCGGAATTGTAAATTTATTTCTTGTAATTTATTTACGTTGGATCGATGCCGAGACGACCGCCGGAGAACTCGTGTGACGAAGAAGACGAAGAGGACGAAGAACCGGGGGGTCGATCAACCCCATGATCGACCCCATGACCGAAGCCATGGGGAGGGGTTGATCGCCCCTCGGCTGGGGCTGCCGCCGGCAAGGTGGTGGCCGGCCGGCTGGGGAGGCGGCGGCGGTACCCTCTCCGGTGGTGGCGGCGGTCGGTGGTGGTGGTGGTGGTGCGGGGATCCCCAACCCGTGCTACTCCTACTCCTACCTAGATTCTACTTACCTAATTGATTCGGTTTTCCTAATTGAGTTTTCCTATTTTTGGGAATTCTCATGGATTAGGAAAAGAATTAATTGGAATTAATTTTATTCCTTATTCTATTATGGAAGTCTTCTAGAGTATTCCGAGTTCTACTTGGAATAGGATCCTAGAGATTTAATAGAATTGGAAAGGAATAAAAGTTAATTTAGGATTGATTTATTTCCTAATTGATTATTCCTATTTTATGGGAATTTTCATTGTAATGGAAATTAATTAATCTTGGAAAGTAGAAGAGTCCTAATTTATTTTATTTCCTTATTCTATTATAGAAGTCTTCTAGAATATTCCAAGTTTGACTTGGATAGATTATTCTAGAGATTTAATAGAATTAGATAGGAAAATAAAATAAATAAAAATATTAATAATATTTAATTTTATTTTTGATTTATTCGATTGACTTAATTTTCGAATTAAGTATCTTTTGGATTTATTGAAAATAAATAGATTTAAATATTGGGATTAATATTCTCGTCACATGGAGCATTCAAGAAACGAAGACTGAAGACTAGAAGACGCATACGGAGATGGAATAAAGCCATGATAGTCGGAAAATAATTTTTCTAGCATTATTTTGACTATGTGCTATGTGCTTTATTGCTTGTATGCATGCTTATGTGTTTACTTATGCATTAGATAGCGTATCCCTTTGTTATAAAAAGCTAAGTGGGAGAGGGGATGGAAACATTCCCATGGTCTCCATTACTGTTCTCTTGGTGACTCTTATGGACTTTTGAAGTTCGTATAGATGTGTCATTGGAGGAGAATTCTTGTAATTCCTTTTACAAGAGACATTGATTGAGTTTATCAAACAATGCCTAATTTGTCTTTCTAAAACTGACTTCAAGTCGACTCATTCTCACCCCGGGGAGTGGAATGGAGCCAAAGCCACTTGGTCATGTGGATGACACAAATTAGAGGCAGTCGTACCATTCTTTGATAGATGGATCGATTGTCTGCTCGGCTCCCTCATCTAATGAGAGATAGGGTTGTTCGCATGGTGAATCACTGGTTAGAAACTTCGAGTTTCACTTATGATTCTCCGCGTCTTGATTTATGAAATCAAATGCCTCAAGTAATTGGATGTCAATTGTAAAAGTCTTTTGGTGTAGTAAACGTCCACACTATCGTGGCTTGCTGCATTGAATGGGATTTTGGATCGATTGATGTAGACAGTTATAGAAGAAAGTGAAGGATCATGTATTAGCGTAAACGTCCACACTATCGTGGCTTGCGGTAATATACGAGTCCCAAACAATCTTCTTAGATACTGAGTAATGGTTTACACTTAGGTACGCTCTATAGTATCCTTCCCATCGAAGTAACGCTATAGTGATGTACGGCCAAAGCAAATCTAATTGCTAAATCATTTGGATGGGTAAACGTCC
Source organism: Euphrasia confusa (assembly GCA_954870475.1). Classification (NCBI taxonomy): domain Eukaryota; kingdom Viridiplantae; phylum Streptophyta; class Magnoliopsida; order Lamiales; family Orobanchaceae; genus Euphrasia; species Euphrasia confusa. The sequence goes on from OX940967.1 coordinate 17,409,414, forward strand.
ACACTATCGTGGCTTGCCTTATCTGATGGGATTTTAGATGTGATTAGTGATTTAATGATATTATTTGAGGGAGATAATATCGGATATTAAATTAATTGTTTGTTTAAATGTGCTTATAGGTTTAGAGAATAGCTATGAACCCACTTTCTATGATACTCAAGGAGCATAAGCTCACTGGCCCCAACTATATTGATTGGAAGAGAAATTTAGACATTTTCCTAACTTCGGAGGAGTACAAGTTTGTACTCCATGAAGTGTGCCCTGCTGAGCCCACGGCTGCCTCAACTGATGAGGAAAAACTGACATATCGAAAGTGGAAAAAGGCTGATGAAATGGCTAGGTTTTATATTTTGGCTTCCATGTCAAATGTACTCCAAACCCAACATGAGTCGATGGACACTGCCTATGATATGATGTTTAACCTCAAGGAGATGTTTGGGGAGCAAGATCGTGCGGCAAGGCAAGAAGCCATGAGAGTCCTCATGACAACTACTCAGTCTGAAGGAACGCCCGTAGGGGAGCACGTTCTTAAGATGATGGGTCTGTTGAATGAGCTTGAGATCCTAGGAGCTCAAATTGATGCTGAGACGCAAGTCGACATCATACTCAAGTCTCTGACCCCTAGTTTTGAGCAGTTTCGCATGAGCTATAATATGGGTAAACTATCTTATTCTCTTGCGCAACTCCTGACTAAACTGAAGGTGGCAGAGGGGATCTACAAGAAGGGCAAGTCTCAAGCGCTTGTAGCTACCAAGTCCAAAGGCTTTAAGCCTGGTGGAGGTAGGGGCAAGAGGAGGAAGCAAGCCTGGAAACCCAGTGGTGTCAAGAAGACTGTACCACGAGTGGGGGCTGCAAAGCCAAAGGGCAAGTGCTTCCGATGCAACAAGTCTGGACACTGGAAGTCTGAATGTCCTCTCAAAGGTACGAATTTTTCTTTAGTCGTAAAAACATAGTCAGCGGTATTATCTACCAGAATTCTGGTGTGTAGATATGGAACCACTGACGGTATGTGCATTTTGAATGCAGGGGTTCCAGAAAACCCGGCGACTTAGAGAAGAAGAGTTCGAGTCTACACGGACAAAAGCTGTAGAGGAGGCAGCGGTTGCGGTGGAAGACATTTATCTGCTTTAGTAGTTAAATAGGATTTCATTTCAAAGTTATTGCTTTATGTACCCTTTATTTTAGAAAGAACGTTTTGTTCTGGATTTCTATTATTTATGAATGGATATTTTATTTCTTTAATCATTGGATGATTTTGATAAGAAATAATGGCATTATCTATTCTGGTACATTAGATAGCAATATATGAATGATAAATCCTAAGTCCACCCCGATGCAACGAACCGTTCTATAACTTGTTTTACTTGTTAGATATTTCTTTATTAATCATTATACTTGTGAATTCTTATACTTAGTAGTATTTTTCAAATAAAATTCAAATGGTCGAAATTGATTTGATCAATTATAGTTGAAGGAATGGACCTTCCGACCTGAGGATTGAATTTGGAGGATAATACATCTAAGCAAACCTTTCTGGATAAAGGATAGAATTCGGACAAGTATTGGAAATGATTAGATATGCAGACATATGTGTAAATTAGAAAGGTACGAGTAATTCTTTCAAGAATACTCGGTGATGGATTAGAATACTTAATGTTCCATAAAAGCAAAAGTGTTTTGACTAGTCAATGGACACAAAGCTATTATGGGGAACCATCAAAGTATATCCATTAGGAGCCTGCGACTCGGTCACGGAGGCCATCACCTATCTGAATAACACATAACATAATCAAAGATTGGGATTCAATCCCAAAGGGGCGCGCCATACACTTACGTGTAGAGATGGTGCGTTGTAAAGAAATGGAAATCTGATAGTAAAAGGACAAGTTGTTCGGAACTACCTATGTTCTATGGATATTCCTAGATACAACGGCATATTGAATATGGTTGTAGGATATCCTAGATGAACGAAGTATTGTGTGTTCTATAGTACTATGAACCAGAGGGACGTCTCGTCCGGTTCATAGAGGAAGACTATCAGATGAACCACAAAGC